>JBBBDQ010001397.1:4085000-5337500 GCA_037127315.1 Ascarosepion bandense | reverse complement strand
ATATAACCACTCCTACTTGCTCAATAGCATAATAAGCAGGTAATAACTGACCTTGTTACTCATAATGCCCCTATGACTGACATATACATAAATAGTCTAGCATTACACATGGCCTAAAGATAGTCTGTTTTATTCTTAAACAAACTAATCATCACTTTCTCGCTCTCTTTCATAGAAAGAGATATAAAAATACTAGCCCGTTTTATATAAGATTTGAATATCAATGGATTTTGATATCTATTAGAGTTTTTTAATCCAAGCCCTTGCAGGTGTTGAGGGGTAACAGTATAATGAAAATATAAAATAATTCTTTTTATATTTTAGTACCAACTGCATTTGAATTTATTTATGTAGTTCAGGTTTCATCTTTTCTCATCACTGGTAATCAATTTTGCTGCAAATATATTCAAGTGTAAGTGATAGGGTAACGATTATTGTGAGTATGATTTGCTCTTTTGTCATCTAAAAGTACGCCTTCATCTATTTACACCACATGACAACGTGATGTCTATGTATTTGAGACAACATTCTTCCGCTTTGCTATTTCTCCTGGCTTAATTGTAAATAGCCTCCATTTATCATGCCTGCCAACCTTTTGAACTTCCATATGTCTTTTCAAATGTTTTGTCTAGTTTTAGTGTCATTCAAACTTTTGCCTAATTTTGTTTTGTATATTTTCCTTCAATTTATTTGGTTATTCTGAAGTTCAGTTCACGTATAAAATATACTAAGCAATAACAGCCAAGAAATCTTGAAACAGGTTATTTATCAATGTTGTCTGAAAATTTTTGACAAGATATTGTCATTTTTCTATGATTTATTTGAATTAATGTTTCCATTTCTACTTTTTTAATTGAAACATTATTGCTGATTCTTCAGCCTTCTTCAGAATTGTTGAAATTTTTTTTTATCGTATCACCCCAAGCAAGGCGGTAATGCCACTGATGTGCAAGGGGCTACATAAGAGTAAAAAGATTAAGTAGAAGAGTGAAGAGGAAGATGAGCCAGTTAGAAAGGAGCAGGAGAAGGATGGGAATACAGGTGTGATGACAGTTGCAAAGGTGGAGAGAAAGGAAAGGAGATACAGGGTGGTGAAAGAACTAGTCAAGTGGTTAATAGATGAGTATTGACATTTCTGGATATAGTTTGAAAAAATGAGATTGCAAATACTAAGCATGATTTATGCTAATTTTCCAAAGACATAAATACAAGAAAGTCTGTATATTTTTAATAAATAGGTTTGATTTGTTCAGAAGGATGTCTGTGTATCAGATTCCTCAAAACTTTCATGTCATCCAATAGAACATATAAAAAAAAGACACCATATTGTCCCAAGAATTATTTCTGTTTTATAAAGATATGGAGCTGATTCTCCCATATATTTTGAGAATTAAATTTAATGGCTGAACATGTCAATATTTGATTGACAAACAAAATATTTCCTATGTAAACTGCTTACTATCAATTATGAATCGATAATTGTTAATAACTGACACGGCTTTAATGCTTTATCTGAGAAATTTAAATCTTATATTATGATGATAAAAAGCAAGAGAAATGAGAAATACAAGTCAAAAATTAATAACAATTGATAATCATGTAGAAAATCAAAACAATTTGAGATTTATATAAATGTAAGAGAAATAGAAAATATTTTAATTTTTTATTTAGCCTAAGTTGATATCCACAATATTATTCTGAAGGTGTGAAATCCATAATTTTTTCAATGGTTATATAGTGTGCACCTTGTCAGGGTTACATACTGGGTTTGAATCTCATAGTTCTCCTTCTCCTAAACCTGTTAGCAAACATGGCCTTTCTTAAAGGTATTTGTACAAAATTGAATGTGATGAGTTTGACTGGAATTTGAACTCAGTTTACTGATTTCTCTTTCCGAGTAACTAACCATAACCAGTCAGTTAGTTAAATGCCACACATGATACATGCTTTGGGTGATCATGTCTCGAAAGAGAAATGACTGACTGAGCAGAAGGTTATCTCGCAGTAGGTTGCCATTGCTTTTTGCGGTAGACTGGTTGCCAGCCAAGGCTATAGAACCCAATCTATCCTATTATTTTATCCATAACTGGAGGGAAGAGACGGATTAATACCTTTCCTAAGGGTATTTGTGCATAAGTGAATGCATTGAATTCAACTGGAATTCGAACTCGGCTCTCCGATTTCTCATTCTGAGAAATGAATACCTGAAAATTGCTCATCTTAAAAATCAGAATATTATGACAAAAATTCATCAAGAATCTTTATGAAATTGTTCAGTGAAAAATGTGGAAAAATTCAATCCTGTATTTGTTTTTAATGGAATAAAGAAAAAAATAAATTTGAAATAAGCAAGCAAGACACAAAAGAGGAAAAAAAATTACAATTTACAATGTTATAAATTAGCAGACAACAAAATTCAATATTTGTCATGGGTAAAGACGTGTGGTTCTGAATGCCTGAATGTTTGAGTGTCATCTTTCAGGTGACAATTTTAGAACACAAAATTTAGGCAATATTTCACATTAAAATCATTTGCTGCTTCAGTCAGTTAAGTGCCATACGTGATACACGCTTGGGCGATCATGTCTCAAAAGGGACATGACTGACTGAGCAGAAGATTATCCCACAATAGGTTGCCATTGATTTCTGCAGTAGACTGGTCTCCAGCCAAGGCTATAGAACCTAATCTGTCCTGTTATTAACCCATAACTGGAAGGAATAGATGGATTAATATGTTTCCCAAGGGTATTTGCATCTAAGTGAATGCAACAAATTCAACTGGAATTCGAACTCAGCTCCCCGATTTCTCATTCCAAGCTGATATCCACAGCACCACAACGCACCACAAATGATAGAGGGGGAGCGACAGATTATTGATATGAAATCAAAGTGAATTTAGATTTCAACTGAGGCTATTTATGTTTGAGTTCTAATGTTCTTGGGAAAGGCATAAATTCACATTTCCTTATTCTCTGTTTGATCATTAGAGATCTTGTCAAGAATATCTTATCACTATCATTCCATAATAACTGACAATGAGTGGATGGGTAAGCACTTGACCAAACCACTCTCCCATGACCATATTATCTGCTCAGGCAGTATCAACAAAATGTTGTAATCTCTATAATCAACACTGACAGAGACCAATCAAGAAAATGGGTGAGTAAGCACTTGGCCAAACCACTCTCCCACGACTACCTTAACTGCTCAGGTGGTAGTAACTCAAAAATATTGTAATACACAATATCAACTTTGACAGACCAGCCAGAATTGTGAGTTTTACTTTATCTATCATAGAAAAATTAAATATTCTTTTTGCCAATGCATATCATAATCTTTGTGTCATCACTTTATATTGATAATAATTTACTTTAGACGATATTATTAGCTTCATTGATAGTTTGGGGTCTTTCTGAAAGACCCAAAACTATCAATGAACTCATTATTAACATTACTAAGGATGCACCTCTGTGTGTCTTTATGATGTACTAGCAGTATAGCCCAGCGTTGCTCTGGTGTAATAAAAGCTTTAAAACTAATCCATGGTCCTGGAGCTCACTCTTTGGACGTTGGCACGAAAGACTAAAAAGCAATAGTTGTTTCCAGTTAAAGCAAAACCGTAGACTGAAAGAAAAATGAATGGATGTGAGTCAAATTTTGATTTCCTGGTATCGATATGAAATTTTCTGCACTATTGTAAGAACTGCAACCTTGAAACTTCTGAATATCATTTCTTATGTCTTTGTCTATAAATGTATGAAATTTGATTAAAATCAAACCACTCCTTCTATAACCCGATTTTTTTCGATTATCGATTTTCGATATTTATCAGGGGTATCTCAACACAAAACCTAGCTAAGAACACTCGGAGATGCTTATAGTACAACTGTGTAAATTTTCAAGAAAATTGGTTCAGCCGTTTCGGAGTCTATAGGTAACGGATATACACACACACACACACACACAAAGTTCCATTTATAAATAAGTTTAGATTTAGATTAGATTTAGATATTGAGGTTATTACCTACCAAAATAAGTCTAACTTATATCTGTAAAACACATTTTGTTCTCTAAATGGACTTCATTGGACTAAAGTAATGTTTATAAGAAATATAAAAATGCAATTATCATTTAAATTTATGCATTGATAGGAAACACTGAAGATTTTGGAAAACTGAAATTATGTCAGCAATTTCTTGTCCCTGCAAATATGTGATTAAAACTACAATTCCTTTTAGTTTTAATTAATTCTACTCCAAACTTCAAAACAGCCATTTGGTGATGAATAAAGGAAACAGGTGTTTTTAGTTTATTTTCATCCATCATCAGAATTTGTGTGTTTGTAAGATATATTTCTTAAAAATAAATTGTTTGATTCAACTATTTGTAAAGGAAAATTTAAATTAAATTGACTTTTAATCTTCTGTAAAATACAAAAATAAAAATAAAGTTTGCATGAGACTAAATTAACAAGAAACAAAATATTCTTTTCTGATGAACAAAAATATAAAATATAATGAATGAAATATCAGTCAGTTAAGTACCATACGTGATACACGCTTGGGCGATCATGTTTCAGAAGAGACATGACTGACTGGGCAGAAGATTATCCCACAGTAGGTTGCTATTGCTTTCTGTGGTAGGCTGGTTGCTGACCAAGGCTATAGAACCCAATCTGTCCTGTTATTTAACCCATAACTGTAAGGAACTGACAGATTAATACCTTTCCCAAGAGTATTTGTGCGTAAGTGAATGTAATGAATTTCAGCTGGAATTTGAACTTGGCTCCTCAATATCTCGTTCCGAGCCGATATCCAATGCACTACAATGTACATTCTCTGTTCCTTAAAAACTGTTACATTTACATATATATTTCATATACTCAATGTACTAATTATTATGGGATAAAAACAGTATTTGGCTTTGTCTAACTGCAAATTCCTTCATAGTTGAGGGGTAAGACATGTAGCATTAACTGACAGTTTCCTCCAGGCCTAGGGACACAGGTTCAAATCCTGCCAGAGGATGTATATTTTCCTAACAAGATTTCTCATATATATATATATATATATATAACAATACTGTTTAATTATATAAAAAAAACAAAGTATCTACTCAAATACAGTCAGTCAGTTAAATACCATACATGATATATGCTTTGGGTGATCATGTCTTGGAAGAGACATGACTGACTGAGCAGAAGATTATCCCACAGTAGTTTGGCATTGGTTTCTGTGGTAAACTGGTTGCCAACCAAGGCTATGGGACACAATCTGTCCTATTATTTAACCTATAGCTGTAGGGAAAAGACTGATTAATATCTTTCCCAAGGGTATTTGTGCACAAGTGAATTCAAGGAATTCAACTGGAATTTGAACTCGGCTTCCTATTTCTTGTTCCAAGCCAATATCCATTGCACCACAATGAACATTTGCACACGAATGCAAGTATTCATTAAAAAGAATATTTAAAAAGAAATAATTTAAAAAATGTCATAAATTAAACTTCTGATTTTTGAATACTATTATTGCTACTTCTATTTTTTGGGGTTTTTTTTTCCAAAGGTGTCTACAATGACTAGCTAGAACCATTTTTGTTGTCGATTGGCAGTTGAATCTTTTTCTATAAAAAAAAAAAGTTTTCCTTTTTCTTTCAGTGTGAAAGTGTTAATAGTCACTAATTATCATCTCTCTTGACCATTCATTGCTTGCATTTGTCATGAAGTAATTTTAAAATAATTTTATTTTTAAAGCACTCCATCGTGTTACTCATCTTATGAATAAGTATTTCATGGCTTAAAACTTTCAGTTTTTGAACCTGTGTTATTTAGAATATCTAAGTTTACTGCAAAATTGTTGGTATGACTAAGAAACCCTTCTTTCCATACAAAAATAATTTGTTCAAATTTTGGAAAATGGTTTGGGCTAAGAACTTTTCAGCACCTTCTCATAGCCTTTTCACTGATCATCTTAATAAAATAACGGAAGAAGTCAGGATACTGAGAAAATATTATTTACATCATTAAGTATTTGTTGTGGAGTTATTTTCGCCGTGGAGGCATTATTTACATCATGTTTAAGTATTTGTTGTGGAGTTATTTTCGCCGTGGAGGCATTATTTACATCATGTTTAAGTATTTGTTGTGGAGTTATTTTCGCCGTGGAGGCATTATTTACATCATGTTTAAGTATTTGTTGTGGAGTTATTTTTGCCGTGGAGGCATTATTTACATCATGTTTAAGTATTTGTTGTGGAGTTATTTTCGCCGTGGAGGCATTATTTACATCATGTTTAAGTATTTGTTGTGGAGTTATTTTCGCCGTGGAGGCTAGTATTTGTGCTAAAGTCGGTCCTAATAGGTTCGACATACAAAACATTAGGAACTTGATATGTATTACGCAGTGTAATCTTGCAAGGTCGCTGACTACTTTCGTATTCGACTGTCGACTACTATCATCCAACATCAACTGACCCTCGTTCCTCTTACTACTCCTACTTAAATTAGGTGGGAGAGTCTATTCACTATAGAATAGGTGTGTTTTACCATAACAGTATTCTTCCAAAATTTGTAGCTTAAAATAATTTTTACTGTCACAGGTATAGGTGTATGATGCAGGGATTCTGGGCAAACAAATTGTACATTTTCAGATTAAATGCCTTGTGTAACTCTTTTTAAAAATTTCTCATGTATGCCTATGATTACATCTGGAGTATAACAATCACATCAAAGCATAAAACTGACAAACACAGTGCAATGCAGATTTCTATGCCCTCTCTCTCTATCTATCTATCACACGCTAAAATTTCCCTTCTTTGATGACCTACACCTATGGCTTAGAGGTTAGCAACTTTGACTGACACCAAATCGGTTGAGTTTTGATCCCTGTCAGAAACAGGCTTGTATGTGAATGATGAATATGTGAGCTGGGATACAGCAAAACAGGCTTGCATGTGGATGATGAATATATATATCCACATACAAGCCTGTTTTGCTGTATCCCAGCTCATCGGTATGACTAGACATCCACTTGCTTCTGGCTGGGATCAAAACTCGATCGATTTGGTGTCAGTTGGAGTCGCTAACCTCTAAGCCATAGGCTTATAGAATCAGAGAAGGGAAATTTTAGTGTGTTGTGTGTGTGTGTATGTATATATATATCAAAGCGGCAAAATATGTATTATCCATAGTAATAATCAAAAATCTTTTATAAATTATATTACTCTATTAATTTAAATAAATGGATTTAGCATTGAATTCTCTTGAGTTCATCTCTTTTGGAATTTACCTGGATTACATACCAGGTGTACTATGTTTTTATATATATATAATGTTTTAGAACATGTACATAATTTTTTCTATATATGTCCTCTACAATCATATGTTTGTTTCAACGTTGGATGTCCAACGTAACATCAGGAGGAATAAGCAAGAACTGGAATCATCCGCTGTCTATATTTGGGTCATTGTTGTTGTGGGGTTGGTTGGGGTTATTGATAATGAAGGGAATGTGTCTTCTGCGTTGACCATTAGACTTTTGAAGAACTTGGTGTGTAAGTGCTAAATTGTTGATTAATGGCATTATCTGTTGGAATGTACGTTTTTATCGGTCGGGTATATCTTTTGGTTAGAATTTCGAAGAAAGTGGTGTGTGGAGGGGTTTGATTACTTGGTCAGTTCTGTGTGTTTGTGTGGGGTTTTTTGTGATTGGGAAACTCATCTTGTTTGTTGACCTTGAGAACTTTTAGGATGGCATCATGGTTAGCTAGTGTTTGATTAGTATTAGTGTATGATTGTAGAGGATATATATAGAAAAAAAATTATGTACATGTTCTAAAACATAATTTATAATAAATATTCATAGCTCTATACATCATATATCGAGCACTGTTTTAAATTGTTTTGGACGGCGCAAAAGATTCTTTCCTCGTTCTGTACTCACTTGAATAAATATATATATATATATATATAATTAATTATAGTGGATACTCCTACAAAAATGGGGATCTCTATTTTAAACACAAAGTATTGGCTTCAATAATATTTGAAGTAATAAGTATCCTTCTAAGATCTACTTCAACTCTATACTTGTAATGTCTGCATGTGAACTCTAAAATTTTATTTATTATTTCTATTTTTCATTAATAGGATTAGGTAGGCTCACCTATCATCCAGTTCATAGTCCTCTCCAGTCTTTTGAACAGGAGTAGTGGTTTATCTCTTGTTTCCTGTTTAGGATTCAGTTTCCAGTTCCTTAAGTCTTTCCATTTTCTTTAGCTCCTAGTAGCTCCTTGCATCTTAGTGGCATTATCACCTTGTTATCACATATCTTTATTAATTGAAGTGTGGGACATATCAAAGGAAAACTATGCACTGAAGGGATGACTATCTGGAGTTGAAAAAATTGATACAAGAAACAAACAGAATAGGGAAAATACTTAACAATTAACAAAGAAAATAAAACTAGTTAACATTTTGAAAAACCAAAATGGAATGACTATATCGAATCCATTGCCAAATCTGCTGCTATGAAAGTCGGCTCCCTGTGCAGGGCCCGGAAGTTTTTCCCACCTGAATCTATTCTGCACATATACAAATCTACCATCCGCCCGTGTATTGAATATTGCTGCCATATCTGGTTGGGTGCCCCTGCTGCTCTCCTTGGGCTTCTTGACAAAATACAAAGGAGGATCTGTAACGTGGCTGATACTGACTTGGCAGACCGGCTGCAGTCGCTCTCTCACCGGCGTGATGTGGCTTCCCTGTGCCTCTTCTACAAGTACTTTCATGGCTACTGCTCCGATGAGCTTAGATCACTGGTGCCGCCTAAGCACGGATTTACATGATCTACTAGATTAGCAACTAGGTCCCACCCTTTTTACAGTTAAACAAATAAGATGTAACTGTAAATTCTACTCCAACAGCTTCTTTTCTCACGCTTCCCGCCTGTGGAACTCCCTTCCACAAGTCTGCTTTCCCGACAGCTACAATCTCCAGGTGTTTAAATGTAGGGTCAATAGACACCTCCTATCACACTAACTCCCAATTATTCTCAGAAGACTCTCATCTACCCAACCCTCATTCTCGGTATCCTTACCCGCCTATCACCCACCCTCTGACATTTCCTATATTTAATCATCCTTTCTCCACTCTATGTAGCCCCCTGTGCAGTAGTGGCAGTGACATGCCTTGCTCGGGGTGAAACGCTTATAAAAAAATTTTAAAAAATATCTTCAGAAAATTGGAAAAATTATTAAAGCTATTCAGTATCGATAATGTGGATAAAAGCAAAAAATAACATATACAATGAAAATCACTAGGAAAGAAATGTCCTGGTCTCAAAAAACACTTTGAGTTACATACTAAAGATACCAACACAAATAGACTATGTACTAGTATGATAGAATAATGAACAATATACCAATATAAGTTGAATTATTACACAGTCTGTCTCCAAACATAAACAATGAACCTACTGATGAGGAAATTAAGAAAACTATTAAAAAATAATAATAATAATAAAGCATCACTAGTTATTGAGTTGGAACTTTTGAAAATAGATTACTTTCTCCTCAAATTCAATAAGTTTCTCAATTTTATGAAAGAAGTTTGGAATCAAAAATGCATCTCCAAAAAGTGGGGTTTATCAGGCATTAATGAACTATTGAAACAAAAAGATAGCCTTCACACATATAACCTGGATCCATTATGGTGAAAGTAATACTGAACATTGTATGAACTAGGCTTTGCTACTTTTATGAAAGTTAACTCCTCACGACGCAGGTTGGATTTCATTTTGGTAAGGGATGCAATGACCGTATATATGCATCAAACAAGTTGTATACCTTTAATGTTGACATCACAGCAGCTTATGACCACATCAATAGAGACTTCCTCTTCTCATCCATTAAAATCCACCTTCCCAAGTTCAGAATCCACTAAATGCATACATCTAAAAGAGGAACTTGTTTGGTCCACAAAATCTTAGGTGTCTGGCGATATGGAAACAACTCAAATCTTATCAGGAGTATGACAAAGAGGAAATAAGAGCCTAGTCTATTTTACTCTTTTCCTAGACTGTGAATTTCCAAGCATATATGTGAAGTGATAAGCACTGATTATTTAAGTATTTCGTATAACATTGCAAATAAATCTACTAATAGAAAACAGCAAGCTTGCTTTCCCTAAACAGGCAATGTACTGATGATGTGGTGCTCTATGCTGAGGATATAGGTATTCTGATTTGAGATAAGAAAGATCTTGAACCCAAAAATCAATATCCTCTATCAAGTATTCCAAGAAATAGAATCCAAGATAAACCTATTCAAAACAGAAATTATGATTTGGAATGAAAGTAGCGATGGTACCTACCCTGAATCCATCATAAAAATGAAAACATCCTCAATGAAGTGTTCTAAGAAATGGGACTCAAGATAAACCTTTCCAAAACAAAAATTATGATCTGAAATTAGAATGAAGACAGTGATGGTAAATACTCTGTGATGCAGAATTAATATTATGTGCTTCAAATACCTTTGTATAGAGATCAGTTATAACAAATTTCATTTATAAGATAAGGAAATTGAAGATAGAATAGATTGCACTAGTTTTTCCAATACCACAATATGCCATAAAATGAAAACTTTAACCTGAAAATTCAAATCATGTTTTTAAATAACTCTCAGATCAAGACTTTGCTATAGATGTCATGCATGATACCAAACCCATTTAGAAATATCTAAACTGTCAGATGTAAAAAAAAAAAAAAACTTTTTTTTTTCTTTTTTTTTTTCTTTTTTTTTTAAAAACATCAATGGTTATGGTTTTGAGCAATTGAAGTGTATAGATTTTAGTGAGGAGTAACCTTTTTTAACCTCATGGACTGATGCTACAGAATTACAACGAAAGTATACCAGATAATAAAAACTATATCACTAAAAGAATTTCAACAGCAGCACCAACTAAAATGGATAGCACTTATAACTTGGAGATGAAATAATGACATTACCAAGATGCTGATATTCCATACTGCTTCAAACAAAGGTTAGGTAGGAAAGTGTTATCAATATTTGTTGTAGAGCAGCTAACACCCATCTGGTGCTCTCAAGAATGGAATGGTCTGTGGACCACGGTAGCTATAAAAATAGACTAAAAGCAGTCTGGGTTTCTGGAATGTCATTGAAGATTAATATTGGACTGTGCTGTCTGCGATTCTAACAATTTAACCTCTCCTCTCTTCTACCATTTGTTGTTCTGTCTTCTGGTGTTTGTTTTATTTGTATTAATATCCTTTAACACAGATATTGTGCTGTAGATACTCAGCACACATCTTCTGGGTAGCGTCCTGCCACCTTAGCAATACAACAATATTGGAAAGAGTGTTAACTTAAATTTGTTTTCCTGAAAAATCATTTTGATAGAAAGATTTTATAAATTTCAACTTTTTTTTTAATAATCATATTGCCCCAAGCAAGGCATTTTACTGCCACTATTGTGCAGGGGGTTACATAGGAGGAAAGTTATAAAAAATGTGACAGGTTATAGGGGGTGTCAGGAAGTGGGTAAGAGAAGGATGAGAATATTCATGACGGAGAAAGGAGCATGAGAGAGAGGATGCAGGTTAGTGAGATAGGAGATGACTATTGACTTTACATTTAAATTCTTGGAGATTGTAGCTGTTGGGAAAGCAAGTAAATGGAAGAGAATTCCACAGGCGGAAGTGCAAGAAAAGAAGCTGCCGGAGTAGAATTTGCATTTACAATTTATTGGTTACACAGTAAAAGGGTGGGACCTAGTTGCTAATCTTGTGGCTCGAGTAAATTTATATATAGGATGCACCAGTCAGCTAAGTTCATCGGAGCAGAAGCCATGAAAGCATTTGTAGAAGAGACACAGGGAAGCCACATTGTGCCGGTGAGAAAGTGACTGTATCTGAGCTGCCAAGTTGGAATCTATTACATTACGAATTCTCGACTGGATTTTGTCAAGGACCCCTAGGTGGATAGCAGGAGCACCCGACCAGATATGGCAGCAGTATTCAATGCATGGGCGGATGGTAGATTTATATATATATATATTTATACTAACTCGGTGAATAAATTCTAAATGCTTCCTTATAAAGAAACGGTTAATATCACCATTTTGCACTGTTTTGTGTATTGTTTTTATCTTATGTTTTTTTTGCATTTTTTGTATGTATTTATTCAATTCTAATTTGATCATCTCAACACAGTTTGTGGTGTTGTTGATTACTCTGCCATCATTTTTCTCTTTCAAATATAATTTGTCTGTTTTATGTTTGGGGTGAAAAGCTTTGTGCTTGGTCATGAGTTCCTTAGTCTGTCAATTCATTGATTTGAATTCTTTTTTTAGTGCAGCCAAGGAGTGGCCCACTGTATCTTATTACTGTTCAGGTGCTCATCTCTTTCATCAGGTTTTTGTTATTTTGTTCTACATTTAGTATTTTTCTTATTTTTCTTTCATTTCTTCCTGCCTCACTGAATTACATTCAAGTTCTCTCGGGATTTCTTAATGGTCTCGTGCAGTTAGTGACATGATTGTCTCATTATCCATTACATCAATTCCACTTGTCACAGGTTTTCCATTCTGCATTACTAATGTTGCACATGATCATCTCTCTCCTCTTCTTCCCATAAAATAAGGAGACCAAGGTGTGTATAATAGAAAAATATCTTCTAAAATGAATCCAGACATCCTAAAGAAGGAATCGCATTATTGTCCTATTCACGACCTCTCATATGTCAATTGTTGTATTTGCAAGTAAGTCCTGAGGATTGAATATAATGCTACTGGTTTCAAGGTTCTATCTCAAGCATCACTACTATATACTTATTCATATACTTGTAAAATCTATGATACCCATTGGGGAATAAATCTGAATTTAAAATCCTATATTTCAATTTTATAGAGCTATACTTTAAAAATTGAAATGCTGAGTGTGTGTAGATTTCTAATTCCAGCTTTTGTAATCATTAGTCATCATCATTTCTTTTTAGTAAGTTTGAACTGTTATATTCAAATTTGTTTAAAGACCAACATCTTTACCAAATAGGCCCTATCTTGCATTTTTCTCATCAGTCTTTTCTTTTATGTGAGAAATTTTCTCAGTTGTCTTCAAGCATTTATCAGTGGATACATCACATTTTCATATAACGAAGTTGTTTAACCCAAAGATTTTAGCTCCTTTTAAAAAAAATATCCAGTCTAAAATGTTGTTGTTGTTTTTTTTATCAAATGGTCACAAAAGTCATTATTTATCAGTTTGTCAGTAATTTTAAAACTAACAAATGTTGCTGTTTTAGTAAATTGGTTATAGAGTACAAAATTAATTTAAAAATTATATATATATATATATATATATATATATATATATCTGTGTCTGTGTGTCTCCATTCTAATGAACTCTACTTTTCCGAAATCCTTGGTCTGGTTTCAACCAAAATTGGGTCACTTGTTGATCATGACATGAACCTTTGATGGTACTAAAAAATTTTCAAATTGATTTACAGTGTACAGCAGAAATCACGGAAACACTTAGAATTAATGAACTCTTCTCCTCTGAGATATCTTATGCGAATTCAACCAAAGTTGGGTAACTTGTAGATCAAGGTTCAAACCTTTGATGTATGCAAAAATTTTTTGACCCAATATACAGGGTTTGTCAAAAATCAATGATCAACACAATTTCGAGTGGTCTTTTGCACACTTTGCACTTCACTCAAACTCAACCAAAATCGAGTCACTGGTAGATCAAGGTCTGATGCCTTAATATGCAATCTAAAAAATTTAATTGACACACATGGTGCGGCAAAAAGGAATGAAAAATGTTACTTTTTGTGATCGTTTTTTCTCCAAAATGCTCAGTTGTATTACAACAAAAATCAGGTCTTTTTTGTAACTTCTACCTTATTACATGCCATAAAAATTTCACATTTTCTACATTGTGCCAACCCCTCCATCATTGCAGGCACAATGCATCCACTTCTTTTGTGTCACAACATCACATTACAGGTCCCCCCATAATGTTTGCCCTTGTTCTTCCAATCATTCCTGTTTATTAACCATGCATGAATCCTGTTTTACAAATACAACAAAAACCAATACTTACTTTGTATTGTTTTTAACTTACACATTATGGCAGCCTCATACTGGACTTTTTTGAATAAACACTTGACCTTAACATTGCAACATAATCACTAAAAAACTCCAGGCAATGCCAACTATATAGCTAGTCATTTATAAAATACAAATGAAATTTTTAATTTAAGAATTTACAAGAAAACATTTTTTGAAAAATGAACCAAAAAAGACCCAAATGTTAAAATCTTCCAGATATTAATATCTATGAAATGTTTATTTTGTAAGGAAATTTTTTGATTTATTTTTTTTAAATCAATTACCTCCCCACTATTATTTAATGAAATCTCAACAAACAGGATGTGTTGTAGCATAACAGATATCATTGTGGAGAATGTAATTTGTGAGCTGAGATCAAAATTTCAAGCTAGTCTACTGTATTCACTTTTACACAAATAACTTGGGAAAGTAATAAATCTCTCTTCACCCTTCTGGCTATGGCCTAAATAATAGGATAGATTGGGTTTTCTGGCCTTGGGTGGTAGACAGTTTAAGAGAAGGAAAAATTTATATTCTAAATAATTGAAAAGGCAATGAAAAATCATTCCACTTTTTTCCCTAAGTATTCATAATAAATCAAAGATAATAAAGAAAAGGATTCTATGGAGAGCTATGATTGTTGACATTCTGAAGGGACATTTCAGTAAAAATAACTAAAATATGTTCATTTGAAAGAAAATAGCACAGTGCTATAAAAATGCTTGTGTGTCCCTATATCATATTTAGAGGATTGTTTTGTAATGTCATAAAAAATTTATATCATGAAAAATTTTTTTTTTTTTTTTTTTTTTTTTTTTTTTTTTAATCATATCACCCCGAGCAAGGCGGTAACGCCACTGATGGGCAGGGGGCTACGTAAGACTGAGAAGATTGGAAAAAAGAAAGCCGGAAACCACATCCTGAACAGGGAACAAGGGATGAGCCTCTACACCTGTACAATAGACGTAGGGTGGAGTGTGAACCGGGCGATCTTTTAGATTTATGACTGTCTCTTGAGATGATTAAAGTATAGATTGATTTTCTACAGGGTGTGATACGTAAATTGGCACCATTTTATATTTTTAATTTTGCACATCTGAGTTATTTGTTTTTGATTTTGTTGACTGCACAGTATAATGCACAATTCATTCTGCCGAAATTTGGAATTGGCATGCTGTACTGCATGGTATTCGCACCGGAAATTCCAATACGAACATTTCAGACTTTTTGGGTGTCAATCTGAGGAGAGTACAGAGGATTTGGAAAGAGTTGGATATCTCTAATGGTGATCCCAAAGGTGTTTGGAGTGATCACTAGTGATGGCGATGCTATGTTTCAATTCATCTTTCCTGTTATGGGGAAACACACCCATTCCTCAGATAATGGACTCTTCCTCCTGTATTAATAAGCTTTAACAGGAAGTTCTTAGGAGTTCTTTAGAGTTCTATTGGGGTTCAGTAGAACTACTAGGCAGTTGATATTAGTTGGCAGTTAGCTGAATACTAAGGAGTCAGCTTTCAGTGGAAGATTATCAAGTTCCTAAAATTATGGGTGCGTCAAGTCGATTAACAACTGACATAGCACGATTATAACCTTCAATGCAAAAACTACTCCACAACATTTCCATGGAGCTTCAAACTCAACATGGAGACCAAAATCAAGTACCTTGAGGAGATAGTGCTGCAGGAAGACCCTATGTCTGACAACAGAATTCTGCACCATGCCACACAAGCAGGAGAACCAAGTCATGGTTGTCAGACAATTTCTGCAACCACATCAGTCCTTACATCTGGCCAACTAACTACCCAGATTGCAACCCCCTTGTTTATGTATAGGGTGCAGTTGAGCGAAAGACCAACAAAACTCCTTGCAATACCAAACATGAACTGAAGACAAGGATTATGGCAGCATTCACCAACTTAAACATGGAGATGGTTCAGAAGAATCACAAGAAATTTCAAAATTGTCTGGGGCCGTGGTTGAAGCCAATTTTATTGAATAAATTTAATCTTTTAGTATTTCAAGATATTTTTTTATAATTTTGGTAAATACATCTGTTAAAATGAGATGTGTTATTTTCATTTTATAAAATTTTAATTGATAATTTATCCATTTCACTATATATATATATATATATATATATATATATATATATACAAGCAGTATGGCTTGGCGTTGCTCGGGTGTAATGAAAGATTTAAAACTAATCCATGCTCCTGGAGCTCAGACGCTTTGGACGTTGGCACGAAAGACTAGAAAGTGAAACCATAGACTGAAAGAAAAATGAATGGATGTGAGTCAAATTTTGATTTCTTAGTATCAATATCAAATTTTCTGCACTATTGTAAGAACTGTAACCTTGAAACTTCTGAATATCACTTCTTATGTCTTTTTCTATGAGTGTATCAAATTTGATTAAAATCGGACCACTCCTTCTATAACCCGATTTTTTTGATTATCGATATTTATCGGGGGTACCTCAACACAAAACCTAGGTAAGAACACTCGCAGACACTTATAGTACAACTGTGTAAATTTTCATGAAAATCAGTTCAGCTGTTTCGGGGTCTATAGGTAACAAATACACACACACACACAGACAAAGTTCCATTTATAAATAAGTTTAGATTAGATTAGATAGATATATAGTGAAATGGGTAAATTGTCATGCTGGAGCTTTTTGAATAAACACTTGACCTTAACATTGCAACATAATCACTAAAAAACTCCAGGCAACACCAACTATATAGCTAGTCATTTATAAAATACAAATGAAATTTTTAATTTAAGAATTTACAAGAAAACATTTTTTGAAAAATTAACCAAAAAAGACCCAAATGTTAAAATCTTCCGGATATTAATATCTATGAAATGTTTATTTTGTAAGGAAATTTTTTGATTTATTTTTTTAAATCAATTATCTCCCCACCATTATGTAATGAAATTTCAACAAATAGGATGTGTTGTAGCATAACAGATATCATTGTGGAGAATGTAATTTGTGAACTGAGATCAAAATTTCAAGCTAGTCTACTGTATTCACTTTTACACAAATAACTTGGGAAAGTAATAAATCTGTCTCTACCCTAGTCATTTGCAGACAGTTCTGTTTCGCAGTATCATAGCTCATCAGTACAGTTAGACACCTGATTACTTCTAGCCAGGATTGAAACCCGACTGAACTGATATCAGTCTGCAATCCCATCTCCTAAGCTATGGGTGTTTGATCGAGGTAGGCAGATTTTAGCATGTTATATACACAAAGTAAACAATGCCAGTAGCCAAGAATGTTTAAATTCATTACTGATATATATACAGCGAGATTTAAACAGGAGTTAGGGTTCTTGTGGTGTTATGTTGTGCATGGATGGGTGTCCTTACAAGTGCCTCCAGTGGGCAACCCTGAAGCCACATCATGCTGCAGTCTGCACCAGTTCCTGTCTCACACATGATGTATATGATGTCTGACTGCTACTGCTACTCTAGGCAGTACCAAAATAACTCTAAATCATGACAACACATAATCAAAGATATAAAGCTAAACAAAAATCACCTAAATCCATCAACATCTCTTTCTCTAACATCCATGGTATCTGTAACAACTTTTGCAGTGTGGAATTATTCCTTTATGAAAATTCCCCAGACATCTTAGCTTTATGCAAAACTAACCTCAGCCATACAATTCCTTCCTCTGATTTCTTGATTCTGGGATACCTTCCTCTCTTTATGAAGGACTACATTGTCCACATGAATGGCCTGGGTGTTTATGTCAGCAAACATCTTCCTCTGGCAAGGGAGATCTCTCTTGAATCTTCTGTTCACTCCTACTGTCTCTCTCTGCTAAACTCAGTAAGCTATCTCTTCTTTCTCTACCACTCTCCTTCCTTTTTTGACTGCTGCATTTTAGATAGTATTTCAGACAAGGCTATTTCCTTTCATCCTTTTGCTATTCAGTGACTTCAGTGCACATCATACTAAGTGGCTGGAAAAACTCTTTCACTGATCTTGCTGAAGTCCAAACATTGAACTCCTTAGTCTCTCACACAAATGGTTGATTATCCCATGCGTTTTCCCAGTAATCACAATTGACATGCTTCTCTTCCTCACTTCTATCCCAGAGTCTTGCCATGTTATGCAGCTCTGCCTTCTTGACTATTCTGATCATGCTATGGTGTCAGTAAATGTCTCTTTCTACTCTGCAATGTCCCTTGGAACAAAGTTTTTAGTCTCCCTGTTCAAGACTGCACCTCTGAAGTCTCTTCCTGGGTGAAAGCCAGCATTGATGCTTTCATCCCAACTAAAAAATTTCAATTTAAGCCACATTCATCTCCTTGTTTCTCTCCTGCTTGTTTGGCTGCCATTGTCGACAAGAATCACTTCTTCCAGCTTTACCAGGTTGATACATCTTATCACAATAGGCACCTCTTTGTCTCTGCTCATAATAAATGTAAGTGTGTCCTAAATGATGCTAAGCTTTTGTTTGCTGATAGAATAAAGCTGCAAATAGCATCTCGCAAGTTTGATTCCAAAGATTACTGGCCACTCTACAAGTGTGTGCTGAACAAAAGAAAACCCTTGATCCCTCCTCTATTTAATATATTCAAAGTCCTCAAATCCACAGCAGATAAGTTCAAGTGCTTTGCTTGCAAATTCTCAACCAACTCCACACTTGACTAGTCTGGAGTACCCATACACAATTTCCAACCTAGAACAGAGGCTCAACAGGTTAATATATAACCCCATTTCTGATTACTAATATAATTTCTAAGCTTGTCTCCGATAAGACAAGTGAATATGATTGAATTCCAGTTATCATTCTAAAGAAATGTACATCTGAGTTGGCTCCAGTCCTCTTCAAACTTTATAACTATTGCTTCACTACTTCCTGTGTTTCTGCTTGTTTGAAGTCCTCCTCTGTAGTTTCTGCTTTTAAGAACTCTGAGGAAACCTCTAAGAGTCTAACCCCTTTAATTATCAGCCTATTAGCGTCTTACCTCTTTTTGGTAAGGTATTTGAGGCTATTATCAATGCTGAAATAGTTAGACATCTCACAACTTTCTCTCTCACAAAAATATGGCTTCCATTTTACAAGGTCTACTGCTGATGTGCTAATGACAGGGTTTGGCTTGCTGGCCTTGTGTACAAGATCCAGAGCTACAATATTTCTGGACAATTGTTTGATTTAATCCAATCATTCCTATCGAATTGTGAAATGAAATTTGTTTTAAATGGGCAAACTGTGGGCATCCCTTAAGGCTCTATCCTAGGTCCAATGCTTTTTCTGATCTTCATCAATGATCTTCCTGATGTAATCAGTTCCTAAGTAGGCATCTATGCACCACCATTTACGCCCTTCTTCATGAGAAATCTATGAAGGCTGACAAAGTAAACCTGGCTTCTGCTCTTTAAAAGGATGTCTAGCCTGTAATTAAATGGAGTAGAAAATGGCTCGTAAATTTTAATGCCTCCAAAACAAAGCTACTTTCTTTTAATCCCCATAGAGAAACATTCCTGCCTACCATTAAAATGGATAATGCTAGTCACTTAGAGAGCAATGCACTGCACCTCCTTTGCCTCACTGTCCCAAACAATCTCAAATGGAATGAGCACCACAAATTCAAATCTGCATCTACTGCTAGAAAGGTTGGTTCATTGTGTCGGGCCAGGAAGTTTTTCTTGTCAGAATCCATTTTGCACATTTATAAATCTACCATTCATCTGCATTGAGTACTGTTGCCATATCTGGCCGGGTGCTTCTGCTATTTATCTTGAGGTTCTCAACAAAACCCAAAGGCCAATCTGCAATATAACTGATCCTGACTTGGCAGCCCACCTTCAGTTACTTTCTCACCAACAGTATGTGGCTTCCCTCTGTCTTTTCTACCAGTATTTTCAAGGCAACTGCTCTAAGTTTTTTCTCTGGTAGCTCAACCACAAGTATTTACTAATGCTACTAGATTGGCATTAACGTCCCACTCTTTTATTGTCCAACTAGTTAAATGTAACTTCCTCTTCTACTTTACCAGTTTTTTTTTTTCACTCTTTCCATTTGTGGAATTCACTTCCATTTGCATGCTTCCCTGATAGCTACAATTTCCAAAAGTTTAAATTCAACATCAATTGCTATCTTTTATCAACTTGATTACCATCTGCTTCTTATCTTTTCCTTTGACATCCCCTGTGCCAGTCCCTGTGCACCAGTGGCATTTTTGTCTTGCTTCGCGAAAAATGATTATTATAAAAATATATACATATGGATAGGTGCTCTGTTTATTTTCTAACTGCTATTTTATCTTATTTACTGGTCTGAATATTTGAAAAATGATATTAAAAACACATGCACCTTCTGGCAGGATTTGAACCTGTGTTTTCTGTTACAAGAGAAGTTACTGTTAGATCCAATGTGTCATAACTTACTCAGCTATAAAGAGTCTCATAATCAAGTGAGGTTCTGTTTTTCTTTTAAGGACATTTTAACCACATTTAATCATGACTCTCTTTGAAGCCAAGTTGGTTAAGACCTGCCAGATCTAGCAATGGTTTCTCTTGCAAAGAAGGATGCAGGTTCAAATCCAGCTTGAAAGCACATTTTTCTTTAATAAGATTTCTCCAATGTTCAGGCCAGTGGACAAGATAAAATATTTTTTAAAAACAAAATAAACAGAGCATTTACACAAATAAGGGTATCTACTAAAACTAACGTTTAATGTAATAAAAATATGTCTGATTAATAAATAAAATGTTTCTTTATATATATATATATATATATATATATATATATATGTTACGGAAAATAATCCTGCTGGATAGCACACATTTTCACAATAAAAATTTATCGTGAAATAATCAGGCCGGTAGATATAAATATAAAATACTGTTTAATTAAAAACAGAATATCTACTTAAATACGAGTATCGGTAAAAATAATGTTCAAAATAATATATATATATATATATATATATATATAATGACAAACCCATAAAAACAAAGAGGTTAATAAAGAAAAAAATTATCTAATTAATATAAAATAGATACAAACAGAGCTCAATCGATATTATCCAGAGCAATATGATATATAGAGAAGAAAACTCAATACATAAATTAAATGGTTATAAATGCAGAATTTATTTTGGCAGTTGTAAAAATTACATGCTGCTTTGTCAAACCTGAAAAATTAAATGTTATATTTAACTCAGAATATTCAAAAAAAATTTTTCACAGAGAGGAAATAAGGTTAAGTGAAGGGTAGCAGTGTTATGGTAATCTTAGCCATTTCTTTGAGGAAACATTCAACATTCATTCACTAAGTAGCTGCTTCTACTTTCATTTGAAATTTATAAGACTTTTCTATTAAAACAATTTTTCAGGGACATAAATTTCTCAAGTCAACCATTTCTTTTATACTTGTAAATTCCCAACAGGTGAAGGTTAATTCTTAATCTTCAACACCATTAAACTCAATTGTGGTTATTATTAACTTCCCAAATAAACAAATTGTAAACCTCAAAATTGATGAGAAAGCTTGTTCTAATAAGTAGCTGAATATTTATTTCTTCCAAATTATATTGGATATATTTTTCAGAATTTAAAAAAAAAAAAAAGAGAACAATTTATGTAGAATTCGTAGACTCTTTCTGCTTAAGTCCAGAAACTGATGGTGCCTCAGCTTCATACACTCTGTCTTGTAATCTGAATATCTTTTCTATATTTTTTAAATTATCTTTTAAAATTATTACTAAAAAAAGTGCTGTGTCTGTGATAATCCAATTTCCTTATCAAAAAATGTATTACTAGTTCCAGTTGTATATTAAATCAGATATTCATTTAGTTGCTGTAGTTTTATATTTAAATACACCTTGAGAAGTATTGATACTCATCCTAACAAATTTTGATATTGAGATAATTATTTACAATTCTTTGTATGCATGATTTAATCATGTGTTGGCTCATATGCCTCTAACTTAGCTGTTGTAGGCTGGCCACTTGAAAGAATGCTTGATGATCAGTGGCCTAAGAACAAAAGAAAAAGGTAATTAGTTTCAAAATCCATATTTGTGAACTGATAGACTAAATGATTAAGGTTAAATTCATAGGTTAAGAAAAAATTGAAAAGAAATAAAAGCCTGTCTCTTTAAACTGATGAAATGTTAATGTGATATAGAATAAAGGTGAGTTTATGTTCACAAGTGACATCTAGGAAATTGTTGTCATGTGAGTTAGCTTATGTCGATATAACAGCATCATTCATCTTTTTCTCTCTCTCTTTTCAAATTGTACATTTCTCTCTTTCTACTGCCTACATTGGTAATTTTTATCTCTCTCTCTCTCTCCTACATTATTTATCTCTTTCTTCACTACTTATGTTGTTCATGCCTTTCTCTCCTGCTTACATTGTTCATCTCTGCCTCCTTTTCTCTAATGCCTTCTGTAATTTTACAATCATAAAGATAGTGTATAAAATGGTTTAAATAAGAAAACAAAAAAGCAAGAAAGTGGCAGCTAGCATCTATTTCCATATATATATATATATATATATATATATATATATATATATATATGAAATGAATTGTTTGAACATTATTTTTTTATCGTATTTAAGTAGATATTCTGTTTTTAATGAAACAGTATTATATATTTATTTCTACCGGCCTGATTATTTACGATAAATTTTTATTACGACAATTATATATATATAATAATACACCTGTATTTTATTGATTAATTCAGTTTGTGTTTGGGTGTATGAAATTGGAACAATCACTTTTATTAGAAGTCTGCTGCTATTTTTTTTTTTTTTTTTTATAAATGAAAATCAGATCAAACGTTATTGAAGAGAAACCTGTATTCATTGTTTTTAAGGAATGTTGTTGGAAATATCAAGAGACAGACGAGTTTGAAAATATGTTCAGATTATTATGTGGTAATAATATCGTCATGTGAATAAAATAAAACAAGGGAGGGTAATGTGCTTGAAGCAATAGTCTTGGTGATATCAATTTGCTGAATATTGATAGAAAGAAAAGGTATTCCAAATTATAGTAAAACAATTTTTATTCTATTTTTTGTTTTTGTTTTGTTTTTCATTCTTTTTACATTAAATTCTTTTTTTTCTATTATGATCGTTGTTGATAACAAAATCTTGTCATCATCTTTTTAGCAGTTAATAGAAGACAAAGCATTTTTTTTTTAAATGCGAGGTGAATGAAATAGTAAAGTGGAAACAGGCCAGGTGTAAAAAGGTAAAAAGGAATGAAAATTATTAATCTTTTAGGTCTGATTAAAAAAAAAAAAAATTAAGTCCTGCATCCTTCTGTCAGTTTGTACCTCTCAAATTCTTAGATTTATTTCTGCTATTGTCATCATCACAACTACTACTATTACTACTACACGACGACGACAACTACAACAAGTGTTGAAGCAGAAGGATCAGGGAGTACAGGTGGTTTTATGATAGCAGCTCTGGAGAGACGATGACGGTTATCGTAGCTGCTGCAACAGCAGCAGTAACAGAGAGAAATAGAATGAGAAATGCAATATATAGACTCTAAAGAAACAGGCCCGACATTGGTGTAGCTTGTTGCTTGCTCTGGTGCCATTTATTTTTACCACTACTACTGAACATTGCTACAGTTCTTCTTAGTGTAATTATTGTTACTACTTCTGCTTCGGCTGTTGAATATTAATTATTATCCGTACATAGAGAGAAAATTATGAAATAATATTGGCAACGCTTCTTCATAATAATAATAATAATCACCTCTCATCAATGTGATCTGTTGTTGGTGGTGCTTATTGCCGTTTCGACCATTCCGCTGGTCAGCTCCAATTGGATAAGACTCCATCTCTGAACAACAAGGAACTGGGCTGGTGTGTTGGTTCAGTGTTCGTGTTTGGCTTGGCTTAAGAAAAAGAAAAAAAAAAAAAAAAAAAAAAGAGTAAGAAATGTAAAAAAAAAAAAAAAAAAAAAAAAAAGGGTGAAAAAAAAAATCAGTAAGTTGTGACATCATTAGAGAAAATATCAACAAAAAAGAGGAGCGGAGTGTGTGGTGAGAGCTTTCCTCTCTCTCTCCGCCAACTCCGTTCCTTTGCAAATCTCGGACAGGTGAACCCACCTGATTCTACTAAAAGTCCACTACATTACGAAATTTTTTTTTTTAAATTTCTACTTTGTTCAATTCTTAATTTTGTCCAAAGTCAAACTTTACCAAATCTCCTCTATGAGTGACCCTTTTCTCTTCTGCAAAACCTGGGCATGCCTGTGGGTAGCACTATTATAGGCGCAACCCAGAGACATGAGCCGAGGGAGATATAGGCAGGACCGGGGGATGGCACCGAGTGCCAATGGGGGTGCTCCTGGGGGCTTTCAGGCACATAAAATCGAAGAGGAAATCGAAAATTTTGTGGAGAATTTTAAACGCAACCACCCGACACAACCCTTGGATAGGGACGCTATAAGTCTGGAGTCGGGCGAATCGTCTGGATTGCAAAGTTCACTCGGCTCTACTGATGAATACACAGACGATAGTCCTGAGGAATTCCCGTCCCATCGCTATCTGTTGAGAGCCTTCGCGGCCAGAAACAGAAAATATAGCTCAACCACCAACACTAGCACTCGTACCAGCGTCAGCCCGGCCTCCTCCCGGAGTGTGGACTGCGGTTCTGAATCATGGATAGATCAAGACGGTGAGTTGATGTTGTGTCTGTCACTCCCATCAATAGTTCATCATTGTAAGTTTTTGTCGTGTGGATGAGGGCCTCAAGATTAGGAGTGTTGTTTTTTGCCTAGTTCAAGTTTTATTTTTTTAAATCTTACAGCCTGGTCCAGCAAATGGTTCCTGTATATTCGTTGAGATCTCAAAAAATGCAGACTTTTAATTTCTAATTGCAATATACGGGATTTGTTAAAAAAAAAAAAAAAAAAAAAAAACTACTTCTGTCGAGGTCCCGTATCTTGCGTGGGTGGGAAATTACTTTTCTGAATTATTCACACGAAGGATGGTGATTATTTTTAGTAAATAAAATAAATGTACGTTTTTACTTTTTTTTTTATCTTTTCTTTCTAACATCTTTTTTTTGTATGATTATTTTCGATTATGATATTCTAATCTCATGTATTGTAGTGTGTAAGTAGAGAGATAAATAACGATCATTTAGTTAGAAATTTTAAAGATCTTTCATTCTATCAAACAGCGAAAACTACTGTAATATTTACAACTGTTTCTCTTGTTAATAAATCATCAATGTCTATGATGATGTAATGTCTATTTATTTTCTCTAAATGAGAAACAAAAACATTAACAAAAATAAACAAAAACATTTTAACACCATGTTTTCTTAAATCGTTTTAGCCATAAATTTCTTTTTCTCTTTTTAGTCTTTTTCTTTTCCTTGTCATTCAGAAGAGAAAAATAAAATTGTCGAATAAATTCGATTTTTCTTCCGGACATTAACAGTCACTAATTTGTTAGCTATGTATCTTCTTACTAAATAAATAATGTTTTCTTCTGCAACTAGAAAAACGAACGTGAATAAATAAAATCCCTTTTTCCGTCTTAGCCTTTTTGTTTTCTCTATCGACTTGATGTTTTCATCATCATATCATTCACAGTCTGTTGCTGATTGATTATTTTGTCCCGTGATGTTATCTTCCGACTCATTAAAGCTATCACACAACATCTTCTTCTTCTTCTAAGAAATGAAAATAGACCCGTACTAAATTATGCCATGTGATGTAATTTAAAAACCTTTAGTAGCCCAATGAATTCATCCCTTTATGTTTAATAATGTGTCAATTGAAATTGTGGTATTTTTAATAAATTATTTTTCAAAAATTTAATATAAAGTGATTTTTCTAACTAAATTTTAAATCTTGATAAGCTCTTTTTTGTGTGCATATTGTCATTAAAAATAATCGAGAAAATAATAATAAATAAAATAACTTTTACAATCTAACTGAAATTTTGAAAGTGTTTCTTCTTTAATTTATGAAATCAACAAATTTTGACTTGAGGATAAGAAAGACTTGTTTTTATGACTATAAGTGACTATGTAGTCAAATAGTCATAAATTCTTCTTTTTTAAATACATTGTCAACGCCCACCTGTCAAATGATTTCGACAAGATTTTATTTCCTTAGGTAAATAATAGAATTCAATATTTTTCAATTGGGATAGGATTTTTAATTTTAATCAGTCAAAACGTATTTAATATCCTTCTTTTTTACCCCTTTTTTTAACAACAAGAAGTAAAATGTGGCTTATTATCTCGTTAAATTGTTGATGGAGTGGGTGTTCTGGCTCATCTGATAAAGACGTCTTTTTTTTCTTTTTTTTCAACTTGGATTTATTTTGAAAAAAAAATCACGTGCCATAATCCTGTTTAGACTTCTATTATTTTTTTTTATATTCATATGTGTACCCGTTCCTGGTGTTTTTAGTGTCAGGGTACAAATTCAGTCTTATACACAGCAGGTACCTTCTTCTTACCTCGACTCTGTGGGCGAATCATGGTGACCACTGCGGTCATTCGCACATTTTTATTTATCCGTCGCAGAAATTAACATTTATGCAATCAGAAAAAAGTCACTTATTAAATATGTTTCTAATCATCAATAAAATAATTAACGCGATTATTTTACACGTGTTTAAAAACGGAAGAAAGAATTTTTAACGATTTTGACCAGTTGAATCCTTCCTTCCTTCATTTTTTTATTTATTTATTTATTTCAATATTATTGTCATGTCGTTATTCCAAAATGTGTTTCTTCTTTCCTTAAATGAGGTGTTAAATCACATTTTGTATTAAAATTATTTATACTTAACAGCCGACAAAATCCAAAATATCGTTTTCCTTTGCCAATAAGTGTCACCGTCATACTAACTACACACTCAACAGATGGCAAACTGCTTTCTTTCTGACTGCATGCGATTATCATTTGTTGTGCAAGTAATACTCCATCCATTATGGTTGCTACTGAATCATTGAAAATGAAAAGGCACATTTCCTTCTTTGCAATAATTACTTAATTCTTAATCTGAACCTTTTTGAATTGATGCGTTATTTTCCTCTTCTTGAAGAATCAGCTATGTCGGAAAATATTGTTAATGATAGAACGAAGAAGTGTTAATTGACCGATGGAAAGAAATATTGTCGATTCTTTGAATCATCTTGGGGTGATTTTTGGTACGAGTCTTACTCTTTACTTTAGCCATAATTTTCTTTTCACTTGTAACTGCCACTTGTAATGTCTTTTAATTAAATCTCAAACACTAGTTTGGCCAAGTGACTCATCTTGCTGGTCGGCTATAAAGCCTCACCACTCCACATCTCTCACTAATTACATTTTCGGGTTAAGACTCTTTCCAACTTATCATTTTCTTGCAAAGCAAAGAGTAGCTTTCTTGTTATTTGGAATGCATTTCTCAAGAATATGTTTGAGATTAAAAAGAAAACATTAAAAAAAATACAATCAAAAATAGAAAACTTTTTGTTTTCTATTTTTGATTGTATTTTTTTTTAAATGTTTTCTTTTTAAAATTTCTTTTTAAAATTTCTTTTAAAATAGTCATCAAATTATTTTTCAATAATAAAAACAAATTTAATTACAATGCAGTCTTTGTAATCGATCTTTTATCGAGACAATTAAAATTAAAATAAAATCGTCCAGAAGTGATGACAATATTTTCAGTTCTAATAGATTTAATTTTAAAATGTAAATTTTGTTGGTCATCATTTTAGTTTCTCATTTATTGACTTTTATCAATTATTAATGAATACATTTTGAAAATGTACCATTAACGATTTCAAAATCGAAACTTAAAGTAAATGAAATTCCTCCTTAGCATGAAATTCCTCCTTAGCATGAAATTTTCTACAAGTGATTTTTTTACAAGTGTACAGATGAACATATATATAAACTTTTAAACAAAACATTATTTAGGAGAAGGAGAGTATTTTAAGTTTTTCTTGCTCTAAGCTTGAATCAAATACAAAAAATTTGTTGGAGAAAATAAAAATTGGAATGGATTTAAAAATTAAAAAGTCATTTTCAGTTAAATTCAAAAACACCAGATTTCTTTATTTTTTATTTATTTAGTGAACACTGAAATGAAATGATTTTTTGACTTGATTTTCTGTATTGTTAAAAACTTTAATTGTCATCTTTGTTAGTCAATGAAATAATTTTGAGGAGCGGGAAAATTCCAGAGGAACGTGGGGAAAAGATTGTGGCTCTTTTTTTGTCTTGTGAATTCGAGGGGAAAGTGACCGCAATTCGAACACCAGAGAATTTCGCACACTTTTCCAAATTCGACCCTATTTGTTTTCTCAAGAAGACTTCAAACACTGGTGACGTCCATTCAACATTTTAATCAGAGAAATAAAATAAAAAGGAGCCATTATATCTGTGTCAACCTTACTTTGAACAAGAACAAGAATATTCTAAAAAGAAAAGTGTTTCACTTTCATTCCATGTTCATATTTTTAATAATTGTTAAATGCAAATGAAAACAATTCTGGGAAAATAAAAAAATCAACAAAAAACTTAAGGTATTTTTTATTGTTAAAGAATGATTTTATATTTTCTGACATTCATCTAATAAAAATACAATTAAAATGTAAATTAAAGTAGAATCGTCTTTTTAAAAATTAAATTAAATATCAAACTTATTTTTTATGAAGATCTATAGAGTTGGACAATTATTGAAACGGCTATGATATTAAAAAACAAAGGGAAAAAGACGTAAGTCGAGAATTAATTTTTGTCCTCGTTTTATTGACCATGTTTGATTGGTATTTTATGTTTTGTTTTAACAATTGTAAAAATGATTATTGATGATTTGAATAAATTATAATTTCCATATGAAGGATATCGATTAATAAATCAAACAAAACATATTGCTGAGTCATTTACTATTAAATTGATGAAGATGAACTTGGTCTTTAATTAAAATTTAATAAAATGTTTAATCTAATTAGAGAATTTAATCCTGGCTCGGACTTCTTTTGAACAAAATGGCCAGCGACATGCTTTATGGAAAAACAACAGATAAATCATGTGATTGTGATTTATTGTAGCTTTCAATTCAATATTTAATAAAATTTTAACCCTGGATTCTATATTTTTGTAATTTGAATCTCAACTGTCTACAAAGAATTCAAATAAAATTTGTAAAATTTGAACGAAAATTTATTAAAAGTAAAAAAGATATTGAATTCTGATTGATACCCAAAATTTCTTAAGTTTTTTTTTTTTTTTTTTTTTTTTTTTTTTTTTTAGCACTCTTTAGACACAGACAAAAAAAGTAAAAAAATCTTTCAGAAAGGAAATAAATTGTACTTTGTGTCAAAATATTTCTTCTTACACATTAAGAAAAATATCCATTACTCTCAGTGGAAGATAACAGACCTAAATGTTGTATTTTTTTAATTTCTTTTGATATTTCCTTGCTATCAAAGACGGTCATCATTTATTTTTTTTAAAATTGAACAATTTGTTGTCAATGGGATTTTATTTTTTTTTATTCATGTATTGTAAATTATAACATGTCTTATATCTTTTTTGCTGTTGGGCATATTTTTTAAACGGAGTTGAAACAACCTATGAAAAATATAATTTAAATTTTCAAAGTTTTATTAGATGTTATTTATTTAAATCAATGCTTCTTGAAGAAAGACCCTTTTAATTTGGTTTTAGATCCAAAGTGATTTTTAACATTTCCAAGTAAACAGATAATTTTAGACTTTAAAGTTTAAAATTAATCAGTCAGTTAATTGCCATACATGATACATGCTTGAACGATCATGTCTTTTTTGAGACATTACTGACTAGGCAGAAGATTTTCCAGCAGTAGGTTGTCATTACTTTCTACAGTAGACTGGTTGCCAACCAAGGCTATAGAACCCAATCTGTCCTGCTATTCAACCCATAGCTGGAAGGAGAAGAGATGGATTGATACTTTCCCCAAGGGCAATTGTGTGTAAGTGAATGATCCGAATTCTACTGAAATTTGAACTTGGCTTTGATTTCTCGTTCCAAGCTGATATCCATTACACCACAGTGCACATACCAAGCAGATACAGATTAACCCGGGTATAAGAGATATTTATATTGTCCTAAATTAGAGCCTGTAGTAATGCATATAAATGCACCAAACACGGATATAAGAGAAACCCCGGATATAAGAGAATTATCATCATGTCCTAATTCTCTTATATCAGGGTTACACTGTAATTCTATTACAGTATAACCCTGATATAAGAGGTTTTTTATCTGGTTCCAAATTAGAGCCTGTGGTAGTGTATATAAAATAGACCAAACCCGGATATAAGATAACTGTTATGCGATCCCAAAAACTCTCTTATATCAGGGTTACACTGTATTACTCAGGAGCAAACTATAAATTCTTAGACCAGAAATTTCATAAATTAATATTGCTTTTAGTTACAAAGAACTTTTAAAAATTTTTGATATCAGTTTTCATGTTTGGTAATAAAAACTCTTATTTAGTGGTACTATTTATCGACCTTGAAACTTTAACTTTGCTTCTCTTACCACTTCCAAGTAAAATGTTAAATACTTGTAATATTCTTCTAATGTGAAGTGTCTATTGCTAATTTTTGGTAAGGTGTACGTGCATTGTGGTTCAGTGGATATCAACTCGGAATGACAAATCAGGGAGTCAAGTTTGAATTCCAGTTGAATTCTTTGCATTCACTTATGTGCAAATACCCTTGGGAAAGGTATTAATCCATCTCTTCCCTTCAGTTATGGATTAAATAATAGTAATTTAATAGTAATAATAATTCTGCCCAGTCAGTCATGTCTCAAAAGAGACATGATCGCCCAAAGTGTGCATCATGTATGGCACTTAACTGTACGTGACTATTTTTTGGTTAGTTCCTTTCTTTAGAAATGCAATTTTGGTTCTGAAATCATTTTGATGACACTGATCCCTAAAAACAAGACTAGTTTTTATTCTTAAACAAATATTTTATTAGGCCACAATGGTATAACAGGTTTTACAAGTCCATAAATATTTTTTGTGGTAAATGGCTGATTTTAACAATTCTTCAAGGTGAAAATTCTGGTAACAAGCTTCATTTAATTGGAGTAGATAGATTTATCTATTGCCCGGTTCACACTCCACCCACGTCTATTGAACAGGTTAAGAGGCTTGTCCCTTGTTCCCTGTTTAGGATGTGGTTTCCGGCTTTCTCTTTTCCAATCTTTTCACTATTACGTAGCCCCCTGCACATCAGTGGCGTTACCGCCTTGCTCGGGGTGATACGATTAAAAAAAAAATCTTTGTTGTAGGCTAATGGAGAACTGTGTATAATTCTCTCAGTACTAACATCAAGTATTTTATATTTTATAAGTATTTTTTATTTACATAAGTTTAAAATTAGTGATTCTTTCATTTGTGATGTCAACAAAAGAAGTCCCATTACCTGAAGAAATTTAAACTTGATGGAAAAAAACCTGGAAATAAAAATGAGATCTGTTTATCAGTCACTTAAAATGTCTGAGAATGTTTTACTTAAATCAATTGAAATTGTATTTTATTTCTGTTCTTTATTCATTCAATGTTGAATACAAGTAAAGTCCCTTCTTCTTAGTATGTAAATTCCTAAAATAAGTTTCCTAATCTGGAAAAATTATTAAAATGATTGCAAAATGATTAAAATTCAATGTATCTATGCAATGTTATAGACAGACTAATTCTGGTCAGTGGGGGATGACTTGAATGACCCTGTAACTGAAATTGACATAATTTTTTTTTTTTTTTTTGTTAGTGCATACTATTTTTGAAAAGTCTTTCTTTCTAAAATCTTGTGTTTTTCTATGAAATTTCAAGTACAAAAATGGGAACCTGTTGTTTTTGCTATGTCTGCTGATTTGAATGAGCTTTATAGAAAAATAATGGAGATATCCATACTGTTCGCTCCAGAGCTAAATGGACAAAAACACACACACACACTGCAGGGTACAATGGGTGAATTGTTGTCTAAATTACACAAGAATGAAAATAACATTAACATCTTATTTTAATAGTTATATTTATCAAAATTAAACAAAAATAGCTTGAAATACTAAAGAATAAATTTATTCAATGAAATTGTCACTGGCTTCCAGATGACTTTGGGATCTTCTGCAACTCTTCTGGACAGTCTCCTTGTTGGTGAATTCTTTCATAATTCTTACCTTCAGTTCATCTTTAGTATTACAAAGAGATTTGTTTGTTTCTCACTCAACTGTGCCCCCCACACTTAATAATCAAGGTGGGGTTGCTGTCTGGGGAGTTAGGTGGCCAGATATAAGGGGGTGATGTGGTCACAAAGATTCTCTGACAATCATAATTGGGTTCTCTAGCTTGTTTGGCATGGTGCAGATTCCTGTTGCCACACTCTTGACTCAGCGCAGCATTACCTCCTGTAGTCCTTCGATTTGAGTCCTTGTAATAAGATAAATGGAGGCATAATGTCGCCATCACTTGTAATCACTTCAAATACTTTCATAATCATTATTAGGCTCGTCCAACTCTTTCTGAATCCTCTGCACTGTCCCCAGATTGACACCCAAACACTCTGAAATGTGTGAATACTAAGCAGTACAGCATGCTGTTTCCAAATTTCTGGCAGAGGAAATTGCATCATGATGCTCTTTGTTTTCACAGACGGTACCCAACTGACCCTACTATACTGCGCAGTTGACAAAATCAAAAACAATGTGCATGTGTAAAATGAAAAAATATATAATTGCAACAATTTACTTATCGCACTCTGTATTTGCACCTTACATTAATATCTCAGCACGGAATTTCTGCAATACTAAAGGATTGGGTTCCTAGTTCCTTCTAAGGATTTTTCATTCACTTTCACTCTCAGTAGCCATTTGCATCTTAATGGCCTTGTTTGGAGTTAATTGATTAAAATATCTTTAGTATAATTCATGATAGTAGCAATTGGCATTTCGTAGAATAATGAAACGATTGTCATATTTGGTTCATCTAGTTTGAATAAAGTGGAGGAGGGGAGCCAAGAATAAATGTTTTCTTCCTCTATATACTTTAAAACAGTAATGCCTATGTCTTTGACACTTGATAGTTCTTGTCCTTTGTTTAATAATTATTGTTGCCTTCTTCTCTGCTGTTGGCTAAAAGGTCTTTCAAAAAGTGACAAAAAAGACAGAATTAATTTTTCCTTTATTGACTTAATTTATTTTTTTACTGTAATTCTTATCGTTATTCTTGCTGTAAGACCACCATGAAGGATCTGGCAATATATGTAATAAAAGTGGTTAAATGCATCAAATAAAAAAAAAACATCACTTTTGTTTTCTATGTTTGTTCTTATCTCCTAGAAAAATTTCCATTATAAACATTTTACAAAATTTGTGACTGTAAAAAAAAAAAAATTACAATTTGTATTCACTTGATCAGTCAACAGTACAAGTTACAATAAAGGTCAGTCAGTTAAGTGCCATACATGATACACGCTTGGGCGATCATGTCTCAAAAGAGACTTGACTGACTGGGCAGAAGATTATCCTGCAGTAGGTTGCCATTGCTTTCTGTGGTAGACGGGTTGCCAACCCAATCTATCCTGTTATTTAACTTGTAGCTAGAGGGAGAAGCAATGTATTATATTATTACATAGTAATTAGTGGGGGATCAGTTTATTACTTCATTACAATAGAAAAACGATCCCCCACTTTATGACCAGTAGAAGCCTTAATCAAGATTCTAACTATAATATTCAGTCAGTCAGTTAAGTGCCATACATGAAACACGCTTGGGCGATCATGCCTCGAAAGAGACTTGACTGACTGGGCAGAAGATTATCCTGCAGTAGGTTGCCATTGCTTTCTGCGGTAGACTGGTTGCCAACCAAGGCTATAGAACCCAATCTGTCCTATTATTTAGCCCATATCTGGAAGGAAGAGACAGATTAATACCTTTCCTAAGTGTATTTGTGCGTATATGATTGCAACGAATTCAACTGGAATTCGAACTCGGCTCTCCGATTTCTCGTTCCGAGTCGATATCCACTGGACCACAACGCACATCCTACAATAAAGGTATGCATTCATTTTTAATGTAGTTTCGAGTTTCTGATTTCTTTTTCAGTCTTTTAAAGATGTCAGCAAATAAAGAATATTTACAATGGAAAATCTTTTAGTATTTTTATATTATATATATGTAATGAAGGGCGGTCAATTAGGATCTTCTATTCAGATGTTTTTATTTACAAAAAATTGAGACAACACATTATTTGCAGTACCATGTGAGTTAATATATAACGGTTAATGAATGATAATGTATCTCGTAAGACTAAGGGATTTTTATTGAAATGTATGCTTTTTGTAATAAATTAGAACTTTCTTTTTTATTCAAGTGGCTTATCTTTAGATGTAAAACTTGTAATAATATTTCATTCTTGTTATAAAGCTGTTTTTTATTACATTGTATATTTATCCATATAATTTTAGAATACAAATTTGTGAATGCCGTATGGAGCAATGATTAAAGTATTTTCGACAATTCAAACTGTAATGAGTTTGATACACACTGGGTGCCTCTTGTGGTTTTGCCATATTAAGTTTAGTAATTTATATGAATTTGTAATATTGTATGTTAAAAAACCAGAATCAAAGACTGAAATCTAAACTTATTTATAAATTGAACTTTGTCTGTGTGTGTGTGTGTGTGTGTGTGTGTGTGTGTGTGTGTGTGTGTGTCCATTACCTATAGACTCTGAAATGGCTGAACTGATTTTCTTGAAAATTTACAGTTGTACTATAAGGGTCTACAAGTGTTCTTAGCTAGGTTTGGTGTTGAGGTACCCCCAATAAATATTGAAAATCGATAAAAAAAATCAGGTTATAGAAGGAGTGGTCCGATTTTAATCAAATTTGATACACTCATAGGGAAAGACATAAGAAATGATATTCAGAAGTTTCAAGGTTGCAGTTCTTGCAGAAAATCGATAATATATAAGGCAAGATGTTGTGTGTGTGTGTCTGCTTATCTGCCTGTATGTTTGTATTTTTTCAGCCCTTTTATTTTAGTTTTTGCTTTGGGTTTGACTCTAAGTAGGTATAATTGTAGTTCTTAGTCTCAGCCATGATACCATTTACTCAGAGAACTTATTTAGCCTTCAAAATTCAGTTACGAAAAAAATCTTATTTGATATCAATACCAGGAAATCAAAATTTGACTTATATCCATTCATTTTTCTTTCAGTCTATGGTTTCACTTTAACTGGAAACAACTACTGCTTTTTAGTCTTTTGTGCCAACGTCCAAATAGTCCAGGACCATGGATTAGTTTTAAATCTTTCATTACACCCGAGCAACGCTGGGCTATACTGCTAGTTAACTAATAAAAATGTACAGAACAATTTTATTACTCATGTTAATTTCTCTTTATTTTTTATTTGTAAACTTACAAACAGAAATTCATACAAGAAAAAGTTTGATAATGAGTGAAAAGCTTTGAGAATTTACTCATATGCACTGACATGCCTAAAATGAAAGAATGAATACTTAGGATCCTCTCAAGCTATTCAAAATATGGCAACTTGAATCGGCATTGATTCTACAAGTGGTCAGAAGAGTTGTTCATTTGTATGTACAGGATCTTATGTGTGAATAAATCAATGAAATCATCATGATCTCATCCTTACACCCAATGGGGTGTAGGGCAGCAACTTTTTGTTACTGTTTTTTATGGGGCAGGTTTGTTAGCCCAGTGCCCAACCCCCAAACCTGGAGGAATGCTGGACCATTCTTGGTCCTTATGTTTACAGCACCTGGTATTCCCAAACAGTCACCCATCTAGTACTGACCAGGGTCGATGTTGCTTAACTTCGGTGATTGGACGGGAACCAGTGTATTCAACACGATATAGCTGTAAACAAAATAATGAGATAATGATAAATAAATCAGTGAGATAATGATATCATTTTTTATATATCAAGAACAATGTTGGAGGGGAAAAAAATGTATGACAAAGTGGAAAAAGTTTTTGGGTAATGCATTTCATCTTTTAAGACTTCATGTTGGATAGATTTATTTGGGAAAAAATATATAACAAGTTGATTTGTTATGTTGACGCAATTACATATACACAAAAATGAGGGATGCTGGGAATTTTAATTAAAATCTTTTTCATTTAGATTGGTTTTGTTTTTATCACTTTTAATCAGGTCTATCAGGAATGGTGAAATATTGTAAGAGCCAAGGTGCAAATCTACTGTGGATGATCTTGAACCCTGACTCTTACATTTCATTATTCCTGCCAGTACTTCTAATATCTACTAACAAAAGGGATAGAAAAAGAATTTAAATGAAAGTAGCTAGATTTTATAAAACATATAATTCTCAGCATTCCCCATTCGTGCGTATGTGTCATCGTACCAATATAACTGTTATAGTGGAACACCCTGTCATCACTCGAGAATAGAATGCTCTACTTTATAAAAGACGGTAACGAGCAGTATGAGAATGGAAAAGTCTTAGGTGAAGGCATTCACTATTCGATAGTCGATTCCGCTCCAACCCATGGCTTGCCTATATGTGTATTATAGTTAATTGTACCTTAGTACAATAAATCTGTATTTCTTATTCCTGATGTGAAGTTACATTCTTCAACTGATCTTTTTATACTTTATTCCTTTTTGGGCTATATCAATAACAAATTTAGTCTGAAGTCCTAAAGGACAAAAATGCGTCACATGAAAACTTGTTATATATTTTTTCCCAAATAAATCTATCCAACATACATACTCAGTTGAGCTCATGTTAGGCAAGTGAAGTATTGTTACAATTTCTTGCAACTTCTCAGAAAACAATTCTAAGGAAAATTACAATTTGTATTCACTTAATCAGTCAACAGTACAAGTTACAATAAAGGTATGCTTTCATTTTTAATGTAGTTTTGAGTTTCTGATTTCTTATATACAGGCAGACCAGTGAGAACACACCATCATTGACCTGTTGCCAGCTTTGAGTCCTTGATTTCTTGAGGTCTGTGCAATTGTACCATCAGTCTGAAACAACTAAAACCATGGCTCATCAAACCATACCAAATGTTGCTTGTCTTTTAGGATCCAATTTGTGACTTCACAAACCCAGATGAGACAATGACTAGTGTTAACAGCGGCATTCTGATTTCATTTTTTACTCTGATATTGTGGTTTCAACTACCATTAATAACTTTACATACTGCTATCACATGACTTTTGGCATGTCAGCAAGTTATCATGCTGGTTCACCAGATGTCAGAACACAACTGGACATTTCTATGATGTAAATGTATTGTGGTTTCAACCATGGCCATATCTGACTCCTGGGCACACCGGGCACGGGTCTGGGCCAATCCGTGCAATCATAGTGAAAATCCGGGCAAGGAAAAATGTCTTCGTCAGAAATCAAACTAAACAATTCACAATGAAAGAAAGAAATAAAAAGGAAGAAAACATCCGAATGAACGCAGTAAAAATCTATTTGTTTATTTATTAATTTTGGGAGAAGAGACTGGTTATACTCAGAAAGTCCGAACCCGATTTCCTGCTTTCATTCATGTTCTGTGCCTAATTTTCATCGGAATATCCAAAAAAATCCTCAAAAATCTTAGTTTCTGGAAACGAATGACACTGATGACGTCATCACATTGTCAACTAATAAATCCAGGCAATTTTTTTTGTGCCTGGTGTTTTTTTAACATCAGCTATGGCCCTGGTTTCAACTACCATTAATATCTTTATATACTGATAAAGAATTTTGAATTGACCTCCTGGATATACATCTAGTACTTCCTGCATTAAATGTGGATTTGATTTGAGTCAATTTTATTTGTTTGCTACTTTAAGGAATTCTAACCAGATACCTCTGGTTGCAATCATTAAGGACTCATAGTCAGCCACTGCGCTATCTATGATCAGGGGTCATGCATTCCCTCAGGTATTCTGGATAGAAATCCTGTCTTTGGCATCCACTATTATGCACCATTTGTGCTCAATAAATCATACTTCTTTGCCATGAGCAGCCTAACCAGCAAGTTATCATACTGGTTCACCAGATGTCAGAACAAAACTGGGCATTTCTGTAATGTAAATGTATTGTGGTTTCAACTACCAACATTATCTTTACATACTGCTATCACATGACTTTTGGCATGTCAGTGTATATTTTTGAATATAGCTTGGAAAGTAATACCAACTTTTGCTCATGATGCCAAAGGCAAACATTTTGATGGTATGGCAGTAGATTGAACTTTCCTATCAATCACACATTTTTTTTTTGTTTTGTTACAAATAGAACTCTGGTAAAATGGCAGCTGATATGAAAGTATGTAGATAGCAGAGGTGTTATATTAAATTCTACTATGTGTAAAAAATTGCATTCATTGCCAAGCATTTACATATGAAATAGTAAATATGAGCACAGTTAGGCAGTGGGTAATGTATTCCAGTAGTGGCAACAATGTGACAAGCCATGTTTTGCATTACTGTCACCTTAAGAAATGAAGTGTGCCTTGAAAATATGTCACCAGTCATGATAGTGATATGGAAAAATAGTGTTTTGTGGCTGAATACTTGCTCTATCTAAAATTAGAGCTCCAAGCAGATTTTAGCATTTTTTTTAATAATCATATTGCCCCAAGCAAGGCATTTTACTGCCACTGTTTTGCAGAGGATTACATAGGAGGAAAGTTATGAGAAAGAGTGACAGGTTATAGGGAGTGTCAGGAAGTGGGTAAGAGAAAGATGAGAATACTGATGAGAGTGGAGTGGACGGAGAAAGTAGCATGAGAGAGAGAGGATGCAGGTTAGTGAGATAGGAGATGACTATTGACTTTACATATACTTTTTTTTCAGTGTAGATGTTATTTATTTTCGAAGTTGCTATTTTCTGACTCTGTTTTATGGATTTAACATTTACTTAGCTTAGCGTTTCACAACAATTCCCAAACCTGATTCACTCAGTGAACATTAATTTCACTACACTAGTTGACTTAACCTGTGAGGCCATCTTGCTCACTCCATGATGAGGGGCTCTAATTAATGAGTTTCTCTGTGCTTACTAATACAGTCTTTTGTTTATTTGTTAAAAGAACTAAATTCAAGATAGAATCACATTTAAAAATTAAAAATGCAAACTAGTAATTTACTGGGGAAAGCTCATCTGCTCGGAAACTGTGTTAGAAATATGAAAGACATTTCAGCTTAGATTTGATGAATATAAATGTTTGATAATAATCATATAATATTTACATATAAATTATATAATATTTAATTTATATAATTTATTATATATATTAAATTATTATTATTACATAATTTATTTATAAATATTATTTAATTATTATTATATTTTTAAAAATTTCAGATATACTCTATCTGTATTTGTTTTGTTTTACGACGTATCAACCCATCTTGGGTCATTTAATGCTGAATCGAATTTTTAAAAATTGAACAAAAAGTTAAGAACAATTTCAAGAAGTTTGTATATTTAACAAATTAATATATATAACAGACTTATATATTTAGACAAATTTATACATTTAACAAAATTATATATTTAACACATTTTAAATTGATAAAATATTTTATAAAAATGTATATATTTAATTTGGCTGTTTAAATTTTATGGCATACCAACCACTCTATCTGTAAAAAGATAATATGAAAAAAAGACAAAAAGAAAACTTATCTTAGCTGATGTGTTTCATCTTCTGAGAGACTTTATCATTTGCCTTGATAAAGTCCCTCAGTGGACAAAATGCATTGGCTAAGATAAGTTTTCCTTGTTTTTATTATTATTATTATTATATGAAATTATTATTATATAAATGTTATATAAATATAGACATTTAATTTTACTATGTTGGTATTGCAAATTTTGTTAAATTGATAATTTGTTTGAAAAGTCAGTATGCTGTGATTTTCTTTGGATAAATAAAAAATTATCTAAACTATGATTCACTTAAAATCCCGTCTAAGGAAAAAAAAAAAAAAAACTGATTTAGATATCTATTTAGAGCATTTTGTTTTTTATAGCGTATAGTTAAAGCATTTTCTGTCAGAAAACAACAGATTTTTGAAAGATTTTCAATTAGGAAAGATTAAGCTAAATGAAAACTAATTTTATTTCTCCCAAATATAATTAATATTTTTGAAATGATATATTCAAGAACTTGGTAATGTCCAAAATTTGATAAAAATTAGGTCTGACTATTCAAAGAAGAATGTCTAATCATGAATTAAGTTTCCTTTTCTAGTTTTAGTATAAATCAGTTAAGTCAGTCAGTTAAGTGCCATACGTGATACACGCTTGGGCGATCATGTCTTAAAAGAGACATGACTGACTGGGCAGAAGATTATCCCACAGTATGTTGCCATTGCTTTCTGTGATAGACTGGTTGCTGACCAAGGCTATAGAACCCAATCTGTCCTGTTATTTAACCCATAACTGGAAGGAATAGACGGATTAATACCTTTCCCAAGGGTATTTGCACATAAGTAAGTGCAATGAATTAGTATAAATATTTTGCATAAATGATTAATTCGGTTGTGTTTTCTGAATGAAAATTTATCCACAGGTTGCATGTCGATGTGCATATCTGTAAATCTTGTCTATTCTATTTACTATAAAAGCCAGTGTGAAAGTTTCAACTGGGTGTGTCTGATGCAAAGGAGTAGCACTTGTCAATACCAATCTGCATTGCATGTGTTGGGTAGGTAATATTCTCTAATTGTATCTGACAAGAATTGCCTGGTGACTGCATCACACGAACTTTGCTTCGCTTGGAAGGGTTTTCTTGTTAATTAATGTCAAAACATCACCTCTCAAGAAATTGAAACAAAAAACTCTCCAAATCAAAAACTATGTGAACTGTTTGTTGCTATATACTAAAAAGATATTCATCTGTCTTAAAATGAGTAAACACACACAGTTTCTAGAACAGCAGATTGATTAGACGTGTTTCCTAGTTCTGAAAAGAGAATTCTTTCAGTAAAAAAAGTTTGTAGTGAATCATAGGCATCTAGCAGTGTGCACAAAACATGTTATATTCCTGCACTTTGTTGGTGATTCTCTTGTATTCTTTGTATTATTAATAGAGGGAAAATATCCTGATATTCTCTCAGTTAATGGAGCACTGGCAGGAATTAGAAATCCCATGCGTTCAACATGCTTTTATTCAGTTGTTATCATTTTATGTGTGCTTAAAGCTGTCTTGATCCGTGTCTGTCTATAAATATGTCTGTATCTGTCTTTTGTCTTTTTGTATCCTTTCAATGTCTATCTTAGACTTCAGTGCATAAAACTTATCAATTGTCCAGAAATTAATGTCGCCTGATGTTCTCCATTTGAAACTACTAATCAAAGGAATTATTTAAAGTAAAATGGTTTTATTATTAAGAATATTTTTTTTTGTATACATTTGTTTTTATGATTCTCTCTCTTTTTATCATGGTTGCAAGATTAAACAAGAATGAACTGAAAATTAGTCTGGAAATCATGAGGCCTCATAGGAAACTGAGGTTTGTTATTTTTAGATAAATTCTTATCAAATTCTCATTTGGATTTTTAAGCAGAAAGGCAATTGTCATGAAAAGTCTTTTTAAGAACTCTGATAATGGCATCTATTGATAAAAATTTGTTGAAAATATGTCTTATTTTTACTATTGTTATTTATATATGAATGTTCCTTTTGTTTAGAATAATGATGCAAAAGCCAGAAATTTGTGATTTTATCTTGACTGTTAAGTTCATGATATTGACATACACTTGGCAGGGAAGTTCTGATTTCAAATATTGATATAAAGTCTGCTGAAGGAATTTGTGTGTGTTTGTTAATTTGAAATTGGCTTTCTTAGTTAATTTATGATTATTATACCAGATTGCCTCACATTGTATAGGTTCCAGTCTAATACTCTGCCTTCTTTATTTTACTACTGTTGTTTTTTTTTCTTTGAAATAGTTTTTGTTAACTAAAATTAATTCTTGAACAAATTAATTGAGCTAATTAAAAGTAAACTAACTTTTGTATCAAATGTAATTAAGTTTTACTTCCTATATTTGAGAACAAAGAAAAACTCTTACTGTTTTTGTCACAGAGAATTCATTTGAATATTGCTCTGTGTTTTGCTCACTCTTAATGTTTGTTGCAATCAGTTTTTGTTGACCTTTCCAAAATAGAAAATCTTAATGAAAATAAGATCTTTGCTTGAAATTCACATGACAAATCATTCTAGGTGCAGAGATTAAAGACTGTTGAAACAATACTAGAAAAAGCTTCATGAATGCTACTTGCAAACATTTGATACATGTTAAATTAGAATTGGATTCACAGACCATGTGGCTGAAATGGTAGCATATTCTTTGAACCAAATTTTTTACTTCATTATTTTGGTTTGCCATTTTTAGAAATCAGACATACAATTTTGTGAACTAAAAAAACGAAACAAAAAGAAAGTATATCAACAATGGCTGAATATCTACACCATTTGCATTGTTCAGACTGTTATCCTCGTCTTTGTCACATAGTGTTTCAGCCATTGTATGTTCTGGCCTTCTTCAGGTGTTTTTGTTTTTAATTTCGAAATGAACCCAGAATAGTCAATCTGTATGTTGGCATTTCTAAAGATTGGTTTAATGATATTTGTATAGACATTCTTCTCATGTCCATTTTCTGAAATGGACTAACATATAACATTCATGTTCTTGGGTCACTCAGTGAAGTCACTGAGAATCTGTTCCTTCCATCTACCCACTTCTTGCAAATATTGTAACCGGGATTTTGGCAAAGATCAAACAAGTTGTTTTTCCATAGTTTGTTGTTGCCCTGCCATTCATAGATGAGAATTGCAATTCCAATGTAAAAGCCATCACCTTTATTTTGTTCCTTGGTGTAAAATGCAAACATCTTAGTTGTTCTTGAAATTAACATAACTATTGCAAATAATATAATCTGTACTAGTTGATTTGCTGTGCCTTAGGAAGAAGGCGGCTGGATCATACAATGGCTGAAACGTGAATGTGCCAATATAAATGAGGACAGTGGTTCGAACAATGTAAATGATGTAAATAGTTACAACTAGCAGTATAGCCCGGTGTTGCTCGGGTGTAATGAAAGCTTTTATATATATATTATCAATTTTCTGCACTATTGTAAGAACTGCAACCTTGAAACTTCTGAATATCGTTTCTTATGTATTTGTCCATGAGTGTATCAAATTTGATTAAAATCGGACCACTCTTTCTATAACCCGATTTTTTTGATTATCGATTTTTGATATTTATCGAGGGTACCTCAACACCTAACCTAGCTAAGAACACTCACAGATGCTTATAGTACAACTGTAAATTTTCAAGAAAATCGATTCAGCCATTTCGGATTCTATAGGTAACACACACACACACACACACAAAGTTCCATTTATAAATAAGTTTAGATTACCTCATCACAGAAAAAACAGACAGAAAATGGTTGGATATTTAGAAAATTACATCACTTATTTGTTTTAAAATTCAGACCACAAAGATTAAATAGCAATCTTTATTGCTTAAAAAGTTAGCTTCATTAACTTGAATTCATTTAAAACAAGATAAATTGACTTTTAGTTTTTTGTGTTTTAAATGCTATCGTAATCAAGTTATTATTTTTCTCTTCATGCATTATTTTATAAATTTCTCAGTTTGGTTGTTAAGGCCCCAAGAATTTACAATATATGGAGGAACAAATCTTTCTTCTCACAATTCACCATAAAAATGCTTTAATTTTTGTTTTATTGAAATAAATGTTTGAGATTTCTCTGATGTTTCTTCTAACTAAAGAACAGTTGATTGTCAATCTTTATTTTTTTCTTGTCTTTCACTTTCTTTTATGTGATCTTAAATTGACCATTACGTAAATGGTTGGTTGCTACTTGACTCTGACAAGCTCAGTTATTTATTGAAATGGAGAAAGAAACAAGACAATAAAATTTATTGGAAAGGTTAATATATCTTAAAGGACAGGCTGAGATATCTATTACTTTTTCCTTTTCTTTTCCTCAAAAGTATAATTTAGATGAGAGTAAAGTAATTGATATTTCTGTTCTGGGAATAATTAGAATTTTGTTATTTATATTGACTGTTCACAGGGAAGAAAGTGAGTATTTGTTTTGGTGGATGTTTCATCATCAGTCAACCTCAGTCTTTTGCAGAAAGGCTTTAAGAAAATGGGAATATTTATATTATTTGCATCACATGGATCTTACAAGATCAACAGAGAGACTCTGAGATATCAGTTCTTGAGATTTTCTTTTACGTTTTCATTTTATTTTATTTTGGACATTTTTAAAGAATACAAAGGAAGTGTTAGCAGTTTTGGGATAAAAATGAAGAAAGCAATTTTTTATTGGCTTATAAAATGTTTGGGAGAATGCAAATGAGGAGACTGCTTTGCATACAGAATGGAAAATTATTTATATATATTGTATATGTATATCCATGAAAGAATTGGTAAGCCTGACATGTAATCATGTTGAATTTTGATTTGATTTTTTAATGGTATAATGTGATAGAGAAATATTACATTATGGTTAAGTGCATTGACAAAGTAGGGAAATTATAGTGAAAAATGACTATGCTTCATGTATCATTATACAATTTATGTATCTGTATAGATGTATAATATATATATATATATAACACATACATATGTGTTTATATATATGCGCTCACACACAAGGTTTAAACAAAAAGTATTGGGATTCTTGCTATGGGTAATGATGCTAAAGTACACTGAATGTAGTCACTTGTCACAGATTGACCTTTGAACTCTGTTGTGCATACGCACTAAATTATAATATTCTTGCTCACTTTCATTGCTTTTAGCAGTGCTTGTAAGGAAAATGTATAGAGTGTGATCGTCTCATGATACCACAGAGTTTCCATCCGTATCCATGGCTTGTGTAGAAGTCTTTTGACCAAGCACAACATTCCCAATGTCCAAAAACCACCATATTTCCCAAATCTCATTCCTCATGACATTTTTTTCTCTTTAAAAATAAAATCCTATTTGAAAGGAAGATTTCAAGACATTGAAGCAATCCAAGAGAATGCAACAAGCTAATCTGCTAAAAGACATATAGTTTGTATAGTGTATCCAATTGTATTCCGTTCAGTCAGTTAAGTGCCATACATGAAACACGCTTGGGCGATCATGTCTCGAAAGAGACATTATTGACTGGGCAGAAGATTATCCTACAGTATGTTGCCATTGCTTTCTGCAGTAGACTGGTTGCCAGCCAAGGCTATAGAACCCAATCTGTCCTGTTATTTAACCCATAACTGGAAGGAAGAGACGGACTAATACCTTTCCCAAGGGTATTTGCGCATAAGTGAATGCAATGAATTCAACTGGAATTCGAACTCGGCTCCCCGATTCCTTGTTCCAAGCTGATATCCACTGCGCCACAACGCACATTTATTCCATTAGCTTGGATAAATAGAAAATTCAGTTTTTTATTGTCATTATTTCAGTGTTTATTGACATCATCAGAACTGTATAATTGTGTCTTAGTTTTATAAAATGGATGATAAAAGGAACCTTTTGCTAGAAACAAGGAAAATAGTACTAAACTGCTATGTGATGTCTGTCCACCTGTATGGCAATGAGCACTGGATGATCTCCTCAAAATGAAGAAGAAACTTGAAGCAATAGATATGTAGGTTCTACAGAAAGATGCTGAGGATACTGTGAACTAAACACGTAAGTAACGATGAAGTTTTGGAGAAAATGGAAACAAAAAGGAACGTAATACTTAAGAGATCACTGAAGTTTCTGGGGCATGTAATAAGGAAAGAGGCTTGGGAAATCTGATACTCATGTGACATATAGAGGGACAGAGGAAAACAAAGCATAACATACTTAATGAGCTTGAGTAAATGGATGGTGAAACAGGAGAAATAACAGACAAAATTTATAAAGAGCTACAAGAGACAGGAAGTTGTGGAGAGTCATGATTGCTTACGTCCAGGAGGGACATGGCACATAAAGAAAATAAAAGGAGTTAAATTTTTAACAGGGGGAACTGATTTGGTAGAAGCTGGAAGTTTGTAAATTCCAAGAGAACGCTTTCTAAGTATATTGCAGATAAAGAAGTTTTCATGCCAAATTATATGTGTCAGACAGAAAATAAAATTTCTTTAAATAATTGGTATTTAATTCCAGTTGAATTCATTGCATTCACTTACACGCAAATACCCTTGGGAAAGGTATTACTCCGTCTCTTCCTTCCAGTTATGGGTTAAATAGCAGGACAGACTGGGTTCTATAGCCTTGGCTGGCAACCAGTCTACCGCAGATAGCAATGGCAACCCACTGCGGGATAATCTTCTGCCCAGTCTTTCGAGACATGATCGCCCAAGCGTGTTTCACGTATGGCACTTAACTGACTGACTGAATCTTTTAATTGATACAGACTAAAGTAAAAGCCTTCTATTGAAATTCTGATATTTGTCAACAAAAATTTCTTAAACAAGTATCTACTATGATTGTTTTTTCTTTATTTCCATCCTTTGTTTTGAAATTACAGAAAAAAAAGATTTTAGTATATTTTTAATGAGAAGATAATCAAATATAAACATCTGCTTCATACTTAGCTGGTCTTAGGCATGACAGTAAACTGAATCCGGCAGCAAGGCCTCTAATTGGGAGGTTGTGAGGAGCATGGAACCACCTCTTAATTGCTGTTGTTCCCAGGTCCACCCTGACCCGGAGTGGAAGCACCTGTTAGGGTCCCAGCTATGGGCAAATAGTTAACCCCCAAAGTGGGGTCAAAACTCTATGAAAGTATAAAAATACATTTTTATAGAAATATATACATAAAAATAGACTTTTATTGAAAAATATACATTTTTGAAGAAAAAATTATTACCATAACACATTTTTAAAGGAAAGAAATTTTTCTCAGCAAAACATTTTTTAATACAAAACTAGAAGACATTTTCAGTTTACTAAAATAAAAAAGAATAAAAACAAAAAAATTTTCATAAGAATCTAACTAAATCAACCTTTTCATGATAACTGAATATTAAAAAAAAAACCCTTTAAAACCTCACCTTTTTGGCATTAAAAATAACCCACATAGGTTGATATGCTGTTAAACAGAACTCAAACTCATTCATACTTAGCTAAAGCCTCTTAAACTTGAAGTTTTGCAAAGAAAAAATCTTATTTTATTGCTGGAATATGCAGAGAATGTCACTAGCACAAAACCATAATAGAGGACCATCTACTAGGCATTTGAACACCTTAGCAATGGTCTGTGGGGATAATTTAACCTTTGCCCTTCAACAACTGGCAATTTTGTGTAGTAAATCTTTCTAAGAGGGAGGAAAAAAATGAGTCACTAACTAATTTCTGTATATTTTGTTTCATTTGTTCAAAGATTCTTCTAAGAATTCATCTGATCATCAGTTTGATCAACACTCCCACAAACACTGACAATAAGATTTCTTTCCTTTTGTTGATAAATGTTGATTAGTAAAAATGAAACATTTTATTTTCTACTGTGTAGTCGGGCTTTTCAATCATAGATTACGGATCTGGAAACCTGATAAACACAGTTTCTATTTTACTGCTGTATTTTGATGCACGTAAATTTCCAGTAATTACTGCAACAGTTTACTTCTCTGTTATTTGAGAAAGAAAATTACAAAGTTTAAATTTCTAACCAAGACTTTCTGCTTTTCTTTTGTTATTTTCAAATGATTGTCATGGATTTTAGAAGTAGATTTATAACAGTGTACAAAAACAATATATATAAATCTAACATCTGCCTGTGCATTGAATACTGCTGCCATATCTGGTTGGGTGCTCCTGTTATCCACCTAGGATCCTTGACAAAATTCAATAGAGAATCTGCAATGTGATCGATCCCAACTTGGCAGCTCAGATACAGTCACTTTCTCACCGGCACGGTGTAGCTTCCCTGTGTCTCTTCTACAAGTACTATCACGTCTTCTGCTCCGATGAACTTGGTGCCCCTTACATACGAATTTACTCAAGCAGCAAGATTAACAACTGAGTCCCACCCTTTTACTGTGAAACCAATAAGATATAAATGCAAATTCAGCAGCTTCTTTTCTCGCATTTTCTGCCTCTGGAATTCCCTTTCTTTTACTTGCTTCTCTGACAGCTACAATCTCCAAGAATTTAAATGTAAAGTCAATCGTCATCTCCTATCTCACAAACTTGCATCCTCTCTCTTATGCCCTCATCTCATTTCTTCAGTATTCTCATCCTTCTCCCACCCTCTTCCTGACAACCCCTGTATTCTGTCCCTCCTTCTCATAACTTTCCTCCTATGTAACCCCTGCACAACAGTGGCAGTATAATGCCTTGTTTGGGCTAATAAGATTATAAAAAAAAAAAAATTAAAAAATAAAGGAATCTGAAAGTGACAGTTGTGCTCATAATTTTGGGGACACTAGGAATAGTGTTATAATGTTAGTGTGAACATTATTTTTATTGCCATTTCTATAGAGTTGGTTTTTGTAACGTTAATCTGAAGTAAACTTTTGGTAACTTGGTATTTGTGAGTTGTATTTCAGTATCTTTGCATAAAGCCAATGTATTAATGATTCCTTCAAATAATAAACAATAATGCTGTAGAACACACAGAATAGTGAATACACAAGATACCCAGAATACTGGAATACCAGAATACACTCGGCCTTCTGTCTGAATGCTTTATATATTAATATTTATGGTCATGTGATCCCAGTACCACAATCCGTTCTATAGATACATTTACTGCCTTGAGATCCATGTTCGTCTACACCTATTGGCATTGATGACACTTTTTTTCTACATAACAAATAGTCATGGGAGCTTTTTCTTGTTTTTTTGTCCCCTCTCTAAATGTTTGCCACTCACCTTCTGACCTCATTCCCAATTTTCTCACTTGTCTCTCTGTTTCTTCTTCTTCATATGCTGTGTCCCTTCAGAACATAGGCGATCATGGACTTCCACTTGGCTCTGTCTCTTGTTGCTCTCAAAATTCTTCCACTTGGTATCTCTCCCACCCCCGCTCTGTCATCCATTTGCTCAGGCCTATGAAGTAGGTTTCGCACTGCTTTCCCCTGTCTCTTTACTGCTATCCATCCTGTGAGTATTAAATTCTCCAGGCCTTCCTACTTTTTTACATGTCCCAGAAATCTCATCTGTTTTTTACCTGTTTCTTTAGCTTTGTAAATCTTTTGCCTTGTCTGTCACTCACAAATATCTTCCTGTGTTTTTCTGTTCTCTTTCTGCCTCCATACACCAGTCTCAACCCATGTCACTTGTCTCTATCTCTCTCTAGTCTTACTTTCATACACCAATCTCGTTCCTTGTCTCTATCTTTTAGGTCCCCCCCCCATGCACCAATTTTCTCCTTTCACCCAGTTTGCAACACTCCCATATACCATTTTCTCCCTTGTCCTCCTTTAAATTGTTGTTTTTGATTTTCTGTGTAGTCATTAAATAATTATGTAAAATGCCTAATTGCAATAAGTTTAATTTTTAGAAAAAGTCCATTCAAATTTTAATTCTAAAAGTGGGAATTTTGTTTGTAAATTGAAAATAAACAATATGAATTTGAAAAAGTATAATTTTTATAATTATTGAACTAAATACCATCTGTAACTTTTCATTTGTTATAAATATGATTCAAATTTTAACATTTGTATAATTTTTTTTGTTAATTCACAGGAATTTATTTTAAATCCAGAAAAAAACTGCTTATATGCTGAAATGGTTTCATGTTCTGTTGAATGTGTGCTTCTTGCCATTGGAATTTTAAACATTTAAATTCAATTGCATTTCTTTATTAGGAGTCTTAATCAACTCCATAGGGATCAGAAAAGATTGATTAGAAAATGCTGAACCTTCAGAAAATGCTGTGACATTGATCAAACCATTTCTGTTGCTTGTAAATCAGTTTCTTCACTTCAAGAATGAACATCTCCGATAAGACCAAGTGTCACTGTTGCATTTTTAAAATGTTGTGCTATGAGAGAAAACCATTAAGTTTGGTGACTTTACATTTACCCACCTCCCCATCATGAAGTGGAACTTCATGTTGGATGTAGACATTCCTTCTTCTTTCACCAACACGTTAATTACCCATTTCTCACACAATTTCTTTGTCTTGCAATAACAATTAATTCTCAATAAAGCATCTGTTTAAAATTTCCTACAAATGACCTGTAAATAAACTTTTCAAGTAAACATCTGTTTCTATAAAAAATATGAAAACAAACTGTTGCATGCTAAAATTTTGATTATGTCTGAGATGGTATTGAAAAAACGTTTTGGTTGACTGCCTTTCCAAAATCTGACCAAATGATTCTACCAAAACCTTTGATTACCTCTCATGGAAGGCAGTTACTGACAAATTTCATTTCAAGTTTGTTCCCCATCATCACAGATTCTTTAAAAAAACAATCCTTTCTTTTTTCTTCCTTTCTATCTGTTTTTGTCTCTTTCTTGGTATTAAGCTTTGCTAAATACAAAATTATTCACTAAATACAAAAGTAAAATGAATAAGTTAGCATCAACAGATTTGTATTACATTCTTTCAAGTGAGGAGAAGCTGTGTCCCTTGAAAATATTAAAAAACACTGGCCACTGATACAGGTAGCATATATACAGTGAGCAAGTGCCTTCTTTTTTCAGTCTTTCTTCACTTTTCTCTCTTTTTTTACAATGATATACATTTTGTACAAGGCCCAAGTGCCACTCATGGTAGAGGGGTTACATAGTAAGAAGCACAGATTATGCAGATATATGGAGTTAATGGTTATCCCTAGATTTGAACTGTAGAACAATTCTGGTAAGATAAGCACTCAGTTGTGGGACAATCTGAGACCATAATAAATCCACCTTGAGAAAGAGAGCTATTGATGGCACCCTGGAGCATCTCATTGTGCTCAAGTGGGATAGCCCATTGCTTGGGCTATGATTGACTGCTGGTAAATGAGTGGAGGTATTTCTGTATAAATACTAGCTTGATTCCAGTCATTTTGCAAGGTTTGTATTGAGTTACATCCTGCTCTATTTTTGTCTGTCAGCTGGACACTAGCTGAGACCCTTACACCGGTAAGTGTTGTTATTCTATTGTTATTCTACAGAACTAGTTAAGATTGTAGTGACTGATGAAGCATCTTCTTGGAAGTCGATTTCACAAAGCAGCAGTTTGTGGAAAGAAGCTGCTTGAGTGGAAATTACATCTCACCAATGGAATACAAAGGGAATTAGGATGGCTCGCTATAATGCGCAAGGCATGGTGGGTCTTAGCCATGAAGGTTAAAACTGGTGGAACTAAGGAATGTATCTTGTTTAAACACTATCCATGGAAATAGCGATAGAGCAGCAAGAGGCTTGCAACATTTTGTCTGTGGGGAAAGGGGTTGTAGGGTGGAAAATAATTTATCATGCAAAAGCTCTATCAAGACTAGAAGGTGACAACTGGGAAGCTCCTGTGCAAATATGTCAACATTATGCCATTTTTGGCCTGATTTGACTCTTGTGAAGGTAGAAAATAGCACAAAGCATCGAGTACGACTGAAGCAGTACAGAGAAACAACCATTTTTACTGTATCTTTATCAATGGATCATATGTCTTAGTTTTAGTGATTGTCACTAGTTTGGTTTATAAGACATTAATTTTGACCAGAGTACAAAGAGGTCGGTTAGCATGAATGTTAGTTTTGTCACCATTTCTATAATGTTGGTTTTTGTAATCTTAATCTGAAATGGACTTTTGGTAACTTGCTATTTGTGAGCTATAATATTTTGGTATCTTTTTTTGTAGGCTTACAGCCATATCACGTTGAATACAATGGTTCTCGCTTGATCACTGAAGTTAAGCAACATTGAGCCTGGTCAGTACTTAGATAGGTGACCACTTGGGAATACCAGGTGCTGTAAGTGTTTAGTGATGGATGTGTGTTGTGGTGCAGTGGATGTTGGCTTGGAAAGAGAAATTGGTGAGGCGAGTTCGAATTCCAGTTGAATACCCTGCATTCACTTAAGCACTGGTATCCTTGGGAAAGGTATTAATTCGTCCCTTCCCTCTAGTTATGGGTTAAATAACAAGGGTAGGACTTGGGGACCCTGCCCTTAAAAACAAATTCCAATGTATCTTGGTACTTGAAAAAGAAAAAAAGTATTACTAGACACAAAACTTATATAAAAACAATAATAAATTGTTGAAAGAAAAAAGGTATTACCAGCAATAAATAAATAAAACTTAGTTGGCAATAAATGACCCACTGAGGTTGATATGCCATAAAACAAAAACAACCAACCAACAATTTTTTGGTATCTTGAGTAACATCTGCATTGATCACATGGATTTTAAATTTGTTATATTTATAATTTTTATTGGCATATTTTGGTGTACAAAAATCTTCAAATTCTAAGCTACCATATATACTTGAGTAAAGTGTGTGAGTTTTTATGATCAGTTTTTTACACAAAAAATAGTGTGTCAAACTATAAACAGGTAATTTTTTGAAAAGGCTAAAATCATGCATTTTCTATGGTTGGTTGTTGGTTGGTTGGTTGTTTTGTTTTATGGCATATCAACCTTGGCGGGTCATTTATTGCCAACTAAATTCTTTATTTATTTATTGCTCGCAATACTTTTTTCTTTCAACAATTGTTGTTTTTTTTATAAGTTTTGTGTCTAGAAATACTTTTTTTCTTTTCAAGTATCAAGATTCATTGGGATTTGTTTTTAAGGGCAGGGTCCCCAAGTCCTACCCTTGTTATTTAACCCATAACTGGAGGGAAGGGACAGATTAATACCTTTCCCAAGTGTACCAGTGCAGGGTATTCAACTGGAATTTGAACTCGGCTCACCGATTTCTCTTTCTGAGCCAATATCCACTGCACCACAACGCACATCCGTCACTAAATGCTTACAGCACCTGGTATTCCCAAGTGGTTACCCATCTAAGTACTGACCAGGCTTAACGTTGCTTAACTTTGGTGATCGAGTGAGAAGCAGTGTATTCAACGTGATATGGCCGTAAGCCTGGCTGGTTGTACTATACACAAGTAATTTTTTTCTGGAACAGTTAAATTTCATACAAAACAATACAGAGGTTGTACTGAAGTCTGCTTATAAACAAATATATACAGTAATCATTTTCTCTGTCTGGGTGCGATGAATAAATTGTTGTCGAAATTACACAAAAATGAAAATAATACTGACATCTCATTTTAAGAGATATATTTACCAAAATTACTTAAAAAATCTTGAAGTACTAAAGCATAAATTTATTCAATAAAATTATTATTGGCTTCAACCATGGCCTCCAGACAACTTCAGAATCTCCTGCAACTTTTCTGAACAGTCTCCTTGTTTAAGTTGGTGAATGCTGCCATAATCATTGCCTTCAGTTCATCTTTGGTATTATAAAGAGTTTTGTTGGTCTCTCGCTCAACTGCACCCCACACATAATATTCAAGGGGGTTGCAGTCTGGGGAGTTAGGTGGACAGATGTAAGGGGTGATGTGATCGCAGAAATTGTCTGACAGCCATGATTGGTTTCTCCTGCTTGTGTGGCATAGTACACAATCCTGTTGTCAAACATAGGGTCTTCTAGAGGCCAAACTTTTGACCCTGGCAGCACTACCTCCTCAAGGTACTTGATGTAGGCCTCCAAGTTGAGTCTGAGGTCCTGTGAGAAGGTAAATGGAGACATAATGTTGCCATCACTAGTGACCATTCTAAACACCTATTAGACTCATTCAATTCTTTCCAAATCCTTTATACTGTCTTCAGATTAACACCTAAACACTGTGAAATGCTTTTTTTTTTTTTTTTTTTCTTTTTTTACCTTCTGGCATGAATGCCAAGCAGTACAGCATACCGTTTCCCAATAAAAAACAAGATGCATGTAAAAAATTAAAAATATGAAGTGGCGACAATTTACCCATTGCCCTCCCCCCGTATAATAGTGCACTGTTGTCCTCATCCAACAATAACAAAAAAAAAAAATTAAGATAATAGTTGCCCTCTTGTAAATAATCGTTTTCTGATTTATTATTATTTTTTTTCAAAAGATTTTTTTTCATGTTTATTCACCATTTTTATTATCATTTCTCTTGAGAAGGTGTGTAACGTCTTCAGTCACATGATTATTTGTTCTAGGGAAATAACACACTCTCTTATTTTGGGGCTGCTTGTTCAATCCAATCAAAATATTTTTCTTAATTGATATCTTTATTTTTGCAATCCATAGTTTTTTTGTTATTAATTCTCGTTTATCAATATCCAAATTATTAGAAAATCCTTAATTGATATTCTGCAATAAGCCTTTGAATCAATGTTTATTTTGAATAAATTTGCCACTTTAATAGTAAAAAATCATAGGCAAAATTTTATGGGAAAATTATATTATCAATATTCATTAAGCTTAACTTAGTCTGGCACAAGGTTAGAAGAATGGAGTACTCAGTGATGATGAGGATGAGCTTATGCTTATTTAACCAATTTTAAATCACTGAATTATTCTTTCTCTTTAACTTAAGTTTTTTTTTTGTTTTAAGAGAAAAGTCATTTTTCATTAAATTATTTTCTGCTGCAAAAGATAATTATTTCTTTTTATTGCATTTTGAAAGCCACTTTAGAGTTTCTACCATTAAGAATGTTTTTTTTTTTTTATCAGACAGCACTTTATGGTCATTTTCAGTTTCTCTTGTGTTTCGATTTTTCCTTTTTCAGTTTCTGCCACTTTATAAAAAAACAGGAAAAATACTCACAAATCTATTTGACCAGAATGTTTGTTATCTCATCTCAAACAGCAAAAAAAAAACAAAAACAAAGTTTCAATTTTAAAAAATTATCAGAAAAATTGGAAAATAATTTACAGATTTTTTTCTTAACATTTATGTTCTTAAAAATTGTTTTATTAAAAAGATAAATGTTAAATTGATTTATAAATACATGAAAGTAAATAACAATTATCCTACTAGGAGATAGTGAATTATTTCCAATTATAGATTTTCAATTCTAAATTTCAAATTCAAAACTTTTATATATTTTGGCACCCAAAGAGAATTTTGTGAAGCCAGTTTCTTTTTATTTTCCTCAAAATGTAATTATTAGAAAATTAACGTTATGATTCCTTAACAAAAGCTATTAGTAAAATCAAATCTTTCAAAACCTTGAACTTAGCTGAAAATTATAAGATTTAATTATTTCTTGTAAACTCAAAGAAAAAATATGATATACAGTGAATTTTATGGGAAATTGCTAAGTGGGGACTATGATAGATTTCCTTTCAAATTAGGCCCCAGCAAAGCTATGAAGTTATCTTTTAGAGTTTATTCTATGTGTTAAAGAAAGCTCCCTCACTTTGAGGAATGTAAATGCTTATTGGTATCCTACTTGAAAAAGGATGTATTTCTTAATTCTTGTATTGAGTTTCCCTCTTCAAACTCATGATTGAGATGTTATTTCTTAATACAATATTGATAGAAAATCCTTCAATACCAAATCAGATTCTAAATATTTGCTTTTTTCTTTTTAATGCAATGCACAAAATTTAAAACCATTTTGTTACTTATTATAAAGTATAATTTAAATATACTGAACTCATATAATAACCAAATTTAATGGTTGAATTTTAGTCATTAGACATAGGTTTATTTTTAACCTGGTATAACTGATAATTATGATTAGAAAATACTTATTTTGTCTTGAGTTCATTGCTTGAGGTTGAAGACTAATAGAGAAATAAGCCTATGAATCTGTTTAGTGTCTGACATAACAGGAAAAAATATTAACACTGGTTTACAAAAGAAATAAAATATAAAAAAGCAAAGTGAATAGGTGTATTTTACTAATTTTGATGTAGTAAATTAAAATTTCTAGGCAGTTTTGCTCTATCATATTTATTTTTTTATTGCTTTCATACATCCTGTTTTTACTATATTGTTTATATTCATGATACAATATGTTTATCTCATACAATATTAAAAATATTACAGGGAAAACAACATAGACACATTTATAAATCTACCATTTGCCCATGCATTGAATAGTTCTTCCACACCTGCTCTGGTGCTTTTGCTATGTATTTAGAGATTCTTGATAAAATCCAAAGAAGAATCTGTAATGTTACGGGTCCTGACCTGGTATCTCTGCTCCAATTACTTTACTACTGCCATAATATAGCTTTCCTGTGCCTTTTCTGTAAATATTTTCATGGTAATTATTCTTATAAACTTCTTAGAGTTTATGAATTTAAGTGAAGTACTAGATTGGTCTTATCATTTTGCAGTTGAAATGGTGAGATGTAACCATAAATTTCATGCTAATAGTTTCTTCTCTCACACTTCCCACTTTTGGAACATTCTTGGAATCAAAATACATGTAGCAACACAAATACCATTATGGACACTTAATATATACAAAAAGCAAGTAATAATAACAATAAATCTACACTTTTAACACTTTTTTTCTTCTATATCAATTTCTCTTGTTGGAACAACCCCTATTTCTGTCTTTAATATACCACTACAACGAGAAAATGCTGTGAACGGAAGATAAAGCATTGGAGCAACTCCTGAATCGACATAAATGCCTAAAAGAGGAAATCCTTAAATTAAATGAAAAAGTGGACATCATATTAAATCACCTCACAACCCAAGAAAACAAAGAAAAAATATGAAGAATAAAAAAACTAGTGAAATATCTCAAGATGAACAATTTGACGAGATTACTGACTCCTACATAGAGGACAAAGCATTTAAAATAAAGAGACAAAACCTCAAAATGTGGGGCAACTTCTATCAAAAAAAAAAAGAAACTGTCACAATATACAGGACATTTAAAGAAGGGGAAAACTTCTTCATACTAAGAAAATATTTCTCAAATAAGAATAACAATTCAAATGAAATGAACATATTCTTTGGAAAACTCTGAGACACAGACATTCAAAACAGTCACAAGCCCCCATAACAATCTCACAGACAAACAAAAACTAGCATAAGAAAACATCAGTGAGAACAATGACGTAATAATAAAGGAAGCAGACAAGGGCAGTGCTGTAGTCATTATGGATAAAACTTACTACAAAACAAATTAGGAGATGAAAATAAACATGGAGAGATATAAATAAACTACATGATCTACTCCAAAACTTGCACCCCAAAATTAAGTTCACACTAGAATGTAGCTATAATGAATTGCCATTCCTAGACATACTCATAAAAAACAAAAATAATTACATCATCACATTTACCATAAACCCACAGACACCAAACAGGACCTCTATTTTAAGAGTAACCACCCTAAAATCCATCCCCTACTCCCTAGCATGACATATTTGCACAATAGTAGCTCATGAAATTCTTCGTAAAATACGCCTAGAAGAACTATGAAAAACATTACAAATAAGAGGATACCCCACTCCACTAATAAACAAGGTTTTCCAACTGGCAGAAGAAATACTATTTGAATCTTACTGGAATCCAAAAAAACAAGAGAAACATGCAAAAGGAAACATTCTCGCATACATCTTCAAACACAACAAAAGCAACCCAGAATTATTTACAAAGATAAAGATACATAGAATTACTCAACAAAAATGATAAAATAAAACATCTTAAAGACAACTAAAATATTTAAAAGCGAACGTCAACCCCAAAATTTAAAAACATACTAACCTCATCAAAATTCAAGCAACACACAACACAGAGGGTCATAAAATACAACAATAAAAGATGTTGGGTATGAAACGTAATAATAGAAGGAAACCAATTCAAGTTTGACAACCCATCTACATTCAAAATAAAAACAAATATGAGTTGCAATTCTAAAAATATAACTTATGCTCTAAAATGCCATGAATGTGCAAAAATAGGCCTGAATAAAAGAGTATCCCTGCAGAGAAGTAACATTAAACTGGCAAATAATAGGAAATTGTAAGTTTCCCAACGCTTACACGAATGTAGTGGAGGTAAATTCAGAGTAATGCCCATCTACCAAAATATAGATTATGAAACACTCTTGATGCAGGAAGAAATATTTATAAAAATACAAGCCTTCCCTCAAGAAAACAACATGAAAGACCTAAGACACACACACACACACAGACACACTAAATTCAAACACACTAAAAAAAAACAAAACAAAACAAATTTTGCAAACCATTGCAAAAAATAGTATTCCAAAAAGAACTAGATGACCTGCAGAATTGAATCAAAATACCTGAAAACAATTTTGAATATAAAGGCAAAATCAAATTTCACAAGTCAGTGTAAAAAATTTTTTCTGACCAACAAAAGGGGAATGATTCTCAAAATGGAAGAGATTTGATGAGCAAGTGGGAAAAAAAATAACACACACACACATGAACATTCTGACTTGCTCACCAACCACTTATCTATATATACATGGTATTTTAGGCCGCCAGAAAGACAAAGAGATCTCGATATGTAAAGTCACAAGTTTATTCACCTAAAGAGTCAACTTTGGACTCAAAACACATGTAGCGACACAAATACCATTATGGGCACATAATATATTATACAAAAAGCAGGTAATATTAATAATAATAATAAATCTACACTTTAAACAAAACGTTCACAGCTTCTCACACTTTTTTCTTCTATACCAATTTCTCTTTGGAACAACCCCATTTCTGTTTTTAATATATATATATATATATATATATATATATATATATAAACACATACACATACACACACAAACACATGTATATTTAAAAAATTATAAGTGATGAGTGAAAATTGATATTGTATCTGAAATTAGCACCCCAAAATTAGGTTTAAAAATCTATTTTTATACTTACCTCAATTTTAAGTAAACCAGTGTAATTTTTGTTTTTTTAGTGGCCAATGGCTATTCAAGCCCAAACAAATTTATTTTCTTCTTTAAATACTCATAAAAACCTATGAACAGTTTTCTGTTCCCTTTCTTACTGTCTACTTTCAAAAGTAAGATTAGTAACATTCAAATAATTTATTAAATAATCTGCATTTTTGAGTAATTGTTTTTATTCTGATTTTCACTGAACATATTATTTAAGGAGAGTTAGAAAGGAATAAATATAAATATATATATTTATTAAGATATTAACATAATCATTAACATATTTAAGGAGAGTTAGAAAGGAATAAATATTAGAAAATAAACAAGCAAATCTTTTTTCTATTGGATTTGTAATTACCTTAGACTAGAGTGTTTTTTTTCTTTTTTTTTTTCTTTTTTTTTTGGTGCGTGGGGTGGGTCATATTTAATGATTTAGAATAATCTTCAAGCCAACCCCCCCCCCCCCAACTCACCAGCCAAGTAAATTTCTCCATATGTCATTTGAAAAAAATTTCTTCCAAACTGAATTTATGATTGCGTCTTTTATTTCTCAGTATTTAGATTTTATTTATTTTCATTTCTTTCTCATTCAGTTACCAGAAAATGATCTAATTTTTTGTTTCCTTGTTTTTCGTGATCAAAATATAAGAATGTGCGAATATTTGAAAAAAATCTCGACATTTTTAGAATTCAGAAAAACCTGAATTTATTTTTAGAAAAGTAATATTTCCATTGCATTCATATAAGCTTAGTCACAGAATGCTAATAAAAAATGTTTTTTTCAAATTCTTACTATTGAACTTGAGATAGTGTTTTGAATTTGATTTTTGAAACCTGCTACTAACTTGTGAGTATAACATACTCACCCTACAGCAGGTGTCCTTTTTCACAACAGAATAATATTACATAATCTTATGTTATAGCATTCTACTACAATGACACAATTTGATGTTCTATTTAAAAAAAGACAGAAAATTCTGTCCTATCATGGTTTTTTTTATTTTTTTTTTTATGTTTTTTTTTTGTAATAACTTTGTGTAGACATGTAACTTTTCAAAGAAATTTGAAACTGAATATTTATTAAAGAGTTAAAACTTGTAAATTATACTTTGGTATTGGCTCAATTTTTTTTCTTAAAGAAGAAAACACCCAAGTCAGTGGAAAATTTCTTGGCTATTAAATAAACCAGAATTAGAAAAATTGCTTTTGACCAAAAAGTAATATTTCAGTCTTTCGTAACACATTTCAATGTGTGTTAATATTTGCAATAACAATATTGTTATTGAAATAATATATAAATGAATAGATTAATGATGAATTCAAATCATATAAAATTTTGCTTATTCTAAAATTCAATGCATTATCAGTTTCTAGCTTCTAGCAAAGAACATCAATTCTCTTCAATTTGCTGGTATTTGTTCTAAGAACCTGTAAAATCCATTTGCCACATGTTGAAAAAGATTTCTAAGATGTCCAATTTTTTACTCATTTCAGCTGTCATCAAAAAAACTTTTCACATTTTATTCTTGAAGGTGCCTGTTTTTTTTTCTTGTTTTAATGAATTCTTTTTGTTATGACAGGAATGCTGTGAAAGAAATTTCTTCATTTGACTGAACATGTAAGCAACAACAATATAACCAGAGAATTCAGAAAAAAAAAAATTATTTTTGTTGTAGCTGCTAACTTGCTAGTTTAGATATTCCAAGTTTTGTGTTGCATTTTGATAATGTTTGGATTGAAAACGTGCAGAATTCACAATCAGACGTTTGGAATTGGACAACATTTTCATTCTAAACCTTTTAGAATCGAAAACTTTTCTAGCTTTTATTAAGTGACAGCAGAAATGAAAAACTAACCTTTGACATGAAGAATGCTGATCAATCTCAAACTGGAGATTCTTCTTAACATGAATTTGTTGTCTGTAATTCTGCACGTTGTTGGATTACACCTTGGCCAATATTTAGTGGCAATTGCTCCATCTTTAGACACTTTTGCATCTAAAGCTTGCAAACAAGTTAGCTAGGCTGGGGAAATATTGCATTTTATTCATAAAATAAGGAGAATGTTGCAAAACTGTAATGCACTGAGCATCATTGTACAAAAGAATTGATGATACATGTATGAAGAAATGAATTTTATAAATAATTTTATATATGTCCACTTATAAACACATTATTATGATGCATGCATATAACTAGTCATGTGTTTTTTGTATATAGGTATATAATTTGTATATAAGTATATAATAGTATCAATTATTTATTAAGTGTGTTTTATATATATATATATATATATATATATATCTGTGTGTGTGTGTGTGTGCAGGTTTCATTGAATAATATAGACAAGTTTTGTCTATTAATTTTGTGTAGGATCCGTTCGTACCATCTGCTATATTTGATGGTGATATCATTGAAAGACAACAAAAAATCACAGTAATTGTTGATTTTTTTTTTATCAGTTCTAAGCTTTTGGCTCACATAAGCCATTATCAAAGAATAAATATTAACACACAGTGAACATAGAACATTTAAGTTATTAACAATAAAGAGAATTAAATTGAAGAGACAAGTCTCAACAATTACTGTGATTTTTTTTGTTGTCTTTCAACGATATCACCATCAAATATATCAGACGGTATGAACGGATCCTACACAAAATTAATAGACAAAACTTGTCTATATTATTCAATGAAACCTGCATAAATGAAAAAATGCTGCCAAAATACACAAAATATATATATATATATATATATATATATATATATACACACATCTATATAGGTTTGTATCTCTAGATACAATATACAAATCTATTGGCTAGCTAAAAAGTAAATTCTGTTTTTGTTGGCAGAAAAAGCATTAGTTTAAATGGATATCATTAAAAGAAAATCACTTTTGATTGTATTGTGACAACTGTTTTATCAGCATGCATTGTTTTAAAATTGGCAAATTTTTGCTTTATTAATTCTAGTATTAAAAATGAAAGAAAGAAAATTTATTTTGTCATGCAATTTTTTTTATTTTATGAAAAAGTAAAAATATAACTTTGTATGCAAAACAATAGATTTTTACAGTTTGTTGAAAAGATATTGAAAAGATGGCCACTAAGCATGGATTTCAAGTGGTCATGGACAAATGAGGGATTTTGTAAATTTATTTTTTATGCCTGGGGCATTTATGATGTTACTCATAAATAACCCTCTGTAGAATCTGATACTGCCAGTCTCTGAACTGGTTCATTGAATAACCTTTTGTAAAGTTTGATACTTGTTCACTGAACTGGTTTACTGATTAACAGAAACTGAACTTCTGAACTGATTCCTTGATTACTGTAGAGTCAAGGGTATTCTTTATCTGAACTTCATCTTTGAATCTGATATTCTCTTGGATTAAAACCCAGACCAGTATTTCCAAACTCATGAATTTTCCTTGGGTTAACTTTCTATCTACCATTGATGATAGACCTTTTTAATATTATCATTTGGTATATTTCCTAGACAAGAGTATAATATTCAATCAAGGTTGTGATAAGCTGCATGATTTTTGGTCATCAGGTAAAAATGATTTCAACCTGGTTAGGAAATTTTCACTTATCTACTTTATTTATAAGATATTACAGTCTGTCTGAAGTCATTATGCAAATCATATAAACCTCAACAACTTGAATTTGCTTTGAAAAGTTTGTCAAATTTTAACCAATTAATTTAGACATCAAAACCAAGCTTGAGTTAAATTTTTGGATAGTTTAAACATGTTTTATTATAGTTATTTGATTTATTATAAAACTGCACTCTGATGTTATTATTACAGAGCTAGAAACTCACTTAATTTCAATAAGAAGGTAATAAATTCATCAGTAATTGATCTATACTTATGATAGAAGAAATAGTAAACACATATAATAAATCTCTGAAGAAATTACATCTTTGTTTAATGACACTTCTTCAATCATCCAACAATCTATTATCTATTAATGTTAAATTTTTTACTTTAGCAGGTTCAATTTCCAATATGGTGGTTTTAATTGCTTTCTCTAGAACAGCTTTGCTGTCATACTGTTTTTCACCTTCATATAATTTCATCTTTACCATAGATTTTCGATCGGGACTTGATGGAGGCTATTCCATTATCCTCTCTCCTGTAAACCTTTTATGCTCAAAGAAATTAAAGAGTAACCTTAGATATATGAGTAGGAGCTTTGTCATGCATAAATATATACTTCTCTTTGAAACTGTGAGGCTGGAACTTGTACTTCTCAAAGAAAGTCTTCATGAGAAATCACAATGGTTAGCACCATTCAGTTTAACTCCAAGTCAATAATTCCAGCTGCCACTTCCTTTTAGCCACAGGCACATTGGCACTGGATAAAATCTATCCTTTGCTACATCCATCAAGTGTCACCCAAAATTCACCTGTGAAAATTACTTTAGAAAAGTCAATTTTTCGTTTATTTTTTGGCCTCAATTTGATGCATTAAAATATTTGCTTTACTGAGAAGAGTTTACTTGAGTCATTCAGTTAAGTGCCATATGTGATACACGCTTTGGGCAATCATGTCTTGGAAGAGACATGACCGACTGGGCAGAAGATTATCCCACAGTAGGTTTCCATTGCTTTCTGTGGCAGACTGGTTGCCAGCCAAGGCTATAGAACCCAATCTGCCCTATTATTTAACCCATAACTAGAGGAAAGAGATGGATTAATACCTTTCCCAAGGGTATTTGTGCGTAAGTGAATGCAAGGAATTCAACTGGAATTCGAACTTGGCACTTCGATTTGTTGTCCCGAGCTGATATCCATTGCACCACAGCGCACATCTTGTGCAGTAAAATTTCAAGGTACAAGTATAAAGAGTCTGCTTAGCTTTCTTGAAAGATTTTACACACTTTGTCCTTCCCTCAATTTCAGCCTGTTCAAAGATTTCAGCACTGGTCAAAAGTAGTTGTTTTTGCTATAATACACTTAAATTTATGTTCCCTTCAAGAAAGCATGCATTCTTAAAGCATTTTCCTCAGCTTTTGGTTCTAAACTTTGTTATATTTTCAACAGACCTCTTTATCCTTTGATGACCTCTCAGGAGATACTTTCATATTTCTGATGTGGACATTCTCTCACTTAATAACTTTATTTTCCATTTTTCAGTATTTTTTAGATCCTTTTGATTATCCATATTTCAACATATATTATGGAAGTAAGAAAAATAGTTTTTTATTAGATTTAAGAGCCCTTAAGCTAATATTAGTTTATTCTGTAAAATAACTTTAGTCGGTTTATTTTTGTAAATTACAAATATCCGAAAACATAACCATTAAAAGCAGCCAAAAATTTAGACAGAGATTTTATCAAGGAGGGAAATGGACTAGTTTAAATTTGACAAATATTGGTTCTGGACTTTTTTAGTTATTAAAGTTAATGTGATTTACATAACTTCAGACAAGCTGTATAGTTTGGGATTATCATCTATTATGGTCTTTTGAGAATTCTCTAAGTAAAAAAAAAATTCAATTCAAAAGGAACTTAAAGCAATTCTTTTTTGAAAAATATAAATAGTTGGAGAAGGACAGGCTGATGAAGTTGCTGAAATGATAGTAGAAACAGTGGAACAAAATGGTAAACAAAAAATAAAAAGTTGTTTTTGATTTTTACTTAAAGCAAACTTTTGTGGTTACCCAGTATAATTTCTGCTTACCTTTATATTTGTGTATAGATTAAGTGTCTATGAATTATTTTGACTTGGGTTTGAAAATCTGGCACAAATTGACTATTTCAGAGCATTTATGTTTCCCATAAAATATGAACTTTTAAGCCTTCACTAACAGTTCATTTATCATTTGCTATCTATCTTGCAAGGATAATAATGTTTGACTTTCTGTAAGCAATCTGTTTAATGCATGTAGTTCGAAGGAATCTGATTTAAATCCATTTATGTAATGTATAAACCCTGAACAAATGTTTTGTTTGTGTATTATAAAAATGATGCTTTATAAAAGGGAGCATCAATAAATTTGCAGTTTAACAGTTAATAACTGAATTTTGATCTGAAATTTCAATTGTATAATGTTTAATCTATTGTATTAAAATTTCTCACTGAATTAATTGCATTGGCAACGAAAGATTGTTGGAAAATATTTGTGCAAAATAAATTCTTTTTTTTATTATTAGGCTATGGGTTATTGATATACTTACACTACCAGCCATAATTATTAGGCAACCCCAGTTTTTTAAAAGAAATTATGTATTTCAGTGAATAATTCTAAATGAAAATAGAATGGTTCTTTTGTTATTACTTTGCAAAATATTACAAGGCAAGGAAGCAAAGATAAACGCGTCCGAATCAGCCTAATTTTTATTCATTCTTTCATTGATGAAACTGCAATATAGGTAATTATTAAATATTTACAAAAAAAAAATACACACACACAGAGCGTGCGATGAGTAAATTGTCGCCATTTTATATTTTTCATTTTGCGCATGTGCATTTTTTTTTTTTTTACTTTTGTTGGTGGTACAGTATAGTAGGATCAGTTGGGCACTGTTTGTGAAAAAGAGAGCACAATGACACAATTCACTCTGCCAGAAATTTGGAAACTGCGTGCAGTACTGTTTGCCATTTGCACCAGAAGCTCCATGCAAACTTTTCAGAACGTCTGGGTGTCAATCTGAAGACAATGAATAGGATTCAAAAATGAGTTGGATGCGTCTAATGGTAATTATGAAGGTGTCTGGAGTGATCACTAGTGATGGCAACATTATACCTCTATTCATCTTCTCACAGGGCCTCTGACTCAGTACAAAGGCCTCCTACTTGAGGAGGTGATGCTCTCCTTGGTCAAGAGGGTGGCTGCTGGAAGACACTTTATCTAACAACAAGACTTTGCACCATGCCACACAAGCAAAAGAACCCAGTCATGACTGGCTGTCAGACAATTTCTGTGACCATACAACCCCTTACGTTTGGCCAGACTACGACCTCCTTTAATATTATGTTTGTGGTGCAGTTGATCAAGAGACCAGCAGAACTTCTTATAATACCAAAGATGAACTGAATACAAGGATTATGGCAGCATTCACCAACTTAAGCAAGGAGACTGTCCAGAAGAGTTGCAGGAGATTACAAAGTTGTCTGAAGGCCATGATTGAAACCAATGGTGATTTTATTGAATAAATTTACTCTATAGTACTTCAAGATAATTTTGTGTAATTTTAGTAAATATATATGAGATGTCAGTGTTATTTTCATTATTGTGTAATTTAGATGACAATTCATCTATTGCACCCTGTATAATTCTTGTCATATAGAGAAATCTCTTGAAGAATTAATTTGTCATATTTGAAATTTTAAATGTTTGTCTTTGTTGCCATTTGGATTAGAAAGAAAAAAGTTGATAGTTTAATTTCTTTGCGGCTTTTATTCTAACAGATGGGAATGTCTTGTAGTTCTAGAGCTTCTCTGATTGATATCTTAGAATAGCAAACAAATGCACATTTGTGTGTGTATGAACCAAATGTGTTAAATAATGCAATTATTGTTCTTTTTTTTATATCAAAGGGAAAAATTGACTTCATGTATTCAGTATTTTATTTGCTTTTGTTTCTTCCAGGTAAATATTGTGAAATCATTCAAAGCAATTTTTCAAATTATTTGATTTGTCTCTCAGTCAGGATTTTATTTGAGTTACTTTTGTTTAAACTAATTGCAATATCAGAATGTCCTTTACAAACTTTTTTCTATTGATATTTAATTGCTATTATATTAGAAAGCTTTGTTTTTTAAAATTTATTAAAATAACTGTTTTAATACAAACAGCACACATATAGTGTTTGTGCAAAGCAGGCCTGTGCATTTAAAAAAAAAGTTAAATGAATGGCCATACTGATCACAGAAAAATTATCTGTCGGCTGCAAGAGCAAATTATTTTTCTTTTTTTTTTGTTAACCCAGTACAAGACCCAAGAGCCACGGAAGTTAGAGGGGTTACTGTGTGGAGTTTTATTAGCATAGGAAAGGACAAAAAGTGAAGTTCTTGGGGCTAAACAGGAAAAAAAACAGTAAATTCTGAACTTGAAAAGGTTAAGATTTAATTAGTGAATAACATCTGCGAGTTCAACTGCAGATGTTAGAAGTATAGAGTTGAAGTAGTTTTTAGAAAAAACTGAAAACCCAATCGTAAACAGGAAACAAGGGATAAACCTCTCATCCTGTTCAAAAGACAATATGAGTGAGATAGAAACATATAGTGAGACGGATGATGAGAAAATTTGTTATTTTTATTTTTCTACTGAAAGTTAAAAAGATTGATTAAATACAAAGTCAGTGTAATATTGGTTGAATAAAGGTATGTATTTTGAGTTTGTTGGTCTTCTAATGGCCAAAAAAAAAAGTTCATTTTTTTTTATTATGAAGAGATTCTGAAAAATTCACATTCTGACCAAGAAATGTCTTTCATTTGATCAGATTTTGGAATGTAGGTGGGGTTGAAAATTTATTAGTACCACTCATATTTTATTATTTTTAGCATAAACTTTTTAACATGATGTTTTTACAGAAAGATTAGAACTTTTGAAAGGTTGCTATTTATTTTTGAAATCTTTTTGAAAGTTGTGCTAAGTTTGTTAGGTTTTTTAAAAGGTAAACTGATACTTGCAATATCTTGGTATTATTTTGAACCATTGTTTTCATCTTGGTCGATATAGATGTTATTATAGACATAATGTTTTGACCAAGTACACACTGATCATCAGTGTCTATTGATTAGCTGATATGAATTATCTGTTGATTATTGTGATATAGCCTGTGATATCAGTTCTTGTTCATTCCCAAAGTGATGGTGGCATAATGGAAATAGCAGTTGGTTATGCATGTGTTACTATCATCTAGTGGTTGTAAGTTCAATCTTTGGTGCTGGTAGTGACGCACCAATCCATATCAGCCAATCAATAGACACCTGATGATGACCTGAGGGTACTTGCTCGAAACATTTCGTCTATAATGACATTTATATCAACCAAGATGAAAACAATAGTTTGAAATAATATCAAGATATTGACAATTACTCATCTCAGAAATAAATACTAGATGATGTTTGCAAATTTCATTGTAATGCACAGTTTAGTTACAATGTTAACATTGTTAAATTTCTCAAATATTTATCTTAAATTGAAACTATTTTTTTTACTTGTGAATTTTCTTTGATGAGGTCCTGTTGTTTTTTTTTTTGACAAAATGCTGAGAAATAATCATTTTGTTCAGAGTTAATTTCTTCAGATATTTTTTGAATGCTGTATTAATAAAAATAACGTTAACCATAGCAATAGGCAGGACAGAGAAAAAATCCACAGCTCAAAACATGGTCTTTGCAAATTTTAGATTGACATTAAATTGGAATCAAGTGCCTGACCATTATTCCCAATGTCTGTCTCTTTGCCATTTGAGGATTGCTTTTTATTTTTTATTTTTTAATCATAACACCCCGAGCAAGGCGGTAACACCACTTATGTGCAGGGGGCTATGTAAGAGTGAAAAGATTGAAAAAGAGAAAGCCGGAAACCACATCCTAAACAGGGAACATGGGATGAGCCTCTACACCTGCTCAATAGACGTGGGTGGAGTGTGAACCAGGTGATAGTTTAGTCTATCTACTCCAATTGAACAAAAATAAAAAGAAAAAAAAAGAAAACTGAAAAGTTTGGAAAAGAGAAAGCCAGAAACCACATCCTAAACAGGGAACAAGTTCATTACACCTGTTCACTAGATGTGGGTGGAGTGTTGTCAGATGATTTGATTTCCAAGATAGTAGTTCAATCTCTCATACTTCTTTTGGCCTTTTGCTACCCTAAGCTAAGCAAAGTAAATATTAAAAGTGATTGTCAGTTGCCAGTATTGCATTTTTGAAGCCAGATTTCATGCTTTGTCAGTACATTTAGTCTCAGTAAAGCATAATATATTTCTTTTTCTTATTAATATTTATCTAAACTTATTTATAAATGGATTTGATTTGGATTTGAGTTTTGTTTAACGGCATATCAGCCTATGTGGGTTATTTAATGCTGAAAAAGTAGAGTTTAAAGATTTTTTTTAATGTTCGGTTATAGTAAGAAAGTTGATTTAGTCAGATTTTGACAAAAAAAATTTTTTATTTTATTTTAGAAAACTGAAGATGTCTTCTAGTTTCGTATTCAAAAATGTATTGCTGGTAATAATTTTTTTTTCCTTCGAAAATGTATGATGGCAATTTTTTTTTCTTTAAAAATGTATAATGTTAATAACTTTTTTCTTAAAAAAAAAATTGTTGGTTATGTTTTTCATTCAAAAGTGTATATTTTTCTATAAAATTCTATTTTTATATATATTATATTTCTATAAAAGTATTTTGTACTTTAATAGTGTTTTGACCCCAGTTAGCTATTTACCCATAGCTAGGACCCTAACAGGTGCTACCACTCCGGGTCAGAGTGGACCTGGGAACAACAGCAATTAAGAGGTGGTTCCATGCTCCTCACAACCTTCCAATCAAAGGCCTTGCTGTTGGATGCAGTTTACTGTCATACCCAGGAACCTTATAAATGGAACTTTGTCTCTCTGTGTGTGTCTTTGTGTGTGTGTGTCTGTGTGTCTGTGTTTGTTACCTATAGACTCCGAAATGGCTGAACCGATTTTCTTGAAAATTTACACAGTTGTACTATAAGCGTCTGCGAGTGTTCTTAGCTAGGTTTTGTGTCAAGGTACCCCCAATAAATATTGAAAATCGATAATCGAAAAAATCGGGTTATGGAAGGAGTGGTCCTATTTTAATACACTCATAGACAAAGACATAAGAAATGATATTCAGAAGTTTCAAGGTTGCAGTTCTTACAATAGTGTAGAACATTGATAATATATATATGAGGCAAGATGTTTGTGTGTGTGTCTGTTTATCTGCCTGTATCTCTGTATATTTTTCAGCCCTTTTATTTTAGAGCCAAACCTGAAGCAAAAACTAAGTAGGTATAATTGTAGTTCTTAGTCTCAGCCATCATACCATTTACTCAGAGGACTTATTTAGCCTTCAAAATTCAGTTTACGACGAAAAAAACTTATTTGATATCGATACCAGGAAATCAAAATTTGACTTACATCCATTCATTTTTCTTTCAGTCTATGGTTTCACTTTTAACTGGAAACAATTATTGCTTTTTAGTCTTTCGTGCCAACGTCCAAAGAGTCTGAGCTCCATGGCCATGGATTAGTTTTAAAGCTTTCATTACACCTGAGCAACGCCGGGCTATACTGCTAGTTATTTTATAAATAAGAAAAATGATATTGATTTACATGAGCTGATGCATTGACAAAGAGCTAGATTGGCAATTCTGGTGGCTATTTGCTATGAAACATCATCAGCCATCAGCCCAGTATACTTATACAACCCATCAAGAAATATAAGAAGGAAAGTGTGTTGATAGTATAAAACTATAGTTAAATGTAATTTCTAATAATTTAGTTTCATTTTTATCTTGCTGTTTAGGTAAATAATCTTGAAATTACAGAATTTTTTTTTTTTTAAGTAAAAAGATTTCTCCTAATTTAAATTAGTATTTGAATAAGCATATATTAAAACAATGAAAATGTTAAAAACATTTTTTTTATGTTTAGCAATTTAAGAAAACTTTTGATTGCATTTCCTATCTACAGCCAAGATATGTGCTTGACTGAGCTGTCTTTCTTGGAAAATGTCTTCACTTTGGAAATTCCACTGTGAATCAAGTTTTCATTTAAATCAATCAATAAGCACTCTGGAAATTGACTTTCATGTAACTTTTTCATTCTTTCTGAAATGAAATTCATATTATTCATTGGGAATAGATTGGTTTGAGACAGCAAACATTCTTATCTTAAAATTTCTCCATAGAAAGGATTATGATTCTAAAGAATTATTTTTACTCTCTTTTCTGGTTGTCTTCATCTTTTACATGTTTCTTCTGGTCAGTTTTGTCAAAGATAAAAAGCTTCTTCCTTTTATTTTTTTCCTTTTATTTTTTAAAGTTTTTAGAGTCTTTTTAAATACGGATAACTGCTGTAAAAGTCAAGTTTAGTCAACTAAATGTTAGTGACAAAATCAGATATCTAAACTTATTTATAAATGGAACTTTGTGTGTCTGTGTGTGTGTGTGTGTATCCATTACCTATAGACTCCAAAATGGCTGAACCGATTTTCTTGAAAATTTACACAGTTGTACTATAAGCGTCTGCGAGTGTTCTTAGCTAGGTTTTGTGTCAAGGTACCCTCGATAAATATCGAATCGATAATCAAAAAAATCGGGTTATAGAAGGAGTGGTCCGATTTTAATCAAATTTGATACACTCATAGACAAAGACATAAGAAATGATATTCAGAATTTTCAAGGTTGCAGTTCTTACAATAGTGCAGAAAATTGATAATATACTTCCACCGAACGCCCATAACCCAGGGGTAGAGTCGTCGACTGACGCCATTTCGGTCGGTTTTCAATCCTTGGTAAAAAGCAATCCGAGTCTAACCATACTGATGAGCTGTGATACGGCGAAACAGATCTATCTGCGGATGACAATATATATATATATATATATATATATATATAAAAGGCAAGATGTTTGTGTGTGTGTCTGTTTATCTGCATGTATGTCTGTATTTTTTTTTTTTTTTTTCAGCCCTTTTATTTTAGTTTTTGCTTCAGGTTTGGCTCTAAGTAGGTATAATTGTAGTTCTTAGTCTCAGCCATCATACCATTTACTCAGAGGACTTATTTAGCCTTCAAAATTCAGTTTACAGCAAAAAAAATCTATTTGATATCGATACCAGGAAATCAAAATTTGACTTACATCCATTCATTTTTCTTTCAGTCTACGATTTCGCTTTAACTGGAAACAACTATTGCTTTTTAGTCTTTTGTGTCAACGTCCAAAGAGTGAGCTCCAGTACCATGGATTTGTTTTAAAGCTTTCATTACACCCAAGCAACGCCGGGCTATACTGCTAGTAATGAATAAAAGCAAGTTAAAGATTCAAAATTAAGATAAATCATTCTCTCTCTCTCTCTTTCTTTCTGTCTCTTTAATATTTTCAGTTAATATTAGGATTTAGCAAAGTAAAGAGAGATGTTTAACTGTGAGTCAGCTAAGAAACTATTCAATCAGTTATGGGACAAATATTTACTAAAGTCGTCAATTTTCTCAAAAGGAATATTTTTTTTTTCAGTTTATTTTTACACTCACAAGTAAGATTGTGAAAATGATTGCCAAAATAAATACAATGGTTCAAAAAATTAAAAGAAAATGTTTGTTGTTTTGAGCAACTATAGATTTTTCCATGTTCTTTTGAAAGAAGACATTTTTGTACAGAAGATTTCTATGGAAGATTTCAGGTGGAGGAAAAAATATTTGATGACCAATCTTTCACCATTTTGAAAACTCTATGGATCAAGCCATCATGATGATTATTAATTCCAAATATTTTCTTGGCTCCAATATTTTGTCTCCTGAGCTTCATTTTCAACTTCTGTTCAGCTTTTTTTTTTCTTTTTTTTTTTCTTTTTTTCAGATAATTTTTTGACAACTATTTTTTTGTTTCTCTCTCTCTCACTCACTCATTTTCATAACATTTAAAAATATCTTTAGCTTGTGAATCTCACTGGAAGCAAAATAGATTCCTTATTAAATCTTTTTTATTTTTATATAAATTTCTATTTACTGAAAATAAAGAAAATTCTTGAATTTGATAAAAAACAAATTGTTACTTTGATCAAAGAGTGACCAGCAAGAAGTTGAGAAAAGCTTTTATTTTTAAATAAGTAAATAAATTGGTAAAAAAAATCTTGTTAAGGTTCTGAATTACTTGGAAGAATCAAGTATTGATCTTTGTTAGCAATATTTTGTTCCAATAACTTGATATTTCTTAAAAACTTAGATGATTTATTTAATAGGTTTTGAATAACCTGAAATTTTCTGACCCTAATTCCTTTGCCTTGTGTGTGTGTGTGTGTGTGTGTGTGTGTGTGTGTGTGTGTTTAGCAGTGATAAGTCCAGGATAAGATTGATAAATAATCTGAGAGGATCCTAGTAATATTGTTTAAATATTAAAACTTGATCCAACTGAGAGCTCAATGTAAATTTAATTTACAGAACCGATATTTATTTATCTGTAAATTCAAATCACATTTAGGTGGGATAACTATTTCAACATGTCAGTTCGAGACATGCATTGTCAACCCCTTCTTCTTCTTCTGTGGGCCTTGTCCTTTCAGGACATAGGTGATCATGGCCTTCCATGTCTCCCTATCCCTGGTGACTCTTAACACGCTTTCTCCTGTTATACTATGCAATCCCTGTTCTGCCATCCACCTGCTCAGGCCCTTCAAATATGTTATCTGCTGCTTTCCCCTGTCTCTTTTTCCTTCTATCTGGCCTGTTAGTATCAGATTCTCTAAGCTCTCCTTTCTAATTGCATGTCCCAGGAACTTCAGTTGTCTCTTCCTGATGCAGAGTATTAATAATCTTTTTTGTTTGCATCCATTTCAAAACCTCACTGCTCACATGCTTGATCCATGATATTCTCAGCATCCTCCTGTAGAACCACTTTTGAGTTACTTCAAGTTTTTCCTTCATCTTCAATGATATTGTCCAGCATTCACTGTCATATTGAAGAACTGACATCACATACCAATTCAGTACTCTGTTTCTAGTGAAATTTTCGTGTCTCTTAATACTCTATTTTCACCATGCCAATTCACCTTCAGATCTCTGTGTCACACTTTCCATCTTCTGTTAGAACACTCCCCAGGTATTTAAGTTCTTGTACCTGCTTGATTTTAGTATTCCCCACATGTATTTGGCATTTCGGGATGCTCTTTTTGCTGATGACCATGCATTCGATTTTCTTGCAGTTTATTTATAGTCCTTTCTTCTGCTATCAGCACTGTATCATTTACATATCTTATGTTGTTTCAATTGTGGCCTCCGATTACAAAGGTCCTCAGAATAGTCTCAATGTACAAGTTGAATCGATCCGGTGAAAAGACACATCCTTGTTTTACACCCCTTTCTATCTTTGTATATCTGCTGAATTCATGATCTGTCCATAGACAGGCAGTTTGCTACCAGTAGAAATTTTTGATTACGCTTATGTCTTTCCCAAATATGTTGAGTCTGTTGAGCAATCCTTTGTGGTGTATTTTGTCAAACACCTTTGCATAATCAATAAAACATAGGTACACATCCTTCATTTGTATTACCCTTTCTGATAGCATCCTAATCATAAATATGGCATTCCTTGTTTCAGTGTCTTTGACGAACATGCACTGTTCTTGTCCTATCTCTGGCCTGATTCTGCTTCTTGCTCTATTCATCAGGATTTGGACGATCAGTTTTGTAATGTAACTAATTAAACTGATTGTTTGGTGGAGTTCACATTCGTTTGCAAGTTTGCAACTGGCTTCTTAGGCAGTACTATGAAAATAGACTTGCTTAGGTCATCTGGTATTACACCACTATTATAAATTTAATTTATTATTTCTGTAATTTTCTCTATGCCGAATTCTTCCAGGGCTATCAGCAACTCTATTGCAATGCCGTCTTGTTCAGATGCTTTGTTTCTATTCAGTTTGGCCATTGCAGCTTCCACTTCGGACTTTAATATTTCCAGTCTGTCCTCATCTTTGTGCATTATAAGTTGTTCTCTTCCTGTTATAGAAAAGGTCTTTTATGTATTCTTCCCATTGCTGGAGTATTTCCTCTTTCTCCAAAATGATCATTTTCTCCTTATATTTTATACATCTTGTTGAGGAGCAGGTTTTTTAATCCCAGTCAACCAAATAATGGAGAAAAATTCTTGTCTTGGAAGCAAGGGTTAGTAAAGGAAGGGGTGAGGAATGTTGGTTAGGATAGTTTCAAGCCGAGGGGAATTGTAGTAGTAATTTTATAGTGGAAGGCAGTTTGTTTGACCATTGGATTAGTGCTTGTAGGTAAGACAGAAAAAAGCTAAGAATTCATTAAATTTAAAAGCTATGTAGGAGGCAAGACCTATTATGAACTTCCATTATTTATGCCTTTAATGATTATTTTTTATGACACTAAACATTTTTATTATTCCAAGTAGACACGTTTTCTTTTTAAATTAAAAAAAATGACAGTTTTAAAAAAATTGCAGTTAATTAAAACTTGTACTTCAAATAAGATAAGTAAAAGATTAATAATAAACTTCAGAAAAAAAGAATGGCTAGCATAAAGAAAAGTCCAAAATATTTTAAAGTTGTTGGACAACTCAGCATGGGGTAAGGATTAGCATCATTGTTGGCTATTATTACTGAGATGGGAGTAAAAGGTGGTTTCATCTGCATAGATGCCTACTTGGGAACTGATTACAAAGGAAGATCATTGATGAAAATCAGAAAAAGTATAGGACCTAGGATAGAGCCTTGAGGGGTACTCGCATTTGTATGAAAGGTTCTGGAAGTTTTCCTGTTCAAAACAACCTTCATTTCATGATTTGATAGGAATGATTGGATTAAATCAAACAAGTGTTCAGAAATAGCAAAGCTCTGGAGCTTGCACAGAAGGCCAGCATGCCAAACCTGTCAAATGCTTTTGAGATACCAAGAGCAACAGCTCGAGCTTCAACATTCTTATCAAGAGCCTGTTTTATATATTTAGTTATGGTTGTTAGCACATCAGCAGTAGCCTTGGCAAAGTGGAAGCCATATTGTTTGTCAGAAAGAAGGTTGTGAGATGCCTAACTATTTGAGCATTTATAATAGCCTCAAATACTTTTCCAAATAGAGATAAAAGGCTAATAGTGTGATAATTAGAGGAGTCAGATGGCCCCTAGAGTTCTTAAAAACAGGAACTACAGAGAAGAACTTCCAACAAGCAGGAAGCTGTAAGGCAATAGCTATAGAGTTTATTTTATTGTGTTTCTTGAAGCACATTTGACTAAGTCATTATCAAGAAATGGATGTTGTCAATGTGGCAGAGAAGAATTTGTTCACTAATTCAAGTATTTTTTGAAATGATAGAATTTAAATTAATCCAAATATATATGTATCATATAAGTGACAAAAAGTATAAAATAGCTACATTGAACTAAGCCTCACCAAAAAACGATTAAGTAAATTACTGGAAAGTAATTGAAACTCACCTGAAGTGAGCTGAATGTGTAATGCTCCTCATGCCAATAACTTTTCCACTGAGCTTCTCTACGGCATATGACTTCATTGAACTTCTTTTAATGTGTTCCCTTTTAAAATTATATTTAAACTAGCAGTATAACCCGGCGTTGCTCGGGTGTAATGAAAGCTTTAAAACTAATCCATGCTCCTGGAGCTCAGACTCTTTGGATGTTGGCATAAAAAACTAAAAAGCAATAGTTGTTTCCAGTTAAAGCGAAACCGTAGACTGAGAGAAAAATGAATGGATGTAAGTCAAATTTTGATTTCCTGGTATTGATATCAAATTTTCTACACTATTGTAAGAACTGCAACCTTGAAACTTTCCTAATATTGTTTCTTATGTCTTTGTCTATGAGTGTATCAAATTTGATTAAAATCGGACCAATCCTTCTATAACCCGATTTTTTCAATTATCGATTTTCGATATTTATCGAGGGTACCTCGACACAAAACCTAGCTAAGAACACTCGCAGATGCTCATAGTACAACTGTGTAAATTTTCGAGAAAATCGGTTCAGCCATTTCGGAGTCTATAGGTAACGGACACACACACACACACAGACAAAGTTCCATTTATAAATAAGTTTAGATGTAGATAGGGGCACATCAAGAGAGAATGGACACAGTTTCCGGGCCTTCCTCTCAACGGTTTCACTTGCACACCGCCCCCCTCACTTATAACGATATATAGGTGTAGTTATACTTGTTCAAATGTCAAACGGGGAAATTAAATTTACGAAAAATTTCGAAAAACCAAACATTGATGTGTTCTTGTTATTTTTTAGACATATTAAATATTTTATACACACTTTAAAATTACTGTCCTTTGTGGTGAAATATATTTTATTTGATGTGGCTTGTTTCTTTTTTATAATAGCTTGTAGCCTTTTGAGTCTTTCCTTATAGCAAGTGCTATATGCTTATACACAATGTGTATATTAAGATTTATTTGAATTCTAGTGTTCCAAACAGGAGATGAAAGTGTTAGTGTTCTAACAGGAGATGGAAAGTGCTACGCAGAAATCTGAAGGCGAATTGGCATGGTGAAGGACGCATTCCAAAAGCTGAGTAAAGTATTAAGACACAGGAAAATTTTACTAGAAACAAAGAAGAGTGATAGATTGCTGTGTGATGTCAGTTTTTCAATACGGCAGTGAATGTTGGACAATATCCTCGAAGATGAAGGAAAAACTTGAAGCAGCAGAAATGTGGTTCTACAAAAGGATGCTGCAGATATCATGGGCCGAGCATGTGAGCAATGATGAGGTGTTGGAAAGAATGGCAACGAAAAGGAAATTAATCATGAGCATCAGGAAGAGACAACTGAAGTTCTTGCAATGTGGAAGGAGGGCTTGGAGAACCTGATACTGACAGGCTAGATAGAGGGAAAAAGAGACAGTGGAAGGCAGCAGATAATATATTTGAAGGGCCTGAGCAGGTGGATGACAGAACGGGGGTTGCATGGTGTAACAGGAGAAAATGCACTAAGAGCCACCAGGGATAGGGAGACATGGAAAGCCATGATCACCTACATCCTGAAAGGACAGGGCACATAGAAGAAGTGTTCCAAAAATTGCCAGGATGTAGTCAATAAAATTTTGTTTATCAAACCGACAACATCAAACTCTTGATAATGGCTGAGATGGTTAAAGTTACTTGGAAAAAATCATGAATTTCAGACAGTTTATCTACAAGTTTGATTTGTATGTACTTAAAAATTGAGAAAATGTAAAAAAAAAAAAAAAAAAAAAAATTTGATTTTATCAGATAAATTTTCCATGACCCCGTAGATAAAAATTATTGGTTGAAGTAATCCAGTAACTTGACCCAAAGAGTTGTGAGTTCAATACCTGGCCACAGTAGAGGTGAACAAAAACTTTAAGAGTTGAATTATTAAAGGGAATTAACTGAGGTATCTAGAAAAGGCATGGCATGTGAAACTAGAACAATCCACCCTAGGGGGCAAAATAAAGATTTCTGTTCAAAATTCTAATGTATATTACCTGAAGAGGGCCGGAGTGTACAATAGCTGAAACATGAATATGTTACTAAAGTTAAGGACAGCTATCCAAACAAGGTAAATAGTTACAATACCTCATCTCGGAAATAAAGACGCAGTTTAACAAAACTTGTTTTTGTGAGATTATACATACATGCACACACTCATATATATATATATATATATATATAATATAATTATGTGGTTATGTCAATTTTTCATTGCTACATGGAAATTTCTATGTTTCGAGATTAATTCTCATCATTAGGAAGGAAAAAAGTTGGTTAGCACAGAAATTCCTCGAGGTCAAACCCCTAAGTGAATCTCCATTCTGTTTAACCACACACACACACAAAAAAAACACCCACATACATTCACAGTAAACTGAAAGTATTTGTCATTTAAATGTAAATTGTCTGCACAACCACACCAGCATTGCCTGATGATGAGAATTAATCTCGAAACATAGAAATTTCCATGTAGCAATGAAAAATTGACATAACCATATAATTATATTATATTAAGCTCTATAATACTCATAATATTGAGCACTGTTTATAATAAAATAAATGCCAGAGCACTTAAAATATAAAAACAACCTTGAGTCCTCTTCACTTGGAAAAATATATATATATATATATATTACATGTCCATATTTATGTGTATATAATCTCATTTGTATATCATGTGGATGAAAATGATGCCAGGTGTAACTAATTGATCTACAGTAGTAAAGCTTCTAGCAATCTTAATACAAATTTAATTCCCTTGATTGGATTCAAAGTTCAAATTCTTATTTATTCTGCTGGGACCATTTCTGATAAGACAAACTGTCAAGTGTAAAAGAGATCCAACCTTGCAAAAAATTTCAGAATTACGTATGAAACGGAAACCAAATTAATGATGTCACTTCTGCCCACTGAGTCACCACAGATATCAGTTGCCTAGCAACAATTAACAAGGACATAACAATCAGTGGCTTGCATCAGAAAATATATTGCAATATAATACAATACGCTGTCACATTTTATTGAGTAAGTCAATATTTTCATCGTAAAATTAGTATTTTTCTCTCTGTGCCATGTATTTTCAGAACATTGGTGATCATGGCCCTTCACAGTTTCTTATCTTTTGTCGCTCTTTATACTTTTTGTTTTTTTTATGTCTCCTAAACATTGTTCGACCATAACCAAACCAACTAAAATTGGTAAACATTTTAGGGTATTTGTATCGAGGCCTCCTCTACATATATAAGGCCTTGATTTGTATGAGCAATATATCATGTGACTTTTAACTGATAATAGATATCCTTATAAAAAAACTGCTAATTTGTTTTAATGATGTCAAGCTTTATTATGCTAGTGAAACATATGAATTTATTTATAAATAAGTTATAAAATCATAAAAATATACTTGATTAAGACAATATCTCATATGCCTGAATAATTTATTTTTTAAATCTTTTTTAGCAATGTGGACAAAAGCCAGTTATTCAGAATATTAAAGATCATTGTTTTTCGTTTTTTAGCTTAACACTTCTTGTATCACTCATAAAATTATATTTTTCAAAATCTTAAAATAATTCTGAGTTTATCTTGACATCAATTTTGAAAGAACCTATAATTTTATTGCCTATGATACTAAACTAAAACATTACTCCAATGCCACACAGTTGTTTTCTAAGTTGTGTTGATTGATTATTTACATCAGGAGCTCATCATAAATATATTCATTTGGTCCTCCAATGTAGTTTTACATTAACACTGAAATTACTGTTCAGAAATCAGTTTTCATGTACTTCTTCATTAAATTTACATGTTTCTCTTTGATATGATAGCTTTTTTGTTGCTTTTATATCTTTAGCTAATGTTTTTAATATTCATTATTTTCTTTGTTTACATTTGTAAAACCATATTTTCTTGTTGGTCAGTTCACTTTTCTTACTTTTTACACTTAATTTTTTTCAAACCTCTTTTTGTCACTTTCTTAATGCCAGTTTATTTTCTTATTAATGTTTTCAATTTCTCTGTCAATTGTTCTGATCTCTGTTCAACATTTTCACAAATACCAATTCTGTTTATATTAAACCTGTTGTGGAGTAGTTTTCGCACTGAAAGTTATAATCATTCTATGTCGGTTGCTAATCAACTTAATGTACCCAAAATGTTAGGAACTTGGTAATCTTCCACTGAAAGCTAGCTGCCAACTAACATCAACTGCCTAGTAGTTCTACTGAACTCCAATAGAACTCTAAAGAACTTTCTAGAACTCCTATGAACTTCCCAAGAACTTCTCGACTTAACTTCCTGTTAACTTTTATTAATATAGGAGGGAGAATCCATTATCTGAGGAATAGGTGTGTTTCACCATAGCCAGCCAGTTAAGTGCTGTAGGTGAAACAGGCTTAAGCGATCATGTCTCGAAAGAGACATGACTGACTGGGCAGAAGATTATCCTGCAGTAGGTTGCCATTGCTTTCTGCAGTAGACTGGTTGCCAGCCAAGGCTATAGAACCCAATCTGTCCTGTTATTTAACCCATAACTGGAAGGAAGAGACAGATTAATACCTTTCTCGAGGGTATTTGCGCATAAGTGAATGCAATGAATTCAACTGGAATTTGAACTCGGCTCCCTGATGTCTTGTTCCCATAAACCCAAAAAAGAAAAACAAAATTAGAAAAATATTTTTTATTACTTATTTTTCTGGTATTTTTTATTGATTTAGTTTTGCAATTACAACATTTTTAAATTCACTGTTTGTTCTTTATTTTTTCTGAAACTTTTGACAAATTCCAGATTCACTTTAATCCATGACCTAGTAAAAGCCCTACATCACATTTCTTAGGACAATCTGAATTATGTGATGTTACCCAAATAACATGCAGCAGGTTGTACTGCAGTACATGGTACTAGCAGCAAGGAGTTGTCCATAATCTGGCCTGTTCCTGGAAAATATGGTAGAGTGGTTTCTCATCCAGTTTTAAATTCAGTGTAGTCCTTCTCTTAGACTGGCTGCCATACAATCTAGAGATCCCAATTAGATCAAACGTTAACATAACAAACTCAATAAGAATATGAACTTAGGACACTGACGTTATCTGCACATCCATATCAACAGATTTTCATGTAGGATTTAGAATTAGTGATATTAAAACTCTTTATAATATTTATTATTTGTAAAAAGAATTTATTTAAAGTCTTAGTAGAAAATAACTCTTTGCAATTCTGCTTGTGTGTGGCATATTTTAACAAAGTTGGTCCAAATTAAAATCTTATGTCTTTTTATTACAGTTAATACAGTTTCCTTACCAGTAATTTGTATTTGTTTTTATCTGGCTCCAAATAAATTTTTAATTTGAAAAAAACGAAAGATAAAATTAAATGTTTACTTTAACAAGCTTACATTTATCATGATGAACAGTTGATGCTGTAAATAGGTCAGTAGAGGTGTTTTGACAATTCTTGATCAGATTGGCTGAACTGGTTTAGCACTGTATTTCAATTTACTTGGGATTAATTTCACTGAGGTCATCCCGCGCCAACTCTATTTGAAAATGTTTGTTATGCTATTAACTTTTTTAAAGAAACTCAGTCAAATGTCAACTATCCACTTTCTTCTTCTCGGTGACACAGATTAATTCCTGACCGTTCTTGTTGTTGGTCCATGAATGCTGTTGGAGAGATAAAGAGTCTGTCAATTATTGACAACCACTTGAAATGTGCAATGCAGCATTTCTTTAAAATCCTGTCAGTTGCCTGCTTTACTTTTGACAGTGTTCTTCCTCTCTTACATCAAGAGATGAAGGTCTCTTTGTACAAGTAGTTAAACTTGACATACTATCTTCTTATTTAATACTTTGGCTGAGGGCTCTTAATTTGTACTTGTGGCAGATGTCAATGAGTTAATCTTGCAGTAATTCTTCTGCTAGTAAAATGTATTTCAGAGTTGATCTTGTTACTTATTGAAAAGCATCATGGAAATATAATCTATTTATTGGTAAACTGTTTTTGCTGAAAAGGGACCATATCAGCCATTATTACACTTGCGCCTGACTTTTCAAAAGATGTCTAAAGTCAGGAATGTTTTTAAATAGACAAGAGATCTTTGGATATTTACGTTCTTTCATTTGATACACACAAATAAATGCATTAAATATTGTTTTACTCAGAATGATAAAACAATTGTAGTCTGGTATAGATGGATAAAATCAAAGAAGCAGTGGAACTAACTTAAAGAAATGGTTTATTGTATTCAGTGGTTACTTGAAAAAAAAAAACAACATTTTTCTTAAGTTTAAGTTTTAAGATATATTCCCCAGGAATTACAGTATAAAAAAAAACTCTGCCATGATTTTTTTATGGGAGTAAAAGCTTTATTTATACCAATTCTCATTTGTGACATTTATCAACAGCTTTAATTAAAAAACAAAAAAAGTATTACTCTGTCTATCCCATAATATGTGTTACATTTAGTGCATGAAATGTACATGTAAATAAAGCAACTATATGGGACAGAAGATGTGTGTTGTGGTGCAGTGGATATTGGCTTGAAACGAGAAATCAGAGGAGCTGAGTTCAAATTCCAGTTGAATTTACTGCATTCACTTATGCACAAATACCCTTGGGAAAGGTATTAATTCATCTCTTCCTGCCAGTTATGGATTAAATAACAGGACAGACTGGGTTCTACATCCTTGGCTGGCAACCAGTCTACCGCAGAAAGTAATGGCAACCTACTATGGGATAATCTGCCCAGTCAGTCATGTCTCTTTCAAGACATGATCACCCAAGTGTGTATCACATATGGCACTTAACTGACTGATATGGGACAGAGGTCATAGAAGATAACACTAAATTTCATATTTATCATTAGTAAAGAAGAAGAGAATCCAAAACAAGAAATTTTTGCTGCCATTTTGGGGAGAATCAGTTTTTCTGTTGTTTTCTGTTTTTATAGAATTGAATAAATCATTCAGTGAACGTCATGCTTGGTGTTCTGCAACATACAACTAATCTCTGTTTCATACATATTTAACTTTGAGTAAATTAGTCTTTGGAATTTATTTGTCTATTCTGAAGACACAAAATTCTACATTGTCTCTAATATGACTGATTCCCATGTTTTCAATTTGGAGTTGGAATTTCCATCAGACACAAGCCCTCATTTTTGGTAGCTGTCATCAACAGCTTGTTGTTCAATATTATATCGAGAATTACCTGTGTTTAGTTGTCTGATTCAGGTTTTCATTATTATGCAAATGGGTTAATTTTATTTTTTAATTTAGACGACAATTCTACTCCTGCAGCTTCTTCTCTCACACTTCCCACCTGTGGAACTCGTTCCCATATTCTTGCTTTCCTGATGGCTACAACCTCCAGGAATTTAAATGCAATGTCAATACTCCTCTATTAACCACTTTAGTTCTTTCCCCACACCATATATCCTTTCCTTTCTCTCCACCTTTGAAACTGTCATCACACCTAAATTCTCATCTTTCTATTGCTCTTTTCTAACTGGTTTGTCTTCCTCTTCACTCTCTTCTAATTAATTTTTTACATTTATGTAGCCCCCTGCATATCAGTGGCATTACCGCCTTGCTCAGGGTGAAACGATTAAAAAAAAAAAAATTCCTGTACACTTCCTTCAGATTGTTAGCTTAACCTAATTAGGTTTATAAATCCCAGACATTCACATACTGATGTCCTTAAGGACACATGGCCCAGTGAATATAGGCATTGATTAGTTCTAGTGACTTGACCCAAAAAGTTGTGAGTTCAATACCAGGCTACAGCAGTAGTGAAAAATAATTTAGAGAGTTAAGTTAAAGGGAGATAACTACATGGCTACCAAACGTGGCATCTCACATGGAATGAGAATGACATATCCCAAGTGGAATAACTACATCAAAACAATAGCTACATCTACTGATAGGAAGGTTGGGTCACTATCTCAGACCAGGAAGTTTTTCTTGTAAGAATCCATCTTGTACATGTAAATCTACCATTGTCTGTGCATTGAATACTGTTGCCATATCTGGTTGGGTGTTCCTGCTATTCACTTTTGGATTCTTGACAAAATCCAAAGGAGAATCTGCAATGTAATCAATTTTGATTTGACAGCTCAACTTCAGTCACTTTCTAACCAACAGGATGTGGCTTCCTTCTGTCTTTTCTACAAATATTTTCATGGCTTCTACTCTGACCAGCTCATCTCTCTGGTGCCCTGTGTACACAAATTTATTTAAGCTACTAGCTTGGCAACTACGTCTTTTATAGTCAAAACAATCAAATGTAACTGTCATTTCTACTGTGTCAGTTCCTTTTCTCATCCTTCCCACTTGCTTCTATACTTGCTTCTCTGATAGCTAGGCTTACAGCTATATTACATTGAATACACCGGTTCTCACTTGATCACCGAAGTTAAGCAATGTTGAGCCTGGTCAGTACTTAGATGGGTGACTGCTTGGGAACACCAGGTGCTGTAAGCGTTTAGTGACGGATGTGCGTTGTGGTGCAGTAGATATCAGCTTGGAAAGAGAAATTGGTGAGCCGAGTTCAAATTCCAGTTGAATACACTGCATTTACTTAAGCACTGGTACCCTTGGGAAAGGTATTAATCCATCCCTTCCCTCCAGTTATGGGTTAGATAACAAGGGTAGGACTTGGGGACCCTGCCCTTAAAAAAAACAAATCCCAATGACTCTTGATACTCAAAAAGAAAAAAGTATTTCTAGACACAAAACGTATACAAAAACAACAATAAATTGTTGAAAGAAAAAGGTATTACCAGCAATAAATAAATAAAAATTTAGTTGGCAATAAATGATCTGCCGAGGTTGATGTGCCATAAAAACAAAACAACCAACCAACCAACCAACCCTGATAGCTACAATCACCAAGAGTTTAAATGCAACATCAATTGCCATCTTTTATTTCTTTGATTCCCATCTTTCTCTTATACTTTCTCCAACACCCCCTCTACCTTGTTCTTCCTTTCTTCACTCTCCTCTCATGTAACCCCCTGTGTAACAGTGGCAGGATTACATTTTTGGGGTGAAATGATAATAAATAATAAATAATTTTCATCAGAAAAAAAAATTTAGCCAAAATATAAGGCCAGAGACTAAAAGCTATTAGAGTTTCAAATATAGTATTGATGACTTAAATTATTTGGAAAAAAACTTCTAGCTGCAAATTCTCACCTCAACATTCATATTAAAAAGAATTTCTTTTCTTTCATTTAGGAATCTTATTTCTAGTTTTCAAACTGTGTTGAAGCAGAACTTTCTTTACAAATCACATTTGTATCTTGAAACACAAAAAATGTTTATAGAATGTCTAAGATGTTCATTAATTTTATTTATGAAAAAAATTGCAGTATTTATTTTATTAAAATAATCTGTTCATTAGAAATATTTCTTTTTTGAATCTTTCATTTTAGTTTTAATTGAAAGCTAAAGGATTAAATTTACTGTCCATTATGTGAATACTCTGTAGTGTATTTTTCAAGCAGAAATTATATTGATTTGAATCGATTTTTTTTTTTCTAAAATAGCTGATTAGCACTCTTTTTTAGTTGTCTTTCATCACAATGTAATTTTCTGTATTAAAAAAATCTTCCAAAAATAAAATATACTTTTCTGAAACTTTATTTAAGGAATATTAGCTAATTTAAAGTATAATTAATCTGATTTGAAATGAGTATTATTTACCTTAAGTTTAAAATAACACAGAAATGTATTTTTAAAACAAAAAGTAGCTGTGTTTTTAACTGACATCACAATATTTTTTTTATGTTATTGAGGTGATGACAGATGATTGTTGTTCTATAGAGACTTTATCTGTAAAACATAATTTAAGAAAATGATTTGAGTGCTTTTTTTCTGTATAATTTTTAAGTAACCAGTAATCTTAAAAATGCTAGAAAATATTCTCTGTAATTCAATTTTAGGAATGTTGATTTTAAATTTACTATAGCCATTGTTTCTATTTTCTGATAAAATCATGTCTGAAGAAGGTAAAAAATATTGTGATTGACTGTTTAATATTTTGAAGTCATTATTTGAGAATTTTATTCTGCCATATTTTTTTTCATTAATTGCTTTGTTTCTTAATATGAAACCAGATGGTAATCAAAGAAACAGGCTTTAAAAATCTTGCTCAAGAATTCCAGCAGTGAAATCAAATGCATATGATAGAATTAAAACATAGCAAATATTTTCTGAGTGATTCTGAATAAGGCAAATTATATTTATTATTTGTATTCTAGACTGGTTATAGAAATATGTCATGGAAATTGTTTCAATATTTTCAGTTTCTTTATGTAGGTTAATGTCTATTTTACTCAGTCTTGTGTTGAATTGGTGAGGCTCATTACAATGCACACATTCAATTTAAGGAAGACACTTTTTCTTGCATTGTTAAATGCAGAGATTCAAAAATAATTTCTACATTTTTAATAAATTCTTAATTCTTTGATTGTTTTTGTTAGATAGGGCTTCTTTTTTTATATGTTCCCTCCAGAACTTGGGTGATTATGGTACTCTACATCTTCTCCTTTGCAAGGTTTGTTTTTAAACCTTCCTTCTCATTTCCTGTTCTGCCATGCATTCAAACAAGTTTGTTAGGTATGGCTTAATAAATGACAAACCTATATACATTTTTTTTTATATTAAGCATATTGGGGAGGGAGAGTAGTTTCCCTGTAAAGCCTAAACTTGCTACAGTAGATTCTAGCCAATTTAATTTGCTGAGAAAAGGTTATTCATTCCTTTTAGTTTTCATCTGAAAGCTTATATGACATTTTCTATTGATTCCTTCCAGTTTTATAAGATGGTTCAATTTTTAAAATTACAGATTTTTAAGTATTAGGTTGCTACAAAAATAATGGCCACTTGAAGTGTTATATTTTGAAAAGCCATTTTAACATAGTATTCATGGTATGTATTTGGTGAATTTTGGTATACATAATTATTAATGTACACTCTTTAATAATTTTAACTTATTTCAGACAGAAATAATTTTGAAACATATAAACCCTTAATTATGAACATGAAAAACATGATCTTCATTTACTTTTCTTGCATGAGTTCAAACTTGGACACAATGCCTCCCAAATTTCTGCCAATATCAACAAAACATGGAGAGATGGGTCCACAAGTATTGGCATGGTGAAAAACTCAGTAAATGGATTCCTCATGATGTCAATGAAAATCAAAAAGGCATTTTGAAGTGTGCTCAATGCTCTTTCTGCATAACACCAATGATCCTTTTCTTGACCTAATAGTCTCTTGTGATGAAAAGTGGATCCTTTATGATAACTGTCAATGATCTGTTCAATGATTTGATTGTGAGTAATTCCTCAAACATTTCTCAAAGCAAAAAGCTACGGTGACTGTCTGATGGTTTGCAATTGGTGTTATCCACTACAGCATTTTGAAAGCCAATCAGAGCATTAATGCAGATCTTTACTGAAATCAACTTGCTGAAATGCATGCATACCTGCAAAAAAATGAGACTTGCTTTGGTGAATTGACCTGGTTCAATAATGTGTGGCCATATGTTGCAAGAATAATGTTGCAAAAACTCACAGACTTGGGATACAAGAGTTTACCACTTCCTCTATATTCTTCTGATCTTTTACTCATAGATTATTATTTTTTTAAGCACTTAAGCACATTTTTAAATGGCAAAACTTTTAGTCCAAAACTAGAGGTGGTATCAGCTTTCAAAGATTTTGTTACATCACAGCCAGTAACTTTTTATTGACGAGGAATAATCTTGTCAATCAAATGTGGAGGTGCATAGATACTCAAGGCTCATAATTTGACTAATTTCAACATTTCTACAGTTACATTTTCAAGAAGAAAATGATGTTTCGGACATTGGTCAGTATTTTTGTGACAACCTAACATTTGAAATGCTGAAAAAGTACAAATTTGACTTTTCAAATTTTATTTATAAAAATAAACATCAGTCAAATGTCTTAGAAAATCTTTTACAAATGCAAAATTTTAATCTTCTAAGAACTTTTTTTCATTTAGGCTGATTATCAAGTGTATGAGACAAAAAGACCTTTTGAGATTCATAAAAGTTTGCAAGAAAACTTTTTTTTTTTCAAAGTGTTGCTAATCCTTTCTTTCAATAGAATACTGTGAGTAAAATGATTTGTTTTATAAAGACAATTCATATTGGAACATTTTATTAATTTTCCCAATATTTTGCTAAAAAAAAATCCACATAATGTGTTGTTGGCATAAAAAACATTCATTCTTACACTTTTTGTGTTTCAACTTCCACTAAATTCCATTTGAAAGTTGTCTTTCAATATAATTATTTTCTTCTGCAAATTCATTGATTTTTTTTTTCTACTGAACTGCAATCACCTGATTGTTACAATTTCAAATAGAAGTGTAAATGTATAATAGAAGACCCACTTTGAGCTTGTTATAACATTTGGTGTAGATTTAGCTTTGCTTAAATACAGTGTGTGTACCGATGAATGTAAATAATGGGAGAATGGCGGGAAGGAAATGAGATTAATAGCTATCTGCCTAATATATGTATGTATGTATGTGCGCAGATATATATTTTTTATTTTTTTTAATCATATCACCCCGAGCAAGGCGGTAAGGCCACTGGTGTGCAGGGGACTACATAAGAGCGAATAGATTGGAAAAGGGAAAGCTGAAAACCACATTCTAAACAGGGAACAAGGGATGAGCCTCTACACCTGTTCAATAGATGTGGGTGGAGTGTGAACCGGGCGATAGTTCAGTCTATCCACTCCAATTGAAAAAAATAAAAAGAAACAAAAAAGAAAAGTGAAGAGATTGGAAAAGAGAAAGCTGGAAAGCACATCCTAAACAGGGAACAAGGGATGAGCCTCTACACCTGTTCAATAGATGTGGGTGGAGTGTGAACCGGGCGATAGTTTAGTGTGTGTGTATATATATATATATATATATATATATATATATATAATAAAATAAATTTTCAATATTCAAAAATGTTGAATGAATATTTCAATATGAAATCCCTAAGAGAGATTTCACATCTCCTCAGCAATTGTACATCTTCCAAAATGGAAATAAAAATAAGAATAAAAGGGGGAATAAAAAATAAAAAAAGAAGAAATAAAAAAAAAAAAAAATGATGGTTAAGATTTGAGAAATTTACGTCACAAAAGGATTTTATATTAGCTCTGTAATTTTAATTACATTGAGCTCTCCTCCTGTATCATTTTTTAATATTAAAATTTTAATATTAATTAGGATCAGGTTTTTGGGATTTACCTTCCTACTTTTCCGTTTGGATTAAAGTGTTTTAATAAAATATATATATATATCCAGTACATAAATAGGCCTTGATCTTAATTATAGACACATTCATTTTACATAAATATTTTTCAACATAGTCTTCTTCCTTGTTAATGCACTTCAGTTAGGGGCAAATAATAATATAGATTAAACATTATAAAGTGAAATTTTCAGATCAAAATTTAGCTAGTAACTGTGTCAGGCAATAAATTTATTGATCTACTCACGTGTATGAGATATAATGTGAGTAAATAACTTTTGTGCATACACGAAGGGGTGAATATATATATATATATATATATATATATATATATATATATTATTACATTAGAACATGTACATTTTGTTTCGACATTGAAAGAAGAGTGTCTCATCAGGTAGTTAGCAGTAATGGTAATTTGCAAGTACAAAAAGTACTAAATAATCAGAACTCACCTTAAAATGCAGACATGTAAACAAATTTTTATTACACTACTTAATATCTAAAAATTAACAAGAATAAATGAAAATAAATTCAATAAATTAAACAAGCAAGTAAAATAAATCAATCCAAACAAATAAGTAAATGATAAATTAACAAACCACATTCACCAAAATAACTGTTAGAATAATATAATAGACTACCCACAATGCATCACTGACCTGTATATATAAAAATGTCAAGCAAAAATACAACATGGATGATGTGACATTGGTGTTGACTTCAATGTTCACATATACATAAGACAAAAGAAAAACTTATGTCAGATGATACATTTCCTCCTCTGAGGGACTTTATCAAGGCTAATCAATCATAAATACTTGTTACAAGATAAAATCCTTGCATTTAAATTGATAAAGCCCCTTAGAGAACAAAACATGTCTGCTAAGTTTTCTTTTTGTTTTTAATCATATTGTTCTTTTACAGAAATACTCAATCTAAAATTTTATGGGGTAGAGTCGCCGACTGACGCCATTTCGGTCGGGTTTCAATCCTGGGTAAAAATGCAATAGGAGTTTGACTATACTGATGAGCTGTGATATGGTGAAACAGATCTGTCTGCGGATCACAATATATATATATATATATATATATATATATAAAATTATGAACTTAGCTCACTGGTGCCTCCTATATATGAATTGACTCAAGCCACAAGATTAGCAACTAGGTCCCACCCTTTTACTGTGAACGCAAATTCTACTCTAGCAGCTTCTTTTCTCTCACTTCTCGCCTGTGGAATTCCCTTCTGTTTACTTGCTTCCTTGACAGCTACAATCTCCAAGAAGTTAAATGTAAAGTCAATAGTCATCTTCTATCTCACTAACCTGCATCCTCTCTCTCATGCTCCTTTCTCTGTCCACTCCACTCTCATCAGTATTCTCATCCTTCTCTTACCCACTTTCTGACACCCCCTATAGCCTATCACTCTTTCTCATAACTTTCCTCCTATGTAACCCCCTGCAAAATAGTGGCAGTAAAATGCCTTGCTTGGGGTGATATGATTATAAAATATATATATGAGAGAGAGAGAGAGATAAAAGTGGACACTGAGGTCAACAACAAGTGGCAACAGTCTGATTATTGTGTAAATCTGAAGATTGTGTTCAAGAATGAAACAGACTTGCCACTTGCTGTGGACCTTAGTGCTTACTTTTATATTTACATATTCTCTATCTCTGATATTGATCACTTTTACCTATAAATATACAATACTATAAATTTACTGTATAAATATACAACACTATAAAACTATATTTTTATTATATATATATATAATTAATAATAACAGGAATCATTATTTACACTTAACAACAAAAATGTTGACCAATAAAGTGCAACAACTATCATTGCCTGAATCGAGGAAATAGCCTTGCACATTCCTCAGGCATTGGTGGATGAGCTAAGATGGAAATTGAGACAGATACTGGAAAAAGCCAAGCTGCCCAAATCAAATATCACAAAACTTGAGAGGCTAGCCATCAAAACCCTACAGTGGAATGGCCATCAAAACCCTACAGCGGAATGGCCATCAAAACCCTACAGCGGAATGGCCATCAAAACCCTACAGCGGAATGGCAACATCCTCAAATATGACTGTAGTGATAGACAAAATAGAATATGCAGAAAAACAAGATTTTATTAGAAATGGTAGCTATAGTAAATTAAAAATAGACTAAGAATTGAAAACAAAATGACAGTTGTTACAGATCCTAATCAAGAACAAGGACCATCTCCCACCTAAGAGGCAATTGTCTTGATGTTACGGCAAGCTCCCTCACATATACGGTATCCCTAAAATTCACAAAACATTATTACGCTCAGGCCAACTGTTAACTGCCAAGGCTCAATGTGCCACCCTCTGTGTCACTTCTTTGTGGATATAATTGACCTGTTAATAGAAAACTCATTGTTGTATGTCTAAAAATATGTTCACTTCGTGGAATTAATCAAAGATGCACCCATCCAATCCAACCAGATGTTCAGCAGAGATATATGGAATTTGTTTAACAAGGTACTCACAGAGAAGGCACTATTGGTACTCGGACAGACTGGCCTTGGACTCATCCCTAGGAGAATGTACCAATATACCAATAGATAGCTTTATCGTGATTCTAACTTTCTGTACACAAACAACACTTCGGAATGAGATCAGACATATATCGAAGGGAGGAAGGCTTAGCAATAGGCTTTCCATTATCACCAGCAATGGCCAACATAGACATGGATTACTTCAAAGTGATGGCCTTAGAATTCACATCACTAATTCCAACTCAATAGGTAAAATACATAGATGGCACCTTCATACGTTGGCCACACCAGAAAGAGGTCCAGCTACTACTCAGCCTTGTGAAAATAAAATCATCACTACAGTTCCCAGTGGAGAGAGAAAAGAACCACAAACTAGTATTCCTGGATGTTCTAATATCTTGAACAGAGAACGGGTTCAAGACATTCACCTACTGCAAGCCAACATTCACCGGACAATACCTCAACTTCAACTCCCACCACCCATAGAGTATAAAGAAAGGAATCATCTGTTGCTTTCAACATCAAGCAAAAGTTATAAATGGCCACCCAGAGATATATGAACAAGAAATAATCAATATAAGTTGACCAAGAATTTTTTAGCTTGTCTTATTTCTTACAAACCACAAATTTTATAAATCCTTTTTCTCTCTTTACTATGTTCTTTTGTTGTTTTTCTGTGAATTTAAATAATTCTTGCTGAATCAATCACTGACCTGAAATAATATTTCTAAATTGGCTGGTCTTGGGTATGGTGGTAATCTGCATCTGGCAACAAGGCCTCTGACTGAGAGGTAGTGAGGAGCATGGAACCACCTCTTAATTGCTGTAGTTCCTAGGTCCACCCTGACCTGGAGTGGTAGCACCTGTTAGGGTTCCAGCTATGGGCAAATAGTTAACCCCCAAACTGGGGTCAAAACACTATGAAAGTGTAACAATAGACTTTCATAGAAATATATACATAAAAATAGACTTTTTATAGAAAAATATTGCCAACAATACATTTTTTGAAGGAAAAAAATTATTACCATAACACATTTTTGAAGAAAACAAAATAAAAAATATTATTGCCATAACACATTTTTGAAGAAAACAAAATAAAAAATATTATTGCCATATTTGTGAAGGATAAAAAATGATTATTAACAGAAATATATTTTTGAATACAAAACTAGAAGACATCTTTAGTTTTCTAAAATAAAAAAAATTTCATCAAAATCTGACTAAATCAAACTTCTCACTATAACTGAACATTAAAAAAATACCTTAAAACCCTACCTTTTTGGCATTAAATAACTCACAGAGGTTGATATACCGTAAAACAAAACTCAAACTTAAGATTGGCAGGTATTGCTTTTGTATTTGGTAGTGCCAAAATTGTTTATCTTTTAACTTAGTGCTTTTTCTTTCATGTAATTCCTTGGATAGCAAATAATATTAAAATCAGATATTGCTATTATTTACATTATCTACATTTAGACTAATCTCCTCATCTTTGCCGGGCTTATGGCCATATCATGTTGAATACACCGGTTCTCGCTTGATCACCGAAGTTAAGTAACATTGAGCCTGGTTAGTACTTAGATGGGTGACCACTTGGGAATACCAGGTGCTGTAAGTGTTTGGTGATGGATGTGTGTTGTGGTGCAGTGGATATTGGCTCGGAAAGAGAAATCTGTGAGCTGAGTTCGAATTCCAGTTGAATACCCTCCATTCACTTTAGCACTGGTACCCTTGAATAAGGTATTAATCCATCTCTTCTCTCCAGTTATGGGTTAAATAACAGGGTAGAACTTGGATACTCTGCCCTTAAAAACAAATCCCAATGAATCTTGATACTCGAAAAGAAAAAAGTATTACTAGACACAAAATTTATATAAAAACAACAATAAATTGTTGAAAGAAAAAGGTATTACCAGCAACAAATAAAAATAAAATTTAGTTGGCAATAAATGACCTGCCAAGGTTGATATGTCATAAAAACAAAACAACCAACCAAAAAATCATATTTGCTGTTATCACATTTTGGCTGTTGTACCTTCAGGCATACTTCTCTTATCTGTTAATCCAGGTAAATTTCATGGAATTTTGAACTGAATCTTTTATTTAATCCAGGGGGGAGATTGTTCATGATCTGTTGTACATGTCTAGGCACATCTTGTCTTTTAGTACTGCTCAGTTGTTAGTCTTGCCCTGTTTCCTCAGTGTCTAACTCTGTACTAACTACCCAGCCCAGAGATTGAACTAACAAGCTAATATTTTAATCCTCTCTCTCACCCTGTTCACTTTATATTGAACTAGCAGTATAGCCCGGCGTTGCTCGGGTGTAATGAAAGCTTTAAAACTAATCCATGGTTCTGGAGCTCAGCTCTTTGGATGTTGGCACGAAAGACTAAAAAGCAATAGTTATTTCCAGTTAAAGCAAAACCGTAGACTGAAAGAAAAATGAATGGTTGTAAGTCAAATTTTGATTTTCTGCTATCGATATCAAATTTTCTGCACTATTGTAAGAACTGCAACCTTGAAACTTCTGAATATCATTTCTTATGTCTTTGTCTATGAGTGTATCAAATGTGATTAAAATCGGACCACTCCTTCTATGACCCGATTTTTTCGATTATTGATTTTCGATATTTATCAGGGGTACCTCGGCACAAAACCTAGCTAAGAACACTTGCAGACGCTTATAGTATAACTTTAAATTTTCAAGAAAATTGGTTCAGCTGTTTTGGAGTCTATAGGTAACAGACAGACACACACACAGACAAAGTTCCATTTATAAATAAGTTTAGATTTCAGAAATTCTGTTTTAGTGATCAAATTAGATTATTTGTCTATAAAACTTTATCATTTTTGTTTATACTTTTTTTTCTTCGTAGAATCTGTTTATTTCATTCTATTCAGATTAAATTTTTTTTAATGAAAAATACAGTCCTGGGCATGACTGTAAACTTCATCTGGCAGCAATGCCTCTGATTGGGAGGTTGTGAGGAGCATGGAACCACCTCTTCATTGCTGTTGTTCCCAGGTCCATACTGACCCGGAGTGGTAGCATGTGTTAGGGTCCCAGCTATGGGCAAATAGTTAACCCCCAAATTGGGGTCAAAGCACTGTTAAAGTATAAAAATACACTTTTATAGAAATATATACATAAAAATAAACTTTTATAGAAAAATATACATTTTTGAGGAAAAATATTACGAACAATACATTTTTTAAAAAAAAATTATTCTCAGCAAAACATTTTTGTATACAAAACTAGAAGAAATTTTCACTTTTCTAAAATAAAAAAAAAGAATAAAAACAAATTTTCATTAAAATCTGACTAAATCAACCTTCTCACTATAACCAAGCATTAAAAGATTTCTTAAAACACCACCTTTTTGGCATTAAATAACCTGTGGAGGTTGATATGCCATTAAGCAAAACTCAAACTTAATAAAAATACAAGAATTCATATGAATGACATTACAGATTGATAATGGGCATTAATATTGCTAAACTTTTTATTAGAAATAGCCATCTTGTGTCAGTCTCTTTATAGAACTATAAAGTAGCCATCTTGTGTCAGTCTCTTTATAGAACTATAAAGTAGCCATCTTGTGTCAGTCTCTTTATAGAACTATAAAGTAGCCATCTTGTGTCAGTCTCTTTATAGAACTATAAAGTAGCCATCTTGTGTCAGTCTCTTTATAGAACTATAAAGTAGCCATCTTGTGTCAGTCTCTTTATAGAACTATAAAGTAGCCATCTTGTGTCAGTCTCTTTATAGAACTATAAAGTAGCCATCTTGTGTCAGTCTCTTTATAGAACTATAAAGTAGCCATCTTGTGTCAGTCTCTTTATAGAACTATAAAGTAGCCATCTTGTGTCAGTCTCTTTATAGAACTATAAAGTAGCCATCTTGTGTCAGTCTCTTTATAGAACTATAAAGTAGCCATCTTGTGTCAGTCTCTTTATAGAACTATAAAATCTTATTTTATGGTTATCTCCTTAAATATAACAAATTCTGTTCAACAATTATTTGAAAATCTGAACATCAATCAGAATAATGTACAACTATGTGCCTTCCACTTATGACAATATTTAAATTTTTCTCATTGTTTTAAATCTATACCAAACAACCTTAATTTGATTACACCATCTAAAATAACATTTTGTACATTGTGAAAAATTCTGTCAATGAGATTTACTTTGATTTGAATTTTGTCTTTTATGTGTGCATCATTTAAAATGTGGGGCAATCCTTCACTTCAAAATGGTCCTTGCAATATAATTTGATTGTTGCTTCACTGAACACAGAGCTACAAATAACTGGTTTCCGTGTCCAGAACATTAATTAACACAGTTTTTTCTATCCTAACATAGCATTCAATGGAATTATTTTGAGATGTGAGCAGCTAATTTGGTAATAATTTCTACTTTGCTACATGTTGCAACTTGCAGTCTATACTCATTAGTTCTAGATTAGGGTCCATTCACTATTGACAATATAACAATGGACATGTTATTTCTAAGGTTGTTTTCTTCCCTCTGGAACTACTTCTAATCATTGTCTTATAAATATATTTAATATACTTAATACCTTATGTTGAGGGGCAGTTAAGCTACTTAAGAATAAAAGAAAATTTGACATTGTCCTTAGGACATTTCAAAGAAAACTTATGAGAAAGGTTTTGTAACAATGTAATATATAACAAGAATTTCAATTATAAGCTGTATTGATATTTTAACTTTTTTAAGTTTGATTATGTTCTGTTTATATAAATTTCTCTAATTTTGGTTCTTTCTCCCCATCAGCAACAGAAAATAAAATTTGGGTATCTATCTGATAAGATGGTCCACTTTCGAAATGGTGAGTGTGTGTGTCCTTTCCTGAGAATTTTCTCCATTCTACTCACATTTTTTGCCTTGCTTTCCATTCTTGCTGACTTTTTAGAATTAAAATTTCATTATAAAAATGATTAACATTTTTTGTTGCTTTTTATAATGCTTCATAAATTAAATCTAATCAGATTTTCAAATCTCCCGCTCAATTTAGAGATTTTTTTATTATAAAGAACGTTTTTGCTTTAGATCAGTGTCTTATTCTAATATTTTAATAAGTTTTCCAGTTATCTTAGACTTTAAGATAGGAAGGCATTCCTTTCTTGTAATATATGTAAAATAAATTAAAGCTTTTTATCTGACATAGAAATTTTGCCAGAATATAGATTCGATTGCTGTCAGAAACACAATTTTTCTTTAGTAGAACTTATCAATCTAGGCTGGTTGTTATAAATTTCACTGTTTAAGTATAAAACAAAGATAGTAACTAACACACACACAAACATGTATTTATATTATGCTGAGTGTTTTTCTTTTTTTTAATGTATTAGAGAACGCCACTGGAAACTACATAAACTTAAGGAATCAGCACATATGCTAGGCTACAAAAATCTCCTAAACCAACCAAATATAGAAATGAATACAATATGGCAACCAGTAATACGGAGTGCTAGAGAAAATCATTAGTATCAAAGATTGCAATATGAGCTCTGGTAAAAAGAATGGTTAATGGTTAAAAGGTTTATTAGTCCCAGAAATTCACTTACTGTTGTCCTCAAGGATATAGACATTGGTTATTTCCATTGACTTAACCCAGAGAGTTCTGAATTCAGTACCAGGCTACACCAGAAGTAGCATCACGCATGGAATGAGGATGATATACACCAGTGATTGATTGTAACAAACAGTTTGGTTCAATTTGAAATTTCTGGCACCTGAAGAAGACCGGAGCGTACAACGGCTGAAACATCATAAACATGACAGTAAAAAGATGAGGACAATAGTCTAAACAATGTAAATAGTGTAAATACTACCTCATCTCAAATATATAGACAAATAGCTTAGAATAAGTTTTTACTAGTAAAATGTTTTCAGTCAGGGGAATGACTAGATCACTTCGGTAAAATATTTTCAAACCTCTGTTGTTATTTAGTAACTTTGTCCTGCTGAAATATACAACTGCATTTTGCAGGTGATTTGTTCTGAAATTTTAGTTTTTATGTTTTACGCTCAATTCCACTTGATGCCAGCAGAATGTGTAACTGTTGCTCTTGATGCTTGGAGAACTTTTACCAATTCTTCACAAAAATAATCCTTGGTTGTTTCATGACAATTCTTATAATCTTGCTGGAAATCTTTCAAAAGCTATCAGTTCAGTCAAGCCACATTTCTTCGAATTGCGAGTTGTTGAATCAATGGTACCCAAATAAAGTTGTAGCTTTTTACCAATGGTTCGGTAACACATTTATGATAAAGACTACATATCGATCTAGGTAATCTATAGGGAATTCCAAACAGAATTTTTTATTTAATCTATGAGGGCTAGATGTCTGGTCTAGTTCTTAATTTTAGGACTGCACAGTTATTGCTTGTCTTGTTTTCATTAAGTCCAAATACACACTACGTGGACTCATAATTACTATATCACCAAATTGTCCTACAGGAGAATTCTCCTATTAGTTTAGTTTTGAATCATGAATTTGGAGACATAGTAATTGTGAGTTCAATCCTTAGACCAGGCAGTGTGTACTTGGACTAACTAGTAACAGAATGAGCAATAATTGAGTAGTCCTAAAATAAGAATGAGACAAGATATCTCGAGATATGGGCAGAGAACTGAGAACAATCCCTCCCCACCATAGAGTAAATAAAGGTTACCTGGATTGATATACAACTGATGAAGGTCAGAGGACACAATGGCTGATACATTGTGATCACAACAGCAAAGCTGAGGACAATAGTCTTAATGTAAATAGTGTAAATAATGTTAAATTCTCATTCTAGAAATTCAGACATTAATGTATTTGTTGAAATTTTTGCTCATATTTACTATTGTAAAGATGAAAACTGTAGTGTAATTTTTATATAACTTCTTAATATTGTTACAGATAAATATATGTAGGTAAACTGTTATTTTTTTCTACCCATTATTAAATAGTTATTACCTACATTGTATAATACTTATATTATTTGAAACCATTTTTTTAAATTACTTGTGTTTTTTTAACAAAATAGCTAAATTGTAGTGCCTGACAGTCCTACAGTTAAAATTGTCAGAGACTGCATTTAGCTGATTTGAAATGCTTATAAAATATATCTCTTGAATTATAAAACAAGCGAGAAAAATATTCAACTGAGAAAAGATTATTCAGACATGACAAATTATTGGATTAATCATCTGCTATTTATGCTGCATTCTCTATTTTAATGCTTTTGAGAATTTGAATAAATTTTTATTTTGTATTCATTTTCAAAGAAATTAAGCAAATTCACTGGCTTTTCCATTTTATTGCATTTAATACTGAAGCTAAATCTAAATAATGAACTGCTATAAAATAATAAAGCAAAACTCTTGCATGTTAATTCTTCTCTGAAGCCTTGTAGCTACTGTCTAAACACTCTCTGCAATTTCAACTGGTATTTTACAAGGGCCAGTTTACCTGGTTTCTTTTTTGAAAAATATATATTTAACATTATTTTTTAGTCGTATTTTATCATTATTCATTTTATCTGTCTATCTGTATATATAATAAATATTAATGGCTGGCCAATCATATTCGAGGATACCTGTCTACTGGGGTGGCTAGCTAATTCCCATTGCAGATGCTTGCTCAGGAACATTTGTGCTTGTTCGACACCCACAAAGCCCGCCTGTGGTTAATACAGTAACTATGCTGAGCAGACCTTAGTTACAGTTTCTGGGAGAAAGCACGCTGTCTAGTATGATCAACAGTTTGATGTTCAAACCCTTGGTCATGATGACTTGTACCTTCACACTAGCACAACCCCTCAAAGGGAGTCGTCTACCCAATTTCACTCACAAGGCTTGGGTCAAACCTGTGGTATGGTTTTCAGGCACTTTCCAAAGGTGCCACACACTGGGATCACCTGCTTCAGAGCAATAACATAAAGAAGTTACCTTCCTGAAAAATCGAACATGGTGAGATTCGAAACCGGGTTTCATGGTCAGAAAGTGAATGTTCTAACCACTCAGCCATACGCCTATTATACACACACACACACACATATATATATATATAACGCACAGGGTTAGGTGGATAAATTGCCGTCTAAATTACACAAAAATGAAAATAACACTGACATCTCATTTTAAAAGATATATTTACCAAAATTACACAAAAATATTTTGGAAATACTAAAGAGTAAATTTATTCAATAAAATCGCCATTGGTTTCAACCACAGTCTCCAAAAGACTTTGGAATTTCCTGCATCTCTTCTAGACTGTCTCCTTATTTAAGTTGGTGAATGGTACCATAATCCTTGCCTTCAGGTCATCTTTGGTATTACAAGAAGTTTTATTGGTCTCTCACTCAACTGCACCCACCATACATAATAATCAACGGCTTTGCAGTTTGATGAGTTAGGTGGCTAGATAAAAGGGGTGATGTGGCCGCAGATGATGTCTGACAGCCATGACTGGGTTCTTCTACATGTGTGGCATGATGCAGATCCCTGTTGCCAGACATAGGTTCTTCTAGTGGTCACCCTCTTGACCCAGGGCAGCACTACCCTCTAAAGGCACTTGATGTAGACCTCTGTGTTGAGTCAGAGGCTCTGTGGGAAGATGAAAGAAGGCATAACATTAGCATCACTAGTGATCACACCAAACAGGTTTGTAATCATCATTAGACTCATCCAACTCTCTCTAAATCTTCTGCACTGTACTGAAATTGACACCCAAACACTCAGAAATGTTTGTATTGGAGATTCTGGCATGAATGCCAAGCATTATAACATGCCGTTTCCAAATTTTTGAAAACTTTTTCTCACAGACAGTGCTTAACTGCTCCTTTTATACTGTGTAGGTGACAAAAATGAAATGAAAATAAAACATGCATGTGCAAAATTAAAAAATATAAAATGGTGGCAATTTACTATATATATATATATATATATATATATATATATATATATATATATGAATGAAGTACATTTATATATTTATATATCCATATCTATATATGTAATCATCCGCAGACAGATCTGTTTCGCTGTATCACAGCTCATCAGTACAGTTAGACATCCAATTACTTTTAACCCAGGATTGAAACCTGACCGAAATGGCGTCAGTCGGTGATTCTACCTCTGAGCTATGGGTGCTCGATAGAAGGAGGCAGACTTTTAGCATATGATGTATCATAGACCAGTCACCAGAGTGATCTAATTCATTACTGAATGAGCAATGTGTATGTATATATATATATATATATATATATAACAAGGTATATTTATATAGTCATATATATATATATATATATATATACATATAAATAGTACCTATTTCAAAATAAAAATAAAATAATATATATTAATGCATGTTTCATTAAATAATATAGACAAGTTTTCTCTATTTTATGTTAATTTTTTTATATTCTCTGATAAGCTTACTAGCATTATCATTAAATGAAGAAAGAAAATTATAAAGATGTGATGTGATATTCGCTTCCAGCGTCTTAAATGCAAGAGTTTGTTGTTGCTTGGAAATCTTCCATGTAAACAAACAGTTTGTGATTATGGTTTGTCCGTGTTTATAATATATAATGTAATTTGACATCTTTGAAAATGGCTTATATAAGCTGAAAGCTTAGATTAGGATTATTAAGAAAATTATGTATCAATATTGTAATTTTCTTTTTTCATTTAATGATAATGCTAGTAAGCTTATCAGAGAATATCCAAAAAATGAACATAAAATAAACAGACAAAACTTGTTTATATTATTTAATGAAACATGCATTAATGAAAATTACTGCCTAAATACTTATATATATATATATATATATATATATATATATATATGTGGTCAAAGGTTAGGATGTTGGCTTTCTTACCAAGAGGTCAGTGTTCAGATCTTACTATAGTTGATTTGTCAGGAAGACAGGTGATCTCGGTGTGTGACACCTTTGGAAAGTATCTGAAAATTATGCCACATGTTGATCCAGACCTTTTGAGTGAAACTGGGTTGACAGAACTCCTTGGGAGCTGTTAATACTTGTGCTAACACAGTCACAAGTCATTGTGACCAAGGGTTTGAGCGTGCTGGCCTTGCTCAGACTGTTGATTAAACTGTTAAGTTCCACTCAGTACAGTTGCAGTATAAACTACAGAGGGGCTCTGTAGATATTGAACAAATGCAAAATGTGCCTGGGTAGGCATCGACATCAGGGATTGACTAGCCACCGTAGTAGATGGGCATCCTTGGACACAAGTGGCCAGCCTTACATTATATATATATATATATATATATATATAGCAGGACCTCACCATCCATGCAATTTCCAATCATGTTTTCTTTTATCCAGTTAACCAAATTTGTCGAACTTCTCTATTTTAAGCTTTTGTTGAATTCAAGCAGTAGTAGATCTTGATAACATTTCAAAGTGACAACCTAAGTCAAGTGGGTGATTATTTTTATTTCTGGAATCATGATTGAACTCCTCACCAAAATGCATATATCTTAGAATTGCAATAGCATGGACAGCAGTATTTTTGAACATTGAGAAGTTGAAAACAAAAAAAAAAAAATATCTCAAAGTGTAACTCTTTATGTCAACAGTAAAAATCCTCCTCTTATACAAGATCAAGCTGTTTAACATTAACAAAATCACTGGCGAAAATACATTTGTAAACATTGCAATTGTCTTGTAGCACATTTGGGTTGTAAAGGCAGCAGATGTACTGTTTTGTGTCTTGGGCAAGACAGAATGCTGCCATTTTTTATGCTGGTTTTGAATTCAGTTGTTTTTTCTCGAGACTAGTTGCTACTTAAAGGCAAGAGAGTCCAGCTTGCTCTACAATCCCACCTGCAGCTGAAGGAAGAGGAATTCATGCCATTTTCTAAATTCATCTTGGAGTACAAAGTGTGAGGAAACAGAGTTGCTATGGTTTTGTTTTTTTCTAAAATGATTCACAAACAAAATAATTTTAATTGTTGAAGATCTCCAGACACCCATCAAATATGACATAATCAACAATCTACTCCTTATTTAAGTAAACATTGACTTTTAAAAAAATGATCCTATTCAACTTTATAATTAATGAAAATTCATTTTTAATTTTTATTTATCTAATTTATTTCCTCTTTTTTTTTTTAAACTAAGAATTTTTTTTTTTAGTAAAAAATGCTTCAAAATATTTTTCAAATGTTAATCATGCTTATGAAATAATGTGAAAAAATATTTTGTTTATACATAGTATATATGATTTGCCATAATTTGTGTATTTCATAATAACCTGGGGGTTGTAAGCCCTATCTACTACAGCTGACATAATCCCTACTACACTCGTGCATACAAAAATGTAGATAACAGATAGACTAAACTATCGCCTGGTTCAAACTCCACCCTCGTCTTTTGAACAGGTGAAGAGGCTCATCCCTTGTTTCCTGTTTAGGATGTGGTTTCCGGCTTTCTCTTTTCCAATCTTTTCACTTTGGTTTCTTTTTTTTTTTTTTTTTCAATTGGAGTAGATAGATCTATCTATCGCCTGGTTCACACTCCACCCACGTCTATCGAACAGGTGAAGAGGCTCATCCCTTGTTCCCTGTTTAGGATGTGGTTCCCAGCTTTCTTGAAATTTTTTTTTCCAATCTTTCATGTTTTTTTTTTCTCCTCAATTGGAGTAGATAGATCTATCTATCGCCTGGTTCACACTCTAGCCACGTCTATTGAACAGGTGAAGAGGCTCATCCCTTGTTCCCTGTTTAAGATGTGGTTCCCGGCTTTTTTTTTTCCAATCTTCTTTCACTTTTTTTTTCTCTCTTCTTTTCTCAATTGGAGTAGATACTTAACTATCGCCCAGTTTACACTCCACCCACGTCTTTTGAACAGGTGAAGAGGCTCATCCCTTGTTTCCTGTTTAGGATGTGGTTCCCGGCTTTCTCTTTTCCAATCTTTTCACTCCTTTTCATTTTTTTTTTTTTCAATTGGAGTAGATAGACTAAACTATCGCCTGGTTCACACTCCACCCACGTCTTTTGAACAGGTGAAGAGGCTCATCCCTTGTTCCCTGTTTAGGATGTGGTTTCCAGCTTCTTTTTTTTTTTTTTTTCCCAATTTTCTTTCACTTTTTTTTCCTCTCTTTTTTTCTCGATTGGAGTAGATACTTAACTATCGCCCAGTTCACACTCTACCCATATCTATTGAATGGGTGAAGAGGCTCATCCCTTGTTCCCTGTTTAGGATGTGGTTTCCGGCTTTCTCTTTTCCAATCATTTTACTCTTAAGTAGCCCCATGCGCATCAGTGGCCTCACCGCCTTGCTTGGGGTGATATGATTAAAAAAAAAAAATAACAATGTTTATTTTAAATGTAAATGATTTGGGACATCTTAATAAAATATTCTTATAGATTAAATACCTACATGTTCTCCCATTAACAAATAAATAAATGAAATGAAAATCTACACTCTTTATAAAAATTCTAAATCTTACTATTACTACCAGCATTGTTACTGCCTTTTGGAAGACTCAGAAAATGCATTAGAGAATCTATCAATTTCTTCACTAAAGAAACAAATATATTTAAAGTTGCCCAAAGCTCTGATGAATTCATGCAAACATTTGGCCAATCTGTGTTGGATACAATTTGAAAAGAGTGCAACTTCTAAAAGTATGTCTTTGTAAATTTTCATGTTTTATAAAAACACTTCATTAAAGCTGAGTTGTTTTGGTTTCAAACAGGTATTACCAATTATCTAATAGGTAAGTACTTTGAGATTTGGAAATGTACTAATATTGATTGATTTTTCTCTGTTTCTTATCATCAACTTCCTCCCCCCAAGGATTGATAAGTAAAGAACATTAATTAATATCTATAAAATTATTTAATGTATATATACTTAGTTATACAATCAAAATTCTTGCTAATGTCTATTTTTTTCTTGTGAAATCAGCATCTTTTGTGATTAGCTTCTTGTAACTGCCATTCTTGTTATTGTGAATTGATATCTTTTCCTCTTGTAACGTTTTTAATTTCTTCTACTTCCTCTTTATATCGACTAGTTATCTCCCTTTTGTTTCTACTTAGCCAAGTGTTGCTTTTTACAGTCTGAAAGTTGCACTCTTGCTGGTCATTGCCAATTCCTCCTACTCATCTTTCTACTGTTGCTGATATTGAATTTAAATGGATGTACAATAATGGCAGCTATAAAACTACAAATAAATCAATCTGGGAACTTTGTGAGGTTAGATTAGGAAAAGATTGCATCACTTGAAGTCCATGCTCATCTACTTACCCTCTTTTCCTCTCTTCTCACTCACCTTTTCCCACCCCTCTCTCTCTCCCTCTCTCTCTCGCCACACTCACTTTTTTGTCTTCCTTTCCTCTTCTAATCTTTATCTCTTTCAACCTAATTTTATTTCTTTGCTCTCTTCACTTTCTTTAACTGCCCACTAATTCTGCATTTCTTTTAAATCTCTTTCTTTTCCTCCCTCTCACATTGCTTTGACTTGAGTATAGGACCATCAGTTGGACTTGAGTAGAAGTCATTATTTATTTTGTTTTTTGCTCAAACAATGAATACCATTGTTTCTCTTCTTTATTTATTTATTTTTTAACATTAATTTTGCTTATCTTAACAATGTGTTTACTTCATATACAAATTTTAGCCTTTGTGGCTATATTTTTTTTCTGGAAGACATTCTTACGTTAAGTATTTTGAGCAGAATTTTCTTTGACAAAAAACAACAGTTCTTAATTCTTCATCCACAAATGGTAACTCTTATATTCTACTAGCAGTATAGCCCGGTGTTGCTCGGGTGTAATGAAAGCTTTAAAACTAATCCATGCTCCTGGAGCCCAGACTCTTTGGACGTTGGCATGAAAGACTAAAAAGCAATAGTTGTTTCCAGTTAAAGCGAAACCGTAGACTGAAAGAAAAATGAATGGATGTGAGTCAAGTTTTGATTTCCTGGTATTGATATCAATTTTTCTGCACTATTGTAACAACTGCAACTTTGAAACTTCTGAATATCGTTCCTTATGTCTTTTTCTATGAGTGTATCAAATTTGATTAAAATCGGACCACTCCTTCTATAATCTGATTTTTTCGATTATCGATTTTCAATATTTATTGAGGGTACCTCGACACAAAAACTAGCTAAGAACACTCGCAGATACTTATAGTATAACTGTGTAAATTTTCAAGAAAATAAGTTCAGTCGTTTCGGAGTTTATAGGTAATGGACACACACACACACACACACACACGCAAAGTTCCATTTATAAATAAGTTTAGATGAGATTCTAATCAACATAAAGTAGATCTTCCTAAGTAAAAGGCTCACACTTAAAGCAACGTCCACAAATTCCATATGATTTTATTTTTTTTATTTTTTTATTTTTTTATCATTTCACCCCGAGCAAGGCGGAAACGCCACTGATGTGCAGGGGATTACGTAAATGTAAAAAGATTGATTAGAAAAGAGTGAGGAGTACAAACTAGTTAGAAAGGAACAACAGAAAGCTGAGAAAGCAGGTGCAATGACAGATACATAGGTGGAAAGAAAGGGAAGGTTATACAGGGGAGGGGAGAGAGCTAGAGTCCAGTGGTTAGTAGATGAGTATTGACTTTGCATTTAAATTTCTGGAGGTTGTAAAACCAGAATTATTAACAGCTGAAAATCTTGTAAAACATTAAACTATACAAGTTAAGTATTTTACCCAATACATGGCTCATTTTGTCATGGTTTAAAAATAAGTTTGCATTAATTTCCTTCCAAGAAGAATTATCATTATTATTCACTGACTTATTCAAATTTGTGTTCTTATCCCAGAACAATATCAGAAACATTATCAGGTACAATATATGCTGAAAAAGGCTGGAGATTAAAACTGATAAAACATTGACTATAAGAAGATAAATGTTTAATAATGAGATTTTTCTGCATGATTTTAATTGACCTTTTTATTTATTACTTAGTATTATAACTATCAAGATAAGAGTGAGGAAAAATGTTTGTTTTAAATGATTATGTTTTCCTGAGATCCTCTTTGATTATATTTCTTCATTCAGGAAAAAAAAAAAAAAACAGATAATTTTTCAATAACAGATCAGCTTGCTTTATACTATTTTTAAATTGATCTTTAGGCAAGGTATTAGTGTTATGTCAACTGTTCAACATCTACTCCTTTTGAAGTTCTTAATGTAAGGAAACAACCATCTATATTTTTTTAAATATTTGTTGTATAAAGAAGTATTATTATTAAGAATTGGATTATCAATAGTCAATTATTGATAATCCAGTTCTTAATCTCTTATACGTAACACATTTTACTTCAGTTTAGACTTCATTAATTACTGCCACCTAATGAGGGTGCAGTAGGGTGGAGTGAAAAATGAAAATTCTGATATCATATTCCTAATAGTTATAAAAATTGTATCTTTAATTAAAAGTACCAAATCCAAAATATTATCAAATTTGATTAATATCTTGGGCTGCCAAAATCAATTTGAAAAACTGACATTTCAAATATGCAATTTTCAAAATTTTTTATTTTTTTTAATTTGATATTGTTTGTGATCTAATAGTAATATCACAATATGAAGGCTGTTAGCAACCCAGTTGGACAATCAGCTTTGAAAATTAATTTCTCTCACTCATCACTTGCTTAATGATTCATTTCTTCCCTTGAACTTTTTTAATTCTACTTAAAATATACATCCTAAAATAATATTCACAAACTGTGTGAATTGAAATGTATCACAAAGGGAAAACAGGCTTGACTCTCTGCTGCTGATACTGTTAGGTCAAAGGGTACTTTGGATGACATGACCTATATGAGGCCAAAATCCACCCAACCCAATTTCCTGATTCATTGCTTTTAGGGAAAAAGAAATATTTTAGATGATAATACACTCAAGTGATAAACTTAAACTTAATTTATTCCCTTCTGGTCCCTAGTATTGCTCAGGGAAGGTTAACTGCTTAGCACCTGGTTGCAAAAAGATTCAATTTGCCATTTCACTTAAAGTACATTTTTCCATCAAGACAGAAAAGCACCCACCTCGAATCAAATAGGCAGGGTCAGCGTCTAGAAGACATTCCTGATAACAATATAAGTATTAGATACAAAATTTGCAGAGCAGTGCACCAGGAAGACCAATGAAGGAGTTGTTGCTGGTGAGTACTGAAACTTTAATTTCAATTTTAAAACACATTTTACAGGATGACTGTCAGTTAAGTGCCATACGTGATACACGCTTGGGCGATCATGTCTCAAAAGAGACATGACTGACTGGGCAGAAGATTATCCCGCAGTAGGTTGCCATTGCTTTCTGCGGTAGACTGGTTGCCGACCAAGGCTATAGAACCCAATCTGTCTTGTTATTTAACCCATAACTGGAAGGAAGAGACTGATTAATACCTTTCCCAAGGCTATTTGTGCATAAGTGAATGCAAGGAATTCAACTGGAAATGCATGGCAGGATGACTACTCTTCTTAAAATTCGACATAGTAAGTTTCCTATCTTTGGATTTCCTCAATGTATTACGTACCTATAATAATGTTATGAAATTTTATTTGTTAATTAAACTGGAATTCAAAACAGAAAGAAACCAGCAAGAGCCTTGTTTTTCTGACTTTGCAGTCAAGGCTTGCAACACTATCATGCTAATATGGGATTCAGCAAGTTTTTCAACTCTATCTTTGACCTGCGTCATACAAATGTTGAAGACATATAATGAAAAATGCAGAGGGCTTTTGAGATCTTTTCAGGAACTTAAGGTTGTTGGTTGGTTAGTTGTTTTTTTTTTATGGCATATCAACCTTGGCGGGTCATTTATTGCCAACTAAATTTTATCTATTTATTGCTGGTAATACCTTTTTCTTTCACAATTTATTGTTTTTATATAAGTTTTGTATCTAGTAATACATTTTTCTTTTCGAGTATCAAGATTCATTGGGATTTGTTTTTAAGAGCAGGGTCCCCCAAGTTCTACCCTTGTTATTTAATCTATAACTGGAGGGAAGGGACAGATTAATACCTTTCCCAAGGGTACCAGTGCTTAAGTGAATGCAGGGTATTCAACTGGAATTCGAACTCAGCTCACCGATTTCTCTTTTCGAGCCGATATCCAATATACCACAACACACATTCGTCACTAAATGCTTACAGGACCTGGTATTCCCAAGTGGTCACCCATCTAAGTACTGACTATGCTCAATGTTGCTTAACTTTGGTGATCGAGGAAGAACCGGTGTATTCAACGTGATAGGCTGTAAGCCAGGAAGTTAAGAATAATGTGATATATAATTAAAAAACTAAGACAATTTAAGATGATTCCTATCGATTGTTTGACATATGCTCCTGCAAATGTATTGACTTGTTGAAATTTTCCTGCAAAAAGAAGTAAAAGGTTCCTGTGAAGGAAGGTAACTTTTTGTTGGACCAAAGATCTGATCATAGGAAACACTGATGTAGGAGAAACCAAAACAATATGAAAATGTGAAGCCCGAAAAGTCAAAATGGCAAAGAAATCAACTACTATTTCTTCAATTAAATCCTTTGATATCTCAACAGATGATTCAGAATCAGGGGACAAGGAGCAAAAGCAACCAAAACATATATTGACAGGAACATCAAGCAGCTCAAAGCCAAAGCAGATACAGAAATCACTACCAAATTTTGCTATGACCTGCAACACATTCAATGTGTCAGATAAAGCTGCAGCAGCATTATCATCCTCCATTTTGCAAGACATAGGAATAGTCTCTACTGAAGAAACAGTTAGTTGGTCCTGAGTATGATGATAAACTGCATCTGGCAGCAAGGACTCTGATTGGGAGGTTGTGAGGAGCATGAAACCACCTCTTAATTGCTGCTGTTCCCAGGTCCAACCTGACCCTGAGTATGACGATAAACTGCATTCAGCAGCAAGGCCTCTGATTAGGAGGTTGTGAGGAGCATGAAACCACCTCTTAATTGCTGCTGTTCCCAGGTCCAACCTGATCTGGAGTGGTAATACCTGTTAGGGTCACAGTTATGGGCAAATAGTCAACTGGGGTCAAAACACTAGGAAAGTATAAAAAGACTTTTATAGAAATATATACATAAAAATACTTTTTATAGAAAAATATACATTTTTTTTACAAATGATACATTTTTGAAAAAAAAATATTACCGGAAATATATTTTTTGAATACAAAAATAGACGACATCAGTTTTCTAAAATAAAAAAAATTTTCATCAAAGTCTGACCAAATAGACCTTTTCACTATAACAAAACATTTAAAACAAACATCTTAATAACCCACTTTTTGAGCATTAAATAACCCAGTGAGGTTGATATGCCATTAAACAAAACTAAAGCTGAAACAGTGTGTTTGACAGAATTAAATTATGAAGAGAGTGTTCTAAAGCAAGGAGCATATTAAAGAACAATGAATCACAGCAATCCAAGGCACCAAAGGCCATATATTTTGATGGAAGAAAAGATAAGACAATTGTGATGGAGGAAAAAAAAACCAAAGTTATCACAGAGGAACATATTTCTTTAATCCATATATATGGAACATGTTGCCCCAAAAAGTGGGACAGCAAAATATATCTCTCAATCAATACTAGACTTCTGCTATAAGGAAAGTATATCTCTAGAAAACCTTGTTTGCTTTGGATGTAATGGAACTGCTGTGAATACTGGTTGTTCAGGAGGAATAATTAGACTAATGAAAGAGAAAATGCAGAAACCATTACAGTGGATCAGTTGTCTTATTCATCTGAATGAGTTATCTCTGTGTCACATCTTTAAATACCTGGATGGAAAAACTACAGGCCCTCGAAGCCATTTTGCTAATATAGGAAAAGCACTAACAGAATGTGAACATTGAAAAGTGAAAAAGTTTGAAAAAATTTCTTTTCAATACGAGTTTAGCCATGGATCAAAGATATTTTCTTGATATGTGTCGAAGTTCCAGATGCCTTAGCTGGAAAAAAAAATCTAAGAAAACTCCCCCATACATGCTGAACGACAATGGCAAACCGAACATTATGTCTCTATGTTGAGACCAAAGAACGACAAAAAAAAACTGAAAGTGATGACAACATTTATCATGAAAATACATGCCCCTTTATGGTTCAAACAATTAAACAATTTTAGTCACTTGGTCATGGAGCTCTTCATATTCTCAAAATGATTCAGAGATCTAAATTCCTGCTCAATGACTAAAAAGAAATAGTACATCTTGTACTTCAAAGAAATGCATATTTTCTGCATCCTAAGAACATTCTTATGAACAAGAATTTGTGCAAGAATTAGCCATCATGCGAATTTTCAAAGCCAGACAAGAATAAGACAATGGAGTTTGACAATTCAGATTACCAAAATGCTTCTGATTACTTTTCTCTGGAGTAGATAGACTAAACTATCACCCGGTTCACACTCCACCCATGTCTATTGAACAGGTGAAGAAGCTCATCCCTTGTTTCCTGTTTAGGTTGTGGTTTCCGGTTTTTCTCTTTCCCAATCTTTTCACTCTTTTTTTTTTTTATTTTATTTTACTTTTTTTTTTCAATTGGAGTAGATAGACTAAACTATCGCCTGGTTCATACTCCACCCACGTCTATTGAACAGGTGAAGAGGCTCATCCCTTGTTCCCTGTTTAGGATGTGGTTTCTGGCTTTCTCTCTTCCAGTCTTTTCACTCTTCTCTTTTTTATTTTTTCCAATTGGAGTAGATAGACTAAACTATCGCCCAGTTCATACTCCACCCACGTCTATTGAACAGGTGAAGAGGCTCATCCCTTGTTTCCTGTTTAGGTTGTGGTTTCTGGTTTTTCTCTTTTCCAATCTTTTCACTCTTACGTAGCCCCCTGTGCATCAGTGGTGTTTTTGCCTTGCTTGGGGTGATATGATTAAAAAAAAAAAAAATTTCTTGGGCAGACTTATCGTCCTTATACTGACCCAAACCCCCCCCACCCCTGCCCAACCATGAATTTCACAATTAAGGAATTGTGGGGAAAAAAGTAAAACTCTCTTATTTTTTGGACTGCCTTGTCACACCCAAGCTGTTGAATGCTGTGTAAAGGCAGTAACTGAAGCTTGTGCCTCAGTGTGTGGACAAAATAATCAGGATAGATTTATTCAAGTAACGTATTTCTCTAGACAAAAAATGATGAAATTTGAAACAAATAAGCATTTTTTGTTAATTTTAATGAATAAATAAAGATTATGATTATTGACTGCTACAATCAGTAAGTATTTATATCATTATTAGATCACAAATACAACCAAATTAAAAAAATAGAAAATTTTGAAAATTGCATATTAAATATAAAATGTCAATTTTTCAAACTAATTTCTGCAGTCCAAGATATCACTCAATTTTGATAATATTTTGGATTTGTTACTTCTAAGTAAAGATACAACTTTTTATTACTATCAGGAATACGATTTCAGAATTTTCAATTCACCCCAGGTGTGCAGCTCCTAGGCCCTCTCTGAATGTGCTTGCATAGGTGCAAGAGACTGATTAGTTGTCTCTTGTGTCAATATTTTTATTTATTTTATATATTTATATTTTTCCCCACATGATCACATACAAGACATAGCTAGGCTGATCATATGCATCTACATTTGATGGTCAGTAGGTCAACTCTCAGGGCAACTTTGCACCAGTCTTCTCTTCTGAAAGGGCATAGTGTACAAAGTCTGTTCTGACATGATTTAGGGTGAAACATGTACACTACATTGTATGAAGCAGTATAAACTAATCATAGTAATTTACTAAGTTTATCTTACATTTATATCTGGACTCATGTAGGTGTTGATGGACCACAGAATCCAAATCATTCATTGTGTTATATTACTGAATATATCTCATTCTGAGTTGTGTACAAACATTGGAAAGAAAAGACAATGTTTCCTCTTTGGGGATTTATTCTGAAAATCATCTGATATATAAAGCAAACTAAATTGAAAGCACTTGCTTTAGTGTCTGTGTTCACTTTAGCTGTTCTATTACTTTGGGATTTTTCTTTGTTCTCTGTGACTCATCCAATTCATGTGATGTCAGTGAATTTGACAAATTGTTTGCTGGGATATTCATCTGGGTCTCACTTAACAACCACTGATCTCAAATTAGGTTCATCTGGAAGGATGAAATGTCTTTTGTTTGCTGATGTCCTGTCTGACTGAATGACAATTTGGTTTATAATGACTGACATCTTTCTTTATGCTTCTAGCCACCAATTCATCTCTAAAAGATTCAGCTCTGAATATTGAATGTTGGTTATAAAGCCAACAGATGCTGGGTAGGTAAGGCTCAGTGACAATCTATTTAAAATAAACTGCTGATTTCACAAATATAATATGAATGTTTCTTTTAACATGGTATTGTTTGATTTGAGTGGCAAGCTCTCACATTGTCAAAATATACAGGTTGGTCTTGAAGATCAGCATGTTCAAATATTCCAACTAAGAAAGAAATATCTAAAAGAGATCAAGTTTTATTATTTGCCTTACAGATTAACAAATAATATGATAGTTGGGCTTTTTTTATAATCATATCACTCCAAGAAAGGCATTTTACTGCCACTGTTGTGCAGGGAAATACATAGGAGGAAAGTTATGAGAAAGAGTGACAGGTTATAGGGGGTGTCAGGAAGTGAGAGAAGGATGAGAATACTACTGAGAGTGGAGTGGACGGAGAAAGGAGCATGAGAGAGAGGATGCAGGTTAGTGAGATAGGAGATGACTATTGGCTTTACATTTAAATTCTTGGAGATTCTAGCTGTTGGGGGAAGTAAGTAAACAGAAAGGAATTCCACAGGCAGGAAGTGCAAGAAAAGAAGCTGTTGGAGTAGAATTTGCATTTACATTTTATTGGTTTCAATGGTAATAGGGTGGGACTGAGTTTCTAATCTTGTGGCTCAAGTAAATTCATATATAGGGGGCACCAGTGAGCTAAGTTCATTGGAGCAGAAGCCATGAAAGTATTTGTAGAAGAGACACAGGGAAGCCACATTGCACCAGTGAGAAAGTGACTGTATCTGAGCTGCCAAGTCAGCATCGATCTCATTACAAATTCTTTGTTGGATTTCATTAAGGCTCCTAGGTGGATAGCAGGAACACCCGACCAGATATGGCAGCAGTATTCAATGCAAGGGCGGATGGTAGATTAGTATATGTGCAGGATTGTTTCAGACAGGAAAAACTTCCTGGTTCTGCACAGAGGACTGATCTTCTTAGCAGCAGATTTAGCTATGGATTCTATATAGTCATTCCGATTGAGGTTTGTTGTGAGAGTTAATCCAAGGAGGCACAGTGTTTTGCTTTCAGGGAAACTACCAATCAAGAGAAACTGGCTTGGATTATTGAATAAAACAACTAGTTGCATGTATTGGTTTTCTTATGAAAGAAACAAGTCCCTGCTTGACTATTTGAATAAGCTAAAGTATTTTAGGAGAAACAATCTTCATATGGCCAATCACCTATGGCAAATTCAAGATTTGCTTTTAGAGTTGCAATTATGTAGTCTTTGAATACATTTTATATACTAGCAGTATAGCTCAGCGTTGCTCGGGTGTAATGAAAGCTTTAAGACTAATCCATGGTCCTGGAGCACAGACACTTTGGACGTTGACATGAAAGACTAAAAAGCAATAATTGTTTCCAGTTAAAGTGAAACCGTAGACTGAAAGAAAAATGAATGGATGCAAGTCAAATTTTGATTTCCTGATATCGATATCAAATAAGTTTTTTTCGTCGTAAACTGAATTTTGAAGGCTAAATAAGTCCTCTGAGTAAATGGTATCATGGCTGAGACTAAGAACTACAATTATACTGACTTAGAGCCAAACCTGAAGCAAAAACTAAAAAAAGGGCTGAAAAAATACAGACATACAGGCAAATAAACAGACACACAAACATCTTGCCTTTTGGCAACAACAATTATTGACTGAAATAAATTTATTACGGAAATATGACCGGTGTTTAAAGTTTTTCTTAAAAGGAAATAGAGAATATATATATATATATATATATTATTGATTTTGTGCACTATTGTAAGAACTGGAACCTTGGAACTTCTGAATATCATTTCTTATGTCTTTGTCTATGAGTGTATCAAATTTGATTAAAATCAGACCACTCCTTCTATAACCTGATTTCTTTGATTATCAATTTTCAATATTTATCGGGGGTACCTTGACACAAAACCTAGCTAAGAACATTCGCAGATGCTTATAGTACAACTGTGTAATTTTTCAAGAAAATCGGTTCAGCCATTTCGGAGTCTATAGGTAACGGACACACACAGACACATACACACACACACACAAAGTTTCATTTATAAATAAGTTTAGATGCTAGAATTAAGATTTTGTATTATGAAGATTGGATCATAAAATATTTTATTTCGAAAGTGACTTGCTGAGAGAAAATGGCAGAATTTCATGCAGCATTTAGCCTGATAATTAAAAGTAAATACTATAAAATTTCTATCTGAAAAAAAAAGATGTGGGGATTTTAAACACTAAATTTAAATATTTAATAACTTATTTTAGATTATTCAATTCTGACAACCAATCAGTTATTTAATTTAATTTCTCATTTGACTTCATTTTTACATGCAAGGATGCAATTATTTAAGCTATAAGCCTTTTATTATCAGATTTTTCAAACACCACATGTAATTTCGTATTGTTCACGAGCAAGTTAATAACGGCAAACGTGTTTGGAAATTTCATTGCTGATACAAACTGCAAAGAGGAACGATTGTTTTATTTACTTCTTTATGAGAATATACAAGAGGGACAATCAACAAGTTTATCTTCATACCCTGCCTGGTGGCAAACGCTGCTGGTGGCGCCAGGGGTGGCGGTCCCGCCATATCCACCGAAACCATGACATCACCCCTGGTATGTGGCTGATGAAGACAGGGTATTGCATGTGCTAACTCACGTATGTTACAAATTGTTTGAAATCCATTAAATGCAAATAAAAGACTCTTTAAGAGAACTAATTATATTTTGAAGCAAGTAAGAATTGTCAATGCTGTAAAAGAAAATGCCATCTTGAAGCTGAGAAGAGAAAATTGTACCAATATGTTGGTGTTACTCGCTGCTTAAAACTTGTTGAGGTTCTGTGGATTCTTCTTTGTTTTTACCGGAGAATTGTGATTGTAATTAAGTAGGCAGATTACTGTTACTGTTTTCTGAAGGATTCATTTTCTTTGTTCCACCCCACCTCCTCAAGTTTCTATGGATCAACCTGGAAACCACTTTGCATTTATTGATTGCTTTCCAGCCCAATTAATCTAAGGCAATGTGACAATCATCTAAAGATTGTGTTAATTGACATATGAGATATGCTGGCAAGAAAATGCCTCCTGCATTTAATTTGTAAAATATAAACAAGACAAGTGTTACTGTGATTTACAATCCAAACCTCTTTTTGAAACTCTCTTCTACTTATAACTACACCTCTTCATTTATAAATGGCTCCCCATTCAAAGCTTTGTTCAAAACTGTTTTACTTAAGCAACCAAAACTGTTACAAAGAAAATATAGTATTTAAAATACTATTAAAATGCATATCAGTCAGTTAAGTGCCGCCATGTCTCGAAAGAGACATGACTGACTGGGCAGAAGATTATCCCGTAGTAAGTTGCCATTGCTTTCTGTGATAGACTGGTTGCCAACCAAGGCTATAGAACCCAATCTGTCCTATTATTTAATCCATAACTGGAGGGAAGAGATGGATTAATACCTTTGTGTGTAAATAAATGCAAGGAATGCATATACATTTCCTAATTTACTCATGAGCAGAATAATTTTGTGAGGGATAAGTCAGTTTTCTAAATGTTACATAATTTTCGTTTGTCTCTAGCCACTGTTATTTTAACTACCTTCACTCCTTTGCAATCTTTATTATTTGAAAAAGTGATTATTAGAATTTTAATAAATCCTAAATATCTGAAAGTGAATGTCTATATTTTTGAGATGAGGTAGTATTTACAGCATTTACATTATTCAGACTATTGTCCTCATCTTCGTTGCAATTTGTATGATATTTTGGCCATTGTACGCTTCAGCCTTCAGCGCTTCAGCTAGAAATTTCTGCCACTAGAATTTACTCATGCAACCAGACTGGCAACAAGTTCACACCCATTTACAGTTAGATCAACCAAATGCAGCTGTCAATTCTACTCCATCAGTTTCTTTTCCCGCACTTCCCGCCTGTGGAACTCTTTTCCGTATTTTTGCTTTCCTGACAGCTACAATCTCCAGGTATTTAAATGCAATGTCAATTCCCATCTCTAATCTACTTGACACCGGTCCTTCCCTCATCCTTTCTACATCACCCCGTGTATCGTGTTCTTTTCCTTTCTCACTCTACTTTTAAGGACACATTTTTTTTATCACACTTCTCACTTAAATTTCTGTATTTGCTTGGTTTATCTCTAATTTGTAGCTTGTATCTTGGAATGCCCTCTTCTACTAATGATGTTAGATTCAATCTTCTTAAAACAAACAGTCCATTCTTTACATTTTCCTTTACTACATTGTCTAAAAGTGTCTGCCATCAATACAATGTCTTTTGCATATCTTATGTTGTTGATATTGTATCTAGCAATAATAAATGGCAGCAGAACCTCTGGTTTTACTGTATAGGTTAAATAAATCTGGCTAGGACACAGCTAGACTATGAAAGCAGTTTCTTTGGGTGAATGTAACTGATTGTCCTTGAAAGACAATCTTTTCTGCGATATAATGTGAGTTCTATTAGAAATATTCATTTTTTCTCATTTTACTTCAATGGCCTAAGAATATGTTGGTTAAAATTTTATAGTAAAATGAAAGAACAAAATCAGTAGTTTAGTCAAAATTCATGATAAAATGTATCTTAATGAAATGTATGACTCTTTAACTCCTACCCATATTGGCTGTGTTGTCATGTACCTCAAAATCGAATGATAAAGTAAAATACATCAATAAAAAAAATAAGGTGTAAAATAACTGAGGAAATTGATCAGATAAATGTATATAATTTTGTTTCTTAACATAAATTACCTTTGCTTTCTGCTTTCTTTCTTTACTGAATTCTGATGAAAGACTTTGGACAAAAAAATCTTACAAGAAATTCCTTGAATTTTTGCTTATTTTGATTTTTGTATATTTTTTTTTCACTTGCATTTTGGTTTTCTTGACGCCATCTGAACGATTTCATTCTTCCTGTTTCAAATAAAAACTAGAAACAATTTTTATGAAAAAGTGATTTTAAACTTTTCATCTGTTCTTAAGAATTGTCATTTTCTCAAAGAGTTTTTTTTTTCAACCAACATTTTTAGAACAAAAAATCAATTTTCAATAAATAAATTTGATGAATTGTTTGTTTTCAGAAACATCTTTGACAATATTTTAATTTATTTATTTCATTTATTTAAAATTTTTCTAAAATTAGAAATTAATGAGATTGATGTGTGAGTAGTATAATAGCTATTAGCAGGTAAAATACAATTAGGGGTATAAGTTCAAATTCTGTTATATGCATTTTGCACAAGTCCTCTTAGGTAATCCATTTCTTCACCCCTTCTTCCAGTTTTAGCCTTGGATGGTGGCCAGTATATGAGAAAGATAATTCTGCATTCAAAACCACTGAGAAGGCAACCATTCCACCTTTCTGAGAAGGTAACCATTCCACCATTTTTCCCAAGAAATTATAGCTGTTCAAATATTAATTAAAAGTAAGTTGTTTCGAACCAAAATCACTCATGTTCTGAAGGGACATGACATTTAAAAAGATAGATTTGTTCAAAAAGATTTTCCTAATTCTTACTAATTATTATTATAATAATTCTACTTTTTCTTTAGTTGGCATGTAAGTTACAATCTACCAATTATACCTACCAATATATATCTACCAATTATACCAATACCTCATAAATAATGGACTTTTCCAATATGATCCTGAGGAAAGATGGAAAAGACATACCATAGATACTGCTTGGCTTCAGTGAGAAAACAAAAACTAAGATAGAGAAGATGATGACATTCTCATGTTTTTAATGTCTGCTTCAGTAAAATAGAAAAAAATTGTCAATTTCAAATCTTTTTATTTGTACCCTCTTACCTGTTTAAACAACGACCTGAATTCATACTTAACGAGTTATTACATTTTATTAAAGTTAAGCTCAAATATTTAACAATGCAATAGGATAATTTCCATAGGTATTTTATAGTCATGAAACTCACAAGGCGCTTATTCAATCATTAACTAAAGAATTGTGATTCATCAGAAAAAAATTAAAATAGCAAAACCATGAAATTTTCGAGGAAACTACAATTTATTTTAAGAATTACAATTAAATGCTTTTCTAATTTTGAAATTTCTCATGGCAATAACAATGTTTTAATTATGTTTTGTAATTATTCTATATCTGAAACATTTTATAAATATGAGATATTTTAAAAATAATTATTCTTTGATATAGTTATTAATAACTAGCAGCATAGCCTGGCATTGCTCAGGTGTAATGAAAGCTTTAAAACTAATCCATGGTCCTGGAGCTCAGACTCAGCCAAAAGAATATTTGTGTGAAGTTTGGTGAGAATCGGATAAAAATTGTGGATTTGTATAAAGGACATACAGACAGATAAACAGACACATGCACAAACATCTTGCCTTATATATATATATATATATATATATATATATATATATATATAATCAATTTTCTGCACTATTGTAAGAACTGCAACCTTGAAACTTCTGAATATCATTTCTTATGTCTTTGAGTGTATCAAATTTGATTAAAATCGGACCAGTCCTTCTATAACCTGATTTTTTTCGATTATCGATTTTCAATATTTATCGGGGGTACCTCGACACAAAACCTAGCTAAGAACACTCGCAGACGCTTATAGTACAACTGTTTAAATTTTCAAGAAAATCAGTTCAGCTGTTTCGGAGTCTATAGGTAATGGACACACACACTCAGACAAAGTTCCATTTATAAATAAGTTTAGATTGTGCAATCTCCCTTGGAGATTACTTAACTGGAATTACTTCAACTGGATTACTTCAACTCAAATTAGAGTTTGAATTCCAGTTGAATTTGTTGCATTCACTTACGCACAAATACCCTTGGGAAAGGTATTAATCTGTCTCTTCCCTCCAGTTATGGGTTAAATAACAGGACAGATTGGGTTCTATAGCCTTGGATGGCAACTGATTGAATCACCCTTGAATTACAAGATCTCTTTTTATTTTTATTAAACTAGAAATAAAGACATTTCCTTTTGGATTTATTTTATTGTATTTGATACTTATTTATTTTATTTTTTAACCGTGTCACCCCAAGCAAGGCATTTTACTGCCACTGTAGTGCAGGGGGTTACATAGGAGGAATGTTATGAAGAGTGAGAGGTTGCGGGGGGAAGAGAGTAGGAGAGGGAAGAGATTACTGATGAGTGAGGTGGACGAGGAGGAATGTTATGAGGAGTGAGAGGTTGCAGGGGGTGTCAGGAAGAAAGTAGGAGAGGTAAGAGAGTACTGATGAGAGTGGGGTGGATGTAGAAAAGCATGAGAGAGAGAGAGGATGTAAGTTAGTGAGACAGGAGATGACTATTGACTTTACATTTAAATTCTTGGAGATTGTAACTGTCAGGAAAGCAAGTATGCAGAAGAGAATTCCACAGGCGGGAAGTTTGAGAAAAGAAGCTGTTGGAGTAGAATTTGCGTTTATAATTTATTGGCTTCACAGTAAAAGGGTGGGACCTAGTTGCTAATCTTGTGGCTCGAGGAAATTTGTATGCAAAAAATAAATTCATATTAGTAAATCTTAAACAGCAGTTACAGTGAATAAGCACAAAAAGGTTTATTATTATTTGGCAAGTATTTTTTTAAAATAAAATAGTCATATTGTCCATAATCTTCAATGTGTATTAAATCTCTAAGACAGGAAACGATGGCTTTCTAAAAACAATTCAAAAACTTTAATTCCTCATAAAAATGTGTTATTTAAAATGTTGCTGTTTGATACTTTTGAGTATCATACTTCAATTGTTATCATTTGTGAGATAAGAGTATTTGCTTCTGTTTGTAATTAAACATCTATCTGCTTCTATATCGTTCCACGTGGTCGTTGTTCTGTGGCCTTGGCCAAGATAGAACTCACTACACCCCTCCAGTATTCCCTGTGTATTTGGAACCCAGGCACAGTTTATAGTGAAATTCATAATCTTGTCAAATAGCTGAATACTTGATGCTTTGCCAGGGCTACCAAGGGTGTTTTTATTGTGACACCAACACTGGATGGGTTGCCTCCAGGCCCCATCCTGTTATTTAACCCATTTAGTGACGGATATGCATTGTGGTGCAGTGGATGTTGGCTTGGAAAGAGAAATATGTGAGCCGAATTCGAGTTGAGTACCCTGCAGTCACTTAAGCACTGGTACCCTTGGGAAAGGTATTGATCTGTCACTTCCCTCCAGTTATGGATTAAATAAAATAAAATCATTCCACACAAAGTAGCTCCACTTAATTTCCAAGACAATTAGAAGGTGCTGACAAATGAAACCTCAGAACTTTGTCAGGCTAAGAACTTTTCAGCTTCTCACCTTTCATTTATATAAATTTAGATTTGCTTTTCTCACACACACACACACACACACACACACACTGATACTTGTATACATTATTTCATTACAATTTTTAACTGAAATATATTTCATTTTGTCATTCACATACATACTAACATTACTGATATATAAACACACTTCATTCATCTATAGTTTAAATTCACTTGACATATGCATTATTTTTGCATACATACTTACATTTAAAGTAAACATCTATTGATTTGTTACACATGGCACACACATTTTTTTTTTATTTTAATCATATCACCCCAAGCAAGGCGTCAACGCCACTGATGTGCAGGGGGCTACATAAGAGTGAAGAGATTGGTAAAGAGAGAACCGGAAGCCACATTCTAAATAGGGAACAAGGGATGAGCCTCTTCACCTGTTCAATAGATGTGGGCCGTAAACAGACATTAATTTTTTCTTTACATTTAAAAAACATTCATCTGTTGCTTTATTGCACGTGACACTTATCTGACCAATGAAATCAAACCTCAATCAACATACTGTCTCTCTAGATTTAAAAAAAACATTTAACTCTCCAAAGAAGCTTGTTAAAGCAAAACATGTTAGATTAAAGACACTGTTTTCCTACCCATTCGTTACTTATTCTTTTTAGGTACACACACACACACACAAAGTACAAAAACAAGAACAACAGCTGTTCTTGTTGACCTTAGATGTTTGACAATGGCTCGTCATATGATTGTTTTCTAAAACAGACTCTTGGCTGTTGGTTTTTAACTTGTTTGTGTTTCCGGCTTTCTCTTTTCCAATCTTCTCACTTTGGTTTCTTTTTTTTTTTTCAATTGGAGTAGATAGATCTATCTATCGCCCAGTTCACACTCCACCCACATCTATTGAACAGGTTAAGAGGTTTATCCCTTATTCCCTGTTTAGGATGTGGTTTCTGGCTTTCTCTTTTCCAATCTTTTCACTATTACATAGCCCCTTGCACATCAGTGGTGTTACCGCCTTGCTCGAGGTGATACGATTTAAAAAAAAAAAAAATAAGTGGCATTGAAATAAAGACTTTTAGCTTTCTAGAGGATTGAGGCAGATTCAGCTGACAAATGGTATTAATATGTAAAACTTATTCAAAATAATTTATTGTATTAAAAATTATTTTTTCATTGAAAACTAATGAAAATACACAGGCATAAAAGGAAGAAATGCAAAAACGCATCTATTTCTAGATTTGGATTGAACTTTTTAAAATCATCGTCCCTTTATTCTTATCAAAACCTAAAGCAAAAATCATATTTTGGTGATAGAAAAAAAATTCTCAAAATTATAAAGAAACTTTTTTTCTTCTGTTTGCCTTTGGACAGTCACATGATTTAATAAACCTTTTTACTTTTCATTATTGAACAATCGTATTTTGCTAATAGGAAAAAATTCTCAAATTTATTTATTGTGGTAATTATCAACTGTTCTCTACTTTCAGACCTTCAGAGAAAAGATTGTCTACATTTTTATATATATATATAGTATGAAATGCATTTTTTTTTTAAAAACTGGGGTGGCTTCAAAATTATGGCCAGTAGAATATATATATATATATATATATATCCGACACCTTTGAATTTTGAAAATTTTCTCTAACTTATATATATATATATATATATATATATATATATATATATATTCTACTGGCCATAATATCCGACACCTTTGAATTTTGAAAATTTTCTCTAACTTATATATATATATATATATATATATATATTTTTAATTCAGATATTTTAATCCAAGCGAAAAAAGCAGGAAGGTAAATTCCAAAAACCCGATCCTAATTAATATTAAAAATTTTATTTTAATATTAAAAAATGATACAGGAAGAGAGCTCCATGTAATAAAATATTACAGAGAAATGGTTATTCAACATCATTGAATTAATCCTTTTTTAATTTATATATATATATAAACTCTACTGGACATAATATATACTCTACTGGACTTAATTATTAGGCCACCCCAGTTTTTTAAAAAGTCATTACTTTGCAAAATTTTGCATGGCAGCCAGGAATGTAGGGCTTGTGAATACTTTTCATTTGGAAATCAACCTGGGTTTCAACCTTTCAGTATCTCCAGGTGATTTATAATAACTGATTTTCCAACATTTTCAAATGTAGAACAGGGATCTTTATGAATGGGTGAGTGGAAGTTTAAAATAAACTGAAGTTTCAAAATTAGGAATGAATTGGTTAAGGATTTTAAACACTTATTCTCCAGGTTTCTATGAGCCTAAAATGGATTTTGTGGTCTGATTATATCTGGTCATAATTTCTGATCTTTTATTTACAAATATTTTTGTTCTGGAAATAATATTATGGCTAACTTTTCTTGGCACAATCTGCAGACATCATCACGATTGTAAGATTTGTTTTTTTTTATTATACACCATGTTATATCTTGAATGAAAGATCAGAAATAAAGTCCTGATGAAATAATGAAATTTCAATAAAAATATTTTGTAAATATTAGTTCAAGTAAAAATTAACTTTTTTTTTTTTTTTTTTTTTTTTTTTTTTTTTAACTACCTAGATTTTTATAAGCAAAAAAAAAAAAACCTTCCTGGGTTTTCTGAGTCAAAACACTTGGGTGGGCCAGCATTTGTCAAGCAGCTTAAATTGTTTGACCTTCATATTGCTTCAAATTAGATTGTTCTTTTTCTGATCAATTTTTGGATCAATAATTAAGTCTTTATCTGACAACAGTATTTTTTTTTTAAATCTCATGTTTAGCCAGTTCTTATTGGGTTTGGGAACACAAGATTAACATTTTTATAAAAGCAAGGGTTAGATAATTACTCTTAGATCTTATAAAAGCCTCTTGCTCGACAGGTGAGGCTATTTAGTGTCAATTTAGAATTCTCTCAGTTCAATTTGTGCTTTTAGCATAAAAATATTCAGTGAAATTACTCACCAAAATTTTGCATGCTGACAATCATTGATAACTAGCAGTATAGCCCAGTGTTGCTTGGGTGTAATGAAAGCTTTTATATATATATTATCGATTTTCTGCACTATTGTAAGAACTGCAACCTTGAAACTTCTGAATATCATTTTTTATGGGTTTGTCTATGAGTGTATCAAATTTGATTAAAATCGGACCACTACTTCTATAACCCGATTTTTTCGATAATCGATTTTCGATATTTATCAGGGGTACCTTGACACAAAACCTAGCTAAGAACACTTGCAGATGCTTATAGTAAAACTGTGTAAATTTTCAAGAAAATCGGTTCAGCCGTTTCAGAGTCTATAGGTAATGGATACACACACACACACACACACACACACACACAGACAAAGTTCCATTTATAAATAAGTTTAGATTTAGATCATTATCTCGAAGTTACTCATTTTCAGATGGTGACAAATGTAAAATTTTGATATTTAATTAGGAATATATTTCAAACTAAATGTAACAGTTTATATGATTATTTTTGTATAGGGTATAGAGTGAAAGGAAAACAGGATTTTTAATGTGTAAATTTTATTAACAGAAGTAGCAACTAGAATTTGACTGTTTGTACAAATGTGCACCATGTTGATTTTTTTTTTTTTTTTTAATTAATGAACATTTATGAAATTTCTATTTTTTGACTTGCCTATTTAGATTTACCAATTTGATATTTTAAATTTGAAAAATGTTAATAATTTGCTTCAGAGATTAAAGTAAGTATAAAATTGTATAATTATTTCTGGGAGTTGTGATATATGACTCACACAGAGTTGAAAATAAAGATTAAAATTTATAGAATGGTTGAGTGAAGAATGAGATTTACATGTTTTTTATTCAGTCATAACTTGCAGTATCTGATATAATTTATAATTATGATAAATTTTAGCTCTCTCATACATCAGTCTGCCGAGACTGACAAAGCAAACCTCACTGCTGAGCTCGAAAAGGACCTCCAATCCGTGGCGGACTGGGGTAAGAAATGGCTTGTGAATTTTAATGCTTCTAAAATGAAGCTGCTATCTATTAATCACCACAGACAATTGCTACTACCAGCCATTAGCATGGATCAGCCTAGTCTACTTGAAAGTAAAACACTGTGCCTCCTCGGGTTAACTCTCACGACAGACCTCAAGCATAATGACTATATAGAGTCCATAGCTAAATCCGCTGCTAAGAAGGTCGGTTGTCTGTGTAGGGCCAGGAAGTTTTTCCCATCTGAAACAATCCTGCACATATACAAATCTACCATCCACGCCTGCATTGAATACTGCTGCCTTATTTGGTCGGGTGCCCCTGTTATCCACCTAGGGGTTCTTGACAAAATCCAACAGAGAATCTGTAATGTGATTGATCCCGACTTGGCAGCTCAGGTACAGTCATTTTCTTACCGGCGCAATGTGGCTTCTCTGTGTCTCTTCTACAAATACTTTCATGGCTTCTGCTCAGATGAACTTAGCTCACTGGTATCCCTCATATATGAATTTGCTTGAGCAACAGGATTAGCAACTAGGTCCCACCCTTTTACTGTGAAACCAATAAATTTTAAATACAAATTCTACTCCAGTAAGTGCTTCTCTCGCACTTCCCGCCTGTGGAATTCCCTTCCATTTACTTGCTTTCCCGACAGCTACAATCTTCAAGAATTCAAATGTAACGTCAATAGTCATCTACTATCTCACTAACTTGCTTCCGCTCTCTCTCTCTCATGTTTCTTTCTTTGTCCACTCCACTCTCAGCAGTATTCTCATCCTTCTCTTACCCTCTTCCTGACACCCCCTGTAACCTGTCACTCTTTCTCATAACTTACCTCATATGTATCCCCCTGCAGTAAATATCTTGCTTGGGGCGACACGATTATATATATATATATATATATATATATATATATAAAAAGTACTGTTTTTTTTACCATTAACTTCCAATGTGAGATACTTACATCTGTCTATATTTCTGAGATGAGGTATTGTAAATTTTTATACTATTTACATTGTTTGGACTGTTCTTATCTTTGTTGCCATCTTCATTATGTTTTGACCATTGTACTTGGAGTGTTGAGTGACTTGATCTAAAGAGCTGTGAATTCAATTCCTGGCTGCAGCAGAGGTGAACAAAAACTTGAAGAGTTGTGTTGAAAGGGAAATAACTGATACTGAGATATCTGGAAGAGGTATGCCACGTGGAACTAGAATAATCTACCCTCGTAGACAAAATAAAGTTTTCAGTTCAAAATTCTAAACATCTGAAGAAGACTGGAACATACAACAGTCGAAATATTGTGAATATGGCAATTAAAGATGAACAATGCAAATAGTGTAAATTATGTATATCTGGTAAAAAATGGTCACTGAGACATTAGGTTCATAAGTCCCAAAAATTCATACACTGATATCCTTGACATGGCCAGGTTGATAAAAGTGTTGGTTGGATCCAGTGACTTCACCAAAATAGTTGTGAGTTGAATAGCTATCTACAGCAGAGGTGAACAAAAAAACTTGGAGAGTTAAGTTAAAGGGAGATAACTGATGCTGAGGCATCTTACTTGTACTTGTTTTGGCATTCACCCTGGTCGGATTGAGCCAGCTTCCTCCCGAGCACAAGCTACATTTTGGACCATTGCAGTCTATGTTCGCCAATCCTGAGTCAGGTCACACAAAATGGTGAGCTAATTGCAGTTCCTTCGTCAAAGAACAACTACTTGTGGGCCCAACAGAACTGCTAGGTAATCCTTCATAGTCTTCATCTGCCCTCCAACATGTTTGCGCCAGTTAGAGAAGAGAGAAGGACATCACAGATGAGATCTCCTTCCGGATGTCTAGCTGCGTGCCTGAACCATCGCAGGTGACACTGAAGAAGGACGGGTGGCAGAGGTCGGAGATTCAGGCGTTGTTGTAGAGTTGTCATTGGCACTTGAGCGATGCAGCGAAGGCAATAATTGTCGAAGACTTCAAGTTTTCGCAGGTCAACTGCCCTCAGTGGCCATGTTTTGCAACCAAAAAGGAGCATCCGAATGATAGCCTGATAGATGCTGAGGCATCTGGAAGAGGCATGACTCATGGAACTAGAACAATCTACTCCAGTGAATGAAATAAAGACTTCAGTTTAAAATTCCAATCACATGAACATAAATTCCAGTCACTAGAGTGTACAATGGCCAAATCATTGCAAATATAGCAACAAAGATGTGGACATAAATCCGAACAATGTAAGTAGTGTAAATAACCTTCGATGGGTTGATAAGCTGTAAAAAATGAATTAATCAGACATTTTAGTTTGACTATTAAAGTATTGAAAGTTTTAGTCAATTTCAAAATTATTCCACAAAATATTTTTTCTTATGGATTTTTCAGTATAATTTTTTTTTCTATATCAATAACTGCATTTTTCTGTCAAGACCACACCCAGATGCCTAATTACATTTGTTTGTTTGTTGTATTCTTTCAAATCTGTCATCTTTCTGCAAAGAATGAAGCCAAATCAGAAGGTTTCATTTGTCAATTGATGTTTTATTTAAGTCTACAATAACTGACAACTTCACAATTTGTTCACTGATTCTTTTCACATCTCTCATTTCACAGTTATTGATCGCAACACTTATGAAACATTGAGAACATCAAGCACTTGGCTGCATATGCATGCATGTAATAATTTTGCAGCAAAGAAATCAATGCATAAATTTCATGCAGGATATTTGGTCACTCTCCATCCAAGATTCCCTTCCATTTACTTGCTTTCCTGACAGCTACAATCTCCAAGAATTTAAATGTAAAGTCAATAGTCATCTCCTATCTCACTGACTTGCATCCTCTCTCTCATGCTCTTTTCTCTGTCCATTCTCATCAATATTCTCATCCTTCTCTTACCCACTTCCCTGTAACCTGTCACCCCCTATAACCTGTCACTCTTTCTCATAATGTTCCTCTTTGTAACCCTCTGCAGAACAGTGGCAGTAAAATGCCTTGCTTGGGGCGATATGATTATAAAAAATCCTACGATTCTTTTTTCTTTCTTTTTCTCTCTCGCTTTCTTTTTCTTTCTCTCATGCTCCTTTCTTCGTTCACTCCACTCTCATCAGTATTCTCATCCTTCTCTTACCCACCACTTAACAACCCCTATAACCTGTCACTCTTTCTCATAACTTTCTTCCTATATAACCCCCTGCACAACAGTGGCAGTAAAATGCTTTGCTTGAGGCAACATGATTATAAAAAAAGATAACCTCTATACTTTCCTTACATGCACACACTTTGCTGCACCCAACAGTCAATGATTCTGATGAGTCCGATGATCGAGGGTGGCAGTCATATGGTCGATGCACAGCTGAGCACAACTAGTTCTCTCCACATGTCAATTTTGAAAGCCAGAAAAATATTCATTCATGCATAGCAAATCCCTTTCCAGGTCAAACCACATATGATATCCTTTAGCTTGAATGTTCACCTTGGTCAGGAACATGTGGCTGTTGGTTCCATCAGGGGATCCCTCTACTTAGGCTGTTGAGTTCAGTCCAGAAAGCCCTTCACCCATGTCATCATTGCACTGGCTGCATATGTAACTATGGAGCCCAGTCCGTTTCATTTTTTGGAGTAGATAGACTAAACTATCGCCGGGTTCATACTCCACCCACGTCTATTGAACAGGTGAAGAGGCTCATCCCTTGTTCCTTGTCTAGGATGTGGTTTCCGGCTTTCTCTTTTCCAATCATTTCACTCTTACATAGCCCTCTGCACATCAGTGGCGTTACCGCCTTGCTCGGGGTGATATGATTAAAAAACAAAAAGATGGTCACTGAACCCCCAGGAAGGTTAATCCCCACTTTGCCAGGTTTTCTTCTACTTTTTTATCAACTACCCTCACCAGAAAAAGCTAGGTGGTAGAACCTGCTTAGTCACTGATGACCTGACCATGAAGCAGTTTGTATTTGGTTGCATGGTACCAGGGTACTAGCAGAACTCAGTGACCAATACCTGATAAATTATTGACCTGGCCAAGAAGGTCTTCAGGTGTTGGGTAGGGTGCGTTATAAAATCTTATACTTTATCATTTGGTCAGATTTTGGAAAGTGAATCCAGCCTTGAAATTTTCAGCACTCTCTTGTTCATTTGGATCATTATTTCTCAATCACATTACAGACAAAAGACTTTGTTCTCCTTATCAAGTCATTCAAGAACAAGTCAACTTCCTGAAAGCTACAATAATTATCAAGTCTCTCTTAACATTTTCTGTAAAGACCTTGAGGAGGTCATCTGATCTGCAATTTTAAATACTCAATACTGTAAAAGATTAGTTGTTATTTACTGTTTTAAGAGGAATGAAAATTATTCTTCAAAGTTTTTATCAGTAAACAAAATGAAAATGAATAATAGTTGACAATCCTTCACCTAAAAATGAATAAAAATAATAGCAACATTTTCTGCATCTTTACTGATAAATGGCCCATATACTTAGCAGTGTTACAGAAAATCCTATAAAGTAACAAAACCCACTTTGAAGGGTTTTATCTGTAAAGGAAAATAGTAATATTTCATTAAATATTGATATTTTCTTATTCCAAATATTTTACTCAAAGTAAGCCTTTCTTTGAGAATTTTATTGAGCAAAAAATTTAATCCAGTAAAAGGTTTATTGGAAAACAATTCCAGTTTTGACATCATGGCTGTTAATCTGGTTTTCTTCCAATTTTAAGTAGCCTTTCTCCATTATTTTTTCTTTTTCTTTACAAGAAAAATGTTGGCTTGTCAGTTAAATTTGAAAAAATGTCACATAAATATTGTTTTATGTTGAAGTTTTTCTCCAGTCATTTTAAAAGAAAAATGAATGTTAAAAGAAATGAAAGGTTGATAGTTCATCTCAGGAATCCTAAAATTACAACAATTTAATGACAAATATTAAAATATTAGCAGTATAGCCCGGCATTGCTCAGGTGTAATGAAAACTTTATATATATATTATCGATTTTTCTGCACTATTGTAAGAACTGCAACCTTGAAACTTCTGAATATCGTTTCTTATGTCTTTGTCTATGAGTGTATCAAATTTGATTAAAATCGGACCACTCCTTCTATAACCTGATTTTTTTCGATTTTCGATATTTATCGGGGGTACCTTAATACAAAACCTTGCTAAGAACACTCGCAGACACTTATAGTACAACTGTGTAAATTTTCAAGAAAATCAGTTCAGCCATTTCAGAGTCTATAGGTAATGGACACACACACACACACAGAGATACACACACAGATCCATTTATAAATAAGTTTAGATATTTATTGAAATGCATGAAAATATAAAATGGTTGATGTACTTAACTTTCCACTACTGATACTATATTCACTTTGCTTATCTTTTGTAAGTGTTTTTATATATTATTATTATTTTCATTCTAATTTTATATATCTTGACAGAAAACTCAATTTTTTTTAGATATTTTTATAATCAATTTTAAATGAAATGCATTGGCTCTCTTAATCTTTTTCTATGTCTGTGAAGCTTGTACATTAACAGCAGAATTACTGTGAAGAATAAAATAATTAGAAATGAGAACCATCTACTTTGTAGACCGAATCACAAATGACCCTCTGTACAACAGTGGCAGTAAAATGATGAGTTCGATGACCGAGGAGGGGTCATATGGTTGATGTCCAGCTGAGCACTAGTTCTCTCCACATATCTATTTTGAAAACCAGAAAAATATTCGTTCATGCATAGCCAATCTCTCTCCAGGTCAAACCACATATGATATCCTCTAGCTTGAATGTTCACCTTGGTCAGGAACATGTGGCTGTTGGTTCCATCAGGAGATCCTCCTACCTAGGCTGTTGAATTCAGTCCAGAAAGCCCTTCACCCATGTCATCATTGCACTGGCTGCATATGCAACTATGGAACCTAGTTGGTTTCATTCTACAAGATGGTCACTGAACTTACAAGAAGGTTAATCCCCACTTTACCAGTGTGAGAACCATCAGGCATGAAACAGGCCTGTTGAAAGACAGCATGACTGCTGTCAAAAAGAGAAATTTGAAATGGTATTACCATGTCACAAGAGGCAATAATCTCTCTACTATCGTCTTATAAGGTGCTACATTAGGAAAAATAAGAAACAAATGAACTGACAATATTTCTAAGAGAAATGGAAGATCATTCATAGAGACTTTAACATTGGCACATAACCAAGATCTATGGAAGCAACTGATCATGGGACAAATGATATGAAACTTCTGTAAATTTCAAAATTTTTGGTGGTGGAGATGTATTTATTGTGGTCTTGGAAATATATTTATTGTGGTGTAAGAGATGTATTTATTGTGGTGTAAGAGATGTATTTATTGTGGTGTAAGAGTTGTATTTATTATGGTGTAAGAGATGTATTTATTGTGGTGTAAGAGATGTATTTATTGTGGTCTTAGAAATGTATTTATTGTGGTCTTGGAAATGTATTTATTGTGGTCTTGGAAATGTATTTATTGTGGTCTTGGAAATGTATTTATTGTGGTCTTGGAAATGTATTTATTGTGGTCTTGGAAATGTATTTATTGTGGTCTTGGAAATGTATTTATTGTGGTCTTGGAAATGTATTTATTGTGGTCTTGGAAATGTATTTATTGTGGTCTTGGAAATATATTTATTGTGATGTAAGAGATGTATTTATTGTGGTCTTGGGAATGTATTTATTGTGGTCTTGGAAATGTATTTATTGTGATGTAAGAGGTGTATTTATTGTGGTCTTGGGAATGTATTTATTGAGGTGTTAGAGATGTATTTATTGTTTAAGTCAATTTTGCGCGTTGTGGTGCAGTGGATATCGACTGATTTTGTTTTTGGTAATTTAGTCTTATGCAAACTTTATTTTTATTTTTGTAATTTACAGAAGATTAAAAGTCAATTTAATTTAAATTTTCCTTTGCAAATAGTTGAATCGAACAATTAATTTTAAAGAAATATATCTTACCAAACAGGATGTGCATTGTGGTGCAGTGGATATCGACTTGGAATGACAAATTGGGGTGCTGAGTTCAAATTCCAGTTAAACTCCTTGCATTCACTTACACACAAATACTCTTGGGAAAGGTATTAATTTGTCTCTTCCCTCCAGTTAAACAATAGGATAGACTGGGTTCTATAACCTTGGCTGGCAACCAGTCTACCACAGAAAGCAATAGCAACCTACTATGGGATAATCTTCTGCCCAGTCAGTCATGTCTCTTCTGAAACATGATCGCCCAAGCGTGTATCACATATGGTACTTAGCTGACTGATATTTCATTCATTATATTTTATATTTTTGTTCATCAGAAAAGAATATTTTGTTTCTTGTTAATTTAGTCTCATGCAAACTTTATTTTTATTTTTGTATTTTACAGAAGATTAAAAGTCAATTTAATTTAAATTTTCCTTTGCAAATAGTTGAATCAAACAATTTATTTTTAAGAAATATATCTTACAAACACACAAATTCTGATGATGGATGAAAATAAACTAAAAACACTTGTTTCCTTTATTCATCACCAAATGGCTGTTTTGAAGTTTGGAGTAGAATTAATTAAAACTAAAAGGAATTGTAGTTTTAATCACATATTTGCAGGGACAAGAAATTGCTGACATAATTTCAGTTTTCCAAAATCTTCAGTGTTTCCTATCAGTGCATAAATTTAAATGATAATTGCATTTTTATATTTCCTATAAACATTACGTTAGTCCAATGAAGTCCATTTAGAGAACAAAATGTGTTTTACAGATATTTTCCTTAGATTCAGTCAAGTGCCATACGTGATACAAGCTTTGAGCAATCATGTCTCAAAAGAGACATGACTGACTGGGCAGAAGATTATCCTGCAGTAGGTTGCTATTGCTTTCCGTGGTAGACTGGCTGCCCGCCAAGGCTATAGAACCTAATCTGTCATATTATTTAACCCATAACCGGAGGAAAGAGACGGATTAATACCTTTCCCAAGGGTATTTATGCATAAGTGAATGCAAGGAATTCAACTGGAATTTGAACTCGGGACCCCAATCTCTCATTCTGAGTTGATATCCACTGCACCACAATGCACATCCTCGTTGTTTTCAACTATGCTTCGGTATGGCGTTGGTGTTTGGTGTCGTAGTCGCAGTCGTCATCACCTCATTTCGGTGGCAGCAGTGGTCTCGCCGGCAGCAGCGGAAATGGCAACCGCTAATGGCAAAATGGTAGACGACATGCAGCAGCAGTGAACCACGGAAGCCAGTAATGGTGCACGGACGAGACCTAACGCACACGACAGGCTGCCAGTTTTTTTTTTTCTTAGATTACATTCTCCACTTCTGCCATATAAAATGTAATTTTGTGTTTATCATTCATGTGTTCACTAAATGAGACTTTTAAAAAATGATTTCACACCAAGCAAGCCAATAATGCCACCAAGATGCAAGGGGTTACTGGGAGTAAAAGAGAATGAGAAGAGTTTAGGAGAAAAAAAACAATACTCAACAGGAAACAAGGGATAAACCTCAACTACTGTTCAAAAGAAGTTTGTAACAAAAAGCATTACTTGATATCAATAATGAATATACCTCCAGTTATTATTTATTTATATATATTTTTTTTAATCATTTCACCCCAAGCAAGGCATTCCACTGCCACTATTACGCAGGGGGTTACATAGGGGAAAGTGTTGAAAAAGAGTGATTAGTTATAGGAAATGTCAGAAGGAGAGTGATAGACGGGTAAGGATACCGAGGATGAGGGTTGGGTAGGTGGGAACAGTGTTTGAGAGAATGGTTATTTTTTTAATTTTTTTAATCATATCACCCCGAGCAAGGTGGTAATGCCACTGATGTGCAGGGGGCTACGTAAGAGTGAAAAGATTGGAAAAGAGAAAGCCGGAAACCACATCCTAGACAGGGAACAAGGGATGAGCCTCTTCACCTGTTCAATAGATGTGGGTGGAGTGTGAACCGGGCGATAGTTTAGTCTATCTACTCCAATTGAAAAAAAACAAAAAGAAAATAAAGAGTGAAAAGATTGGAAAAGAGAAAGCCGGAAACCACATCCTAAATAGGGAACAAGGGATGAGCCTCTTAACCTGTTCAATAGACGTGGGTGGAGTAACAATGGAATATCTTATTAGTAAATAAGATCAGGCTGCTACTACATTGTTTTTATATTTCTTTTGCATTGTGTTAGTTTGCATGTTTTTTTTGTTTGTTTTGTTTTGTTTTTTTGACATTTAATAATTTTACAAACCAGAATCAGTCCTGACATGCCACAATAGAGATAATTATATTGATCACAATCCTAAATTATGTATCCAGAAAATATAACCAATTTAAAATGACTCATCATTTTTTTTTTTTAAAAACTGATAGATTATTTCTGTTGTCTAAGCTTAAATGAATAAAACACAACTGTATTACAAAGATTTTAGAATAAGCATCCGTCCGTGCATACAAGTCAACCATCCGTCCGTGCATGGAGTACTGCTGCCATTTATGGTCCGGCGCCCCTGCCATTCTCCTCAGTGTTCTTGACAGGCTCTAAAGGAGAGTCTGTAATGTGATAGGTACTGATCTGGCAGTTCAACTGCAGCCACTACCCCACCGTCGAAATGTGGCCTCCCTTTGTCTGTTCTATAAATACTTTCATGGCTTCTGCTCGGATGAACTTAAGTCACTGGTGCCTCCTCAACAGGTGTTTACTCGTGCAACCAGACTGGCAACTGGGTCCCACCCATTCACAGTTAGGTTAGCCAAATGCAGACGACAATTCTACTCTTGCAGCTTCTTCTCTCACACTTCCCGCCTGTGGAACTCGCTCCCATATTCTTGCTTTCCTGACAGCTACAACCTCCAGAAATTTAAATGCAAAGTCAATACTCATCTACTAACCACTGGACTCTAGCTCTCTCCCCACCCCCGTATAACCTTCCCTTTCTCTCCACCTATGTATCTGTCATCGCACCTGCATTCTCAGCTTTCTATTGCTCCTTTCTAACTAGTTTGTACTCCTCACTCTTTTCTAATTAATCTTTTTACAGTTATGTAGCCCTCCCCTCCCTCATCAGTGGCATTTCTGCCTTGCTCGGGGTGAAATGATTAAAAAAAAAAATATATAAAGTTTCATTACAAGTGTTTTAGCTTGGAATTTCATTTATATTTTTTACTTATATACATTAATCAGAATCATGGTCTCTACATCTAAGGTGTTATACTTTCAGACAACACCCACCCTCACTTTCAGACAACACCCTCCCTCACCATACTGTCACAAAAGTAAATTTAAATTATCTGTTTAGTAGGATTTGACTTTTCCCTACAAATAATTTTATAGCAAATTCAGCTGATTTTTCTCCATTTTGAATCTTCTCTCTTATTTTTAATTTTCTACTTATTTTTATTTTTAAATTTTTTGTTTTTTGTGATTGTTAATTACTTGTGAATTCATTGCATTCACTTATATGCAAATACTCTTGGGAAAGGTATCAATCTGTCTCTTTCCTCCAGTTATGGGTGAAATAACAGAACAGATTGTAGCCTTGGCTGGCAACTAGTCTACTGCAGAAAGTAATGGCAACCTACTGCAGGATAATCTTCTGCCTAGTCAGTCATGTCTCTTCCGAGACATGATCGCCTAAGTGTGTATCACATATGGCACTCAACTAACTGACAGATGAGGACAATAGTCCAAATATATGTTGTGATAACCCAGTCTATCCTATTATTTAACTGGAGGGAAGAGACAAATTAATACCTTTCCCAAGGGTATTTGTGCATAAGTGAATGCAAGGAATTCAACTGGAATTCGAACTCAGCTCCCCGATTTCTCGTTCCAAGTTGATATCTACTGCACCACAATGCACCCCTTCTCGCTTCTTTCTCTTCTCGCTTCTTCTCCTTCCCCTCCTCTTTTCTCTCATCTAAGTAGCGTACATAAAAAGGACACTCATATGTAACATGAGAAAGAGTGAGTTGAGAATTCTTGGTTACATAATTAGAAGAAAGAGCTTGAAAGATTTGATACTCACAGAACAGATTGAAAACAAGTGGGATAAGAAAAATCCTATAATTTACCTAGCAAGCTTGAATAAATGGACGATGAGGACAAGGTTTAAGACAGTGGTTCTCAAACTTTTTTTCTGTCATTTCCCCCTACACCCAGTTCAACCATCCAGATTTCCCCCTTCATGTGTATGAGAGAAAGAGCAGTTAAAACACACTAAGACTATTTACTAATTTATTTTTCAAATGTACAAATATACTGATAAACTTATAGTTACAGAGTAAAGTGGATAGAGAGCAGTTAGTAACAACTAAGCATAGCCGTAGAGAGCGGTTAGTAACAAATAAAAGGACTTTTGTTTGCTCTTCCACTTCAGAATTAAATTAGTGAGAAGGGTGATGCTTCTTCTTGTGCACCAGTGTATCAATATCAGAGATAACTAACTGGTAGGTACGGCGCCGCCCATCTACAGTAGTCTTTCTTTCTTTCTCTTACTCACACACACACACACACACACATGAGAAAATCCATCTGAGATTTTTTTTTTATCTTATTTAGTAGGTAGTGTAATTATTTCCCCCCTGGTAGCTTCAAATATCCCCCTGTTTGGGAATCGCTGGTTTAAGAGAATCACCAACATCCTGACGGGACATGGCACATAGAAGAAAAATGTTATATAAAAATTTGCATCTAAACTTATTTATAAATGGAACTTTGTCTGTGTGTGAGTGTGTGTGTGTGTGTGTGTGTCTGTTACCTATAGACTCCGAAATGGCTGAACTGATTTTCTTGAAAATGTACACAATCGTACTATAAGCGTCTGTGAGTGTTCTTAGCTAGGTTTTGTGTCGAGGTACCCCCGATAAATATCGAAAATTGATAATCGAAAAAATCAGGTTATAGAAGGAGTGGTCCGATTTTAATCAAATTTGATACACTCATAGACAAAGACATAAGAAATGATATTCAGAAGTTTCAAGGTTGCAGCTCTTAAAATAGTGCAGAAAATCGATAATATATATAAAAGGTAAGATGTTTGTGTGTGTGTCTGTTTATCTGCCTGTATGTCTGTATTTTTTTCAGCCCTTTTATTTTAGTTTTTGCTTTGTGTTTGGCTCTAAGTAGGTATAATTGTAGTTCTTAGTCTCAGCCATGATACCATTTACTCAGAGGACTTATTTAGCCTCCAAAATTCAGTTTACTCTGAAAAAAAACTTATTTGATATCGATACCAGGAAATCAAAATTTGACTTACATCCATTCATTTTTCTTTCAGTCTACAGTTTTGCTTTACCTGGAAACAACTATTGCTTTTTAGTCTTTCGTGCCAACATCCAAAGAGTCTGAGCTCCAGGACCATGGATTAGTTTTAAAGCTTTCATTACACCCAAGCAATGCTGGGCTATACTGCTAGTACTATATATTTCCATATATGACAATCTTTAAATTTTAAAAATTATCCACCAAAATATAATACAACAATTACAAAAAGCTAACCTTTAATCCTGTGGTCTATCAGCACTAGTTAGATAATATACTTGCTCCATGAATTGTGGTAGGTTAACAACTGATGCAAATATTTCTAGTTAGAGTAATTCACATTATAATGCTGGACTACAGTTATAAATGTAATAAAACAACTTTTACTTCTTTACTTTACTTTTCACATTAAAATGCAATGTTCAAGAGATGATTACACAACAATTTGCATCACACACAAGCAACATAAACAAATCTTTTGTTATTGATGACTAGAGTTATGAATGCATTCACAACAATCATTATTTCTCGTGGTAAATGTTAAATAACATTAGGATAACATACAATTTATATTTCTAATTAAAATTCTTTATCATTGTGGTATTAAATAATATGCAAATTTTATTTTTCAATAAGATACATTAAACAGTATATTTTGCAGTGTCAAACAACAAAACATTTAAAATGGCATCGAATATTTCTTTCTCATTCCAGAACTAAAAAAAAAACATAAGACACCAATATAAATAATCAAAAACCTTCAGATTTACTGTCACCATCTGATACAAAGAGCTCATCATAAATATTGTCATTTACAGTTTCATCTTATGGTCCCAGTTGGTTATCTTATATGGCGGATATCGGATAAAATTGTGAAAATTTACTTAGCTTTTGGATCTTATCTGTAGGTTTGCTTTATATGTGGAAATATACAGTATATGTGCATTTTTTTTTCTTTTTTAACAACACACATTTTTAGAGAAGGAGCTAAAGAAGAATAAGATGTTCTCGAAAGCAACTTTGCATATTTTTAAGTGTATGAAAATGGATAGAAAAGTTTAAAATGCGTCAGCTTAGAATTGGATGTCTCATATGTTTTTTGTGTAGACGATTTCCTGTTTGTTTTGCTATTGCCTAATATCATGGCATTGTAAAATCTAGCAAGAAGGAAAGGGTCATTGATATTGTCCATTATTTAGGCTGAAAGGTATGGCCTTTTTCTCTCTCTACTATACAAGAGTTTATAGTGTCTCTATAATTTGGTGGTGTGCTCTGTGATAATATGGGAAATGAGGAATTCATTGCTTTTCTCTCACTTGACAGATTTGTTAGGAGGAGAACAATTTAAGGGAAAAGAAATGGATTTTATTCTATCATGACTGAGATTTCTTCAGCCAAATCAATATGGACGGCTATTGATCAGCTGATATATCCCTATGCACAGATACACTTGTATTATTCTATATGCTAGCTTTATTTTGGACTTACATTAACATATTTGAATATACACACAACATATTTGAATATACACACAACATATTTGAATATACACACAACATATTTGAATATACACACAACTTCTCCATAACTGAGTGTTGCATAATTCCCATCAGTGACAGGAGCTAATGTTCAATACTAAATAGAAGTTAGAATTTCAAATACTGGTTGTTCAAAACAAATGGATTCTCCACACTTGGAAGATGGGCATAGCAAATATAGAAGAAACAATATGCTATTCTATATAGCCAGTGAATAGTAGGTAATTGAATGACAAAATTAAAAAATTTTACATCTTATATTTATATCCTGGATCATACATCACCTTCCTTAACTATTGCTATTATGGATGTTGGATATTTAAAAACAATAGTCATGAAAATGAACGATAGAAAGCTAAATGAGGTTGAATAGTTTGTATATCTGGATGTAATATTTTAAGGCTTGTATTCCTGTATCTTAAGAATATTCAATGTAAAATTATAACCAGAGATTGATATATTTGTCCTTCCCACACAATGTATTATATATGTTTCAAGTTATGATATATTTAGAGGTAAAAGTACTCAATATCAGAGATAGTGTATGTAAATATAAAAATAGACATGGACACTGAAGTCAGTACCAAGTGGTGACAGTTTGTTTCATGCTTGAATGCAGTCTTGAAGCAGACTGTCACCACTTTGTGTTGAACTCAGTGTCCATTTTATATATAAAAGTTATATCTGTAATTTTGCATATGCACACACACACACACATATATATATATATATATATATAATAATTAATGGTAAAATATAAGTATATATATATATATATATATATATATAATAATTAATGGTAAAATATATGTATATATATATATATATAATAATTAATGGTAAAATATATGTATATATATATATATAATAATTAATGGTAAAATATATGTATATATATATATATATATAATAATTAATGGTAAAATATATATATATATATATATATATATATATATATATATATAATAATAATGGTAAAATATAAAAATATAAGTATATATATTTATAATAATTAATGGTAAAATATAAAAATATAAGTATATATATTTATAATAATGATAATATATATATATATATATGATTTAAAAAAAAAAAATATATATATGTTCTGTTATTCAAATATACTGTTTCAACCTAACTTCTTGTATCCGTGTCTTTCTTCCTGGCCCTAACAGGGCACAACAATAAGTAAATGCAACAAATTCAATTAGAATTCTAATTTCTCTCTTCAGTTTCTCATTCCAAGCTGATATCCATTGCACCTCAACAAATGTAGATATTTTAAAAGTTTTTGAAATTAGGATGTTGGAGCAGTTGAAGAATAGAAGTGAATGTTTCAAATCCCAGCTGAAGTAATCTGGGTTAATTTACTCTGTGTCTAGCCTATATTGTACTGTGGGGATTCTGATCTGCTCACAAACATTGGTTGTGCAAATTTGTTATTCTATCTCTTGCAAATGTTACCTCATCTGTAAACAAGACTGAAGAGACAAACAACAGGTTAGCAGTTTGTGCAATAAACTATCAGCAAAGGTTTTCCTGTAATGAATGATCAGAGGGCGAAAGAACCTGCACACATTGTGTTGTACTGTGGAATGAAGAGATACACAGTGAACTGTAGATAAACTACTTTATTACCAGAATGGTACAACCAAAAGGTATATACAATATTTAGAGTCTCTTGCAGTAGTAGATGTTACTTCATGAAGTCCCCATGCTAAACACACATTGTCTTTTATACATCTGGATGTCACATGTTATGAGCCACAACACAACATATCCCCCCACCTCAGAGTTTTTATGTCTGTCAGACGTCGTATTTTTGTCTTTTGGGATTTATCTCTATAGTTTCTCTCGGGGGTACGTTTTCGTTTACTTGTATGTTTTTATTATATTGGTTATTGCTTGGGTGCCTTAAACATGTTATAAATGACAGACATGAGTTCTCGTTGTTCATTTATGTATACAAGACAAAAGTACGCAAAACAACAGTAATAAGGCAAAAAGTTCAAAAAGTAAGTGTTGTATCATGGAATGAAGCGATACACAGTGAAATGTAGATAAACTACTTTATTACCAGAGTGGTACAACCAAGAGGTATATACAATATTTAGAGTTTTTTGCAGTAGTAGGTAGTACTTCACAAAGTCCGTGATAATGACAACTCCACTTGTCTTTTATACATCCAGGCGACCGGATGTCATATGGTATGAGCCATGACTTAACATGTTGCAAATGATACAAATACAGAAGCTTCTTTTAAAGTATCCTCCATGTGGTACTGTGAGATGTATGACATACGTTGAACGTATTACACACATTAAACATTGAAGATAGACTAGCCACAGATGTATATGACAAATATAACTGGTCCTGGGTATGATAGTAAACTGCATTTGGCAGCAAGGCCTCTGATTGGGAGGTTGTGAGGAGTATGAAACCACCTCTTAATTGCTGTTGTTCCCAGGTCCCCCCTGACCTAGGGTGGTAGCACCTGTTAGAGTCCCAGCTATGGGCAAATAGTTAACCACCAAACTGGGGTCAAAACACTATGAAAGTATAAAAATTGACTTTTATAGAAATATATACATAAAAATAAACTTTTATAAAAAAAATATACCTTTTTGAAAAATAAAATATTACCAAAACTTTTTTTTTAAGAAAAAATTATACCATGTCACATTTTTGAAATAACAAAAATTATTCTCAACAAAACATTTTTGAATACAAAACTAGAAAGCATTTTCAGTTTCCTAAAATAAAAAAAATAAAAATTTTTTTATTAAAATCTGACTAAATCAACCTTTTCACTATAATCAAACATTAAAAAAAGTACCTTAAAACCCCACCTTTTTGGCATTAAATAACCCACAGAGGTGTTGATATACCATCAAACAAAACTCAAACTCAAACAAATATAACCTAGCCTATAGCGTCATCTACTATAAACTTTCTTTAAACTTCTTTTTCTATGTGCCTTGCTCTTTCAGGATGTAGGCGATCATGGCCTTCCATGTCTCTTAGCACGCTCTCTCTTGTTACACCACCCAAACCCCGTTCTGCCATCCACTAGCTCAAGCCCATAAATCTAGAATATAAATGTATAGAAACAAACATGGCCACATAATGAGGGATCAGTTTATATATTGATTATAATATAGAATTAATCCCCCATTTTATACCCACATTATAATTTCTAATAAACAGTTGGCATATACATTCTTCTTTTATGTGCCTTGTCCTTTCAGGACGTAGGCGATCATGGCCTTCCATGTCTCCCTGTCCCTGGTGGCTCTTAGCATGCTTTCTCCTGTAACACTACACAACCCTTTTTCTGTCATCCATATGTTATCTGCTGCTTTCCCCTGTCTCTTTTTCCCTCTATCTGGCCTGTAAGTATCAGGTTCTCCAAGCCCTTCTTCCTTATTGCATGTCAGGAATTTTAGTTGTCTCTACCTGATGCTCAATATGAATTTTATTTTCATTTCCATCCTTTCCAAAACCTCATCATTGCTCAAATGATCTGTCCATGATATCCACAGTATCCTTCTGTAGAACCACATTTCAGCTACTTTAAGCTTTTCCTTCATCTTTGATGATATTGTCCAGCATTCACTACCATACTGAAGAACTGACATCACATAGCAACCCAGTACTCTCTTCTTTGTTTCTAATGAAATTGTCCTGTAATAACTCAAAAATAAAGGATTTGTTTATATGGATTTTTGTCCTTGTTCTGGTGTGAGGAATTTGCTCCCAAAGTTTGTAAAAGTATTTTTAACACACCCTGTATGTATAATGTGTGCTCAGGTTTCTTTTTCTTCAATTTAACTTCATATAAGTTATATTATATATGTAATAGATATCAAGTTGATTCTTGAAATAAAATTGTACCAACCAATGGATTTATTTATATAATACAATTTTTGTTTGGAATACTTTGGTTGGTAACTCAATGAAAAATAATTACCTTTAGAATATTGTCAGGTTTTTTTTTTCTCATTTAGGGCTGACAGCAATCCAAAACTTAAAAAAAATAAAATTCTGTCTATTTGAAGATTCATGATGTTAAATCCTTAATATCTGATTAGATTAATTGATTTTTTAATACTGATTATGTCGGATAGCCTCCAGAAATTAGAGAAATTTTTTCCTCAACTATATTTTCTAGTATAAATTTTACATTCTCTCATCTGATGCATTTTTTTTTTCTTGTAAATAAATACCTCATTCCTCTGTCTCTTATCTTGAATAATCATAGTAAAAGTAGATGTGGAAAAATAAAATCACCCAATCAAAATTGATCACTCTACTATAACATAGGCAATGACAAATAAATTTGCTAAGCTCTGCAGGGCATTTGTCATGAGATTTAACTTAAGTCACTGGTGCCTCTGCAACAGGTGTTTACTCGTGCAACCAGACTGGCAACTGGGTCCCACCCATTCACAGTTAGATTAATCAAATGCAGACGACAATTCTACTCCTGCAGCTTCTTCTCTTGCACTTCCCGCCTGTGGAACTCGCTTCCATATTCTTGCTTTCCTGATGGCTACAACCTCCAGAAATTTAAATGCAATGTCAATACTCATCTATTAACCACTTGACTCTAGTTCTTTCACCATCCTGTATATCCTTTCCTTTCTCTCCACCTTTGAAACTGTCATCACACCTGCATTCACATTCTTCTCTTGCTCTTTTCCAACTGGTTCGTCTTCCTCTTCACTCTCTTCTACATAATCTTTTTACTCTTATGTATCCCCCTGCACATCAGTGGCATTACCGCCTTGCTTGGGGTAATACGATTAAAAAAAAAAAATCAACTGGATCATTGCAGAATAAAATGGACAAATAAGTTCTTTTCTGTCTTGTTTCCATGTGAGCTTGATTTGATCATTAGACTTGAGCTGAAGATTTCTAATTCATTTATCAGTTTTTTTAAAAATTTTTTTATGGCTTTAGATTTTATATGTTCATAGTTTTACTTTTTACTACAGTCAGTCAGTTAAGTGCCATACATGATACACACTTGGACAATCATGTCTCTTTCAAGACATGACTGACTGGGCAGAATATTATCCTGCAGTAGGTTGCCATTGCTTTCTGCGGTAGACTGGTTGCCAGCCAAGGCTATAGAACCCAATCTGTTCTGTTATTTAACCCATAACTGGAGGGAAGAGATGGATTAATACCTTTCTCAAGGGTATTTGCGCGTAAGTGAATGCAAGGAATTTAACTGGAATTCGAACTCAGCTCCCCGATTTCTTGTTCCGAGCCAATATCCATTGCGCCACAACCCACATCCTTTTTACTACATAAGGCCTAAATTGTTCAAAACTTTTTAAAGGGTGGAACACTTCTTCATTGTGTTAGACTCATTTGACTAGACATAGATATTTCCAAATAATTTTTGATACTCAGTTGCGATTAAGAGCTTTGAATGTTTAGATTAAATCCAAGTTACTAGATCAGATTTGCCACTACTGTTTTAGATTGCCTGTTCATTTTCTGAGATTATAAAACACTACAATACCATTAGGCAATTTTAGCAGGGGCATATTGAGATCACATAACTGTTTTGTTTGTCAAAGCATGATTAGTTAGTGATCCAAGCATTTATACAAAAATAAAATAAAACTCTTCTCTCAATTTGGGAGTTGATATGCAGTGTATATAATTTTTCTCTCAGTAAGAGAACAGAAGAATGAGGAGAGAGGATATTTATTTCCTTTTTATTTTGCAGCATATCATATGTATATATATATGTATAAAAATTAACATAGATTGTTAATTATAGATCTTGCCAGATTAGATTTCTATCTCTTGTCTCTGTGAATCAAATTGTGTTTGCTGTGATGTGGCAGCTCACTAATGTTGTGAATTCTAAAGCAGATATTTTCATCTCTATGTGGATGGACAGATGGTGGTACAATGGAAAGGATGAAGGGATGGATGGCTGGCTGGATGGACAGTGAGATTAGCTAGCAACTACCAGTACAGTGACCTCGACCACAACACCAATGATGATGATGGTGGTGGGCGGCCTTGGTATCAGTCGTCAGGGAAGCAACTGGTGATCAATTGCAGGCTGACTGAATGATTCATCCTTTGGCAACCACGTTCTCCAGAGACATAAAATGCTGAGACATCTTCCTGGTTGTTTTCTTGTTTTTATTGGGATGGAGAGAAGATCTATCGGATGTCAGTGCAGACAAAGGCTCGGTACAATTGGATAAATTTGTTTTACCCTGTGTTTTAGTATAGTTTTATGACACTTGTTTTTGTTTCTTGTATCAAGAGGCTTAGTATTAATGAATATTCTGTCCTTATTGCTTTTTGACTTGTGATTCATTAACTTGGATCTTGGGTAGAATAACCTCTTGGCTTTGCTTATGGTAGCCTGTTGATATCTGATGATAGACTTTGAATAGGCAATGGCTCATTAAATAGATTTCTTTTTGAGATTGTAAAAGATTCTCAATCCTCAATCACAATGCAGAGATGTTTCAAGTTAGAAGATTATGTTCCAACTAATATGCTGATGATAGGTGGCTAAGCAATCTTTTCCAAAATATTTCACCCCTCATTTAATGAGTAGAAATTGGGTTTATGTATTGGATTTTAGAAAGTGTATGACAGCATCTTATGTATCACTATCCATTGTGTTATACCACCAACATGATCACAGATAAAAATGAATGACACTAGGATGGGTTACAGAAAATATTAGGTTCATGCCTTTTTCAACAGCATTAAATGAAAGTAACATCAGAATGCAAACACAATATAAAATATTAAAATTTAATTATCCAAATTATTCTAAGCAGTAATGTTGCTTGACTTAGCAAATAAGCGTGTGTCTTCGTTATGAAGATGTGCTGAAAAGTTCTCGACCCAGCCAAGAAAGGATTCCAAAATAAATTCTGATTTTTGTTCATTTGGTCAGATTTTAGAAAGTAAGTTGAGACGAGAATTTTTTCTCTACCTACCACCATACAAACTGTTGTGGAGGAATATCCTGCCTTACTCAAGAATGGGTATGGCCCGGGTTATAAAAGACCTAGATGGGAACAAACTAGAGAGTGCTCAAGAGTAATCCAGAGTGTTCATGACTATACGAGATTATTACATGAGTGTGATCTAGAGCCATCAATCTTAGAGTTAGATGTCACTAGACGGAAACCTTCTTCTCAAGAGCCTGTTGACCTCTGAGGCACAGCTCCTATTCTTAGGCTGGTGACTGGCTGATGTCTGCTTTGCACAGGTGAGTTAGGGAGAGACATTCCCTTCCTTTGGTAGGGTTGGTGGGGGGGAAATCTTTTGACTCTCTTCACACAGTTTAATTGGCAGGTCAATGTCATTCACCAGGGTGTGGCTGTCACAGTGCCCACTTCTTGAAGCTCTGTATAAGAGTTGGATGGAGGCTGTGAACAAATACAGTTCTTCTTCTATGTGCCTTGTCCTTTCAAGATATAGGCTAGGGATCATGGCCTTCCACGACTCCCTATCCCTGGTGGCCCTTAGCATACTTTCTCCTGTTACAGCTTGCAGTCTCACCATTCTGTCATCCACCTGTTCATGCCCTTCAAATATGTTATCAGCTGCTTTCCTCTGTCTGTTTGCCCCTCTATCTGGCCTGTTAGTATCAGGTTCTCCAAGCTCTTCTTCCTCATTGCATGTCCCAGACACTTTAGCTGTCTCTTCCTGATGCTCAGTATAAATTTCCTTTTTGTTTCCATTCTTTCCAATACCTTGCTCACATGCTCGGTCCATGATATCTGCAGCATCCTTCTGTAGAACCACATTTCAGCTGCTTCAAGATTTCCCATCATCTTGGTTGATATTGTCCAACATTCACTGCTGTTAGCATCCTAATTGACCTGAATAAAGCAGGGTTGACCACTTTGTTGCAAAAGTACTACCACTGATGATACATTCATAAACACACATATTTTACATGTTGGAATAAAGAGTTTGCCATCAAATATACTAATTATTATTATTGCTATTGTTAAAATATTTGAAATACATGGCTCAGTGGATATAGATGTTGGTTAGTTCCTGACTTGACTCTTAGAGTTGTGAGGTCAATACCAGGCTACAGCAGTGGTGAACAAATAACTTGCAAGGTTAGAGCGAGATAACTCGTGACTTCCAATCAAGGCGTTCTGCAAGTAATGGAGTTCATATATCCCAGTGATTGTAATAAAGGGTTTGGTTTGAAATTCCTAGCACCTGAAGAAGGCCAGAGCATACAACGGCCGAAACATTGTACAAATAGCAACAAAGATGAGGACAATAGTTCGACTAATGTAAATACTGTAAAAAGAATGAGAGCTGAAGTTTCGCTTAATTAAGGAGGTCTTGGAATATTTAACCCTGGCAGAACATATTGATATCAAGAAAAATAGGGGAAGGCATCAAGCCAATTACCTTGACGGACTTGTGTGAATGGAGGGTGGAACAGGAGTGGAAGGCTTAGCAAAGGAAGAAATCTTTTAAAGGCCACAAAGGATAGGAAGATATAGAGGGTCTTGATTGCCATTCATCCTGAAGGGATGTGGCACATAGAAGATTTAGAAAACCTTTTATAAGCACCATGATTTATCTTCTAGATGAAAATTATTTAATCTTCATATATTTAAAAAGTATAGGAGAGCTTCACTTTTTTAAAGAATATCTATCAGATATTTTGTATGTGTGTGTGTGATTTGATTCCCAATATCTAGAAGGTGAGATTTATTACCTCAAACTCTCATATGACAGGATCTTATTAACCTCCCTTGGACCTTATCTCATAAATAATTTCAGAACATGTCAGCTCCTGTTAAAAGTCATATTTCTTCAGTATTTAAATCTTCCGGTATAATAGAAAATTCTATTCCTTGCAAAGTCTCCTAGAAAAGTGTTACCATTTTATAAGCCAGTGTCTGATGAGTGGGGTGCTGAAAATATTTGAAAACAACTTACTTTCCAAATCATGACCAAATAATAGAATTTCTTTAATTTTAATGTTTTGTCAGAATTTAGGAAGTGGTTGTTCTGAGACCTTTTCAGCACCCACTTCATATGAACTGTTTATTTTTGTGTAAGTAATGTAATCATTAACTAACTAATTTTGCTAGGAATGAAACTTAATTTTCTCAACTGCTATTGTAACCTTTGTTTCACTGATGTATTTCTACAAGTGATTCCTAAGATCTGCATTGTTAACGTTTTCCACTTGTGTGCATCTGATGTTGATCTAGTGACATTAGTATTTGTCTTGTTAGATTGGAACCGCTTTCAAGACAATCCCCGTTGGCCATTCGTTATGCATTAGATGCTTCTGATAAGAGATGAAATACATTCATCAATTTTCAGACATCTTTTAACTTGATATCATTGGATAACTTTATGATAATATTTGACTGTTAGATTCGTTCTGTTCATTCTCTCAGAAAATGGTCACATTGGCATGATGATGGCATGTTGGAACATTACGTCAGAACTTTGTTGAAACTGATTTTATGGAAATTAAGATACATAGAGGTGATTTAGACGCTTATTCAAAGTTCTATAATATCTTTTGCAATTTTTTTAATAAAGAATTTTTAAAATTTTTTTTATACTGTTGTTTACCCAATACAAAGCCCAGGAGCCACTCAAGGTAGAATTTATTTTTTGTATTGAGGATTCTAATATTTATTAAACACAAACAATAAAAATATGTCAACTGTTACTGTTTAACAATCAACAGTAAATAGCTTTGTTTAATTTAGTCTTTGATAATAAAGTTTCAAAATAATTAATTTTTTTTGTTGTAATTTACTAATTCAGGTAAATAACAGAAAGGAAAAAATTACTTTGTATTTATAAATGGAATCCAAAGAAGAATTTTTTTAATACTTTTTCTTTGACTTTTGCTTTACTTCTTTTTTTCTTCTACTTTGAAATAGTTAACAAGGGAAGTATTTAATTCTGCTTTATATTGCAACTTTTAATAAGGTTTTATTTTCTTACTATTTACCTCTTATAATTCACTACTAACAATTATAATATTGTGTCTCAACTGTGACTATAACAGTACTTTAACAAACACTCTATTAGAACGACAACCTACAAGAATTTAAATGCAAAGTCAATTCCCATCTCTTATCCACTTAGCTCCAGCCCTTTCCACATCACCCCATGTATCTTGTTCTTTTCCTTTCTCTCTACCTTTGCAACTGTCTTCACTCCTGTGTTTACATCCTTCTCTTGCCCTTTCTCTTTCACCTTCTGTAGCTGGGTCATCTTTGTCTTCACTCTCCCCTTGTTTAAAACTTTAGCTCTCTATGTAGCCCCCTGCACATCAGTGGCAGTACCGCCTTGCTTGGAGTGAAATGATTAAAAAAAAACTCTTTGAGTTCTTCATTTAAACTATCTTGCCTAGTTCATTTGTGTTACTGGGGTTGTCTAATTTACTTCAAAACATTATCTTAAATTCTAACCAATTAATTTTAAGCAGAATCAGTCTTCAGTCATTTTTCTCAGTGTCTGTACCTTTATTATTTTTTAGACTTTCTCACAAACAATTTTCATTGATGGGAAACAGTACCCAAATTGGGTTAACCACTCTTAGATATGTGCATTATGGTGCAGTGGATATTGACTTTGAATGACAAATTGAAAAGCCGAGTTCAATTTCAACTTGAATTCTTTGCATTCACGTACACACAAATACCCTTGGGAAAGGTATTAATCTGTCTCTTCTCTCCAGTTATGGAGAGAAGAGACAGATTAATAATAAGACAGTTATAATAAGACAGATTAGGTTCTATAGCCTTGGCTGTCAACTAGTCTAACGCAGAAAGCAATGGCAACCTACTGCCAGATAATCTTCTGCTCAGTCAGTCATGTCTCTTTTGAGATATGATCGCCCAAAGCGTGTATCCCATATAGCACTTAACTGACTGACTGACTGAATATAATAGTTGGAATCATGATTAAGACTTCTATTGGTCACAAAATGGGGGATCGCTTTTTTATTGTTATGAAGTAATAAACTGATCCCCCACTAATTACTATGTAATAATATAATACATCGCTTCTCCCTCTAGCTTTGAGTCAAATAACATGACAGATTGGGTTCTATAACCTTGGTTGGCAACCAGTCTACTGCAGAAAGCAATGGCAACCTACTGCGGGATAACCTTCTGCTCAGTCAGTCATGTCTGTTTTGAGATATGATCACCCAAAGTGTGTATCACGTATGGCACTTGTGGTGCAATGGATATCAACTTGGGACAACAAATTGGAGTGCTGAGTTTGAATTCCAGTTGAATTCCTTGCATTCACTTACACACAAATATCCTTGGGAAAAGTATTAATCCGTCTCTTCCCTCCAGTTATGGGTTAAATAACAGGACAGATTGGGTTCTATATCCTTGGCTGGCAACCAGTCTACTGCAGAAAGCAATGGCAACCTACTGCGGGATAAACTTCTGCTCTGTCAGTCATGTCTCTTTTGAGACATGATTGCCCAAAACATATATCACATATAGCACTTGACTGATTGACTCTCAGAGAACTATGACTTTTTTGATATAATTTTTGTGTTTATAAAAAAAAGGTTGTTATTACTTTTCAAAATAATGCTTTTTTCTTGTAAAGTTTTCATTTTTATTTTATCTAATATGGGATTTCTAACCCAGTGCCTATCATCTTTACATAGACTTGTTAGTGCCATTGTCAAAATGACAATCAATAAAACTGATCAAGAAGATTAGCATACCACTTTTTATATAATTACTTAGCAAATCAGAGCAACATACACCTAACATTATAATAATGACATTGAAACATTCAACGGTACATATTGTTTCTGTTCTTAATGTTAAGTAACTCATTCGGAAATATCTGTATATGATCACTTTCTCAGATGTATGGTTGAAATAGGCAGTGAGTAAATGAAAATTGTTGGCAAGGATCATCCTTCTTCAAATCTTGTGGGCTAGTGCTACAAAATCACTAACAAGGATTCCTGTTAAATAACAGAATCCACAACAGCAACATCTAAAATGAATAGCAATTGTAACTTGAAAAGAAAATGATGATATAATCAAAATGTTTACTTCAAGCAAACAAGAAGGAAGCCTCAATCTATAGTCAGTCAGTCAGTCAGTCAGTTAAGTGCCAAATGTTTATAATGGATTAGAAATTAATTAAAATCAACCTCCTTCTTCACTTTTACAAAAATTCAAAAAGACATGTGAAATCCTGATTTTTTCCCAAATAGAAAAAGGATTGACCATCTGCTTAAAGAAAAAGTCAAAACCAGATTTCGAAAGTAGATGTTAAAATGACTTTTGATGAATGGGAGAGACTTGCAAGACCAAAAGGACTTCCCATAAGTGCAAAAATATCTAGATTACAATAAAAGGATTTCATCAACATCTGTCAGTGAGAGAGTCATTAGGAGCCATGAGACACACATCTAAAATGTAACTCAACTTCAATCAGGCTTCCCCCATATCCCCAGGGCCATTGTCCTCTTTCTCTTTCTCCTTATCTATTTTAATAATTACCACAAGAACATTTTGTAGAACTCTACCTTTCACCTCTTAATAATGTTTCTAATTGCACATTAACTCCTTCAACATATGTTATTCTTTCCCTTTAATAAATTTCTATTTTAAAATGCAAAATATATATTTTATTCTTCTTACGCTATTCCACACAATTCCACGTATTCCAACTTGACGACAACCAACCTTCCGATGATTATAACTCTGCATAAAACTTATAAGCTGTAGGGAGTTGGGTTAAGTCTGACACAAGGCCAAATCAAAGAAACATTAACCAGCTCCCTATGCTACATGTAATACACGATTTAGGCGATCATGTCTCTTTCAAAACATGACTGACTGGGTAGAAGATTATCCCACAGTAGGTTGCTATTACTTTTTTTAGGTGTATGTTGCAGAGCATCAAACATGACGGTCACTGAATGACTGATTCAATTCTATACAAACAGAAAACAACAGAAAAACTGATTCTCCCAAAATGGCAGTAAAAATTTCGTGTTTTGGATTCTCTTCTTTACTAATGATAAATATGAAATTTGAGTTATCTTCTATGACCTCTGTCCCATATCAGTCAGTTAAGTGCCATACATGACACACGCTTAGGTGATCATGTCTTGAAAAAGACATGACTGACTGGGCAGATAATTATCCCGCAGTAGATTGCCATTACTTTCTGCCGTAGACTGATTACCAACCAAGGCTATATAACCCAATCTATCCTGTTATTTATCCCATAACTGGAGGGAAGAGACAGATTAATAACTTTCCCAAGGGTATTTGCACATAAGTGAATGCAAGGAATTCAACTAGAATTTGAACTCTGCTCCTCAAGCTGATAACCATTGCACCACAACGCATATCTATATTAGAAAGAGCAATAACAATTAGTAGATTTGGGAAACCTATTTTTCTAAAAAAATTGTTTAAAAGAAAGATTTTATAAATTTAAACTGAAAGCAATACTGACTGTTTATAAGGAAATGGCTAATCTTACCAAAATCATGATCAATATTTTGTAAGCATGAACATTTAAGGATGCAAGTCGTTGCAAACACAAAAATCATCAGAACAGATCTCAATAATTTAATAGCAAATATTTTATGAAAATAAATTTGATTGGCTTATTAAACTTTTAATAGTTGCTAATGAAGAAAGTATTCTGTTTTAAAGCGATTCTTTATCTAATTTTTCTGGTTTGTTATGTAATAACACTGATATTTTTGGGACACAGTTACAATTATTGGAATTCATAATGAAACAACTACTATTAAGCCTCTTTTTGCATGCATGAACTTGTACAAATTGTTCATTACTAACAAGTACACTACTGGCCATAATTAGTAAGCCACCCCAGTTTTAAAAGAAAAATGATGTATTTCATACTATTTTTAGTATTTATTGCCAATTGGATAATTCTAAATGAAAGTAGAATGGTTCTTTTGTTAATACTGCATAATAATATGTGCATTAAATGAACTGTTCTGGTGTCCAGTTTTTGTGCTCTCTTCCCCATGCTAGTCTCTTCTTATTGGCTGACCAAAGCAAAAGCTTCCTGGCTGCCTTGTAAAATTTTGCAAAGTAATAATAACAAAAGAACCATTCTATTTTCATTTAGAATTATCCACTTGGCAATAAATACTAAAAAGTATGAAATACATAATTTAAAAAAAAATAAAATGGGGTGGTCTAATAATTATGGCCAGTAATGTACATTAAGAACTAATGGTTGGTTGATAGTATTCTGCTTTTAATAGAACATGCACCTGAAAATGATCCTTGCAAATGTCATCAAAATGCATGCTTAAATCTCTAAAATATTTCTTTGGAATTGTGCCTTCTGTGAGTTGGCACCTGTTCATGCATGGCCAACATTTTGAGTGACGTTCATTTATTGGAGACTAAAGAATCTCTAAGATTTCTGAAATTTCTTGGTAACCGATTTTTCAGTTCTATCATAATTGCTGTGTTCATATGAAGACGGCTTCTTTCTCCTTGATTTTTCTCTTGCTTTCAGTGTCTGCTCACTGAGATTTTCCTGTCAAACCAAATCTTGTCAGCTTTTCTTCTTTGAAAAAAATCTCTTACTGACACAAAATTCATTTCAGACGAATATTATTGGTTTTAGTTTTTTAACTCTACACTTTTATAATATACACTTTTAGGTGTAAGATTCTCTCTTGTTTCTGTGCATTTGAATCTGTGTTTTTAGTTTAAACCAGCTTACAAGGAATTTTTTATTCCCAACTCTTAAGAAATATCTTTAAAGTTTAATATAAAAATACCTTAATTTCATTTAAGCATTCATTTTTATCTAGTCTAATTATTGTGTTATAAAATCAAATTTAGTCTTGGTTATTTTCATTTATCTTCATTTAAGAATGAATTTTAGTTTTTCCAATATGGAGTCCCAAAATAATTGCTTCATGTAAACTGTCTCCTGTGTCATCTCCTCTTCTAATTATTTTTTTAACGTATCTCTTTTTACTATAAGGTTCAGTAGAAGTTGAGGTACTATTGTTGTCTTATTTCAATATCTGTTGATCACCCATCACTTTACCAGATATTAAATGTATTGTTCTTTATAAACATGTTAGGGTTGCTCATTCAAATATTAGCCAGAATCAGCACTGCTTATTATTAATCAAATGATTATAGATGTTTATCATGAGTAGGTATTACCAGAATCACTTTCTTTTGTAAGACTACATTTTTTTTTCTTTTACAGAAAAGATTTGATAAGAATTTTTTTCTACGTAGAAAATCAAAATAAGGAAAAAAAAATCAATATAAGGAAGTGATTTTCTTTTTTTCTTGACTTTTACAGAGCAAATAAGGAATCAATGTTTCCTGCAATCAACTGTATCCATAAATTTTTCTTTAGGGCCTCATCATTTAACCTGAGTATTTGCTGTTTAAACAGATTTTTTTCACATTTTTTTTATCTTCTCTCAAGCACAGTCATTTTTATTACTAACTTGAACCTCTCTACCTTTGCAGACAGTGTTTGACTTCTGAAAATGTCTTAAAATTTCAAATTCACAATAAACTAATGGATGAGTTTGCCTGTAGTTTCATCACTGGCCAGCCTCACCTAAAAAAGGAAGGTTAGACTTAAAAACCATTGCAGTGTAAAAATAGATATAAGTATTTACTAAACTTAGTTTATTCTAGTCTAGAAGAGTAAAAAGATTGTTATACCAATCTCTCAAGGGCTTGTCTCTATAATAACTGGTCTTGCTCTCTGACCCCAAATATACAAGTTCCTCATTTTTTTAAAATGTGTTTGTGTGTGGTATGGCTTAAACTTCATAAGGTTTTTTTTTCTTTTTATAAATAATGCTAAATCAAACTGCCTAGTGAACAAGATTTTACCTTTGACCTGTCTAGAAATAAATTTTTACATATGCAGCCTAAAGGTAAAGAAAAAAAATGCCTAGTATTGTTTTCAGTCAACATTAGATGAATCCATGAAAAAATACATTTTTAGAATGCATTTTTTTTTACTTTTGTATTTTCTTTCAAAAGAAAAAATATTTTTACGAAAATAAAAAATGACTTTCTTTTTTCATTTCCCTTTTTTCTGAAGAATCTAAAGATGTTTCTAAGGAAATTGATATAAACTTATTTACTTATAGAATCAAAATGATTAAATCCAGATGCTTCATGTTTGACTTTTTTCTTTTTACATTTGCACTTATATAAATGTTAGTAGTTAAAGTATTGGACAGGAAGAAACGAGTCTATCGACGTTAACTTGGTTCTACCTAAAGACAAACTGAAAATAAATGATTTACATTCGAACTAATGTCCTCATCTTCATTGTTATGACAATGAACTAGAAAAATCTCAATCCATTAAGATTTTTTTAAGAGAAAGGATATTAATTTTTTATTCTTTTTTTTATTTTATTTTTCTTCTGAGGAAATAAGGAGATATTTGCAGGAGACAAAAGGTTAGTCCTCTTTGCTTTTAAAATGTAGCTGTTCATTTACCTCTTTAACCTTGCCTTATACTGACTAGGTAAGAATATATACATTTTTACTTTGTTGTGATGAAGACCGTCTATTTCAAAGTGATAGTTTTTTAAAACCAAAATATTGATCTGATAGAAAGAAAAAAAAAGAGCCTTAAACGTGATAATAAACTCAAAAACAGATGTTTTCTACTTTATGGAGTAGCATTTATTTTTTTTTACTGCAAGCTATTCAAGAACTGGAACAATTTCAAGCAAACAAAAAATGATTTTCTTTGTTATCCACTTTCTCTCTCTCTGTGGTAGGAGCTATTTTCATAGCAAACATTATGATTAATGCTAAGTTGACTTTTCTTCAAGGGATTAGTTCCTCCCTAATAGCAACGAATGAAACAATCTGTGGCTCTTGATAAAAGTCACTGGTTGCTATGGGTCGTACTCACAGCTTGATTTGTACAAATATGACTAGGAAAAATATTTCTTTTTTAGCATTGAGCTTTTCTTGTCTATTGAGTGGAGATCGGATAAATTAACAAAGAATAAACATCTTTAACTCTTTGTACCAAGATTTTATGAAACAATGTAAGTATATTTTTTTAACTTCTATATTTTTCTATGTGTTATATACTAGCTCATTTGTTTCAACTCTGGACTACTTGATGCCTGAGATACTGGATTTTATTTAGTATAGAATTACTATTTACATTGATGTTGATCAGGGCAAATGATTTTCTGATATTATTAGCTTTTCAATTATGACAAGATAGATCTCATGATTTTTTTTTTTTTAAATCATTTCACCCCAAACAAGGCAATACCACCACTGATGTACAGGGGGCTACATAAGAGTAAAAGTTTAAATAAGAGGAGAGTGAAGGGAAAGACAAACCAGCTACAGGGGTGGGGGGTCAGAGAAAGAGCAAGAGAGGGATGGAAACACAGGTGTGAAGACAGTTGCAAAGGTAGAGAGAAAGGAAAAGAACAAGATATACAGGGTGATGTAGAAAGAACTGGAGTCAAGTGGATAAGAGATGCATATTGACATTGTATTTAAATTCATAGAGGTTGTTAACTGTCAGGAAAGCAAGTATCCAGAAGGGAGTTCCATAGGCAGGAAGTGTGAGAAAAGAATCTACTAAAGTAGAATTGTTGGCTGAATTGGTTGATCTAACTGTAAATGGATGAAATCTTGTTGCCAGTCTGGTTGCACAAGTAAATTCTTGTGGTGGAGGCACTAGTGACTTAAATTCATTGAAGCAGAAGCCATGAATATATTTGTAGAATAGACGGAGGGAAGCCACATCCCACTGGTGAGAAAGTGGCTGGAGTCAAGCTGCCAAGTTGGGACCTATCACATTACAGATTCCTCTTTGGAGCCTGTCGAGAACACTGAGGTGAACAGCAGGGGCGTTGTAGATCAATTATTGAAAAGCACTTTTTAGGTAAAGGTTCCTGAAGTATTCCTAATCATAATTTTTCATTTATTTCTTTTCTTTCTTAAAACTGTGTTTTTAATTATATTTGTTTTATTTTTAAAAAAAACAAACAAACCAAACAAAAAAAGTGAACTTTCTAATTCTGGTAATTGTGTAGAGGCTCATCCCTTCTTCCCTGTTTAGGATGTGGTTTCCGGCTTTCTCTTTTCCAATCTTTTCACTCTTTTCTTTTTTATTTTTTCAATTGGAGTAGATAGACTAAACTATCGCCTGGTTTGACACTCCACCCACATCTATTGAACAGGTGTAGAGGCTCATCCCTTGTTTCCTGTTTAGGATGTGGTTTCCAGCTTTCTCATTTCCAATCTTTTCACTTTTACGTAGCCCCCTGCACATCAGTGGCGTTACCACCTTGCTCGGGGTGATATTATTAAAAAAAAAAAAATTGAATATCAAATTGATCTTTGTTGAAAGACAAATTTTTCCTGTTTGATTGAAGTTTTTTGATAAATGAAAAGGAAAATATTTTAGAGCTTTTGTAGCATGGGGGTGCGTGTTCCTTGAAGGTCGGGAGTCACCAGTGTAGCCATAGAGAGCTGGTTAATGTTTCTTTGATTTGGCCTTGTGTCTTACTTAACCGAACTCCCTACAGCTTACAAGTTTTATGCAGAATTATTATCATCAGAATTATTATCAGAAGGTTTTTCATCGTCAGGTTGGTTGTCGGCAGGTTGGAATATGTGGAATTGAGTAGAAGAGTGGAATAATAAAATATACATTTTGAATGTTAAAATAAAAATTTATTAAAAAGAGGAATAACATAAGTTGTAGAAGTTAATGTTCAATTAGAAACATTATTAAGAGGTTAAGAAAGATTTGTACAAAATGTTCTAGTAGTAATTATTGAAATAGGTAAAGAGAAAGAGGACAATGTCCAATCACTTGAAGTTGAAAGTTACATTTTAGTGTTGTCTTTCTGGATGCTTCCATCTGACTAATGTTGAAGTTCTTTTATCTAGATATTTTTGCACTTACACATGTCTCAAGTCTTTTTGGTCTTGCAAGTCTCTCCCATTCATCAAAAATCATTTTAGCACCTACTTGCGAAATCTGGTTTTGACTTTTTCTTCAAGCAGATGGTCAATCCTTTTTCTATTTGGGAAAAACCAGGATTGTGAATTTTTGTAAAAGTGAAAAAGAGTTGATTTAATTAATTTCTTATCAGCTACACCTTTATCAAATTATAGCATGTAGCTGAGACCCTTTGAATTTATGAAAGAAAAACATGGACATTTGAATTTTTAAAATGCTTTCAAACAATATTTAAATTTTGGCAAAGTTTAATCATTGTACCTACAAAAGAAAATGGTGTGACAAAGGACAGTTTTTGTCTTGACACTGCTATTACTTCATATTCTCTTGACTCATGTTCATTTTAAAACAAAAATATTACACATTATTTAGTTGTTAGATTGTTTATTTAGAAGACTAATTTTTTTTTTTTTTTAAATCATTTCACCCAGAGCAAGGCAGACATGCCACTGATGTGCAGGGGGCTACATAAATGTAAAAAGATTAATTAGAAAAGAGTGAGGAGTACAAACTAGTAAGAAAGGAACAATAGAAAGCTGAGAAAGCAGGTGCAATGACAGATACATAGGTGGAGAGAAAGAGAGGGTTATACGGGGGTGGGGAGAGAGCTAGAGTCCAGTGGTTAGTAGATGAGTATTGACTTTGCATTTAAATTTCTGGAGGTTGTAGCCATCAGGAAAGCAAGAATATGGGAGCGAGTTATAAAAATTTGTAAACCAACTATAATGAAATACTTATTTATCATTTTATAAATAAATACTATTTATTTATCAGAGTGTTTTTTATTTTAACTTTCCATTTTTTTATAATCGCAATCTATGATCTAGGATGCCTAATTTTCTTCCTACTCATTTTTAAAAAACATAATTTTGAAAAAATTTTTAAATCATTGGTAATTTTTCTAAAATAAAGTTTACGTGAAGCATACCTAAGAAATCTGCAGATAGATTATTTATTTTCAGCCAGGTGATGATTTATGAAGAAATCTTAGATGAAGAATGGACACTAAACACCATGACCAAAGCAATATGAAACTGGCTTATTTTGTACTCTGAAATGTTTGGCAAAATATTTGCTAATTACCAATTAATTTGAATACTCACATATATTTTAATCTTGTAAATATAAAATTAATCTTATAAATAAACAGTCTAATAACAAAATAGTAATATTTTTTTGTTATTGAAATTCTACACATAGCTTTTAAAACAATAAACATTGCTGAGGGAGTATAAATTGTCATAGCAGTTTTAAAGAGAAAATCTATTCTTTTGACAAACTGTTTTTTGCATGTACATAAGTTAAACATTCTTCTTCATAAATGTGCACTGTCCTTTCAGGACATAGGTGATCTTGGTTTTCCATGTCTCCCTATTCCTGGTGGATCTTAGCACGCTTTATCCTGTTATCCATGCTACCCTCGTTCTGGCATCCACTTGATCAGGCCCTTCAAATATGTTATCCGCTGCTTTCCCCTGTCTCTTTTTCCCTCTATCTGGCCTGTTAGTATCAGGTTCTTCAAGCCCTCCTTCCTCATTGCATGTCCCAGGAACTTTAGCTGTCTCTTCCTAATGCTCAGTATTAATTTTCTTTTCCAACATTTTCTATAACTAATTACTCTTTCTCATCACTTTCCCCTATGTAACCCCCTGTGCAATAGTGGCAGTGGAATGCCTTACTTGGGGTGAAATAATTTAAAAAAAAAAAGGTTTTGATTTGCCCTAATATTTCTTCTCTCAATGACCACTGAGCAATTGACCATGGCCAACATTTCAACACTTGACAACAATGTCAACTTTTCATTATTCATCCGATTCTCTTCAGGAATTTGTTGTGTACAAATAATTAATTTGCTTCAGTTGCATTTACTTTGTCTTTATAGATGTTACAGTGCTACAAACAACAGTCACATATAAATCTAAAGCACACACACACACACACACACATATATATATATAGAGAGAGAGAGAGAATCATAATAATGCCTTCACAAAATTTTGAAGCCAGTATGGCTGAGACAACACTGCTCAGTTAAGTAAAAAAAAAAAACCTTTCCACATTAATTCTCTTAATGCTGATATTGAGCACTTTATGATAAAAACCCTGCTCATCAAAAATACCTCTCTATCACCCAGTCAGGTAAGTGCCATATGTGATACACGCTTTGAATAATCATGTCTCGAAAAGATACATGACTGACTGGGCAGAAGATTATCCCGCAGTAGGTTGCCAAGGCTATAGAACCCAATCTGTCTTATTTAACCCATAACTGGAGGGAAGAGATGGAATAATACCTTTCCCAAGGGTATTTGTGCATAAGTGAATGCAAGGAATTCAACTGGAATTCGAACTTGGCACCCTGATTTGTTCCGAGTGAATATCCATTGCACCAGAACGCACATCCTCACCACAATGGACTTCTCTATCAGTAAACTACTGAAAAATATGCAATTTGGGCACTAAGCACTATTATAATTCAATGAAATGTGTGTGTATGTGTGTGTGTATATATATATATATATATATATTATCAATACCGAGATCTGTTACGCAGTTTCATGTAAGAAACTGAAGTTTTGTGTGTGTGTGTGTGTGTGTGAATTTTACAGGCTGGTTAATGAGATTCAAGGAATAAAGACAACAAAATAATAAAAATATTGTCACTGAAACTGATATTTTTGGAGATATCTGTACCCATGCCTCTGTTTTCTTTTCAACAAAACCAGAAATAATGAAGTGGGTCGCCCTTTTTCAGGGAAATTTTTGTTTTGTTGTTTTGTATTTCTCTCAATGGATTTACATTTAGTAAGAGAATACAATTTCTACATAGAGCTGCCTACAAATGATCCACAATCCTAATAATGACAAACTATTAGGCTAAAATCAAATTTCTTACAGCAATACAACACATTGAAGTGGGGTAAAAAAAAATAAAATTATTCCCTGTAAGAATGAATCTCACTTTCTTCTTTATTTCCTTGTCTTGTTGAAAAAAGACACAAGTGTATTTAATAATCCCGATTGTATAATATTACTCTTCATACTTCGGTTTAAAAATTATATATTAGTAGATTCAAAAGACCTACTAATATATAATAAATATCACCAGTTTAAGTTAAAATATTTTATCATTTTGTTGTCTTTTTATTCCTTGAATTTCATTAACTTGCCTATTATATCCACATATTACAAGAAGCTCATGTTGACAATCTTTCGTTTTAATCTATATATAATATTTAGGCAGCATATCTTCATTCAAGCATATTTTATTAAATAATATAGACATTATCTCTATTTATTTTTACAATAATCCGTTCTAGTTCTCTAATTATCTTCTTAATGTTAAGTTGAAATTCATCTAAGGTGCCACAGTTCTTGTTGACCCAAGCACTTTCAATCTCCTCCAAAATCATCCTAAAAGATGAATTCACTAAAAACAGAATAGTATGATGAAAAAAAGTCCCTCAAATTAATAAAAACAAAGCGTGTTTAAAATTTTAGTTAAAAATCTTGTTTATTTTATTTGGCATCAGCATTTGATCAGAACTGGCTATGGAATTTTTTTTTCTGGTGAAAAACACGTTAATTTGGAAATCCTTGCAAAAATCAAATAATTGTCAGATTCTAATGAAACTTTCTGGACTTATTCATAAATGGATGGATTTATTTCTGAAATTAGTATTTTTATAAAGTCTTGGTAAAATGTTTTTTGTTTTACATCTGTTTTTCTTCTTCCCTACCAAAAAAAAAAAGTCTTAATTTCATTACATTTCTAGAAATAAAATTCTGTCTGTAAACTTTGTTTTATTAGTTAAATGTAGGACTCCTTGGAAAATCATGTATTTTTTTTCTTTTTTTTTTTTTTTTAACAGTTGCCACTTTCTTGAAAATCTTCCCTGAATAGTAAAATAAAAATACAATAAAACTATGACATTATTTAAGTTTTTAATTGTTTTTATAAATAATATATATTAAGGACATTGTCTGAAGAAGCAAAAATGTTTTCAGTGAATAATGAATTTTTACAAGAATTGTTTACATATTTTTTAAATTATAATAATTTATACTTACAAAAATCTTTTAAAAAACTTTTAAAAATTTGGTCCTCGTTAGGTCATTGTTATTAAGTTAAGACTATATTTAGAGTAAGCAAAAATTAAGAAGCTTTATACAAATCACACTCTAAGATTTTTAAAATAATTTTTAATTTTTTTTGTGTATAAAATATGCTTAAATGTGCTGAGTACTTAATTATATAAAAAAAACATTCACCCATCAGTTTGTTAAATTACGTTTTAACAGATAAAGACTCCATAGGACAGCAATAAACATGTAAATATCTCCTCAGTGTTTGACAAGTGCCTGTTGGATGTTGAAAGATGGATAAATCATTACTACTGTTCATTTTAAAATTCGTTTTCCTGCTTTTTTTTTTTTTTTTTAAATAAAAAAAGAAATAATACTGTTTTCATATCAGATTCTGTCAGGCATTTGAGTGCCATATGGATACATGCTTTGGATGATCATGTCTTGAAAGTGACATGACTGACTGGGCAGAAGATTATCCTGCAGTAGATTGCCATTGCTTTCTGCAGTAAACTGGTTGCCAGCCAAGGTTATAGAACCCAATTTATCCTGTTATCTAACTCATTAGAGGGAGAAGCAAAGTATTGAATTAATTACTGGGGGATCAGTTTATTACTTCATAACAATAGAAATCTGATCCCCCACTTTATGGCCAGTAGAGGCCTCAATCATGATTCTAACTATTATATTCAGTCAGTCAGTTAAGTGCCATACATGATACATGCTTTGAGCAATCATGTCTTGAAAGAGACATGACTGACTGGGCAGAAGATTATCTTGCAGTAGATTGCCATTGCTTTCTGCAGTAGACTGGTTGCCAGCCAAGGCTATAGAACCTAATCTGCCCTACTTAACTCATAACAGGAGGGAAGAGACAGATTAATACTTTTCCCAAAAGGTATTTGTGTGTAAGTGAATGCAAGGAATTCAAATGGAATTTGAACTCAGCACTTTGATTTGTCGTTCTGAATTGATATTCACTGCACCACAACACACATCCACCATATCAGATTAATTATACTTTAAATCAGCTAATATTCCTCAAATAATTTTCAGAAAAGTATCCTTTATTTTTGGAAGATTTTTTAATAAAGAAAATTACATTGTGATGAAAGACAGCTAAAAAGGTGTTAATCAACTATTTAAAAAAATAAAATAAAATAAAATTGGTTCCAATTGTATAATTTCTGTTTGTAAAATCCATGACATAGTATTTTGCATAATGGAAAAAATAAATTTCAATTAAAGGTAAAATGAAAACTTCAAGAAAGCTTCTACATTTATAAAAATTAGTTGTTGTTTGTGAATTTTTAGTGAAAAAGTGAAGATACCTAAACTCAAAAAAATTGTAATCATTGTAATGGTAATTTTTTTTTTTATTATTTTTTTTTTTTATGATGATAGTAGGAAATTGATATGTTTATGGTTATTTGAAGAAGTGTTATGTTCTTTTTGGATTTATGTTACTATTTCTAAAGACTCATCTAATCTTATGTAGAAAAATATTTTTTTTTATAGAAAATGAACAAGAATTAAACTTAAAAAATAAAATTTAAAAATTAATTTAAAATTAAAAATAAACATTAAAGGAAAAATTTAAATTAATATTAAAATTAAATTTAAAGCAGTAAATAGATCACACTTTGTAATAGAAATAAATATAAAATAACAACGATTATATTGTTAAAGTAAATTATGGACATAGTAAGGTTAATAGTGTAAAAAGTTTATCTTATCCAGATTAATTTTTAATGTAAAATGTATTCTGTTTTTTTTTAAAAAAGAAAACCAGTAATCCCCCTTTATGCTTAATAGAAAAGAAAAATTAACATTCACATTTCTAAATATATATATATATATATATATATATATATATATTATAAATTATTCTTTAGAACATGTACAAACTACAATCTACTACAAAATTGTACATTTTGTTTCAACATTAAAAGAACAATGTCTCATCAGGTAGCTAATAATGATGGTAATAAACGTTATTTTTAAAAGAAAACTTTAAAAAAAAATCCTTTTATTTTTGGAAATCTTTATGGACAAGGTAAAAGGATATTAAAAAAGAAGGGAAAAAAGAAAGAGGGTAGAAAAAATGAGAAAGCAAAAAGAAAAATCAAAAAAGGGAAAGAAAGTGGAAGGAGGAAGACACAGAGGAAATAAAAAGCAAAGAGGAAAACAAGTGAGAAAGAACTGAGAGGAAAGAGCCAATGGAAACAGCTAAGAGAGAGAAATTTTAAATTTAGGCAAGAAGTAAATTATAGACAGATACAAATATTGGTCACATGATGTCTGGGCTTAACAAAGGAGAAAAAGCGAGAAAATGCACAGAGGGAAGAAAGTTGGGGAGAGACAACAGAAACAGCAAAGAAATAGAAATTTTAAACTTTGGTCGGAAGTGAATTGCAGATACATACAGACATTCGTTGCATCGTTTAAAACTAAATTCTTTGACATGTTTTAAAAAAAAATAATGATATCACATGCACAAACATAGGAATTATTCATAAAGTACAAATCTGAGAATATTTAAAAGCATAACACAAAGATATAAATTCATTAGCACTAATATAATAAATTGGAGAAGCAAAAAAATTTTTTTATAGAAAATGAATAAGAATTAAACTTAAAATTTAAAAATTAATTTAAAATTAAAAATAAAATTAAATTAAATTTAAAGCAGTAAATAGATCACAATTTGTAATAGAAATAAATATAAAATAACATAAAGATTATATTGTTAATGTAAATTATGAACATAGTAATATTAATAGTGTAAAATGTTTATAATTGCTGGAGTTTCAAACCTTAGATTTTATGATTCTAGCAAGATTGTAAGGTTAATTCTTTAATATGTTTACAATTTACTGTAGTTTCATACCTTTGATTCAGTAATATGTACTTAATAATTTCCATTTTTTTTTTTTGTAGAGAAAGGAAACATGGCTCATTTACTGATCTAGATATTCTAGCATGTTTGAAAATTTTTGATATAACTTTAGATGTTTTATTTTCTTCTTTTAACTTCCAAAAGTATTTAGAAAGTGATGTCATATTAGTAAAAAAAAAGTTCATTGTTTTACCAATATAAACTTTAGTAACCCTAGGATAACATTAATTACCATCATTTTTGACTACCTGATGAGATATTGTTCTTTCAATGTCAAGACAAAATGTACACTTTGTAGTTTGGACATGTTCATTGCTCTATTTTTATATGGAGCACTGTTTAAATTAATGTTTTGAACGTTGCAAATATTTTCTTTGTTCCTTATTCATTTGTATGTATCTATATATATATACATATACACACACATACATACACAAATATACATGAAACTCCCGTTTATTTCAAATGCTAAATATATATTTTTAAATAAAAATCTGTAATCCCCATATAATATATGACTGTACCAAATTTGTGCTCACCAGGTATTTTATTAAAATTTAAATTACTGTTTAATGATCAGTTGATAATCAGCATGTAAAGATTGCATTGTGTATAAAACTGAGTCATGCTACCAGTAATGGATAATATATACACTACCGGCCATAATTATTAGGCCGCCCCAGTTTTTTAAAAGAAATTATGTGTTTCATACTATTTTTAATATTTATTGCCAAGGGGACAATTCTAAATGAAAATAGAATAGTTCTTTTGTTAATATTGCACAATAATATGTGCATCAAATGAACTGTTCTGGTGTCCAGTTTTTGTGCTCTCTTCCCTATGCTAGTCTCTTCTTCTTATTGGCTGGCTGGAGCAAAGGCTTCCTGGCAGTCTTGTAAAATTTTGCAAAGTAATAATAGCAAAAGAACCATTCTATTTTCATTTAGAATTATCCACTTGGCAATAAATACTAAAAATAGTTTGAAATACATCATTTTTATAAAAAAAACTGTGGTGGCCTAATAATTATGGACAGTAGTGTGTGTGTGTGTATATATAATGCTGGGCTATATATATCTATCTATCTATCTATCTAATCTAAACTTATTTATAAATGGAACTTTGTCTCGGTGTGTGTCCGTTACCTATAGACTCCAAAACGGCTAAACCAATTTTCTTGAAAATTTACACAGTTGTACTATAAACGTCTGCGAGTGTTCTTAGCTAGGTTTTGTTTCGAGGTAACCCCGATAAACATTGAAAATTGATAATCAAAAAAATCGGGTTATAGAAGGAGTGGTCCGATTTTAATCAAATTTGATGCACTCATAGACTCTTTGGACATTGGCACGAAAGACTAAAAAGCAATAGTTGTTTCTAGTTAAAGCGAAACCGTAGATTGAAAGAAAAATGAATGGATGTAAGTCAAATTTTGATTTCCTGGTATCGATATCAAATATGTTTTTTTCGTCATAAACTGAATTTTGAAGGCTAAATAAGTCCTCTGAGTAATTGGTATCATGGCTGAGACTAAGAACTACTATTATACCTACTTAGAGCCAAACCTGAAGCAAAAACTAAAATAAAAGGGCTGAAAAAACACAGACATACAGGCAGATAAACAGACACACACACACACAAACATCTTGCCTCTTATATATATTATCGATTTTCTGTAATATTGTAAGAACTGCAACCTTGAAACTTCTGAATATCATTTCTTATGTCTTTGTCTATGAGTGTATCAAATTTGATTAAAATCGGACCACTCCTTCTATAACCGATTTTTTTCAATTTTCAATATTTATCAGGGGTACCTCAACACAAAACCTAGCTAAGAAAACTCGCAGACGCTTATAGTACAACTGTGTAAATTTTCAAGAAAATTGGTTCAGCCATTTCAGTGTCTATAGGTAACGGACACACACACACACACTTCCATTTATAAATAAGTTCAGATATATATATATATATATATATATATATATATATTATATCATAACTATAATACTGGCCTGACCACATGGCCTTATTTTTTAACTTTTGCCTTTAAGTATTTGTAAACCCAATCAGGAAACAGAAATTGTATTCAACATTTGAAAAGAATAGAAATACTAGAAGAGATGAAGTGTGAAAATATGACTACTTTAAGAATTCGGGAAACTGCTTGGGATTTTTTGGCATAGCAACCAAAAAAGTACAAGGCTTAATGCTGTGTGCAGGCAGTCAGAATTCACTTTTGATTTTAATCATCAGAGTATCAAATGCAAAACTGAGACCTACCATTCCATATACACAAGGATGAATGATTCTCATTCCTTTCATATTCCATAAGTTAAAAAAAAAAGTAAGATAAACCTAGACAGCTTCTTCCCAAGAATGACTGTTTTGTGAAATTGGCTCTCAACAAGATGTTTTCCTGATCACTACAATCTTGATTTCTTCAAGTTTGGGTTGACAATTCTTTCCTTCATAGTCCCCCAAGAACTTCACTTCCTGCCCTTTTGTATATACGGCATCACGCAGTAACCAAATTTGCAGCTTTGGTAGTGTGATTGCTACCAGAATCACACTACCAAATATATACAATCATCTCTGTCTATATTCTAAACTTTAAATAATTTAAATATAAATCTTACAAAATTTAACTTTTCAGTTGGATTCACATAAATATATCTGATGTGTTTTGCTCAAATGGAATATATAAAAACTGTATAGCAAAATTCTGCAATTTGGATCTATTGGAGTGATATTTTATGTTCATATATTTTGATATTTTACATTGATATATTTTGATCTTTCATGAACAAGATTTCTGACAAGGTCGAAATTACCTTGCTGTAATGTTTAGTGGCAATTAACCAAAGCTGAATTATATTTGTCACAGGTGGATAGTGTAACAGTCTGCTATTTTCTAGTTTTCCAAGATATTAACTATTTGGCAACAGCCATGACAACATCTTAGAATTACTGCTGGTCTATATAACAGAAAATAATCTCACATGTTTAAGTGACTTTTAGAAGATTTTTATAGCTTGCTACTTTTAAAATAATGGGAAACATGTTTTTTCCTAGCTGAATGGGCACAAGTAGGCTTTTCAAGGTCATACCACAATTTTCTGACAATATAACACAGATGTGGCTGAGTGGCCATCAAAATGTAGATTAAACATCCAATTTCTGTACATGTCAACTAATTCAACACAGTACTCACCTAGTTTATTTCTGTTACACATAAGGAGTGGATTTCTATTTACAACTTGGTCTACCAAATTTTCTTATAACATTTTTATATTTTTGGATTGGTTGATTTTAATTACATTATCTGGCAGACCTGTATGACCGGCACCCCCACCAGTAATTTTGTTGCTTTTCATTTTTTTAAAAAAATTTTAATTCATTCTTATCAATTAGAATCTAAACTTTCAGATTAGCAAAACAATTTGGAAAAAAAATCAATATTTAAAGATTTTTAAGGGGTGCTCAGTTTCTCATACAATCTTCTAGTAAATCGATCCCTCATATTGGAAACACTTGCTTTGGGGTCGAGTAAAAAACAATGACGAGTTCCCCCCCCCTTTTTTTTTTTCAAAACTTGTAGGAAATTAATGAAAAAGACCGTTTTGGGGGACCGATTTACTAGAACATTGTATGAGAAATTGAGCACCCCCAAAATATCTTTATTGAATTTTTTCCAAATTTTTTTTTGATAATCTGAACATTTAGGGTTTAATCAATAGAAATGCCTTGAAAAAAGTCAAAAATAATGAAAAGCAAAAAAATTACAGGGGTGGGTGCCTGTCGTACATGTCCGCCTATTATTTTCAGATAAGAATTGCACACTAACAAAAAAAGAATTTCTCAGGCACTTCATTTGTGAATTTATGACACAACCATTTCATCACATCAATGAGTGCAAGACTATAGTTTGTTGCAATAATAATATTATCAACCCAAATCAATTATCATTTTTCTTTTTAACATGTTTAATAATGATGCAAAAGTAGAAAAGTAATTGAATTCAGTTTTAATGAAATAGGATTGCTATATGATATTCTGTTTCTGTTCACTTTGTTTCACACTACGGAGGTCCTGGGCATGATGGTAAACTGCATCTGGCAGCAAGGCCTCTGATTAGGAGATTGTGAGGAGCATGCAACCACCTCTTAATTGCTGTTGTTCTCAGGTCTGCCTTGACCCAGAGTAGTAGCACCTGTTAGGGTTCTAGTTATGGGCAAATAGTTTGGCTCCCAAACTGGAGTCAAAAAACTATGAAAGTATAAAAATATACTTTTATAGCAATATATACATTTTTGAAAGAAAAATATTACCAACAATATATTTTTGAAGAAAAAAATTATTACCATAACACATTTTTGAAAAAAAAAGAAAATTATTCTCAGCAAAACATTTTTTAATACAAAACAATTTTTCAGTTTTCTAAAACAAAAAAAAAATTTCCATTAAAATCTGACTAAATCAACCTTCTCACTATAACTGAATATTAAAAAATAAACCCTTAAAACCCCACCTTTTTGGCATTAAATAACCCACAGAGGTTGATGTGCCGTTAAACAAAACTCAAACTCAATTCACACCACGGAACAAAGTATTTAGTCTACAATTTAGTTTATCACATTTTTTTCCATTTAATTGCAAAGTCTTCTGATTGTTCTACATACAGTTCATAAACAATTGGAGCATTTGCATAAGAAATTTTAGCATCTTTTTAGTAAGTGACTAATTGCATTAATGCTTGGCTAGATATATAGGTGAATGCATCTCAAGATAATCAATACCAGAGATTTGGGAATATCCCTCTGTGACAAATTGGGTCTTATATTGTTCCTCATTATTTTTGTTGGATTTAATTCTAGCAATTCAGCCTTCTTTCCACCAGTATCCCTCCCTTTTGATAAAGAGATGAAAATTCATATGCATTATTTTTCCAAACATTTTTCTGTCATTTCCCCCTACACCCAGTTCAACCATCCAGATTTCCTTTTTAATGTATATGAGAGCAAGATAGTGGAAAGTGGATAGAGAGAATTAGTAACAACTAAGCATAGTCATAGAAAGTGGTTAGTAACAAATAAAAGGACTTGTTTGCTTTTCTACTTCAGAATTAAATTAGTGAGAAGGGTGATGCTCCTTCTTGTGCACCAGTGTATCAATATCAGGGTTAGTTTTGACAAGCATGCAATGTACGTCACATTCCACCTGTAGTCGGTTTCGTGCTTTAGGCTTGATTGTGAGTAAAGTAGAAAATCTTGGCTCACAAAGGTAAAGTGTGGAAACCAGAATGAGGATTCTCAATGCGTTGTTGCTCAGTTATGGGTATGCTCCACACATATTAACCCAGAATTCTTCAAGATCTTGTGCATGAAACTCATCCTTGGCAGAAGGACATCATCTCAGACATGAGAATATTTATCTGAGATTTTTCTATTTAGTAGGTAGTTATTGTGGAGTAGTTTTCGCACTGAAGGTTATAATTGTGCTATGTCGGTTGCTAATCGAATTAACATACCCAAAATGTTAGGAACTTGGTAATCTTCCTCTGAAAGCTGATTCCTTAGTATTTGGCTAACTGCCGACTAATATCAACTGCCTAGTAGTTTTACTGAACTCCAATAGAACTTCCCAAGAACTTCTCCTGTTAACTTCTCTATATCTGAGAAATAGGTGTGTTTCCCCATAACAGTAGTGTAATTATTTCCCCACTGGTAGCTTCAAATTTCCCCCAGTTTGGGAATCGCTGCCTTAGTCTTCATTTCATCCTTCATGGTGTCTTATTAATAGCTTGAATAACAAATGATGGCTTCTTGATATGTCTTGGGTTCATTAATAATAAAAAAATAATTCACTCACAGTACCTTTTTTTTTTTAATCATCTCACCCCAAGCAAGGCATTCCACTGCCACTATTGCACATGGGGCTACAGAGGGGAAGGTAAAGAGAAGGAGTGGTTAGACATAGGGAATGTCAGGAGGAAGGTGACAGATGAGTAAGGATAGCGAGGATGAGGGTTGGGCAGATGGGAAGAGTGTTTGATAAAATGGGAGCAGGTTAGTGTGTTAGGAGGTGTCTATTGACCTTACATTTAAACTCCTGGAGATTGTAGCCGTCGGGGAAGCAGTCGTGTGGAAGGGAATTCCACAGTCGAGAAGTGCGAGGAAAGAAACTGTTGGAGTAGAAGTTGCGGTTGCATTTTACCTATGAAAATTTCATGGTTTTCCTATTTGAATTTTCTGATGAATAAGCTAATGATTGAATAAGGTTTTTGCAAGATCCATGATAATAAAATAATCATGTTATTGTATTCTATTGTTAAATATTTGAGTTTAACTTTAATAAAATATTGTAGTAATAATCAAAAGTATGAATGCATATCATAATTTAAAGTAAGAAAGTACAAATGAAAAGATTTAAAATTGACAAGCTTTTCCATTTTACTGAAGCAGACATTAAACACATGAGAGCATTGTCACCTTTTCTAACTTCCTTTTCTTTCTAAACAGTGTCTCTGATATTTCTTTCATCTTTCTTTGCAAATGGAATAGCCTGTTATTTATCTGAGGTAACTGCAGGGTGTAACACGTGTGCTAACTTACTAAGTATTGGAGGGAGCACTTGGAATTATATGTTGGTGCATTTCACACGTTCATCAATGTTACTCCTAACAACATAATATTCAAAATGCTTTGGTTTATAGCATTTCCTATCTAGATATTGATTAAAACCACTTTGGTCAACAGAATTTGTTTCAGTAGACTCGGATCTGGTAATCTGATCAATTACTTTCATTTCTACATCTCCGAGATCTTGACCTCTATAAGTATCTGTTTCTTAGTGTTTCTAGACTTATAACAATTAACTAAGTCTGTATTGAGGTCCTGACCTGCTTTGAGATCTTAAATGGAAATGAAGATTTTGTTCTGCTTAATGATCACAAATTTCTTGATCTCCCTTGTTTCCTGTTGAAATGGATCAGTTTCAATACATTCAACTCTCATAATAGTTTCTTTATTGACTGGTACAGATGGAGTTGTAGGTTTAGTACACCATTCACAGCTTAAAAATTATTGGTGAACATTGCACACGATGATGTAGCAAATTTACCATGCAACTTTTGAAGTTATATTCTAATCTAAGAATTTACCTTCCTATAATATGTGTTTATTTCATTTGCCATCAAACAGTAGACAAGATTTGTTGGCCCCATAACCTTTTAGAGGCTGAGACATTTTGTTAAGCATTATTGCTAGTATTACCAAGTATTATTAACAGCTATATATATATATATATATATATATATATATATATATATATATATATATATACACACACACACTCACACTAGTGGCCATAATTATTAGGCCACCCCAGTTTTTTAAAAGAAATGATGTATTTCATACTATTTTTAGTATTTATTGCCAAATGAAAATAGAATGGTTCTTTTGTTATTATTCCTTTGCAAAATTTTACAAGGCAAGAAAGCAGAAATGAACTCATCCGAATCACCCTAAATTTTCTTCATTTTTTTCATTGATGAACTGCAATATAGGTAATTAGTAAATATTTTAAAATTAATTTGATGCACATGTTATTGTGCAATATTAACAAAAGAACCATTCTATTTTCATTTACAATTATTCAATTGATAATAAAAACTAAAAAATAGTTTAAAATGCATCATTTTTTTAAAACACTGGGGTAGCCTAATTATAGCCTGTAGTGTGTGTGTATGTATGTATATATATGTGTGTGTGTGTGTGTGTGGGAAAAAGAGATATAAATTTTTGTATATCAAGAATAATTTTAGGGAAATTTACAGCAAAGTGGAAAAAGTTTTCATGTGACACATTTTGTTCTTCAGGATGTCATAGGACTTACGTGAGGCTTACATTGATGTGACTACATATGCCCATAAAGGAGAGGGGATACTGAAAGTTTATTTAATTTTTAAAAACATGTTTTGAATATATAATCTAGCTGATTTCATTTAGTTTTTCTTTTTTTTTTGTTTTTTTATCACTTTTATTATAAAATATCCTACATTGTAATTTTTGTATCTAAGCCAATCAGGAGAACTGGAAGCATGTCATTGTGAGCAGCATTCCTGGAAGTGGGTTCCACCATACTGGTTGACCACAAATACAAACAAGGTAGACTATGTGGGTGGGGATTGTCTTATCAAATTACTTATCTAAGTAGCATTTTTTTACATGAAAATTAGTCATTATCATGAGCAACTAATGTATTGAGTGCGTTGGTTCATAAAAAATGATTTAAATTTAAATTTTTCATCATTCTTTCTCCTTTGTGTGGCTGTGTAGTTGTATCAATGTAAACATCACTTTACTTCAATGAAGTCCAAAATGATGAAACATGTCCTAAATTTTTTTTCCACTTTGTCATTGATTCCCTTATATATATATACACTACTGATCATAATTATTAGGCCACCCCAGTTTTTAAAAAAAGATGATGTATTTCATAATATTTTTTGTATTTATTGCCAAGTGGATAATTCTAAATAAAAATGGAATGTTTCTTTTGTTATTATTACTTTGCAAAATTTTACAAGGCAGCCAGGAAGCCTTTGCTTTAGCCAGCCAATAAGTAAGAGACTAGTATGGGGAAGAGGGCACAAAAACTGGACACCAGAACAGTTCATTTGATGCACATGTTATTGTGCAGTATAACAAAATAACAATTCTATTTTCATTTAGAATTATCCATATGGCAATAAATACTATAAATAATATGAAAAACATAATTTCTTCTGAAAAAACTGGGGTGGCCTAATAATTATGGCCGGTAGTGTATATATATTGTAATGTTGTTATTACAATGGTTTATAAAAGCATGATATAACTACACAAAAATTTTCATGTTTCAGAACAATACCGTTCTTCTTCATTTTATTTCTATTTTTAAAATATGACCTGAAGAAGATCAATATTGTTCTGAAAACATGAAACATGAAAATTTTTGGGTAGTGATATAATGCTTTTACAAACCATTGTAATAACAAAATTACAATATTAAGCTCTACTCTGTATTAAGCATTCTTTATAAGAGTAAATGCATGAACAGTGGGTTTTAATCTATCTGTTCTTTCATTTTCTTATATAAGCATGCGTGTAGATATAGAAGAATCCAAAGGAGCATCCTGTACATACAGTGGTAGGATAAGGATAACTCTCTAAGAGAGCTCTAAATATATATGTATATAGATACATATAGAGCAAATATAAGAAAAATTTTAGGCAGACACGTTATTTCATGGTAAATCAGAAGTGTAGGCCTATTTCAGGTGAACCATCATCAGCTTCCATCTTTATTGTACAGAAGATTTTACACGATTCATGTAAAATCTTCTATACAATAAAGACGGAAGCTGATGATGGTTCACTTGAAATAGGCCATACATCCGATTTACCATGAAATAATGTCTGCCAAAATTTTTTCTTATATACACACATACACACACATACACACACACACATATATATAAACATGTTTTAATTTTATTAAATCTTTACCAGAAAATGAGATATGAAAACTTTTTTCTGGTATTTTTATTTTTGTTTGATTTTCATTTGGTAACCAGACTTCACATGCATTTGAGTCGTGAATGAGTGTGTCATAATTTTAGTTTGTCTGTGAGATTATAATGTATATATGTATGAAAATTTTTTTACATATCTTGTTCTCTGATGAAGCTTTTAGAAGAGTCAAAAATTTTTAACTTAGAAAGGTTTCCTTTTCACTAGAAATATGATTCTATGTTATCAGTCAGTCAGTTAAGTGCCATACATGATACACGCTTGGGTGATCATGTCTTAAAAGAGACATGACTAACTGGACAGAAGGTTATGCCACAGTAGGTTTTTATTACTTTCTTCGGTAAACTGGTTGCCAGCCAAGGCTATAGAACCCAATTTGTTCTCATATTTAACCCATAACTAGTGGGAAGAAATTAATACCTTTCCCAAGGGTATTTGCGCATAAGTGAATGCAAGGAATTCAACTGGAATTCAAACTCGGCTCCCTGATTTCTCCTTATTACCTATGTTTATATTCTAATGACATTTAATATTTCAGCAGTGGTGGCAATGATGTGAATCAGTCAGTTAGGTGCCATATGTGATACATGCTTTGAGTGATCATGTCTCGAAAGAGACGTTACTGACTGGGCAGAAGATTATGCTGGAGTAGAATGCCATTGCTTTCTGTGGTAGACTGGTTACCAACCAAGGCTATAGAACTCAATCTGTCCTATTATTTAATCCATAACTGGAGGGAAGATACAGATTAAAACCTTTCCCAAGAGTATTTGTGCATAAGTGAATGCAAGGAATTCAACTAGAATTCAAACTCGGCTCCCCGAGTTGTCATTCCAAGTTGATATCCACTGCAACACAACGCACATGGCATTTCACAGTCACTAGAATATTTTTAATGTCTTTAAACCTGGCTTTTTGGATGAATATTATTCTACATTTCATTTCAATGACATGCGCGGCCAACTGAGCTCATTTGCATTTTGTTTTATCAGAAACTTTAGTTTTATTTTATTTTATTTTTTTGACAAAGTTTTGTGGTTCATTGTCCTGATCAAACACAGTTCCCGTTTCCAAGTATTTAAGTAAAGGTAACATGTGTCCCCATTATGTGATCTTTAGTATTCAAGATTCTATAAATGAAATGCAGTTCACCTGTGTCATTAGAGCTTATAAGACATGTTTCTACCAACATGCTTAAATGTTCATGCCAAACACTTCTTCAAATGGATACCATTAAACCCAAGGTAGGTTGATTTTGTTTCATCCAACCACAATTCACTCGCCTAAAAGGTTTATTTTTTTATCCTCATTATCTTGTCTAGGCCTCTTTGTGTCTCATCGAATGTTTCCTACAAAATGATCAGCCAAATAACTAAATTTTGTTCATGAAACATTCCCCTGTTGTGGTAAAAACATTCACTGCACTCTTTTAGCCTCTTTACCAACATTTGAAGCTGATTTTAGTGCCATACGTTAAACACGCTTGGGCAATCATGTCCTGAAAGAGACATGACTGACTGGGCAGAAGATTATCCCACAGTAGGTTGCCATTACTTCTTGTGGTAGACTGATTGCCAGCCAAGGCTATAGAATCTAATCTGTCCTGTTATTTAACCCATAATTAGAGAGAAGTGAGTAATATATCTTTCCCAAGGGTATTTGTACATAAGTGAATGCAAGAAATTCAACTGGAATTTGAACTCAGCTCCCTGATTTCTCATTATCACCTATGTTTATATTCTAATGACATTTAATATGGCCCAGTAGATAAAAGTGTGACTGGAATCCAGCGATTGATCTAAAGAGCTTTGAGTCTGACTACAGCAGAGGTGAACAAAAACTTGGAGAGTTAAATTAGAATGGAGATAATTGATACTGAGAAAAAGCATGGCATGTGGCACTAGAACAATCTAACCTAGTGGACAAATTAAAGGGTTCAATATTTGGATATGAGGCAGTATTGACATTATTAGATTGTTCAGACTATTGTACCCGTCATTCCAAACACCTGAAGAAGGTCAGAGAAAACAATGACCAAAACATTGTGAATATGGCAATAAAGGTGAGGTCAAGCATTTGAACTGTGTAAATAATATATATAATTCAGTTTGAAATTTTAAACACTTGAAGAATAGCAGAGCATACAATGGTCAAAACATTAGGAATATGGTAAGAAAGATGAGGACCACAGTCCAAATTATGTAAATAATTACAATACCTCATCTCAGAAATATTGGCAGATATTACAAAATTTGACCAAATTACTAAATAGAAATTTTTGTGAAAGCATTTTTGCTTTAACTAAAAAATTTCAGCACCCCTTGTACATACTTATCAATAACTTATATAAATGTAGGATTCAGGTAATAGAACAAAATTTAATCCATAAAAAAGTAGAATTGTAATATAACAATCCCGCCCCACCCGAGGAAGTGAGGAAGCGGGGGCGTTTTCCGGCCGTTGAAAGGAACGGATGGTTGTTTGACCTTATTTCCGGCAGTAGCGGAAATGGCTACAAGAGGCAAACAGAACAGGTGTCTCTGAGAATTACGTGGACGTGCGTAGGCGAGGCAAAAAATCGGAAGTACCGGTTTGGAGATAAAAAGACCTCGGGCACGGATTTCACGATAGACCAGTCTGGGCAGTGAGACAGAGTCAGGCAGAGAGCCAGACCAGACCAGTCAGAGCAGAGAGTCAGAAGAAGTGAGAGCAACAGATACGACCCCCCCCCCCGTCAACCCTTGGAAGCGCGCTCTCACTCTCTGTTCACTAGGCCACACGGTCCATCGTCATCAATAAAAAATATTATTATATATTTTCATATACATGCTTGTTTGTTGTATATTGCTATATAACAGAATAGCATTACTTTAAAAATTTAATATATTTGAGGAAAATACTGCCATAAATTTGTTTCAATTCCTCAGTTATGAGGGTCACTACTTTGTCTTGTTACATTTACAAACTTAGAGGCAGTCAGGTAAAAAAGTGAATGGCATGAAAGAGCCATTGAATTTTCATAAGTATTCATTGACCCTTGCTTACAAAGATCAAACAGTGGATGTAAGCAAAGTTAAGTGATGCACTTCATCAGTGGTGATAGTGATTTTGATGGCCCTGTCAAGCATCAAAAGGAAGACATTTTGCTGGCAAAAATGCAAAGCTAATAGTGGTGACTATGTAAAACAAAATAATATTTTGTATCTGAAAACTTGGTCTATCAAATGTCATTATCTTGTCTTATCTGGTATAGTTTCCATGGAAATAAGAGGCATTAATTTCAGCGCATCTCTCTCTCTCTCTCTTTTTCTACATATACATATTTATACACACAAACTTCTAGTTCAGAAAAATTCAAATGTATTTGTGAGCATCTTCATAAGTAGCAGAAACATTGAAAGCAAAGTCTTTCATTCATTAATTCTCTCTTTTATTCTAATGATTATTTGACGTCGGATTTTGTTTCAAAAGAAAGGAATTAAAAATTCATTCAATCTTTGTTTCAAACTTTCTTTCTCAGAAGATATTTGTGAAAGTGTTTTATTTGTTTCCATGATTTTTTTCTCCTTCATTCGTTTTTTTTTTTACTTCTGTTTCCTTTCAAAAACAATTCAATTTTTAGAGTTGCTAAATATTTTACTTTATAAATTATTGTATATGGAAACATTTTAATAATTAAAAAAAAAAAGTCCATGTCGTGATGTTTATAAAGTTTGATTGTCAGAACATTCAGGTTTTAAACTTGCTCTATTGACAGGAAGGAACACTTGTCCTATTGAAAACAAGGTAAAAATTCAAATGTAAAGAAAATCTAAGATAAAAAAATCTAGGCATAAATATCAATTTTTAATATTAGTTTATATGTTACAAATGTTCAGAGTACAAAAAACACATAAATATTTAAACCTCTGTTTTTACAGAAACAAATTTAATAAAATCGTAAATAGTAATTTAATTAAACTAACAATAAATATCAAGACACTGAAAGAAAATATAATGTAACTCCTTGAATATTTGTTCGAATTTCTTCAAGATTAAATCTACAGATAATCCAAAGCTGGATTACAAAAAATAATCATATATATACAGTATAACCCGGATATAAGATACCCTGATATAAGAGAAACCCGAATATAAGATAGATTTTATCTGGTCCCAAATTAGAGCATGTCGTAATGTATATAAAATAGACAAAACCCGGATATAAGAGAAACCCAGATATACGAGAGCTTTTATTCGGTACCGACAACTCTCTTATATAAGGGTTACACTGTATACAGATCAATACCTGTAGACGTTCTGAAAAAAAAAAAGGGTGTTATCAACATAATTCAGACCCCATATTAATATGCCGTATATCCTCCTTGAGGATTAACATAGACATGTATATGATTGAAAAGACAGTGAATATCATCCTACAAAATATTATTCTACACTTTTTGCTTCTGTTGATACAATACAACATGAGTTATATGCGGGTAAACAAAATGAGTGTCAGGTGTCATGTGATCAAGTTCTTTATATTTTCTAAGAGGAACAGATCTGGCAACATGCCAGTTAAAGAAGTTGTCAAACATTTTGCATAGCATGTTGAGTAGTATCGACATGTAGGCAGACATTATCTATCTGAAACATCAAATCACCTTCCAATTTCACCTGCAGAATGGATTATAGTGTTTTACATATACATGGTAATATTCAACAATCCCTTCATAAACACTAAAAAATATGTGAGTTGTAAGTTAATGGCATCCTACACCACAAAGCCAGGGAATGGGTTTGTGTTCACATGTGTTATAGGTAAATATACTGTGGAAGGGGTTGTCCCTAGGTCTGCAACCAAGTGACCATTACTGACATGAAAGGAGAACTTGCACTCATCACTGAATGCTACAGATTACCATTCAGTCTCCCAGGTGAACCTGTTACAGCACCACTGGAGATAAGCACAATGATGTGTTGGCCTCAGTGGATGTCTGGATAGAAAACATGCCTGCTTTAAATAAATGATTCCCATATTTGCTCTGATTTGTACATGGACACAGTGATCTCCTACTGCCATCCATAATATATATTGAACTTGGCAAGCACCTATATTATGTAGCTATCCAGAACCTGGCCAGGATTTGATTCTTCTTCTTCTTCTTCTTCTTCTTCTTCTATGTGCCCTGTCCCTTCAGGACGTAGGCGATCATGGCTTTCCACTTTTCCCTATCCCTGGTGGCTCTGAACACACCTTCTCCTGTAATACCATGCAATCCTCGTTCCGTCATCCACCTGATTAGATCCTTCAAATATGTTATCCGTTGCTTTCCTCTGTCTCTTTTGCCCTCTATCTGGCCTGTTAGTATCAGGTTCTCCAAGCCCTTCTTCCTCATTGCATGTCCTAGTTGAGCATCAGAAAGAGACAGCTGAAGTTCCTGGTCATTTGATTACTGTTTCTAATATTGAAACATCATAGATATATTGTGTCCAATATGCACAGCAGTTCTCCAAAAAGAACATCCAGTCTCTTTAAAGGCACACAATATACAGCACCTTAGAAACTGTTCTAATTGAACAAAAAATTGTTTCCATAGTGTTACACCTACCTATCTGCAATGGGCTCTTTCTCCCCTTACAGAATTTTATTGAAACATTCATCATCATTAATCTCATACACTGTGCACTGATATGTATTTTGTGATATGTTATATCACAAAAAGGTTGAAGATTTTTAAAATCTTTAACTGGTGGAAAAATTTGCATCATCTTTCAGGGTTTTGCAATTTTGTGGCAAAGAATGAAATAGCCACCTACCTCTTCAGCAAAAAAAAGAAGCAGTTGCATGTTGACTGTATTTTTTTTTTTAAGAAGGAATGATATATTGTCAAAAGTGAAAATACTGGCAATAATAATATGGCTGATTTGCATGCATTAGCCTACAATATATGCTAATCATTTCACCTAATAAATGCACTAATATTCAGCTAGCAACAATTTAGATTTTTGCTAGGTACCATGAGATTGAATCTATCAGTGATGCAAAGAAGTGATGACTAGAAGCTTCCAAACACAATTTTCCATCAGCAGATATAACTATGAGTTCTTAACTTTAATGTTTTATGTATGTTTTTTTTAGTACTAATCATACACATCAGTTTCTTTTTTGTAAAAATCTAATGATACTAAAACTTGATCTAATCTAAATCTAATCTAATCTATCTAAATCTAAACTTATTTATAAATGGAACTTTGTCTCTGTGTGTGTGTGTGTGTGTGTGTGTGTGTGTCTGTGACCTATAGACTCCGAAACGGCTGAACTGATTTTCTTGAAAATTTACACAGCTGTACTATAAGCGTTTGTGAGTGTTCTTAGCTAGGTTTTGTGTCGAGGAACCCCCGATAAATATTGAAAATCGATAATCGAAAAAATCGGGTTATAGAAGGAGTGGTCCGATTTTAATCAAATTTAATAAACTCATAGACAAAGGCATAAGAAATGATATTCAGAAGTTTCAAGGTTGCAGTTCTTACAATAGTACAGAAAATCGATTATATATATATATATATATATATATATATATATATATATATATAAAAGCTTTCATTACACCCGAGCAATGCCGAGCTACACTGCTAGTAAATCAATATTTGCCGAAAATTGTCATCAAGGATGATAAAAACGAATGATTGAATTTTATTTTAATAATTACAAGATCTGGTTTTGATAAGGATTTTTATTGACATTAGATTCCAACCTTCAAATGTGTTGTTTTCCTTGAACCACTGGAAATGGGAGTAAGCAATTTGTAAAGTTTAGTTAAAAGGTTCTCAATACATCAAAAGAATGCTTTTAACTATCAAATGTTGTGATTTATGAGTTTTAATGTAATGGATATAATTAATCTTGAAAGAGAGATGGTTATTTTGGAATAACTATATAACTATGTGCTCTGGTTGTCTATTTAATGGAAAGAACTTAATTTGCTTACAAAATCAGTTTATATTTTTCATGGAAAATGTTAAGTTGACAACTAATTAAGCAACAATTGGTAATAAGCGACAATTTTTTTTCAAGTTTAGTTTGAAGCTTTCAATTTTACTCTAAATAATTTTGATGCAAATGTAATGTTATTTTTTGTAAGGGTCTTTGCGGGAAAATGACAGCACAGACTTCTGTCATTGTGGCTGAGAGCTCTTGATTTATGCAAATGTATTCCAATCACATTGCTGAATATATAACACTGCTGTAAAGAAGCAATAAACATTGGGCATTGGGGAAAAGGAGAAAAACTTAAAAGAGAAACATAAAAGTTTAAAAAGTAAGCACTGGAGAAAATGGGTGTAGGATGAAGGAGGAGTTGGATAGAGCAAGAGAGTGTGTAGGTCGAAGGGAGGCAAAAAGAGTTGCAGAGAAAGAGCATGTGTGTCAGATGAAAAGAGAGATCTGAAAAGAGAATATCTGTGATGAAGATGGCAAAAGAGCTGCAGAGAGGGAGTGTAGGATGAATGACAAGTTGGAGAGAGTGTTTTTTGAATAAACAGAAGTTAGTATGTAAGATTAAGTGGGAGAAAGAGCATGAGAGAATTAGACAAAAAAGGAAAGAATTAGCAAATTTGTTTCTTAAATCTATCTAAATCTAAACTTATTTATAAATGGAACTTTGTGTGTGTGTGTGTGTGTATCCGTTACCTATAGACTCCGAAATGGCTGAACCGATTTTCTTAAAAATTTTACACAGTTGTACGAGTGTTCTTAGCTCGGTTTTGTGTCAAGGTATCCCCGATAAATATCAAAAATCGATAATCAAAAAAATCGGGTTATAGGAGTGGTCTGATTATAATCAAATTTTATATACTTATAAACAAAGACATCAAAAACGATATTCAGAAGTTTCAAGGTTGCAGTTTTTACAATAGTGCAGAAAACCGATAATATATATATATATATATATATATAAAAGTTTTCATTACACCCAAGCAATGCCGGGCTATACTGCTAGTTAAAAATAAGAAATTGTCAGAAACATTTCAGTTCAGCTTAAAAGATGAAGAATAACAGATTCCATTTGATTAGTAAGAATCAAATATTTCAACTTTTAACTCTAAGATTTGGATATTCAAGTGCTTGAAGACAATGGTCAGTTCTTGTACATGGCACCATGAAATTTTAGGCCATATCAGTACTGAATTTATTAACATTTGTGAAAAAGAACAACTAAATTTGTGCATATTTAAAATATAGGAAATCTTTCAGATCAATGTCAATGCTGAGCTCAAAGTTGAACCTTCAGAACAAAACACTTTTTTCTGTGTTCTGAATCCAATTATAAAATATTTGATATTTAGAGGGTTATAGATATGATTTCATTTTATTTAAAATACATTTCTGATAAATGGACAAAGAGATTTTAACTTTATTCATCTTGGTTTTGAATCAAAATATTTAACTGAAATGAAATCTCGACCCATCAATTGGAATGAGGAGGGAAAAAAAAAGAATTTTATGACTATAGAGTGAAACTCTGATGTTCCTCTATACAACTGAATAAAATTGTTTTCTTTTCATAAATATTTATATTTAGAAACCATTTCCACAAATGAATTCAAAATGCTTTTTTTGCTTCTTTGGTTTTGCTCATTTTCATTTGACACAACAGAAACCAAAAACAGTTTCCTAAAGATGCTTTCTATAAATAAGTGGAATTCTTCCATCAAAATGTCAATGGACCAACTTTTACTGATATTTATTGACTACAATTTGTTTTCTAAAAAGACATCTTCACACTAACAAAAAGAAGCAATTGGCTTTTTATGTAAATTGATTGCTAAAATCAATTGCATTTTATTGCTGGATTTGTCTTCTTTTGTAAGTTCTTAGACAAAACAATGTCATTTAAATAATTTTGGGGCAATTGCATAATTTGATAGGTTTTAATGCCAAAATGTGTGGGAAACATGTTAAATATTTACTTAATACTAAAAGTCAGATTTTTGTATAGGTGTGTAATTGAATGTGTAATTGAATTGGTACCAGAGACATTGAATCAAGGTGTTACTGAAATGTACAAACTTAAAGAACTTTAAAAAAATCAAGTTGTTTGAATGATATGGAGTCTCGATATCAACTGAAAATAAAAAAAAAGTATTTTTCAAGGGAGATAATTATTTAATACCACTAGACTACTATCTCTTTATCTATTTATTGATTTGCATATAAGTATAAAGGCTGTATGCAAAATGGTTGCTTTTTTACAGATACAAAGCATAGCATAATCTGTCTGTAAAGAAATGAATTCAATGGTATTCTTTGTTTGGTCCTAATTTTCAGTTTTGTCTAGTTCTAAATAAATTTGCTATATTGAACATTCATTAGCCCTTCTGGATAAGTGAAGTCATTTGCTTGAAGTAAGCCAATATATCATCTTAAAATGAATTTCTACAATTTAAAGTTAAAGCCTATTTATATAAATTTACAAAGGTGACAATGAATTATTAAGTATCTTAGTTAATTAATATCAATAAAAGGTTAAATTTTTTATTTTTTAAATAAGCTGGACTTAGGTTTTAGCCAACAAAGAACATAGCAATATACATGATAACAATCTTTGTAGCTTTTCAGTAAGAAATAAAATCAACCAACTTCACCAGAGGAAACTGCTAAGTGCATATACATTCTTGTTAGCCATAATGATATTAATGTTAGCCATAATGATATTAATGTTAGCCATAATGATATTAATGTTAGCCATAATGATATTAATGTTAGCCATAATGATATTAATGTTAGCCATAATGATATTAATGTTAGCCATAATGATATTAATGTTAGCCATAATGATATTAATGTTAGCCATAATGATATTAATGTTAGCCATAATGATATTAATGTTAGCCATAATGATATTAATCCTGCACTGAAAATTTTGATGCATCATTACAATATGGAAGCAGAAATAGCAAATAAACAAAATAATTACATTCTCCTCCATAAAAGTCCAGGAATACAGAACTAAAATCATAAATTAAGAGTGATACGTAACTTGTGTACAGATTCAAATCAGTGTATTGGAGGCTGGTTATCAGGAAAATGCATTGTTTTTTTCTACAAGGAATCAATGATTCATCAGCAGAAGCAATAGATTCAGCTTCCTTCTTTGTGAGCTTTGTTTGGAATCCTCATCATGACTGATACAGTTATCATGTTAGGAATTGGTCCTAAATTTCAGAGAAGCTATTTTCTAAAGGGGATAAGTCTCAGGGACAATGTTATCTCCTTGGCATTATAAAGACAAATACAGTCACAAAAAGTTTCACATCATCAGCAGTCAGGTTATATTTTCATTATCTGACATGATACCTCAAAAGGGCGGCTTCTAATGAGGTGTTGGAATAGAGTATTTATTAGATGATTGGCTTTAGAAATAATTATTTATAGAGTACTAGCAGTATAGCCCGGCATTGCTCGGGTGTAATGAAAGCTTTAAAACTAATCCATGGTCCTGGAGCTCAGACTCTTTGGACATTGGCACAAAGGACTAAAAAGCAATAGATATTTCCAGTTAAAGTGAAACTGTAGACTGAAAAAATAAAAGAATGGATGTAAGTCAAATTTTGATTTCCTGTTTATTTTCGTTGTAAACTGAATTTTAAAGGCTAAATAAGTCCTCTGAGTAAATGGTATCATGGCTGAGACTAAGAACTACAATTATACCTACTTAGAGCCAAACCCGAAGCAAAAACTAAAATAAAAGGGCTGAAAAAAAAATACAGTCATACAGGCAGATAAACAGACACACACACAAACATCTTGCCTTTATATATATATATATATATTATCGATTTTCTGCACTATTGTAAGAACTGCAACCTTGAAACTTCTGAATATCATTTCTTATGTCTTTGTCTATGAGTGTATCAAATTTGATTAAAATCGGACCACTCCTTCTATAACCGATTTTTTTCAATTTTCGATATTTATCAGGGGTACCTCGACACAAAACCTAGCTAAGAAAACTCACAGACGCTTATAGTACAACTGTGTAAATTTTCAAGAAAATTGGTTCAGCCGTTTTGGAGTCTATAGGTAATGGACACACACACACACACACACACACACACACACACACACACACAAAGTTCCATTTATAAATAAGTTTAGATGTATAGAATGGGATGCTTTGTGATTTGAGTGCAAGTTTTACTGCCTGCCATACAATTCCATTATACTATTGAGACTGTCCACTGCCTTGAAGAATGAGTGGTTTAGCTAGTTGAAATATTTCATGGCTATGAAAAAAGTTTCTTGCATCCAGTGATATGAATGAAGCATGTCTGTCTGAATGTATGAATGCAAACAAAGATAGAAAATTACTTGGTAAAGAACTGGATCACTGAGACATAATATCTGTAGAAGTAAAAGGAAAGTGAGAGAACATATTTATTCCAGTAAGTATTGGTTATGGCAAAAGGCTTTTAAAATCAACACTGAATCTCTGTAATGATTCTATTACCTTTATCAGATGTGATATATCAGTTTGATTATACAGGTTTACATTGAGCACAAAAGAGGTATAACGTCAAAACTCTTTTTTCATCCTCAATAGAGAATGATAGGTTTTTTTTGTTTTAGCATTTGTGTACACTTTAGCTAACATGCCAGAACAATAGCAGCAGTAATGTTTTCTTTCGAAGGAAAAGTACTTTTTGAAAACTGTAACTCTCAATATCAATCTTCCATTTCTGCATTTTATCATTCTTAATTTTATTCACTCAGTTAAGTGCCATATGTGATACACGCTTTGGGTAATCATGTCTTAAAAGGGACCTGACTGACTGGACAGAAGATTATCCCACAGTAGATTGCCATTGCTCTCTGTGGTAGACTGGTTGCCAGCCAAGGTTATAGAACCCAATCTGTTCTGTTATCTAACCCATAACTAGAGGGAGAATTGAAGTATTATATTATTATGTATTAGTAGGGGATCAGTTTATTACTTCATGACAATAGAAAACCGATCCTCCACTTTATGACTAGTAGAAGCCTTAATCATGATTCCACCTATTATATTCAGTCAATCAGTTAAGTGCCATACATGATACATGGTTGGGTGATCATGTCTCAAAAAAGATATGACTGACTGGGCAGAAGATTATCCCGCAGTAGGTTGCCATTGCTTTCTGTGGTAGACTGGTTGTCAGCCATGGCTATAGAGTCCAATCTGTTCTGTTATTTAACCCATAACTGGAGGGAAGAGATGGAATAATACCTTTCCCAAGAGTATTTGTGCGTAAGTGAATGCAAGGAATTGAACTTAATTTTATTAGACTGCTTAAAATCAAATATGAATGCCACTTATTTCACATCAATATGAAGAATAAAGTGGCATCTAATAGTATCTACAATTCTGAAGGTTCTTGGTTATGTACCTCTTTTTCTGGTGCCAAATATGTTTATTCACTAGCATTTAATGTTTTTAAAGAAAGCCACTGGTCTACCAGCTTGATTTAAAAGTGGCAGTAATAGTGTGATCAGATGTGTCCATCTCTACAATAGAGAGAATTGTTACATGAATTGAATGCACAAAAGCATTTTCTGCCTTGGCTTTCAAGCATTCAAATTCTTTATCTTATGCAATAGCCATGTATAAGAGAAGCAATCTTCTTCATAATTGGCAATCCAATGGGAATGGAACACATCTATAGCCTGATATAGTGAATTCATATATCAAGCAAGAAGTTTGTTCAGAGTCAGTCTTTTAGGATCAGGTTAAATTTTACCCTCAGAAATAGTAAAACCCAGGAGGTCCTAAGTGGTTTCAGAGAATGTTCACTTATCTAAACTTATTTATAAATAGAACTTTGTGTTTGTGTGTGTGTGTGTGTGTGTGTGTGTGTCCATTACCTATAGACTCCGAAATGGCTGAACTGATTTTCTTGAAAATTTACACAGTTGTACTATAAGCGTCTGCAAGTGTTCTTAGCTAGGTTTTGTGTCGAGGTACCCCTGATAAATATCGATAATCGAAAAAATCGGGTTATAGAAGGAGTGGTCCGATTTTAATCAAATTTGATACACTCATAGAGAAAGACATAAGAAATGATATTTAGAAGTTTCAAGGTTGCAGTTCTTACAATAGTGCAGAAAATCGATTATATATATATATATATATATATATATATATATATATATATATATATAGTCAAGATGTTTGTGTATGTGTCTGTTTATCTCTCTGTATGTCCTTTATACAAATCCACAATTTTTATCTGATTCTCACCAAACTTCACAAAAATATTCTTTAGGCTGAGTCTGAGCTCCAGGACCATGGATTAGTTTTAAAGCTTTTATTACATTTGAGCAACGCCGGGCTATACTGCTAGTCATGAATATAGCTAAAGTTAAACATATCAGCAGTGTTAGTAAATCTCCTTGTGGTAAATGTTATATTCTTCCTTACTTTTCCCACAAATAAATATATTATCCAGCTAAGTGAACATTTCAGATTTATTAATGAATTTGCCTATAATGCATTGAAAGCAGGCAGCACTTTTGATTATACCAAACTGATTCTGACAAAATTGGTATGACTGACCATAAACCTAAAATCTAGTAAGGCTTTTTTTCATCAAACTTGATAGTATGTAGATTTGTAGGGATAAGAAATTAATCTCTTCTTCACTTTTACAAAAATTCACAAGGATGTGTGAAATCCTGGTTTTCTCAAATAGAAAAATGATGTGTGAAATCCTGGTTTTCCCAAATAGAAAAATGATTGACCATCTACTTAATGAAGTTGAAACCAGATTTTGCAAGTAGGTGTTAAAATGATTTTTGACCAATGGGAGTGACTTGAAAGAATTTATCTATCCAGTGCTAAATTCAAAATGGTTATATAAATGACCTTGGTGTCAGTCAAGAGTCACAGATGGGAGAAGAGATGAAAGAACTAAAATGCAACCAACTTCAAATCCAGCAAAGATAAGGTCAGGTTGCACCTTGTTCTCTTTCTCCTTATATTTTTCAACAAACACTATGTGAACATTTTGTACAAACTTAACTTTCTCAGTGAACATTAATTTCTACAAATTCTTGTTATTCCTCCTTTAAATAAATTTCTATTTTAACATGAAAAATGTATATTTTATTCTTCTTACACTATTCCACACAATTCCACATATTCCAACCTTCTGATGATTATAACTCTGCATAAATCCTGTAAGCTATAGGGAGTTTGGTTAAATCTGACACAAAGCCAAATCAAAGAAACATTAACCAGCTCCCTATGCCTTCAGATTTCAAGTCAGTTCTACTAAGGAATTGGTCTTGTTCCATATTAATCATCAGTGTTTTAATGTTTGGTAGTGGTTAAACATATAACAGTACAAAATGGTTCACAGTTTAAAAGTAATCAACTACCATTGTTATGTTGTTTATTAGTAATCACTACAATTTGAACTCTCCAAAGAGTAAGTGCTTAACACAATTATCCCTTTTGTAAATATTAGCCTCTTAACTTTAGTTGTAATAAGGTATTTATCTAAAGAGTTATATTTTCTTGACTTAGTAGTTTCTATTCAATCATTGGTAAAATTAGCAAAACATCAAAAAAGGGAAACAGAAAAGGTAAGCAATCCACATCCAATTAATGGAAGTTTCTCATTACCAACATTTACACATACACTTGGATATTACCTTTGTCCAAAGATGATATCAGCACATAAATCAAACACATTCTCTGGTATTGACATCCTCTCACCAAACATTAGCCAACCATCTTAAAGCTCCATGAATTTAATATCATGGATTCAACATTCAAACTTGGATATCTGTGAAAACGTAGCCTCTGAACAAGGGATTAACATATAAAGTTCTCAGTACTACTTGTGTCAATAAGTCCACTGACACTCTTCTTATTTAATCCAGGTTGTAGCATTAAGTAAATAATTCTAGGGTAGGTGCTATCATAGCAACAGTTGGTCACTAAAATTCTGCCAATGTCTCAGCTCTTTTTGAATGGTATATTTTTGCAAAATGTTTTTTTTTGCTATGTTTCTTCCTATATTGGACAATTCTGGTGAAGATACCGATTATTTTCACAGAAGAAACTTTTCCTTTTCTTAGAAATGGCAGCCAATATTTAGCTTTCAAACAATTAGTCATTACTCTAGTACATGTTTCTACATTATTACTGGAAGCAGCTGCTTGTCAACTAAAGGTTGTCTGTGATGCAAAGTCTGATTCTGAATATGTTTGATCCTGTTTCACAGTTCTTGATTCATCAAAGGCAGTTGCAAGATCAAGTGCTTTCTTCTCAAGCAGCTGCTGATGGATAATATTAGACCTCTTCTAAAAAGTATCATGGATATCATCTTTTTTTTTTTTTTTTTAACACATTTCAGTAGTAACTGCCCTGTAATTACAGTCTCTGCTTAGATGCTTTAGTGCCTGAAGATATTCATCTGATGTCTTTTCCTTCTATTGCCAACTGGTGGCTAATAAATGCTTTGTATATATCATTTTTAAGTTTCACATAAAAGTTCTGCAAAGTACAGGCATCATCATCAGAATTTTCACATTCTGAAATATAGTCATCTATGGAAGGAGTAATGTAGTTAATGATTGCATTCAGTTTATCTGGAAAGTGATGCTTAATAGCTTCAAGAAAATTGATGTATGTTGTAAAACCAATACTTCCACTCCTTACCAGCAGAAAAATTTAATTAGAGCTGGTTTCAAATCTCTCAAGTTGCTGGAACTTATCCATAGTCCAGTTGTTTGAAGTCAGTTATATTTCTTTATTGAATAAATTGTAGTAGCACTGAAATGTAGCAATATACATGACAGTAATCTATGTAGCCTTTCAATGAGAAACAATGTCCACTGACATCTCATGAGAAAGGAGTAATATGTATGTATATATATATATATATATATATATATATATATATATATGCACACACATATATATATATAACCAAATGGATAAGGAACAATGCAACATTCAGAATATTAATTTAAAACAGTGCTCAATATAATAATAAATCAATGAATATTTATTATTAATTATACTTTAGAACATGTACAAACGACTACAAAATTGTACATTTTGTTTTGACATTGAAAGAACAATGTCTCATCAGGTGGTTAATAATGATAACAAATTTATGATCTGCGTCTGTTATTCAGTGACTGTTATTGTTGCATAGCAATGTTTTATGTCAACACAAGATAATATCATCTTTGATGGTGGATGTCTTTATGTGAATGCCCCTATAACCTCTCTGAAGATGGCTCATGTGAGCTGAAAGTTTAGAACCAGCATAATAAAAAATATCCAAATATTGGACAATTTTTGTCTTTTTTTTTCATCTGAAATTAAAGCCAAAATATGATGTTTAGAATGACTCATGTTTAAACATAAGACATTCATTGTCTGTTATATTTTACAATATATATATATATATATATATATATATATATATATATATAGATAGATATAAAAACTTTAAATGTTTACCAATTCAAGTTAAAAAGTTATATAATTTGAGCTCAGCTATAGCTGTACCAACAGTATAGAAAAATATGATGAACCATAATAGAAAAATAATGGTAGGATTTGATAGCAATAAATCCTGCAGATGTAATTGCACAGTATAAGAGGAATGTTCTTTGAATGGCCCATGTTTGATATGGCAAATATGAAGGTAAGGCAGATATTGAGGAAATACTAAATATACTACATAGGAACTGCCAAATGTGAATGGAAAAATAGCTTCTAAAACCATCAGATGTGTCTGAGCAACAGAAAATACACAAGTAGCATCGGCCTTTTTATCTATTATTAGGACATTATTAACAGTGGAAAAGAAGCACTATCAGATGGAAAAGTACTGGCTAAATTCAGACTATATAATGGCAATGGAAAATTTGTGCTTAAGTGAAGAATTGCTAATCCTACAGTGAATGAGTAGCCAGTAGTTGAATTAGAGAATTGAGATTGTGGCTGCATGTCAGAATAAGTATTTAATTAAGAACATACTTCAAGGGTAGTAGATACCTGCTACCTCTGAATTATATGTCAAACTATAGCTATTGGCTTTATATTATATCTGCCTGATGTTTATTTTATAAAACTCTGAGTAGTGGATTTTATATATATATAAGCAGTCTTGTCAGGCATGATGTTACTAATCCTGCATTCAATTAATGGAGTCAAATTTTGCCAGCAATTTGATCTTTGAGATTGCTGTAATGCTATGTAATATCAATGATATGACAATTTCCTTATAGATGATATGTGTGTGTGTAAGCTGCATTCACCCTAGTTGAGCCGGCTTCCTCCCTGATGGAGGAAGTTTTATTGGGATTTATTTAAGGGCAGGGTCCTAAGTCCTACCCTGTTAATTAACACATAACTGGAGGCAAGAGACAGGCTAATACCTTTCCCAAGGGTACCAGTATGTAAGTGAATTCAGGGCATTCAACTGGAATTCAAACTTGGCTCACCGATTTTTCTTTCCGAGCCGATATCCACTGCACCACAACACACATCCATCACTAAACGCTTACAGCACCCGGTATTCCCAAGCAGTCACCCATCTAGATACTGACCAGGCTCAACGTTGCTTAACTTTGGTGATCGAACAAGAACTGGTGTATTCAACATGATATAACCGTAAGATGATGAGGCAACAGATGTAGTTCTCTAGACGAATACTGAGAATACCATGGAAGGAGCATGTGAGCAATGAGGATGTTGTAAGGAAAATGGAAACCTATAAGAAAGTTGAATTTTCTCATACACATAATAAGGAAAAAGGTTTATATAATTTGACTCTCACAGGGTCATACTGAAGGTAAGAGGTGCAAAGGAAAACGGTACGTAACCTACCTAACACTTGACTGGAAAGAATAGTAAGGAGACAAGTGTTGCTTTGACATACAAAAGATAGGAAGCTGTAGAGAGCCATGATCAACCTACTAATCACACTTGTGTAAATAGATGAGAGGACAGGAATTGAGAGGGATAGTAAGGAGAAAAAAATTTGCTGACAAATTTTAAGCTAGTCATGTTTGTCCATGTCTTTAAGGGACATGACCTATGACCTAACTGAAATATTTCAACCTTTTTTCTTAACAATCAGTCTCATACATTTTTTTTAGTTTTGTTCCAGTTTTGCAGATTTGGTCAGACAAGGGGTCAAAAATTTTGTAATGTAGCGCCTGGAGACATTTTTATTAGTTCTCATAAGGTCGAAATGTACGTAACTTGTGAGAATTCACATATATTTTTTTGTTTGTTCCTGGCATAAAAATATGAAAATAGAGAACATAACCTCTTGGATGTTCATTGTGGTGCAGTGGATATCGACTCTGAACGATAAATCAGGTTTGAATTCCAGTTGAATTCCTTGCATTCATTTACGCACAAATACCCTTGGGAAAGGCATTAATCCATCCCTTCCCTCCTGTTATGGGTTAAATAATAAGACAGGTTGAGTTCTATAGCCTTAGTTGGCAACCAGCCTACTGCAGAAAGCAACAGCAACCTACTGCAGGATAATCTTCTGTCCAATCAGTCATGTCTCTTTCGAGACATGATTACCCAAGCGTGTATTACTTATGACAAATAACTGACTGACTGAACCTCTTAAGCAAACAAAAAAATGACAAGGAATTTTTTTTTTTTTCGTCAAGAAAAAAATTCAACTTATATTTTTTTCATTTAGGTTTTGGTACTTTAAAATTATAGGTAATAAAATGGGCTTTTTTAATAATGCTAAGGGAAAAAAATAAGATTTATTATTGACAAAATGTTGAACCATATGCAATAAGCAAATTTGAATAACTCAGCAATTTGGCTGAAAGGATTTTTTTTTATTAAAATGCAAAATTCCAAACCTGAATATTCCGTTTGAAATCTATTTATTACAGAATGGTTCTCTTTGTTTTCATTCTAATTTTATTTTTAAAAAAATAAGTTTTTTAATATTTGTTTAAATTTCTTGCAATTATTGATCTCTAAATATTGACTCGATCTGATTTGTCAGAATTTAGCAGAATCATTTCTAATTTTTTTTGTAAATCACTGAAATCAAAATATTAATCCTTATAAATTTAAACAGTTATGATATATCATCTTCTAGAGGCTTATGCCCTATCACGTTGAATACACCGGTTCTCACTCGATCACCGAAGTTAAGTAACGTTGAGCCTGGTCAGTACTTAGATGGGTGACCGCTTGGGAATACCAGGTACTCTAAGCGTTTAGTGACAGATGTGCGTGCTTGTGGCCATATCACGTTGAATACACCGGTTCTCGCTCGATCACCAAAGTTAAGCAACGTTGAGCCTGGTCAGTACTTAGATGGGTGACCGCTTGGGAATACCAGGTGCTGTAAGCATTTGGTGACGGATGTGCGTTGTGGTGCAGTGGATATCAGCTCAGAAAGAGAAATTGGTGAGCTGAGTTTGAATTCCAGTTGAATACCCTGCATTCACTTAAGCACTGGTACCCTTGGGAAAGGTATTAATCCGTCCCTTCCCTCCAGTTATGGGTTAAATAACAGGGTAGGACTTGGGGACCCTGCCCTTAAAATAAATCCCAATGAATCTTGATACTTGAAAAAGAAAAAGAGTATTACTAGGCACAAAAGTTATATAAAAACAACAATAAATTGTTGAAAAGTAAAAAGTATTACCAGCAATAAATAAATAATATTTAGTTGGCATTAAATGACCCGCCAAGGTTGATATGCCATAAAAACAAAACAACCAACTAATCATCTTCTAGAGATCCTTATGAACAAGAAAAGTTTGTTGTTGTTATTGTTATAATTATCATATGCTCAGTTGAATACTTAATCCACCCTTGCCTTCATTTTCTATGCATTCTTGTATTTTATTCTGCATTGATTTCATTGACATTTCTCATATACCAGTTTGACTAACAAAGAATCCAAGCCCACTGTCATCATCATCATTAACTTGTCAATTTTTTCCAATCTTCACTGCATAATATTTATACATTTATTGCTAGGAAATATCTATTTCCAGATATTGAGGTTATCTTTTTAAATACAATTTTTTTATTTATTAGTCCTAATATTATAAAACAGGGAAATATTTCTCCCCTAATGACTGATGTTCTTCAGAAAAAAACCAAATTGAATGTGCTTGATCCAAGCATTTGATCCCCAAATTTTAAGACATTTTCTGTTGAACACTAAGAAAGGAGGATACTATAACATATTACCCTGTTTACTGTAAACCTATTTTCCCATCCCTTTCAACAGTTTTTATTACCTGTAATAAAACTCATCTATTTGGTATTTTAATTGAAGAACTTGAGATCTTCTTTCTGATGCTCTAACCACACAACTGAATACTGCTGCCGCATCTGGTCAGGTGACTCTGCTATTTACCTCGGGGTTCTTGACAAAATCCAACGGAGAATCTGCAATGTGATCAATACCGACTTGGCAGCTCAGCTGTAGTTGCTTTCTCACCAATGTCACATGGCTTCCCTGTGCCTCTTCTATAAATACTTTCATGGATTCTGCTCCAATGAACTTAGATCACTGGTGTACCCTAGGTATGAATTTACACGAACTACTAGATTAGCAACTAGGTCCCATCCTTTTACAGTGAAACCGATAAAGTGTAACCGCAATTTCTACTCTAACAGCTTCTTTTCGCACACTTCCAACCTGCGGAATTCCCTTCCATATACTTGCTTCCCCGACAGCTACAATCTCCAGGAATTTAAATGTAAGGTCAACAGACATATCCTATCACACTAACTTGCATTCATTCTCACAAACTCTTTTTCCATCTACTCCACCCACATCCTCAGTATCCTCATCTGTCTATTACCCTCCTCCTGACATTTCCTATGACTAACCCCTCTTTCTCATCACTTTCCCCGATATAACCCCCTGTGCAACAGTGGCAGTTGAATGCCTTGCTTGGGGTGAGATGATTTTTAAAAAAAAAATGTAAATTTTCACTTTTGATAATTTTCGGATCAGACATTGTTATTCCAAAAGTTACCTAAATTATTGATCTTATTTTGTAGCAGTGTTTATATATAGTAATCCCTATTTTATACAAGTTTCATTAAAAATGGCTGACAGCTACAATCTCCAGGAATTTAAATGTAAGGTCAACAGTCATCTCCTATCTCACTAACCAGCATCCTCTCTCTCATGCTCCTTTCTCCGTTTACTCCACTCCACACTCATCAGTATTCTCATCCTTCTCTTACCCACTTCCTGACACTCCCTATAACATGTCACTCTCTCTCATAACTTTCCTCCTAAGTAACCCCTTGCAAAACAGTGTCAGTAAAATGCCTTGCTTGGGGCAATATGATTGTAAAAAAAAATAGATAGATAGATAGATAGCCAGCCGACAGCTACAATCTCCAAGAATTTAAATGTAAGGTCAATAGTCATCTCCTATCACACTAACTTGCATCCATTCTCTCAAGATCTTTTTCCATCTACTCCACCCACATCCTCGGTATCCTCATCCGTCTATTACCCTCCTCCTGACATTTCCTATGACTAACCCCTCTTTCTCAACACTTTATTCTCTGCAACCACCTGCACAACAGTGGCAGTAGAATGCCTTGCTTGGGGTGAGATGATAAAAAAAAAAAGTAACTGTGATATTTTCATTTGCATTACTGTCACGTTGCAGTCCAAAATGGCTTGTCTTGTGTCAAGTCTTGAGGCTGCATTTTATCCTGATTATATTTTTACTTTGTACTTTCTTGACATTCCTTGCACTTGAATGTACGACAAAATAATTCCTATGAGCTTTTCTCATCTTTCTAACAGACCCTGCATGAGTACCCACACATGTTGTTATTCAATGGGGCAGATATTGGACCAATGTCTGGGTGCACTTATCTAAGTACTAGCAGTAGAGCCCGGCGTTGCTCAGGTGGATTGAAAGCTTTAAAACTAATCCATGGTCCTGGAGCTCAGACTCAGCCTAAAGAATATTTGTGTGAAGTTTGGTGAGAATCGGATAAAAATTGTGGCTTTGTATAAAGGACATGCAGACAGATAAACAGACACATACACAAACCTCGATTTTCTGCACTATTGTAAGAACTGCAACATTGAAACTTCTGAATATCATTTCTTATGTCTTTCTTTATGAGTGTATCCAATTTGATTAAAATCGGACCACTCCTTCTATAACCCGATTTTTTCGATTATCGATATTTATCGGGGGTACCTCGACAGAAAACCTAGCTAAGAACACTCGTAGACGCTTATAGTACAACTGTGTAAATTTTCAAGAAAATCAGTTCAGTTGTTTCAGAGTCTATAGGTAACGGACACATACATACACATACACACACACAGAGACAAAGTTCCATTTATAAATAAGTTTACATTTAGATTTAGAAAATTCTTGTTCCTTTTCGTCTTTATTATTTCTGATTTTCTTCTCTTCTCTTTTACTTAATTTCCCTTTTTGCTTTCATTGAGAAAATAAAAACCTGTTTTAATTTCAGGAGATTGTCTTGTGAAATTCTTAATCTGCAGTCAAAATGTTTCCTAATTTCTAAATAAGTTAATTTTTGTCTAATTTGTTTGATTTGAAAAATTATTATTATATACTGATTTATTTTGACGACTGTTTTTATCTTGTTTCTTTTAACCATAATATTTTGGCTGTTGGATATGTGTTGTGATGCATTGGATATCGGGTCGGAATGAGAAATTGGGGAGCCGAGTTCGAATTCCAGCTGAATTCATTGCATTCACTTACACACAAATACCCTTGGGAAAGGTATTAATCCGTATATTCCTTCCAGTTATGGGTTAAATAACAGGACAGATTGGGTTCTATAGCCTTGGTCGGCAACCAGTCTACCGTAGAAAGCAATGGCAACCTACTGCGGGATAATCTTCTGCCCAGTTAGTCATGTCTCTTTCGAGACATGATTGCCCAAGCGTGTATCACGTATGGCACTTAACTGACTGATTTTGGCTGTTACACTTTCAGCCTTCTTAGTGTCTGTCATAATTGGTAATCTTCCAGAAATTTTAAACCAAATCCTTTATTCAATTCACAGGATTAGATTGTTCTCATTACACTGTTTATTCTAGAGGAAATCTTACATCAGTTAATTCTTCCTTGTGGTATTAATTGTCAATGAAGAGAGTATTATTAAATAAGTGAAAATAACTTATAAGTAATCAGTTAATTGTGATAATGGAAAATTAAAATGAAAATATTATTCTAAGTAATTTTTGAATAATAATAATCATAAGAAGAAAACATGTAAGTTAGTTTATATATTTTTCTACATATTTTATGCAACTGTGTACTGCAACAAAAACCTTCCCCATGCAGGCTTTTTATTTCATGTTCTGAATAACATTAAAGTCCTGATCTGTTCTGGGTTCATATATGTGTTTATCACGGCCTAACCTGAGAGCACCAAATGCAACAGTGCCTACTGCATAGAGAGTTGACATGTGTCACAAGATACATTGACCTTCCAAAAATGCCACAAAGATTCTGTCAGAAACAAACTTCAGTAGTTTAAGATCAAGCCAAATGAGTTGTGCCATTGTTATGGAATCATTTGAGAATTCACAGATAAATAAATGCTTTTTTCTTTTTCTTTGTTTCACCCCAAGCAAGGCAGTACTGCCACTGGTGCACAGGGGGCTACATAAGAGTAAAAGTTTAAACAGGAGGAGAGTGAAGAGAAAGATGGACCAGTTATAGGGAGTGTCAGAGAAAGGGCAAGAGAAGGATGGGAACACAGGTGTGAAGACAGGTAGAGAGAAAGGAAAAGATATACAGGGTGATGTAGAAAGAACTGGAGTCAAGTGGATAAGAGGTGAGTATTGATGTTGCATTTAAATTCCTGGAGGTTGTAGCCATCAGGAAAGCAAGTATATGGAAGGGAGTTCCACAGGCGGGAAGTGCAAGAAAAGAAGCTACTGGAGTAGAATTGTCAGCTGCATTTGGTTGATCTAACTGTAAATGGGTGAGAACTTGTTGCCAGTCTGGTGCAAGTGCACCAGAAAGTGCAAGAAAAGAAGCTACTGGAGTAGAATTGTCAGCTGCATTTGGTTGATCTAACTGTAAATGGGTGAGAACTTGCCAGTCTGGTTGCATGAGTAAATTCTTGTGGCAGGGGCACCAGTGACTTAAGTTTGTCAGAGCAAAGGTCATGAAAATATTTGTAGAATAGATAGAAAGTATTCTTCTAATCCAAAGGATTTCTATTATTATTTAAGCAAATGAAATGTAAATTGGATAATAAAAATAATAATAATGATGATGTCTATGTAACGCTAATAATAATAATAATGTCTATGTAACGCTAGGGATGATGTCTATGTAACGCTAGAGATGATGGGGAAGATAGAAAAAACATGAAATGGAGCCATAACAACACACCACAACCTGCCTTAAATCTTCCCGCAGACTTGGTTGGTAGTGCAATCATAGCAGAAATCGAAATATGATGAAAAATGACATAATAATAATATTATAGGATTTCTCAGTCCAGACAGATCATGTCATTGAAGTACAAGGACCCAACCTTATTATAATATTTTCAATGGTGTCATGATTTCTTAATTTAAGCAATTAAAATTGAAGTAAACCTTCAATAACCTTAGTTTATTATTGGATATTCCTCATGGGATTTTTTTGTTAAATGTTTCTATTCCTGCTACTTTTCATGAACACATGACCCCAAGATTTGTTTGTCTGTCTAAAATACTCCACCACTTCTAATTTTTTAAAAAGAAACTTCTTCTTCTTCTTCTTGCCCTGTCCCTTCAGGGTGTAGGCGATCATGGTTCTCCACGTCTCCCTATCCGTTGTGGCTCTTAGTATGTTTGCTCCTGTTACACCTCGCAACCCTCGTTCCGTCATCCACCTGATCAGGCCCTGCAAATATGTTATCCACTGCCTTCCTCTGTCTCTCTTTCCTTCTATCTGGCCAGTCGGTATCAGGTTCTCCAAGCTCTTCTTCCTTATTGCATGTCCCAGGAACTTCAGTTGTCTCTTCCTATTAATTTCCTTTTTGTTGCCATTCTTTCCAACACCTCATTGTTGCTTGCATGCTCAGTCCACGATATCCGCAGCATCCTTCTGTAGAACCACATTTCCGCTGCTTCCAGTTTTATCCTCATTTTCGATGATATTGTCCAGCATTCACTGCCGTATTGAAGAACTGACATCACATAGCAATCCAGCACTCTTTTCTTTGTTTTTAGTGAAATTTTCCTGTGTGTTAGTACTTTACTCAGCTTCTGGAACACGTCCTTTGCCATGCCAATTTGCCTTCGGATCTCTGTGTCACACTTTCCATCTCCTGTCAGAACACTTCCTAGGTATTTAAATTTTTGTACTTGTTTGGTTCTGCTGACCCCCACCTGTATTTGGCATTTTGGGTTGCACCTTTGGCTGATGACCATAAAGTAGAAGGAAATAATCTTAGATAAAAAATTAATTGGTTCCTTAGTAGCATACATGTGTGTGTGTGTGTGTGTTCTTGAAAAGAAGTCTTTTTAGGTATTTGGGATTAAACTTTTATACCTTATGTAATCCAGTCTAATTCTCTAACATGTTAGCCATCACCTGGCATTTTAAGAGTTTATACAGTGCTTCTTAATTAGATCAACATTACAAAAGACGTTTCTCTTGGTCTCAAATTTTGACCTCCTTTTTAAAATACTAAAAACAAAAAAAATAATAAATTTTCTTACTTTTTATTTCAGTTTGAATTAATAAAGAAGCTTAATGCCATGCCAATTCTTTGATTACTGTCTCATTAAAAAAAAATTTTTCTCTTCTCCTTTGTCAGTTAATTAATAAGTTCTTTTAGTATTTTGATGCAGTTGAGCACTTCTTAGAAAAAAGACTCTTTTGATGTCCACTGCCACTTCTCTGATCTGTTTCTGGTGATTGGATGCTGCTGGGGTTCAGATTATAAGTAATTATTGGCCAGCAACTTGTGGGATTTGGTGTTCCTATTAGCCAGAGTATTGGTGGCGGCTGGCAGTAAGTGTCTATGGTCTTGTAGTCATCATTCCCTGTTAACACCCTAGCTGTCTCTTCCTGCCCCTTCCTTCCACTCTCATTCAATCTTTCTTTTACCCTCCTGTTGTCATTCAGCTTCTCTTTCTCTATCACTTTTCTCACTCTATACCCACTCCACCTTCCCCTCTCTCTCTATACACTTACTCTTGCTTCCCCTCTTTCTATATATACCCACTCCTCTTCTCTCTCTCTCTCTCTCTCTCTCTATATATATATATATATATATATATATACACACCCTCATGCTCCCCCTCTTATACACCCAATCCTGCCCCAACTTTTTCTTGCTCACCCCCCTCTCTCTCTCTACACATATATATGTATACCCACTCCTACTCCCCTCTCTCTATATATACACTTCTCTCTTTCTCTTTCCATACACCCACACCTGCTACCCCTCCCTATACACTATACCTGCTCCCCTTTTTCTATATGCATCCACACCTACCTCCTCTCTCTCTCTCTGTACACCCACTCATTTCGCTCTCAACACCCACTCATTCTTCCTCTCTTTACTGTATCCTTGCAGTCATTCTCTTGTTCTCTCTTCATTTATACACACTCACTCTCTCAATAACTCCTTGTCTTTTTTCTTCCTGCTTTACTCTCTCTTATTTTGCATTTTTCTTTCCTCTAAATGTCTACAACTCTCTTTCTCTCTATTCTCATCAGTTGCTCCTTCTTCTTCCCCTCCTCCTGCTTCACTATTTCAACTGCTACTCAGAAGCAGGCGGTGATGCCCCAGACTTGGCATTATGCCGTTGCAACCACAAAACACGCATTGATTATCCATTTCACTGCCTCAACTTCTCCAGGCGCCCTCTGTGTCCTGAACGCTGCTGCAGTGTGGAGTAGCCGTTAGTTGGCAAGTAGCAGCTTCAATGGAATACCAATACTATTATTACTACTACTATTACTGGTGACTACTATTAGTCAACTTTTACTGTATCTTACTACAAATGTTCCTGTTAACAAGGTACTGATACCCTCTTGTCTATTGTATGCTTTTTACAAGTACTTTTTCTTTCTTTCTTCCAACAGGCACAACTTTCATATTCTTCTTTTTTCTTTCATTCAACTTTGTTGCTTTTTCCTTTTGATTTCATTCATTTTTTTTTTCTTCTTTTGCTTCTTTTTTTCCTCTTTAAGTAAACACTCACTTAAAATTCAATTCTTTTCACTTATTTTTTTACAGTTTTCTGATTTTTCTATCATTTTCTGCAAAGTTTAATGCTTTCTGTTATTTTGGATTTTCTTATACAAATCTTACGGCAAAAGTATTTACAATTTCTTTTTTTACGTTAAACATTTTGAAAACTTAAAAAGAAAAAGTTGAATTTCCACCTTTTCAAATTTTCTAAATTTTTAAAATCACTCTTCATTTGCATCTTGATTGGTCTCATTTTTTTTAAGTTGATTTGAAAGTTTATGAAGTGGAAATGTCTTGGAGTTTTAGAGGAATGGTTCTCCATTTTAAGTAACAAACACATTAAAAGAAATTGGAAAGAAAAATAATTCAACTTCAGCGGAATTTCCAAGCTTTATTTTGGTTCCTTTCATTTTGAAATGGTTTGGGGCTTACAAATATCAGCTCAAAGAAATGATCAACATTAAAATTTAGTCTTTTTTCTCTTTAAACTTTTGTCTAAAACTCTTACCCTTTTCAGCTTGGAAAGTTTAAAATATTTAATTCCATACTGACTTTTAAACTTTTGAATCCCCCTCCAAATATTTTATTTATTATTATAAATATAGACATTACTCTCTTTTAGATATATTTGTTGTTGTTGTTTTTTCTGTTGTCTTTGATTTTTGATTCATTTTTAATATTCCTGTTCATTTTAAAAGTTAGTCACTTGTATATTCTCAGGATGTGCTCTCTTCTAATGTGTGCTCCCCCCTCTTTGATGTAAGTATCTAATCAGTATGTTAATATAAAATTAACATCATTATATCAATACAAAAGTGGAATGATTTGAATACAAAAAATGATCAGACATTGCTTTTTTTTTTTAATTCACTCAACTTTGTTTTCTTGTGCCAAGAACGATTCCACTGAGTGGCCAGAAAACCTTCTGTTGTTAATAAATTACTATTTTCATAAGATGTCAAATGTTTTATGGAAAATAAATGACTGAGGAAATAATTTTTCTTCCTAAAAACTGAACATAGTTGAACTGTTAAAAGTTCCCAAGTTGAATATTTTTAAATGAAATATTAGAAATCTTAATTTCAAGAAATGACTTTGAATCTCTAAAAATCTAATTTGTGGTTGAAAACTGGGCAATGTTATTTTTCATGTAAAACAAACTTCTTTCTTTAGTGATCATTTTATGAAGAATTTCTTCCTTGATTTGTAAAAAAGTCATGAATCTTAAAACTATTTTGCACTATTATGCATTTTAGCAGCTGAATTTTATCAATTATTATAATCATCAGCAAAAAGCAAATCATTCTTGACAGAATCTACCATGGCAATTCTCTCTTAACTTGAAACAGAATTTTTATGGATCTTACTCTTGGCATCTACATGTGCAATGTAATAAAGATATTCATCATACTCTGAATAATTTTATGTACTCAAAAGAATTTAATACACTGAAAAAATCTATTTTAATTAAATGAAAAATAAGAATATTACTTTTGAGATTAGATATCTTTAAAATAATTGATTTGTTTTCATATTTGTAGGAAGCTGATAAATTGTTCAGTACTTTATCTTTCTTTAATTTTTTTATTTATTTATATATTTTTATTTATTTATTTTTTTGGAGAAAATTCTTGGTCTGTGGCTAAAATGGATATCATTTAACATTAGATTAATACCAATTTCTAAAATTCTTGATATTTATTTTTTTGTCAAAATATTTCGTTTGTTATCAGAATGTCTTTCAGAAATAATGTGCTAGATTTAAACTTCTGCTTTCATCTTGTAAGATGGAAAGAAATTTTATGAGAAATGCTAAGTTTTATGACGGATAGAAATGTAATCCTCTCCTGGTTTACAATGAAAGATAATAAAAGTGAAACTGTAAATATGAAAAAAATGAACTTATTTTTTTAAATGTTGGAGAAAGTTAGTAACATTATGGTTCCATTTTGTAATTATTAACCCTGAATAGGTAGGGAATTTCATTATTGCTTCTAAAATTTGGAATTATATAAAATTCAAAAAAATTATTTTAAATATGTATTTCCTTATGTTTATTTAATTTTTAATTACAGTTACTTAAAAATCTTGTCTTATTTTTTAAAAATTGGTCTCTAACTCCCTCTGCTTCAAGTTGCATCCATTCATTCTTTTTAGTTTTGGTTACTGCAAAAGAAAAATTATTTTGGCTAAATTTCTGAAAAGTATGATTTGGAAAATAATTCGAGAAAGTGTGCTTCATTATTGACATATTTGATTGTATTTGTAAATGGTTTTCTAAATTGAAGAAACAAAGTTGGTGAATGAATGATTTTACTGAAAAAATACTTCAATTCTAAGAAGAAAATTTGTCTTCTATTCATGATGCTTGTAAAAACAGAAAATCAACTGCAATTCTTTCAGTTTTGGTTCGAATGTTTCCTATTGATTTCTGGTTTTGTTGAAGTCTCTTCATTTCCTACCACATTTTTGTCTGATCTTGTGACTTCACAGCCCGAATTTTGTCCAGTTAGCACCTCCATCCCCCTTGGCCTCCCTTTACACAACTGACAAACGATTACATCATTGTTGCTTTGACATTTGACCCCTCCTCCCATAACATGAAGAAAAATGAGCTGAATCCTTTCTCTTGTTCACTTTTGATTCAATCAATTGTGCATTAAAAAAAGTTCTGCATTTGTGAAATGGTTTGTTTTGTTTCTTACATTATCAACTCATTTGACAAGGTTCAATCTGAGGAAGAAGCAGTTCAGCTGTAAGTTTCTGACAGGCCATACTTTCTCTAGTCAATAAGATATTGCTGTAAATATAATATAGATAAATTGCTTCAGTTTAGGATTGTGGCTCAACTGGAAAAGACATTTATTTTCTATTTTATCCTATCTCAGAAACTTTAACAAAATTAGAAGTAATTTATAAAATAATTTCAAAATTGTAGATTGGAGCATTATCATTGCAATTGTTACCATTTAATTAAAAAGTTAATTAAATTTTATTTTTCCTTTTAAATTTTAATGAGATCAAACCAGAATACAGGGACCTTCAATGTGAATGATTTTTACATCTTAGGATAATATGCTTTTAAAGTCTTTGATTTCAGTATTATAAATTTCTGAATTGCCTGATGTATATAGACTTACAGTTAATTTGGTAACTTACCAGCAACTGTTTTAATTTCATCTTTCCAATAAACATTTTGCAGAATTTTTTTTCTGTTTTTGTTCTGTCTATTGTCATGAACTTTAGATGAGCCAGTGACGAGAATACCCAGTTCAATTTTTCTCATCATTTTATACAAAGTGAATAATTGCAAAAGCAACTATTTTCTTAAATTCTTAAAAGCTTTGATCTTCCATTTTATTGAAGTTTTCAAATGCATTTCCTTTCTATGCAACAACACAAAAAATACTTTTTTATTTACAGAATTTGGGAATATTTTTATATTTTAATTTAAAAACAAAATAAATTTGCTTTTTCTATACAAACATTTTTCTTTTTCATTTTCATTTTTTTTTTGTTTTACTTTTTTCCGAAGTAAAGAAGCAATATTACATTGCATATAAATTTATTTCAGTTGTAGAAATTTTGAAGATTTTACAAGAACTATAATAATTGTTGATGCCAAATCTACTTGACTGAACTGAGAATTCTTTTGTTAAGGAAAAAGAATAGCAATACAATTTAGAATAACATCTTTTAGATAATAATTCTGTTTTCTACATGACATGTATTACATTACACCAATCTTCTCACTTTTTTTTTCAATTGGAGTAGATAGATTAATCTATCACCCGGTTCACACTCCACCCACATCTATTGAACAGGTTAAGAGGCTCATCCCTTGTTCCCTGTTTAGGATGTGGTTTCCGGCTTTCTCTTTACCAATCTTCTCACTATTACGTAGCCCCCTGCACATCAGTAGCATTGCCACCTTGCTCGGGGTGATACAATTAAAAAAAACAAAAACATAATTACAATTCTTTAAAAAAAGACAAAAAAACAAACGTTTCAAAAGCACAGTTGAAGAGTAAGAAAGGAAAGTCTCTTACTAACCTGTTAAGATTAAAGTTTTATATATTTTTTGTTAATTACATTCCAGAGAGAATGAAATTTCAAATACATTTTAACCTCGTGTTAATGTTTCTTATTTTGAAAAATCATCAGGAGATTGAAGAATCTAAAATAAATTCAATAAATTGGTGAAACTTTTGAACATGATCCTTCTTTTAGAATAAAGTGCAAATTGAAAGTTTCAAATTACTTTGTTTTGACACTATAAAAGAATTATCCTATGTGGATAGAGGTCGCAGGTTCAAATCCTTCCGAATGACACACATTTTTGTAATAAAAATTTATTGTAAAATAATCAGACCGGTAGATATAAATATATAATACTGTTTAATTAAAAACAGAATATCTACTTAAATATGAGTATCAATCAAAAATAATGTTCAAACAAATCATTTCAAAAGAATTAATGTTAATAAAAGAATTTATATAGAGGAGAACATTTTGATAGATTTCATTGGCATTGCTTGTTTCAAAAATTAAAAACCTATTTCTACTCCTATAACAAAGCAGATACACATTGGATGTATTTGACATAGCAACAGTCATTTGTAAATATTATATGTGAAATTTGTAAAGTTGAAGTCATCAATGCAAAGAGTGAGTGAGGAGCTGAAATAAAAAAAAATCTTGACTATTAAGATGAAAAACTGACACAAATGTCAAAACAATGACTGCTTTCTCAGTTGAAAAATCAGTGACTTGTCATAAAAAGTTCTGGACTTTCCATATGCTGGATAAACTTTGATCAGTCAGTCAGTTAAGTGCCATACATAATAAATGCTTAGGTGATCTTGTCTTGAAAGAAACATGACTGACTGGGCAGATAATTATCCCACAATAGGTTGCCATTACTTTCTGCAGTAGACTGGTTGCCAGCCAAGGCTATAAAACCCAATCTTTCCTGTTATTCAACCCATAACTGGAGGGAAGAAACAGATTAATATCTTTTCCAAGGGTATTTGAGCATAAGTGAATGCAAGGAATTCAACTGGACTTCGAACTCGGCTCCTTGATTTCTTGTTCCGAGCCAATATCCACTGCACCACAACGCACATAGCTTCATTAAATAATGAATATATTAGACTATATTATTTTTTTTTTTCAACCTAGATGTCTTGGAACATCCAAGTAAATTTGCAAGCTTCTGTAGATGTTATTGATTTAAAAAAATATTGTTTATCTAATACAAGGCTCAAGAAATATGCAAGGAAAAGGTTTACTGGATGAAGTATGTGATATAAATGTAAGAGTAGTAATTGATCGTTGACATGAAGCAGTCACGATTGTAGTTGCTTGAGAAGGCACATCCACAAAACAGTCTGTTCCACAAAGAAGCAGCTTTTGGGCAAACACGATCTCCTTACAATATACTTACCCGGCACATTTTTGTTTTGGGTAGAGACCCAAATCATCTCTTAGTTGTGTCGCTGTTCTCGAAGACAGAATATGGCTCAGTTGCAGCTCCATCAATGAGGGCAGGGTTGCTTCTGAGAAAAAAATTACACTATTGCAGCAGAGGGATAGACCAGCTGCTTGTCACTGAAAACAGCTCATCTGGCGCTTGAGGGGACTGGGGAATTTTTGTTCCTGTGCCTGTCTGTACATGGTCGGGTCCACATCTTAAAAAAGACCTTGTGTCACATCTCGCTCCAGTGGTGGAGTAGGGTAAATATCCTTACATTTGCAATACAGAACGAATGAGAGGTGATTTCACTCTGAAGATACATTAGCAGGTCTTAATTGTAAATATCTGATTTGATAGAATGGAGCTCATTTGAACATTTACCATAGAAACAGCGGTAGAATAGTGACAATCTTGTGGCATTGCACCTGTGGGAAAGGATCTTCAAGGTGGAAAATATGTCGTCATTTCCAAGCATGTTTTGACTCTGGATAAAAATACTCATGTTTCAAATTAGAATAAAACTCCTCTTCTGTCATGAAATCACTTTAACATTGTTTGAATCAGTGATACCCAAATGTCAAATTATTCTATCAAGCTGAAGTATTTATATACATTGGTTTTTTTATGCAAAGTTTTGACTATTTCTTTGGCTTTCCTCGGATGGTCCTGGGCATGACAGTAAACTGCATTCAGCAGCAAGGCCTCTGATTGGGAGGTTGTAAAGAGCATGGAACCACCTCTTAATTGCTGTTGTTCTCAGGTCCACCATGACATGGAGTGGTAGCACCTATTAAGGTCCCAGCTATGGGCAAAAAGTTAACCCCTGAACTGGGGTCCAAAAACTATGAAAGTATAAAAATAGACTTTTATAGAAACATATACATTTTCAAAGGAAAGATATTATTCTCAGCATAACACTTTTTAATACAAAACTAGAAGACATTTTCATTTTTCTAAAATAAAAAAGAATAAAAACAGAAAAATTTTCATTAAAATCTGACTAAATCAACCTTTTCACTATAACCAAACATTAAAAAAAACTTAAAACCCCACTTTTTGGGGCATTCAAATAACCCACAGAGTTTGATATGCCGTTAAACAAAACTCACTCAGAATTTACTCAGATCTGTTGTACTTGCTTGTTAGAATTTTAAAAATATCTTTCTTTTCATTTCTATGACTACAGAATACTAATGCAACAAAATTTTCAGGTCTTGTATAAATTGCATCAACATGGACACAAATGAGATTGAAATCTGTCCTGTTCTACAAAATATTGACTAATTGCAGTATCAAGCATTAAAAGTTCCATTGCTGATGATCACTGCATTAACTTCTGATATGGAAGAACAGTCAGTCAGTTAAGTGCCATATGTGAAACATGCTTGGGCGATCATGTCTCGAAAGAGACATGACTGACTGGGCAGAAGATTATCCCACAGTAGGTTGCCATTGCTTTCGGCGATAGACTGGTTGCCAGCCAAGGCTACAGAACCCAATCTGTCCTGTTATTTAACCCATAACTGGAAGGAATAGACGGACCTTTCCCAAGGGTATTTGCACATAAGTGAATGCAATGAATTCAACTAGAATTTGAACTCGGCTCAATTATTTAATAAAAAATGGGTTCTGCAAACTGAATTTGTTATGCTGTTAAAAGTCTATATTCATTTCTTTTCTTCTATTTTTATAAACTACTTATAAAGTTGAGAATATCTTTACCCTTTATTTTTAGTTTGTCTCTTTTAATATCATCTTATTTTGTAGAGGATGTCCTGCTTCCTTTTCTTTCCAGACATATTTTTACTAACCTGAACCTGATTTAGTTATTTAAACTTTGATAATACTTTTCCTTTGTGTGTGTCTTCCTGAATTGTTATGTTTACAGGACAGCTGCTTTCTCCTATCTATTCTGTACTGCAACTACAAAGGAATGCTCTACAATATGCTGCCTTTGGTCATATTTTAATCTTTAAGAGAACTAATTTTATAAGATAGTTTCATAATCTTTTGTTATTAAAAGCTACATTGATACTTTTCACTGACCTTTTCTTATAGAGTTCGGTATATTTTATGGTGAGTATCCTCACCATTGTTTTCTTTTTTCTGGTGCATTGTGGTGCAGCGAATATTGGCTTGGAATGAGAAATTGGGGAACCAAATTCAAATTCCAGTTGAATTCATTGCATTCACTTACACACAAATACCCTTGTGAAAGGTATTAATCTGTCTCTTCCCTCCAGTTATTGGTTAAATAACAGGACAGACTGGGTTCTATAGCCTTGGCTAAAAACCAGTCTACCGCAGAAAGCAATGGCAACCTACTGCAGGATAATCTTCTGCCCAATCAGTCATGTCTTTTTTGAGACATGATTGCCCAAGAGTGTTTCACGTATGGCACTTAACTGACTGATATTATCAATGAACTTTTTTTTATTACACATAAAAAGTAATTTTATATAAAAATGTATGTGTATTTTGTTTTGTTTTTTTTTTTGTTAGAGGAACAGATGTCATGATTCCATATTCTTGTTATTTGCGAAATTTGTCAAATTTCATGTTCTTGTGATTCAAAAGGACTTCTTGAAAAGCATGATTATTTATTTACTTTTTTTTAATTAGTGAACAAAATAGACTTTCTGTTGTAATTTCCATGATTTACTAGTTTTTTTATATTCTCTTGATAGGGTCAAAATGTAAAAGTTTTATTGACATATCTGGAAGATAGTGTAGCTTTTATGCTGCATAATATTCATAAGAAGAAAACAGAAGACATTGGTGAAAATAGTATTTACAATCAGTCAGTTAAGTGCCATATGTAATACACGCTTGGGCGATCATGTCTTGAAAGAGACATGACTGACTGGGCAGAAGATTATCCTGCAATAGGTTGCCATTGCTTTCTGTGGTAGACTGGTTGCCGACCAAGGCTATAGAACCCAAACTGTCCTGTTATTTAACCCATAACTGGAAGGAATAGATGGATTAATACCTTTCCCAAGGGTATTTGCACATAAGTGAATGCAATGAATTCAGCTGGAATTCGAACTTGGCTCCCCGATTTCTCTTTCCGAGCCTATATCCAATGCACCACAAAGCACATCTGTCAGTATTGACAATAACTAAGATAATAATCACAAAAATTTATGTAAAATTCTTTTAATAAAATTTATAGATTCGAATAAAATCAGACACCATATTAAAGGTGTTGAATTATTGATTCTATGTTTAAATCTTTTTAGTTTGAAGACTTTTGAATGATTACAAGTTAGTTTAAATGCTTAATATATCCTACTTAGAAAAAACAATATATCCTACTTAGGATATATTGCTTTTTCTACAGAAAACTCTCTTTTCCAATTTTCTCACTCTTTTTTTTTTTTTTCAATTGGAGTAGATAGACTAACCTATCGCCCGGTTCACACTCCACCCACGTCTATTGAACAGGTGAAGAGGCTCATCCCTTGTTTCCTGTTTAGGATGCGGTTTCCGGTTTTCTCTTTTCCAATCTCTTCAATCTTATGTAGCCCTCTGCACATCAGTGGTGTTACCGCCTTGCTCGGAGTGATATGATTAAAAAAAAAGTTCTTTCTACAATGTAGCAGAGCTTTATTTAACCATTTGTTCATTACTTTAGGATTTTTCTTTGGGGATCATCAGCAAGATTAAAAGAACTTCCAGTAGAAAAATTCTGAAGTCAACAAATGAAGATAAAATTATTTTTTTTAGTTATATTTGCAGTTATATAACTGTAATGGGTTATTTGTGTCATCAGAATGAGTGACAATCAAATATCAAATGTCTTGTGCACAGCCAGCTACATAGTGGCACAAGAAACCCTAAGCAGACAAGCTGAAGGACAATCCTGAGGGTTGTTAGGGTGACATGTAAGACTTTTGAGTAGATGGCTCTGGACTGAAAAGAGTAGAATGTATGTTGTCACAACGACATTAAAGCATTTGAACTTTGACACCTTTGATATCTAAGGGAGGCAAAAGAAAGGACTAAACAATCTGCATTAAAACCAACAGGCTTGTCTCAAACAACAATCTTCTATCCAATGTGGTCTTATATAAAAGTCTCTTCCTGAACTGAAGTACTATATTAGACATAAACATCTATTGACTAACATAAAAGCAACTGGGCATCGATATATCAAAACCAACAGAAGGGATTATATATATATATATACTAGCAGTATAGCCTGGCATTACTCGGGTGTAATGAAAACTTTAAAACTAACCTATGGTCCTGGAGCTCAGACTCTTTGGATGTTGACACGAAAGACTAAAAAGCAATAGTTGTTTCCAGTTAAAGCGAAACCATAGACTGAAAGAAAAATAAACGGATGTAAGTCAAATTTTGATTTCCTGATATCGATATCAAATCAGTTTTTTTCATCAGAAACTGAATTTTGAAGGCTAAATAAGTCCTCTGAGTAAATGGTATCATGGCTTAGACTAAGAACTACAATTATACCTACTTAGAGCCAAACCTGAAGCTAAAACTAAAATAAAAGGACTGAAAAAATACAGACATACAGGCAGATAAACAGACACGCACATAAACATCTTGCCTTTTACATATATATATATATATATATATATATATATATTATTGATTTTCTGCACTATTGTAAGAACTGCAACCTTGAAACTTCTGAATATCGTTTCTTATGTCTCTGTCTACGAGTGTATCAAATTTGATTAAAGTTGGACCACTCCTTCTATAACCCGATTTTTTCGATTTTTCGGTTTTCGATATTTATCGGAGGTACCTCAACACAAAACCTAGCTAAGAACACTCGCAGACGCTTATAGTACAACTGTAAATTTTCAAAAAAATCAGTTCACCCGTTTCGGAGTCTATAGGTAATGGACACACACACACACACACACACACAAAGTTCCATTTATAAATAAGTTTAGATATATGTGTGTGTATAGAGAAAAATTTGGAACTTAGGATTTCTCATAAATTATTCTTTTTCACATACACACACATATATACATACTTTCTACTGATCATTCAAAATAAATACATTCAAGCTTTCTCTGCGTCAGTTGCATGTATGACATCTTAATTTCAGTGTCAGTTCCAAATAGAGAAAGCATTGCTCCCTTATTTTATATTCTTTTCTAATTTTTCTCATTATGATATTTACAAATCCAATACAATTTTGGTAAAAAAAAAAAATTAAATTCCTGATATTGTTTGTGCAGCCATTAGTGATATTTTTTTCTTTTGGACAAATATTTCAAAGATGAACAAGGTTACAACTTTTCTGACCACTTGGCTAAATTTTGATACTTTTTGAAATTCCACTTTTATTCTTTCTTTTTGTATTGATCTTGGCTTTTTGTCCTTTCATTTGATGATTCCTTTTATCTACAAAACAACTTTGTGTCCTTTTAGGAACAAATAATTTTGTTTTAAAACCAAATTGCTCTGTTTCCTAAAAAGTAACTATTTTGAAATGCAAAAATATCTTTTTGAGGATAGATTGGTTTGTAAAGTGCACAACACATTTTCTCAGCACCTTTGTATTCATGTGCAAAACTCAAAGACATAAAGATGTGTCTGTAGGTCTCTGTACACAGACTTATGTATTTGTGCATATACATTCATGTGTAAATATTTTGCTGTGTAAAAGTGCAGATATATATATATATATATATATATATATATATATATAAAGAGAGAGCGAGAATGTTCTTTCTATCTCAGTTGATGCAGATATAACATTCATAATGAAAAAGACTTGTTCTTTTTGCCATCGTGGACACGATGCAAATTTCAGTCTTTGCAATTGTTAAAAGTTGATTTGTCAATGGAAGCCATCATTGATTTTTAAAGCTTTTGATCTTTTGTTAGAAAAAAATCCTATTGCAGGGTGGGTGGGATGTTTTATTGATGTCCTCAGCAGTTATTTCTCTTCGATGACAAAATATCAGTAATGGAAAAACAAGAATTGTTCATCTAAATAGTTCAAAGGTTTAATTCTTGTGTTCCTTCAGCCATTATGTATTCATCAAAAGATGATTTAAGTTTATGAATTTGTTGCCAACCTAATATTTAGGTTGAAACCTGTGTTCAGGTTATGCACACACACACACACACACACACCATTTTGACTAGTTGCATTGATAAGAATCTATTGTAGGCCAATATTAAAGACAAAAGTAATTTTAATTGACAGTATTTGCCCCAATGTTAAAGAATTTATGAAAGAAATCTGAGCCAGGGTGATGTCAGTTTGTCTGAATAATAGATTTATGGAAGGTGACAAAATAATGACTGAAATTCTGCCTTTTACTATTCCAGTTTCCTCTTTACATGAAGTCTTTGATAGCTTCTCTCTGACAAACCATCTTCTTAGAAATTGGAGCTAATTTATTTACTTATTTTTTGGGTAATAAAATATATTTTTTAAATTAATGCATCTTTGAAATATATGGCCAAATAAGTACTACAAAGTCAAAGGGGTTCTAAAAGAGTAATAAATACCTACTATAACAAAAGTCAGGAAGTTCTGGAGAGCCATGATCATCCATTTTCTGGAGAGTCATAACAGTGATCAGGTGATGAGTAAAAGCACAAGAAGAATTGGATTCCTGCTTCTCCCAATGGAATTGATATAAAATAAACATAAACAGGTAGAATTCTAACTTTGATTACAGATTCACTTTTCAATAGTACTTCTATGTACCTTGTCTGATCATGTCCTTCCACGTCTCCCTATCCCAAGTGGCTCTTAGCACACTTTCTCCTGTAACATCTCACAACCCCTGTTCTGCCATCCACCTGCTCAGGCCCTTCAAATATGTTATCTGCTGCTTTCCTCTGTCTCTTTTCCCCTCTATCTGGCCTGTTAGTATCAGGTTCTCTAAGCCCTCCTTCCTCGTTGTATGTCTCAGGAACTTTAGTTGTCTCATCCTGATGCACAATATTAATTTCTTTTTCATTTCCATCCTTTCCAAAACCTCATCATTGCTTACATGCTCGGTCCATGATATCCGCAGCATCCTTCTATAGAATCATATATCAGCTGCTTCAAATTTTTCCTTCATTTTCGATGATATTGTCCAGCATTCACTGCCATATTGAAGAACAGACATCACATAGCAATCTAGTAGTCTCTTTTTTGTTTCTAGTGAAAGTTTCCTGTCTCTTAATACTTTACTTAGCTTCTGGAATGCGTCCTTAGCCATGCCAATTTGCCTTCAGATCTCTGTGTTGCACTTTCCATTTTCTGTTAGAACACTTTCCTGGTATTTAAATTTTTGTACCTGCTTGTTTTTAGTATCCCCTACCTGTATTTGGCATTTTGGGCTGCTCTTTTTGCTGATGACCATCTAATCATCATATATTTGGCACATGTAGATTATTTCTCTTATTTAACAGCTTGAGTTGTGGAATTTAATTTTTTTTTAACTTTCTTAATAGCAATGATATTTATTTATTATTTTTACTTGATGCACACTAATATTTAAAGCTGAATTTGATCAATAAAACTTTTAATCATCTTGCTTAGTTTTTTTTTTTAATTAAGAAATAAAAATATAATTTAGCTTTAATTATTATTTCATTTGTAATAAAGAAACCAGTCCTTGTTTTTTTTTTTGTTTTTGTTTTTTACTATGGACTTGCTGTTCTTGATGTTTTTGATATTTTTTTATTTGATATATATAGGATTTTCTTAAACCCTTTTATAAAGTAACTTAATAAATTTAGCTGATCTAATCAAAATTATGATTTTCAATAAGTTGGAAAAGTAACAGTAGAAATGTTAGAATCTGGTTTTATTGTTTCATGTTATTAATAAAATTATTTTTCTTTATATCAAATTTTCCTTGTTTATTGCAGAGCAGCTTTATTTTAAAGCAAAAACACTTTTTCAGCAATGTTTCATCTTTGTTTTAGTTCTTTTCTTTAAAAAAAAAACAGTTAATTACTATTTGAATATTAAAACTGTCATGGACCCAGAATAGGTCTGGAAGAAAACTCGAACTCGGGAATTAGTGAAACATATATATTAAACAAAAAACAAATACAAGAGTGTTACATGTCAGTCTGACTGCAAAGTATTAGACTGGGGTGACTCAACCCAACTCAACTCCACCCCAAGAGGCATATTCTCCCGGTATTCATAATAATAGGAATAATTCATAATGGTCCAAAAGGGGTTATCTAATTAATGCTAAGATATCTAGTGATGTAATCTTTTCAATATCTTAGTTGTTTGGTTCTCAAAATCAAACACTGATGTTTGCAAATCAGGTTAATACTTGTAAGAATTGGTCTAAAAGGCCATGTGTTATCAAATTAGTCTTGTTGCATAGTTACAGCTTGTTCATATCAAGTCCAGACGAGATGACTTTATTCTTCTTTTTGACCAACATGTGATGGCTACCAGTTACTGGATACTGTCCACTGATCCATCTTTTTTTATTTTCTCTCTGTTGATGGCATTTATCCAGCAATGATAGATTTTCAAGTTGATTAACTTCTGATCTGTTTCTTATTCTGAACATCACTTTGCTGGTCAGAAGCATTGTTAGTCATTAGGACCTGCATCCATCAGAGCTTATTAAATGGTTACAACTGTTTTTTTTTTTTTGTATGACTTATTAGTGCTTTTATTAAAGTAAATGTACTCAAGAAACTATTTGATGTGCCCATGTTTGAAATATTTAGTAATAGAAATAAAATTCTTTAATTCTTTTTTTGCTTCATACTATCAGAATTTCAAAGACTTGAAAGGATAAGAACTTTGAACAATTTTTTTTTTTGGGTTTTTTTTTTTTTTTGTCTGAATCTCTGGGATAAAGAATTATCATTGACATGATTTACATGCAGACTATTGTTTCCATCTTTGTTGTTGATAATTTTGTGACATAGTAATTGTGAGTTCAACCCTTAGCCTGGGTACTGAGTATTTGAACTTAGTGGAAACAGTAAGGAGTAACTAAGCAGTAATAAAAAAGAACTAGATGTCCCCATCTCTGGACATAGGCAGTGGAACGAGAACAATTTACAACAGAGATGAAATAAAGGATTTAGTTCAAAAGTAGCTGAAGGTTATCTGGATTAATAGTCACTTGTGAGCACAGTGACCAAACAGTTAACAATAACAAAGATGGGCACAATATTCCATGTGTAAATAATGTAAATAATTTGGTTCATAATTTATATTAATTGCTAATTTTAGAATAACAAAATTGGTCAAACGGTTATTATTATGGTAAATAGAATCAATGAATCAAATTTGAATTTTAACTAACACCCTTGAGAAAGGCATGCGTTCACTTCTCCTGTATTCTATCAGTCAGTTAAGTGCCATATGTGATACACACTTTGGGTGATCATGTCTTCAAAGAGACGGGGCAGAAGATTATTCCGCAGTAGGTCGTCATTGCTTTCCGCGGTAGACTGGTTGCCAGCCAAGACTATAGAACCCAATCTGTTCTATTATTTAACCCATAACTGGAGGGAAGCGATGGATTAATATCTTTCCCAAGGGTATTTGTGTGTAAGTGAATGCAAGGAATTCAACTATATTTTATAAGTGCACTAAATAGAAATGTGAGGTAGTCTAATGGTTATGTAAAATAGAATCAAAATGAAGACAAAATATTGTTTCTATTACAACAGAGCTAACGCAATCTTCTCACATCATGATTACAATTTTGGCTTTAGCTCTTTTTTTTTTTTTTTTTTTTTAATAACAAGTTGAAAAGTATTTTTATTTGAGTGTGAAAACCCGAGGAAAATGAGTTACCCAGAATTCCAAAGTAAGTAGGAAAATGGCACTGCATTGCAATTCTTAATATAGCCTTTGTTCTGACTCTAGTAAAGAAAGGCTTTCAGGCCACAAATTCTGTGTCTGTCTAACTAGAAAATGTTAGAACTAAATAACTCATAAGAAAAATGTCCAATTTTAAAGTAAGGCAAGTTAAACATCATCATTTTTATTATCACCTTAAAAGAAGTGAATCATATTAAATAAGCTGAACAAGATTTTCCATACTTGATTTAAAACATTCTCTTAATAAATAAAAATGGAAGATTATTACTGTTACTATGACAACCATCAGAATTACAATTTCTACTATATTCTGTGAGATTTTAGATAATGCAAGATAATGTTTTAACCAATGAGCTTTAGAGGCTCAGCTTTACTCATATCTGTCACTTTTAAGATATTAAGAATTCTGATACATGTAATGTAAGATATATATAACTATTCAAACTATGGAATGGTTTTCTTTCAACACAAATTTTCTATCTGGTAGCAAAAGATACACTTGTTTGCTGTATTAAATGTTAATCTGTATTCCTTAAAACTTTTGGTCATAGCAAAAATTCAAAAAATATTTTTTATGTGTTTATATTTTCACAAAGAACAACATAGTACAGAAAAATAGCTATAAAAATTTCAGGTATATTATTCTTTTTTTATGTAGGCTATAAAGCATAATTTTTGATAGCATTTAATTATTTTTAAGCATCAAAGGATAGAAATTGGTTTTGGATTTTGTTGATAAATATCATGAAAACTCATGCTGATCAACTAATATACACTCATACATACACCATTTTAATTATCAATATTTGGGATTTGCTTTTTTGACTTTGTAATTTCTTATTGGATGTGCATTGTGGTGCAGTCGATATCGGCTCAGAATGAGAAATCGGGGAGCCGAGTTCGAATTCCAGTTAAATTTCTTGCATTCACTTACACACAAATATCCTTGGGAAAGATATTAATCTGTCTCTTCTCTCCAGTTATGGGTTAAATAATAGAACAGATTGGGTTCTATAGCCTTGGTTGGCAACCAGTCTACCACAAAAAGTAATGACAACCTACTGTGGGATAATCTTCTGCCCAGTCAGTCATGTCTCTTTCGAGACATGATCGCCCAAAGCGTGTATCACGTATGGCACTCAACTGACTGATTCCTTTTTTAGGCTTAAAACTAGTATTTTCTGTGCACTTTAAACAAGTAATTTTAAAATTTGTAAAATTATAATCAGAAATATATTTACTTTTTAGATTTAATTTTTTTAATAAAAATTGAATAAAATCAAATTTGAAGAATTTTAGCAATTTTTCAACTACAGAGTTATCCTCTTATTTGGATTGGAACCTTAGATTCAGATTAGAATTTAGATAGTCAAACTTTACAGAAAAATTTATTTCTGAAACTAATACCAATTTTAGTAAGGAATAGTAAATTTAATTTATTATCAGTTAACTTTTATGCTCTTAATGTTACTATTTCATTGGTGTTAGTCAAAATTGACTTTATGTTGACAATTTGAATAACCTTCTGAGAATTTTAAACTGAATCCTTCATCCTGTCTAGGAATGTATTGTTCTTTTTAGTACTGCTCAGTTATTGTTTCCTTTCTTTCCACTGACACTAAGACTGTACTACCCAGCACAGGGTTTGAACTCATAATTACTATATCACCAAGTTTACAAACTTATACTTTATTCCCTAAATTATTGTCCCATGGAACAATCCTCAGTCTAGAACTTGAAGTTTTTACCATGTTTTTATGGCCTGCCTCCTGCTGTCCTGCTTGACTACCTTCACTGCTGTTTTTTTTTTTTTTTTGTATTGTTGCTGCTACCTTGCTGTTCTTTCTCTTCTTTCTCTTTCTTTATTAATGGCTTCCATATGTTGTTTATTTCTACACTAGGCCTACTGTGGAGTTCATTATAGCCTAACACATGCACTGTAGAAGGATATAAAGTACAACAGTCAAAACATTATGATAAAAACTGACTTGGTGACAATACATTCATTTTTTTTTTCCCCCTAATATTTGGGAACATTCAATGAGCAAAGATAAAATGCAAATAAAATTTTCTTTTCTTAATTTTTTATCTTTTGTCACTTCTTTGTCTTTGAGAAACTCTCTTGACTAATCTTTTTTATTTGCTTTCTAATGCTTTTGAGCAAACAAATTTTATTTTTGGTTGTTATTCAGGATTGGAAAAAACAGTTTTTTTGTTTTTTTTTTATTAAAAAAAAAACCCAACAACCTTCTTTCTTTATAGGTCACATAAGAAATTTCTAAATTGTTGCTAACTTGAACAATAAGCATTTATGATCTTTCATTTGTTTGCTGAATATGTTATTGACTTGCCAAACCCAAATTGATACATCCTGTTTTAAATACTTTCTTCTAAGCTTAGCCTCACCTGGCCATACTAATAAGGCACCTAGTTAGAATCAAACTGACAGGCAGTGAATTGCAAGATCAATTTGTTTTTGCTGTTAATATATGGCAAGAATCTATTTCAATTGCATTGAAGGTTCTGCTTCAGTCTTTGTCTTCTTGAATTTTTTTTTAAACCTTTTATCTCTTTTCATCCAACTTTTTTTATACTACTCAATAAAAGGCTCAAATGTCAATCAAGGTAGTGAATTTTTAGATGAGGTTGTTCTAATAATGTAAGGGGAGGGGGAAAGGAGTACATATTTTGAGGATATGTAGGATAGATAACAGTTGACTCTAGATTTGAAGAGGTTAAGATTGTGGTGGTCAGGGAAGCATTCCTTCTGGAGTCTATTCCATAAAGTGAGAGTTCTGGTGATTAAACTGAGTGAAATTTCTTTCTTATTAATGGAATATAAAGAAGATGAGTTCACACCATGTACAATTGTACATGATATAATGGGTCCTAACTGTGAAAGTTTGAACTGGTGGAACTAAAGAATATAGCTTGTTTGAATATCGGCCATGGAAATACCGATATAGTAGGGAGAGGCTAGCTATCATCTATGTGGAAAGTGTTACAGGATGGAAAATAGTTAATCATCTACTAGGCCAAATATTCATTTTTGAATTCTGTCAAGTTTGGACATTAAGGACTAGACAGCATCAGCCCAAATATGGCAACAATACTCCATTTTTGGTTTGATTCGATTTTTTTAAAATATAGTGAATGAAAGGCAAATTCATTCCATTGGGGTGGTAGAAGAAGCTGACCATTTTTTGAGCATTTTTAGCAATGAAGCAAATATACCAGTTCCACTTGAAGTCTGCACTGAGCTTTACACCCAATAGAAGTTCTTGCCTGTGGAACTCCCTTCTATATACTTGCTTTCCTGATGGCTATAACCTCCTGGAATTTAAATGCAAAGTCAATTCCCATCTCTTATCCACTTAACTCCAGCCCTTTCTACATCACCCCGTGTATCTTGTTCTTTTCCTTTCACTCTACCTTCCCAACTGTCTTCACTCCTGTGTTCACATCCTTCTCTTGCCCTTTCTTTTTCACCCCCTGTAGCTGGTTCGTCTTTCTCTTCACTCTCCTCCTGCCTAATACTTCAACTCTCTTATGTAACTCCAGCCCTTTCTACATCACCCTGTGTATCTTGTTCTTTTCCTTTCTCTCTACCTTTGCAACTGTCTTCACTCCTGTGTTTACATCCTTCTCTTGCCCTTTCTCTTTCACCCGCTGTAGCTGGTTTGTCTTTCTCTTCACTCTCCTCCTGCCTAATACTTCAACTCTCTTATGTAACTCCAGCCCTTTCTACATCACCCTGTGTATCTTGTTCTTTTCCTTTCTCTCTACCTTTGCAACTGTCTTCACTCCTGTGTTCATATCCTTCTCTTGCCCTTTCTCTTTCACCTTCTGTAACTAGTTCAGCTTTGTCTTCACTCTCCTCCTGCCTAATACTTCAGCTCTCCTATGTAACCCCTGCACATCAGTAGTGTTAAACCTTGTTTGGGGTGAAATGATTAAAAATAAAAAAAAATAGTCTCATTGAGAGTCCCACTGCACACAAGGATGAGTAAATTTATGTTCTGCATGGTGTTGATAAAATGTTACTAGATTTGATTTGAAGGTATTGAATGATATAAGCCTTTTTTTCTATCATTGGGCTGTGAGAACTAGAGTAGTGGAGTGATCAACTACCAGACTCTGATCATTTTTGGAGGGGCACCAATAAACCTGGTATTGTCTGCCTATATATTTACTAAATATCTGAGAATGTTCTTTCACATACCTAAATAAAATATTGCTACTTATCAAGTAACAGCTGACAAACATCTGCCTTGATAGAAGATGATTCCTCCTTAAGAAAACAGAGTATTTATATTTTCATCATATGTGATACTTGTATTGGGGTGGGGTTCTTACAAAACTGATGTAGACAATAGCTAAAGGGCAGATAATATGTCAATCTGTAATGCAACACCTCTAATCATTAGTTAGTATTATTAGTTCTCTTGGTGATGACATTCATGACTCATCATACAAATTTTAGGAACAATTTTTGCTGCTAATTTATTAAGAGTAACAGTTGTAACATAATGTGAAGAATCAATAGGAATTGATACTTCAGGCAGTCCAAGAACTTCGGGCATTCTTGAAACATAAGGCACCAAGTCTGTAACTGACTTGGTTGAAAGCTTCAGAAGTTGATCTACAAGTCACTTCAAATTTACAACAAAGCTGCTGTTGTGTTATTTTAATTTCTATCCAGCATTCACTGACTCAGATATCTATACAAGAACATAATCATCAACTCTAAATGCATGCAAAGAATGTAAAATATTTGCTCTTCATTTTCTATCAAACTGACTCTTCTGAAATAGATAACATCTATTTAATTTCAGTAGTTAAAATTGTGCAGAAGCAATTTACCTACCTTCAACGTGTTGATTTTGATTTTCTCTTTTCCGTCCACTTTCATTTTCATTACCATTCATGAAATATAAGCTCTTGCCATTTACTAATACCAAATCCAGGTAGGGCATCAGACTCCTCTATAGTAAACACTTCAATCTAATTTAATTATACATCAGCAACAAAGAAGATATGTTCTATGAATAGACCAGCAAAATTTACATGTATTCTTTCCTGTGGATGACTTGGATATTCTTAGTCATGAAGTGGAACTTTATTATGACTGTTCTGATGTTGAATGTATACTTTACAAAACTTTCATGTCCTCTCACTATCAGTATCCAGGTTTAGTCAGCACAAATAACATCAAACAAGTGCCTTCATGTATACTCTTCTGATATATGTCTGATAAAACAATTGCAAAACCTTCTACCTCACCCTGAAACAGATGACTATCCAACTTCCTAACTGTATTGCACCATCCTCTCATTTCATTTTTTTAATAGTTAAAGTATAGCTTTAATCCAGCCATTCATGGTTCATATACTTTGTTCATAACATGATCTTTCTAGTTTCTGAGTATCTATCAGTTATAACTGCACAAGAATCTATTATTTGAACCTGAACAATGATCTACTAATGCCTTTACCAGATGATAATTAAGATAATCAATATTACTCTTAGAAAACCTACTGCAAGACTCTAATTTATAGTTCTAGGTCACAAGAGGAGGAATGGTCTTAGTTTCAGTAAACACTGCCAACAGAGCTTTAGGGTCATAAAGTAAAAATATTTGCCTTACAGTCACTAAATTTTTTGATGGTAAGCACAAAAGCTAGACTTTCCTTTTCAATATGAGTATAATATTTTTCTGCAGCCAAAAACATACTTAAAAGGCAACATACCACATTTCTACAATATTTACATTATTCGAACTATTGTCCTCATCTTTGTTGCCATTTGTACGACATTTCAGCCATTGTACGCTCCAGCCTTCTTCAGGTGCTAGGAATTTTGAACTGAATAAAGGGTTCGGTTCAAAATTCCTAGCACCTGAAGAAGGCCAGAGTGTACAACAGCCGAAATGTTGTACAAATGGCAACAAAGATGAGGACAATAGTCCGAATAATGTAAATACTACCTCATCTCAGAAATATAGACAAATACGAGATTTCCACTCATTATCTATGTTGAGCCATTGTTGCTCTTATTCCACAGAAGCATTTTTAAAAAGGGTCAAAATCATTTTTCATTTTTGTCAACAAAAAGCCTAAAGCGCACCAATTTTTTTGGCTCTTGAAAAGCTGCTTTTTCTTTTTTTTGTTCTACTATCCATACTCAAGTTTTCTCTTCCTTTAACAAACAATGCAGTGCTTGAATTGGTTAAATGAGTTTTATGATTCAAAACTCCAAGAAGTAACGTTCTTTGTAGTAAGGGTCTCATGCATTGCAGCAACATATTTCTGGAAGGAGAGCTAAGTATTCTTTGCTAAGTCTAAGGCCTAAATAGGTCACTTCTGGCAGAAGGAACTGACATTCAATCTTTTCAGTTTAAATCCTGACTTGTCCAATGCAATAGTTTTATTTCTGAAGATTTAAAAAGGAGCTAATATCATCCATGGTTTTTGCAAGTAAAATTTCAATTTTTAGCAAGTGTTTTCTGGTAACCTTAGATTACTTGGCGAGTAAAATTTCAATTTTTTGCAAGTGTTTACAAACTTTGGGGACAACCTAATATCACAAAGTTTAAACTTATTTATGGTTTGTTTATAGTTGAACAGTTCTAGTAATGCATTCTCACCAGTGCAATGTGGCTTCCCTGTGTCTCTTCTACAAATACTTTCACAGTTTCTGCTCTGATGAACTTAGCTGCCTGGTGCACCCTATGTATTAATTTACTTGAGCTACAAAATTAGCAACTAGGTCCCACTCATTTACTGTAAAACTAATAAATTGTAAACGCAAATTCTACTCCGGCAGCTTCTTTTCTCGCATTTTCCGCCTGTGGAATTCCCTTCCGTTTACTTGCTTCCCCGACAGCTACAATCTCCAAGAATTTAAATGTAAAGTCAATAGTCATCTTGTATCTCACTAACCTGCATCCTCTCTCTCATGCTCCTTTCTCCATCCACTTCACTCTTATCAGTATTCTCATCCTTCTCTCACCCACTTTCTGACACCCCCTACAACTTGTAAACCCTTTCTTATAACTTCCCTTCTATGTAATCCCCTGCACAACAGTGGCAGTACAATGCCTTGCTTGGGGCGATATGATTATAAAAAAAAAAAATTTGGAGGTGCCTTATTTCAGACTAATAATTAATGAGACCAATCTACTTGGCTGCTATTAGTGATTTTGATCCACACTGGGTACCTAATACAAAATTTGACATGAAATAACTTAACAACAGTTAACATATCATAAAATTAACCCACTTAATATAATGTCTTTGGGTACTTGTATGATATGAGCGAAGTCAAATAAGATTGTTTGACTTTTTTAATAATATCTTGTCCCTTTAGGTCATTCTTAATTTCATCCTTTAATGAATAAAGTGAAACATGGGATATATAAAATTCTGATATTGCTGCCTTATTAACCGATAATTTCACCATTACCAGCCTTGCTCATCGCCAAATACTAATTCAAACTGAATCAGTATATTTTTATTTGAACAGTCAGTCAGTTAAGTGCCATATGTGATACACACTTTGGCCGATCATGTCTCGAAAGAGACATGACTGACTGGGCAGAAGATTATCCTGCAGTAGATTGCCATTGCTTTCTGCTGTAGACTGGTTACCAGCCAAGGCTATAGAACCAATCTGTCCTGTTATCTAACCCATTAGAGGGAGAAGCAAAGTATTATATTATGTATTAATTAGTGGGGGGTCAGTTTATTACTTCATAACAATATATAAATAGATATTTCTGGTAGGAATTAAACTACCAAAGTTGCAAATTTGGGTTTAAGGAGCTTCCCTCTATGATGCATATGTGTTGGCATATTATATATACATATATGTGAGGAAGCTATATTGACACTGTACATTGGCATTGATTTACTGTATATTGGTATCAATGGGAATATTTCAGTTGACAATACTTTGAATCCTAATAATGCTGACAATATTGTTATTCTATTTAATCTGCCAACAGTCAGTTAAGTGCCATGCATGATACACACTTTGGGTGATCAAGTCTCGAAAGAGACATGACTGACTGGGCAGAAGATTATCCCACAGCGAGTTGCCATTGCTTTCTGTGGTAGTCTGGTTACCAGCCAAGGCTATAGAACCCAATCTGTTCTATTATTTAACCCATAAATGGAGAGAAGAGATGGATTAATACCTTTCCCAAGAATATATGTGCATAAGTGAATGCTAGGAATCCTATCAGCTACAATCTACAGAAATTTAAATGAAATACCAATCGTCATCTTCCTTCTCTGATTTTTTATTATCCTTTCTCCTTGAATCCTGATTTTTTATTATCATTTCTTCTCAGTAACTTTTAGTGGCTTATGGGCTTTATCATATTGCTTAGGGTGAGAGGGGATTAAAAAACACAAGGAAAGAATGACAGTAGACTGTTTGCTAGCCAAGGCTATAGAACCCAATCTGTCCTATTATTTGACCCACAACTGAAGGGAAAAGACAGATTAATACCTTTCCCAAGGGTATTTGTGCATAAGTGAATGCAAGGAATTCAACGGAAATTTGAACTCAGCACCCCAATTTGTCATTCCGAGTCGATATCCACTGCACCACAACACACATTCTAAGTGTCAATCTATTGTGCTTAAATCCATGACCTTGAGGTACCAAAAACTAATCAGAACAGTTGATATAAAAATATTTATGGAAATGAACCTGGGAAGCTATGTTACAATGGTGAGAAAGTGACTGATACCAGGTCAGGATTGATAGTATTGCATATTCATCTATGAATTTTGTCCAGAATCTCTAGATATACACTAGTGGCCCAGTTTTTTAAAAGAAATTATGTATTTCATACTATTTTTAGTATTTATTGCCAAATGAAAATAGAATGGTTCTTTTGTTACAAGGCAAATAGCGACAATTTACCCATCGCACCCTGTAGATTTGCTATATATATATACACTACCAGCCATAATTAAATATTAGAGGCAAAGATGAACTCGTCTGAATCACTCTAAAGTTTCTTCATTCTTTCATTGATGAAACTGCAATATAGGTAATTATTAAATATTTATAAATTCATTTGATGCACATGTTATTGTGCAGTATTAACAAAAGAACCATTCTATTTTCATTTACAATTATTCACTTGGCAATAAATACTAAAAAATAGTATGAAATACATTTTTAAAACACTGGGGTGGCCTAATAATTATGGCCGATAGAATATCTCAGAAGCACCAGACCAGAATTGGCAACAATATTCAATCCATGGATGAATAGTAAACTTATAAAAATGCAAGATAGATTCTATTGTAAAAAATATTGTCTAGCAATACACTATAAACCAACAGATTCCATTCTATATACACTTTTGATGGATATGTTCAATATGCTTGCAACTGAAGCTTCTCTTCTTTTTAAAAGTCACTTAGCAGCAAGGGGTTTCACACATATCAAGCAGACTCCGAATCTTAGCAGGCCCTTCACACTTTGTTTTTGGAAAATTTTGTAGTTAACACACTTGGTACAAATATTCTGAGGTCTCTCTCTCTCACCCTGGCACCATCCTATTTCTTAGATGTTCATGAACTCTGCCTCCAAATCTACACTTCTCAGATATTCATTAAGCAGGGTGACACACTGGCTGAGGGTTACATTATACCTTATATCCAAAGAAAAGGACAAAAATTGATCATGAATTTCATTTGGGACTAGGTGAATGAATTTCTAGTTAAATAGTTTGCCAGATCCTCTCTTATTTGCTCTATTATTTGCTAGATCTCAAAGAACTGCACACAAAATATCTACTAAATGAAAATGATATTGTATGTTGCTGTCATTTTTTAAATTGTTGATGGGATAAAAAACATTTCAGATGCTTTATATAATTCCTCCAGTCTTCACTTTTTCACAGTTGCAAATAACAACCTCCTTAGTATTTGTTTATATTTCTGAGGAGGTAGTATTTATATTATTTGGACTATTATCCTCATCTTACTTACCATTTGTACAACATTTCGGCCGTTGTACACTTCGGCCTTCTTCAGGAATTTCGAACTGAACCCTTTATTGCAATCACTGGGGTATATTATCTTCATTCCTTGCTTAAAACCTCAATTGGAAGTCATTAGTTATCTCCCTCTAACCCTGCAAGTAACCTGGTATTGAACTCACAACTCACAGGAACTAACATCTATATCCACTGGGCCATATGTCCTTAAGGACAAGAACAACTGAATTTTTGGGACTTATAAACCTAATGTCCAGTAACCCTTTTTTTACCAGAGTTCATATTGCAATATTGTCAGAGCATATGACTGCCGAAACGTCGTACAAATGACATCACAGATGAGGACAATGGTCCGAATAATGTAAATACTGTTAACAACTTCCTTATTCTGAAATACTGTTTGTTCTTTTGCTTTGTTAATTTTATGTAAGAAATAACACTTGAGAAACAGCTGCCTTGGTAGAAAATGCCTCCTCTTCTGGAAACATGGAGTATATATATTTTCATATAGAGCATCCACACTACCAGGTATCTTACAAAATTTCAGGGAGATAATTCTAATTTGCTCAAGAGCAGATAAGTCAATCTGTAATCTGCTACTAATGATCATAGATTGATGAGAGTCCATGTTTACTTCACTATTCATCAGATAAAATTTACAAATTTAAATGCATTTCAAATGCATTTTGTTTGAATATTATATGTTGCATAATCAAAAGTTAAAAACTGTATGAAATTGAAGTTTGAAATTTTTGTTTTACAAAAGTGAATATGGATTTGCCATTGATAAGCAGTGAATTTCAGCTCACATGTAAATTCTTGTTTCATTTGCTTCCAAATGGTTCATGCTTTACAAGTATTTAGTTGCTAAGGCCAATTTGTAAGTCTTTCAAAAATAACACCCATAAATTATTCTTACTTGAATTTTAAATGTATATTTTTTGCTTTTCTAGGTGTCTGCATTTGAAAATCTTATAAAAATATCTATCTGAACAACATTGGCCTTTTGTATTTATGATTTTCAAAATTCCATTTAGTCATTTGTCTGTCTAAATGATTTTGCTACATCTACAGAAATTATAAACTGAGTTTTGTTATTCTGAAAAGGTTCTTTGTTCTCTGCATATTGAATAAAAGTATTTTAGCCATTTTATTTAAATAGATAAAATGATTCAAATACAATAATCAGCTCAATAATGCATAATTACAATTTACATATCACTCAATAAGTCTCAGGCCTGACATAGATGGCACCACTGATAAAAAATTATATGATTTTATGAAGCACTAGCCCTCAAATGACATGTGGCAAAAATTGAGCCCAATCAGATTATTAGTTTACTAATTACTGTTATTTAAGTGATGCTACTGTTGCAAATTTTCAAAACAATGGAAAAATCTGAATTTCATGTGTTGATAAAACATTGCTTTCTGATGAGAAAAATACTGTTCAAGCAAAGCAATGGCTTGATAAGTGTTATTCAGACTGTTCCGTTGGAAACAACGGTTAAGAGACAGTATGCTAACTTGAAACACGATCATACAGACACAAATGATGCTGAACGCTCAGATCACCCAAAATTGGCTGTTGTCCTGGAAAACACCAAAAATATCTACAAACTCATTTTAGCCAATCATAAATTGAAGTTGTGTGAGACAGTAGAAGGCAGTGTATTCAGCATTTTGCATGAACATTTGTCAATGAGAAAGAGGTGTTCAAAGTGGGTGCCGCATTTGTTCACAGTCGATCAAAAACAACAACAACGCATTGATGATTCAGAGTGTTGTTTGCAACTGTTTCAATGCAACAACGGGTTTTTGCATAAATATTTGACAAGGGATGAAACCTGGATTCACCACTTTACTCCTAAGTCAAATCAACATTTAGCTGAGTGGATAGCAACAGGTGAAAACTGTCCAAAGTAACCAAAGATGCAAATATCAGCAGGTAACATTTTTGTCTCCATATTTTATGATGCGCAAAGTATTTTGTTTATTGATTACCTTGAGAAAGGAAGAACCATCAATACCAAATATTATATAGCATTATTGGTGGGTTTGAAAGAAGAAATTGACAAACAGCCGCAAATGAAGAAGAAAAAAGTGATCTTTCACAAAAACACTGCACCATATCACAAGTCGATTGCAACAATAGCAAAACTACATGAATTGAACTTCAAATTGCTTCCACATCCACCCTATTCTCCAGATCTGGTCCCCAGCAACTACTGGCCGTTTACAGATCTCAAAAGAACACTCTAGGGAAAGAGATTTGGCTTCAATGAAGCTGTGATATTGAAAACTGAGACATATTTTGAGGCCAAAGACAAATTGTTTTGAAAAGAAGGCATCAAATTGTTAGAGAAGTATTGGAAGCAGTGTATCATCCTAGAAGGAGACTGTGTTGATGAATAAAGTTGAATTTTGCATAAAAGTTATTGTTTTATTAGTTAGGAATGGGATTTATTGAGTGGTGTGTTAGGTACAGGTGTGAGTCATCTGTATCAACTCAGCAACCATTTATATCAATTTTGTTGTGAATTTTATAGATATGTGTCAATGCTCAGTTATCTATTCCAAAACTTTGCCATTGTGCTAGAAAATATTCAACAAATTATTTTTAAAAATTAATGAACATTCTTCAGATTAAATGCAGTTATGTTTTATTAATAAAATTTTCACTTTGTTTTTATTTCTTTAACCATTTTAACTCAAAATACCTTTTTTAGTTGTTCTGTTAAAATATTTTTTAATGTTTTCTTTCTTCTTCGTATTCTCTTCTTGTTTTTAAGATTGCATTTGATATGACAGTAGAGTAATATCATTCAGTTTTAATAAAATATAGAATATCAGTATCTAAATGATTCACAGTTTATCTTTTTACTTCAAAAGTTCAGCAAAAATATCTTATCAACAGTCTTCAAAAGCAAGACAACTTTTCTAAAATTAGTCTATAAATAGCAAGTTCATTAGATACTAACAGGACCATATGATATAGACATGTGGAGATTATGAGAGGGGATAAAAGCAAAATCTTGTTTTCCATATTTGATCAATGTTAAAAGAAATAATGCTTGAAGCTAAATAATCTAAATCAATAGTCACTTGCAATAATGGATATGGGGAAAGGTGAAATCCACAATAACAAATGTAATTCATAAAAAAAAGTGGATGAATCTAATCAAGTCACAAGTTAAGCAACCAAAATAGAAGTCAACAGACAATGAAAATTATAAACTGGATAAAAAAATAAATATATTTATTGAAAATAGGAAATTTTCTCTATCTCTTCTATTTATACACAAGTGAAAACTAGGTTATAAATTGATGAAAATTTTGGAAAATGACAGAGATTCACTGGCTAAGTTTCAAAGAAATCTACCTAGAATACGATTTCAAGTTGTACTGAAACATTTTCATATCAGAAAGATTATTCCCTATTAATCTCATAAGTTATATTTAGTGGCAATTTGAACTTATTTAAATTTCAAATGTTCCTCTATTTTATTTTTTCTCCCAGTAATCCATTTTTTGAAAATCAAAAATCAAAAATGGTAAATTTTACAACAATGCAAAGCAAATAGAGAAATCCAAATAAAAAGTGGCTTATAGCCATATCATGTTGAATACACCGGTTCTCACTTGATCACCGAAGTTAAGCAACGTTGAACCTGGTCAGTACTTAGATGGGTGACTGCTTGGGAATATCAGGTGCTGTAAGCCTTTAGTGACGGATGTGCATTGTGGTGCAGTGGATATCAGCTTGGAAAGAGAAATCGGTGAGCCGTGTCCAAATTCCAGTTGAATACTCTGCATTCACTTAAGTACTGGTACCCTTGGGAAAGGTATTAATCTGTCCCTTCCTTCCAGTTATGGGTTAAATAACAGAGTAGGACTTGGGGACCCTACCCTTAAAAAAAACAAATCCCAATGAATCTTGATACTCGAAAAGAAAAAAGTATTACTCGACACAAAAACTTATATAAAAACAACAGTAAATTGTTGAAAGAAAAAGGTATTACCAGCAATAAATAAATAAAAATAAAATTTAGTTGGCAATAAATGACCCGCCGAGGTTGATATGCCATAAAACAAAACGATCAACCAAATAAAAAGTGGGTGATTCTTTCACTTGAAGAATTTGGAAATTTTTTCAACAAAAATCTGCTGTCTTATTCCCTTTTCATCTGTTGCGTAAGATGTTTAGTTTCTCTATTTCCGTTACTAATTTCACAATTGAACCTAATGAGGTAAACTACATTTATTATTGTTCTTATTTTAGTGCCTTTATTAATTCAAATATATACATGGTCATCCTGACGTGGTGTAATGGTTAGCAAGCTTATCTTGCTAAAACCTATTACAACTGAGTGGTGAGTTCGATCCTCACTGGGTGCCCCTATACCTTCGGCCTTGTTCCACATCTAAGCGGCACTTAGTAAATCAACTTAAAACTATGTAAGTGAAAACATAATGATATAACTTGGGCGCCTCGGCGTGGTGTAATGGTTAGCAAGTTTGTCTTGCTAAAAACTGGTACAACTGAGTAGTGAGTTCGATCCTCACTGGGTGCCCTATACTTTTGGCCTTGTGCCATATCTAAGTGGTGCTTAGAAAATCAACTATATCTGTTTAGACTATGTAAACAAAATAATTAAGGAAATTTATTTTGTGACAATTGTATGCACTAATTTTAGAATTTTATCACTATTTTTTCATGAATATGCAACTTTTACTACCAGCACACAACTTTTAGTATGTACTTGTAAAACGTATTCAATTTATTGTTTCTTATGAAAAACAAACTTTTCATTTTTCTATCAAGACAGGATAAAAGGCTTCAGTGTCTGTTAAACATGTTGGATAATCTTGACTTATTTGCGTTATCAATATGAAAAAGTAGAAGACGAAAACTGTGACTGCCAATAGGAAAGAATTTTGAGGAAAAGGTCAGAAGCTGAAGTTGTTCAAGTGAAAAAAGATAAAAGCCAAGTTCTTGTGTCAACAATCCAACACATTGATTTGTCATTAAGTAAGGTTTCCCTGTCTGAAATGATTAACAACATTAGATGGATGATGTTTCTGACATGTAAACACTTTGATTAGGTTTCTTTTTATATCTACTTCTACAAATGAATAAGTGATGCATAAAACTGATTAATGAAGAGTTTCAATAATGGCACCTTTTTACACACTGCCAAAAATATTGGCTCTTCAACATGATCAGTTTTATCACCTTTCGTTTTTCCTCAATTTTCATTTTTCCTGCTTTGTTTTTCACCAATTGCACGAGGCATGTCACAGACATTTGAATATTTGTTGTTTATCAAGAAGTTCTTCAATTACTAAATCTATTTTATCCATTGCTAAGGTGTACCACTCTCTTTTCAAATACAAGTTTATTTCACTCTATTTATCCAAATTTTTATTTTAATGTTTGCTTCAAATTCTATGTTCTGGAGTCATAGGATTTTTTTTTTTATAATCAGGGGGTGTCAGGAAGTGGGTAAGAGAAAGATGAGAATACTCATGAGAGTGGAGTGGACAGAGAAAGCAGCATGAGAGAGAGGATGCAGGTTAGTGAGATAGGAGATGTCTATTGACTTCATATTTAAATTCTTGGAGATCGTAGCTGTTGAGGAAGCAAGTAAATAGAAGGGAATTCCACAGGCAGGAAGTGTGAGAAAAGAAGCTGATGGAGTAGAATTTGCATTTACATTTTATTGGTTTCACAATAAAAGGGTGGGACCTCGTTGCTAATCTTGTGGCTCGAGTAAATTCATATATAGGGGGCACCAGTGAGCTAAGTTCATTGTAGTAGAAGCTGTGATCATTTCAAGATTTGCTAAAGAGGAATTGAACATAAATCAAAGAAAACCAGTTAAACTCAACATAAGTCTGTATTGTTGCAATTCTATGGATAAGGGCTGGAAAATTCTTGGCCTGACCCACATCCAAAAATCTTTGGAAGATCTCAGTTGGACTGAGAATTATTCAGCACCTCTTTGTAATCTCATTGATAATGAAATGACATTTTCACCTGCAATTTGAAAGATCAATATTTTCTTACCAACTTTTTACAATTTTCTTTTTTTTTTTGTTCATCAAACGAATGAATTGTTGATTAATGTTTGTGAAGATTGATCACTTTCATCCCATCTAATCAAAATAATCAATTCTCTCTTAACCTGATAATACTTATTTTTTCCCTACAAAAAATCTTAATAAAAGCAGAGTTGAAATTTGACTTGACAGTTATATTCAACCGACTTCATAATATGTAAACCACCAGATCTTAGAACTTTTCCAATTTGGTGTCCACTGGGTTACATCTCTTGAAGTTAATGAGGAGTTTGAAGTCCAATCCTTTGAAAATTTGTTTTATCTCATTTATAATATGGGTAACAAAAAAAAATCTTGAAACTTTTTGATGATTTTCATTAAAATGAAAAGATATTTCAAATGAAATAAGGCACTCTCATATTTTAAAATCAGACCATCATGTTAAAGAGAGAATTTTCACTTAAGTTGAATAACAGCTGAATGTACTAGTGACACATTTAGACATTGCAATTTAAAAAGTGCTTTAAAATGTGATTGGAATGATTCATAATAAATATTCTATTGCAAAACTTTTTCTTTTCCTTACTAAAAAAATCAGTGCCTTGTTTTTAAATTTTTAGAAACTGATATTTTAGAGTATATCACAGAACTTGCAGTCTTCAGGCCAATGTTCTACTCACTGATCTACTTCCAGACACATTTGATTATTGTCCTAATAAATTTTTATATTTGCTCAATCAAAGAATATCTATCTTGTTGAATTGCTAACCAACTGTTATTGGAAAAGATTGAAATTCAAAAGATAATGAAGGAAATGCTAGAAATCAGCTTCTTCATCCATTCTTAAAATATTTTTTGTTGTGGTTTTCTTTCTTTTTCTCTTTGTTTTTCATCTCTAGTTTTTCCGCATCTTGAAGTGAAATCATTCTCTCCTGTGCCAATATTTCCATTGATCTCTTTCTAAAATATTCACAATGAGGATCTCTCTCTCTCTCTCTCTCTCTCTCTCATTTTAACCACTTTTAACTCTCACTCTTTCTGTCTGCTTTCTTTCTCACTTCTTGAGCTGTTAGACATTTGTTCCCCTAGATTCTGCAAATGGTTGATTGTTATAGCATTGCTACTCAGAAGAGGGTTTTGTTTTATTTTTCTGAGAATGTTACCAACTCCCTCAATGATGGGTGGGAGGAAAGAAGGTCAGGAATGAAAGATTTACTTTCTAATAAAATCTTTCCAAAGAAAAGTGAGATGATATCTTTATTTCTTTTACTTTGTCTGTTGCTTGCATTTTGGTCGATAAAATGCTTGCTTTCTCTGTTTCACCTGTTGAAATAATGCGATTATTTCTTTCTATAATTGTTAATCTCTGCTGAGGTTTCAATTGGATTTCTAATGATCAGTTTCATCTTAAACCTTTTGAATCTATAATTTGTGCTGAATTTTGTTGTAAGTCTCAATAAAACAAAAATGTTTTTGTCTACCAATCTTCAGATGGTTCCAGAATGATTTCCATTCAAAGAAAAGATTTACAAAAATAAACTGTTTTTTTATTGCCTGCAAAATAATTCTATTTATCTTAGATAAATTTCTATGTGTTAGTTAGGCACACGTACGATGTGGCACTTTTGTACATGAATGTGGCAGAGAAGGGTATGTTCTCTGTTTAATGTGCCTACCTCTAGTAGCCTTTATGTTATATTAACCTTTTTATTAAGCACACATTCCATAGGTACAATGTGGCATTAGAATTACATATTCTCTGTTTAATTTTTTATATTAACCTTTATATATCCATGCTACAAAAGCAAGTAATGCTCTTATTCTTCAAGTCGCATAAAATTTGTTTCTAATATAATTTTGGCTTGAGGAAAAAAACCACAAAAAGATGATATGAAGGAATCATATGTGATATGTTTATTAAATTTCTGAATATATTTTCTTCATGTTAAAGAAAACTTATCTTTTCTAATTGACTGAATGGTTATTTAGACAAATTTGATAAAAGAATAAACAAGAACGAATAACAAGTCATGTAAGAACTTCTATTGTAATGACTTCTTGTCAAAGAGACACATCTGTAGGTAAATAATTGTTTTTAATTTTAAGAGTTACTTGCCTAAAAGTCAGAAATGAGGAAAAAGTGAGTTTTTGTTCTTAAGAAAACAAAATCTTGATAAAAAAAATCATAAAGAATTTCCAAAAGGCACTTGTTAATTCTTCTCATTTATCTTCATCTTTTGTTTTCAAAAATTGATAAAGAATATGTACTTTTCCTTCATGATAAGATTTAAAAATATTAAAACTTTTGCACTAAGATGTTTATCCCATGTTTTAGATTTAAGTCAATTTAGTCAATTCTTGTTTAATCCATGCCAATGTAAAGCAAATATGCTTACTTCCTTAAATATTTTATGCACATGCACACATGAGTGTTGTGTGTGGAGGTGTGTAATAAATATAAAATGCTCTAAAAAAGACAAAATTACTTAGTATATTTACTTATATCTATATATTATTATAACTGATTATCTAAACTTATTTATAAATGGGACTTTGTCTGTGTGTGTATGTGTCTGTGTCCATTACCTATAGACTCTGAAACGGCTGAACTGATTTTCTTGAAAATCTACACAGTTGTACTATAAGCATCTGCAAGTGTTCTTAGCTAGATTTTGTGTTGAGGTACCTCCGATAAATATCAAATTGATAATCGAAAAAATCGGGTTATAGAAGGAGTGGTCCGATTTTAATCAAATTTGATACACTCAGAGACAAAGACATAAGAAACAATATTCAGAAGTTTCAAAGTTGCAGTTCTTACAATAGTGCAGAAAATCGATAATATATATATATATATATATATATATATATATATATATATAAAAAGCAAGATGTTTGTGTGTGTCTGTTTATCTGTCTGTATGTCCTTTATAGAAATCCACAATTTTTATCCGATTCTCACCAAACTTCACACAAATATTCTTTAGGCTGAGTCTGAGCTCCAGGACCATGGATTAGTTTTAAAGCTTTCGTTACACCCGAGCAACGCCGGGCTACACTGCTAGTGTTATGTAATACTTCACGAATTATTTCTCTCTTTTTTTTTTTTTTTTTTTTTTTTTTTCACAAATTTGCCAATTGCCCAAACAGTTATGGCTGCAGCTTTTTATCTAATTCACTTCGACACTCTTAAGGTGGGGAGGTGGGGTTGGGGTTAAGCAAGCTTTTTAATTAAATATTTTTTAATTATTCTTTTTCTAAGAAATCTAAGTGAAATACGTAACTATGAAACAACAGAGAATTCAGCATTTATGCACATTTGTGAACATTTTAATATTCTTTTGTTTTTCTTTAGAAAAATGTTTGAAATTTGTTTATGTAGTATGTCACATCAGTGTTTTTTCCCTTGATCTCTTATCTGCTTTGCATTGGTCAGTGTTTCCAAATTGTCTCTTAAACAGTTTAGCTTTTAATATGTTTGTTCTCTATAGGATTAACATTTAAGATTGACTTGTTCAAAACATCCTGCTTCCCAATTCATGACTTTTATTATTCTTGCCATATGTGTTGGAGGTATATCCTTTTGAAAAATTGCCTCTGGCTCTTGATTTATGCCACACAACTTGTTTGATCATAGGAACAATCCTTTTCTAATATATTTTGGTACTCATTTGAATTCTGCTAGCTCATCAACCAGATGTAAAATAATCTGTTCACATGCCATAAATCCAGGTCTTTTATGCTTCGCTGTGGTAGACAGACATTCCTGGGTTGAATCTTCCACCTGGCCTTTGTTGAAAATACTCTGGAACATCAATTGGCAGCTCAAAGTGAGACTCTTTTCACTTCAGTGAATGCACTCAAGCCACTGATTATCATGGTAGCCATAAAGTGAGCATACATTTCATTGTTCAGCTGTGTTCTTTTTAGGTAGTATCAGTTTCTTTGCTGTTTTGATGAGAAATCAACTTTATTCAAATTTCTTAAAACTTCTTGAAATTACTGTTCTTGATTTTTTTTTTTTTTTTTTTTTTTTTTTTAATTTCCAAATTTTTGTTTGTGTTTTAACTTTGTTTCAGATCAGTAATTTTGTTGCTTTCAATCTTGTCACTTTGTCTTTCAGAATCTGATTTTATTGCAACTTACGATTTAATCTTTGACCAATTTTCTAAATTGTAGATAATAGAATCTGGTTCTGTTCAAATTTTAAAGGTTTTAAATTTTAAAAGTTTAAGTTTTTTCTGGTTTATAAACACTAATAATGTTTTTTTTTTAATTTAACAGTTGCATGAAATTTAATTTTTAAAGGCATTTTGAAACAAAAATGAGTTTTAATCTTTAGGCACAGTTAAACTACGGAAACATAGCAAATGATTAATGTTTTTTTTTCTCACACTCCACCCACATCTATTGAACAGGTGAAGAGGCTCATCCCTTGTTTCCTGTTTAGGATGTGGTTTCCAGTTTTCTCTTTTCTAATCTTCTCACTTTTTTTTTTTTTTCAATTGGAGTAGATAGATCTATCGTCCAGTTCACACTCCACCCACGTCTATTGAACAGGGAAAGAGGCTCATCCCTTGTTTCCTGTTTAGGATGTGGTTTGCGGTTTTCTCTTTTCTAATCTTCTCACTTTTTTTTTTTTTTTCAATTGGAGTAGATAGACTAAACTATCGCCCGGTTCACACTCCACCCACATCTATTGTACAGGTCAGAGGCTCATTCCTTGTTTTCTGTTTAGGATGCAGTTTCCGGTTTTCTCTTTTCCAATCTCTCCACTCTTATGTAGCCCCCTGTACACCAGTGGCGTTACCGCCTTCCTTGGGTGATAGGATTAAAAAAAAACATGTCAGAATTTAGATAAAGAGCATGTAAACTATTCTGCCAAATTTATTTTTAAATATTGTACACACCCACCCACACACTATTCTTGATGTTTTTATATAAATTTCTAACATGGAACTTGAGTAAAGGCAAAGCAAAACATGACCAATATAACAGTCAGAATGATGATTTTAACAAATTTGTATTATTTTAAAATTTTCCTCAGAAAAATCTCAATTTAATTTTACTTTAGTTATACTACATTATTTACTGCCGTTTAACAAAAGAAAAAAAGCAATTTTCCCAAAATATCACATAAAGTGCTTGCCTCAATTTTTTTCTTCTCGGTAGTGTATATAAAACTTGTTTGAACAACAATCCTAGCCCACAGCAAAGATTCCAACTGCTTCTCATAGTCAATATCTGTAGATTAGACTTGCTACTTTACCATTCTTGGCATCAGCTTTACTCTTTTAACATAAGAAGCCTTTGTGTTTGTTATAAAATTTGCAGGATTCTCTTAGACTTTATTTTAAAAATAAGTGAAAAAAAATTGAATTTATTATTTATTCTAAATTTTAGTGGATTTTGAAGTTTCTTGAATAAAAAAAGTTTATTCTTTTATTTTGTTTGTCTATTTAATTAGTAATTCTAAATAGACATAAAAAATATTCCAACTTAATGTAAAAATCTAGTGTCTTCATGAGACTCGCACTAAAATTGTAAATCCATTTGTCTTGTTTAAATTCTCTATACAGATTTATTGCAACATCTGAGGCTAACCTGCTTTTTAATACTAAGCATTTTAATTACTAACTCCTAAAATATTCTGACCTCTTATACCCCGGAGTAAATTTGTGAAGGTTATTTTTAAATATAGTTTTAAGCCAGAAAAAGTTTCTTCAAAAGGAATTTTTCTTTTGTTTTAAACAGTTTAGTTAAATGAAATTGTTTCAAAAAGCATAATAACTTCAACATTTTCTTCATAATAATCACTTTACTTTGCAAATTTATTAAAGGCATTAGTTACTGCGTATATTTTGATTTCAAAATTTTCTTTAAGAATTTTGTATATATTTCTTTATTTATTCTTTACACATGCACACACACACACCTATATATATATATATATTGATTCATGTTTCATGAAATAATATAGACAAGTTTTGTCTATTTTATGTAAATTCTTTTCATATTATCTGATAAGCTTAATAGCGTTATTGTTGAAAGAAGAAAGAAAATCACAATATTGATACATGTTTTTTTTTAATCCTTTCTGAGCTTTTGACTTACATCAGCCATTATCAAAGATGACAATTATATTAAAAGTATTGAATTTGCAAACTATGTTGTTTTTGTTTTTCAAATCACTAACCGGGAGAGAAGAGTCATTGCAAATAAATGAGTTGGATATATTAGATTTAGAGAAGTATATGATTAGCTTAATGTTTTTGTTAGGATCTGTTGTAAATATATTAGTACTTACTAATTTTTTTAAGAACATTTTCATCTTGTTTATAATTTGTATGCATTTGATTACGATATAGGAGATTAATATGTTTGAGATGATAAAATATACTTTTTAAGGTATACTGTATTTATGGGAGAAAAGTGCTCAAAATCAGGAACAGGTCTTATATAAATATATGCAGTGGCTGTAAGTGTTAATACTAGATAACAATAGTGTGTTTATTGCTTTAATACAATTGTCAGACTATACATATATATATGAATGAAGGAATGCTGAAAAGTTTTCACTTTCATCAAAAGTTAACTGATTATTTTGTCAAATTTATGTTTTATCAATTCCTTTATTATTGCTTACTGATATGACATACCTCTAGATTCTGCTCAAGAAATATTTCCTCTGAGATAATAATGTTCATCTCTGCAAATAAGGTCAATATCTGACTGATAAAATAAAAAAGTAGATACTATTTTCACCTGCAGCAGATTGCATAACTTGCAGGATTTAATGTTTTCACTTATTATGAGCCAACATACACTATCAGCCATAATTATTAGGCCACCCCAGTTTTTTAAAAGAAATTATGTATTTCATAGTATTTTTAGTATTTATTGCCAAATGAAAATAGAATGGTTTTTTTTGTTATTATTACTCTGCAAAATTTTACAAGGCAAATAGCAACAATTTACCCATCGCACCCTGTAGATTTGCTATATATATATATATATATATACACACACACACTACCAGCCGTAATTATTAGGCTACCCCAGTTTTTTAAAAGAAATTATGTATTTCATACTATTTTAGTATTTATTGCCAAATGAAAATAGAATGGTTCTTTTATTATTATTACTTTGCAAAATATTACAAGGCAAGGAAGTAAAGATGAACTCGTCTGAATCACCTTAAATTTTCTTCATTCTTTCATTGATGAAACTGCAATATAGGTAATTATTAAATATTTATAAATTTATTTGATGCACATGTTATTGTGCAGTATTAACAAAAGAACCATTCTATTTTCATTTACAATTATTCCCTTGGCAATAAATACTAAAAAATAGTATGAAATATATCATTTTTTAAAACACTGGGGTAGCCTAATAATTATGGCCCATAGTGTATGTCTGCTGGGGAATGGATGTTTTTGTGTCACCGTCTCTAGAATCTAAAGGGCCTAGTCTGTCCTACTATTTAATCTCTTTGAGGAAGGAGACAAGATTGATTCATGCCTTCCAAAGGGTATTTGTGTATAAATGACTGTAATAAATTCATCTAAAATCCAGAGTAGCTTGTTAGTTTTTCTTTCTAAATTGCTAATGATTACATTACCTATGCACCTGCTAGATAAGACTGTAATTATTGGCATTTTGATATTATTTGAGAATTATTTTGTTATTAGTTGGTTGTTTTGTTTTTATGGCACATCAACCTCGGTGGGTCATTTATTGCCAACTAAATTTTATTTTATTTATTGCTGGTAATACCTTTTTTCTTTCAACAATTTATTGTTGTTTTTATACAAGTTTTTGTGTCTAGTAATACTTTTTTCTTTTCAAGTATCAAGATTCATTGGGATTTGTTTTTAAGGGCAGGGTCCCCAAGTCCTACTCTGTTATTTAACCTATAACTGGAGGGAAGGGACAGATTAATACGTTTCCCAAGGGTACCAGTACTTAAGTGAATGCAGAGTATTCAACTGGAATTTGAACTCGGTTTCCGAGCCGATATCCACAGCACCACAATGCACATCCGTCACTAAACACTTACAGCACCTGGTATTCCCAAGCGGTCACCCATCTAAGTACTGACCAGGCTCAACTTTGCTTAACTTCGGTGATCGAGTGAGAACCAGTGTATTCAACGTGATATGGCTGTAAGCACACACATCCGTCATTAAGCGCTTGCAGCACCTGGTATTCCCAAGCGGTCACCCATCTAAGTACTGACCAGGCTCAACGTTGCTTAACTTCGGTGATCGAGTGAGAACCAGTGTATTCAACGTGATATGGCCATAAGCCTATTTTGTTATTAGCATTGGAAATAGAATTGTTTATTTCTCAACCATTAACCATTGGGCTATCCAGCATCAACATTGGTGATTTTTTTCTTTTTTATATATGTATGGGAAAAGTCTAAATCTAGCACCTTGACATTTTTTTATTGAGAATTCATTGATTTTCCTTAAAGCAAATCTGTTTTTCCTTCGACTTTACTGTTCAATGAAAAGATTTATCATATAGTTCAATAATATTTTATCTGTTTTGTTTTTTATAGTGCTTCATTGATGAGATGATATTTTAATGTGATAACATGAGAGCTTTTGTTTTGGGTATTAAATAAGCTCTTTTAATTTTCACTAAGCATTTTTCAGGATTTGCTCTCTACAGAATTGAATCCAACTAGACTTGTACATTTTTTCATAACTGATTTTCTAGTAATAAAAAGAGACTGAATTATTGTCAGTGCAGAATCTCTATTTATCCAAGTATCTTCTTCTTCTATGTGATCTGTCCCTTCAGGACGTAGGCGATAATGGTTCTCCACATCTCCCTATCCCTTGTGGCTCTTAGTATGTTTGCTCCTATTACTCTTGGCAACTCCTGTTCCGTCATCCACCTGATCAGGCCCTGCAAATATGTTATCTGCTGCCTTCTGTCTCTCATTCCTTCTATCTGGCCAGTCAGTATCAGGTTCTCCAATCTCTCCTTCCTTATTGTGTGTCCCAGGAACTTCAGTTGTCTCTTCCTGATGCTCAGTATTAATTTCCTTTTTGTTGTCATTCTTTCCAACACTTCATCGTTACTCACATGCTCAGTCCACGATATCCGCAACATCCTTCTGTAGAACCACATTTCTGCTGCTTCCAGTTTTGTCCTCATTTTTGATGATATTGTCCAACATTCACTGCCGTATTGAAGAACTGACATCACATAGCAATCCAGCCCACTTTTCTTAGTTTCTAGTGAAATTTTCCTGTGTGTTAGTACTTTACTCAGCTTCTGGAACGCGTCCTTTGCCATGCCAATTTGCCTTCGGATCACTGTGTCGCACTTTCCATCTCCTGTTAGAACACTTCCTAGGTATTTAAATTTTTGCACCTGCTTTATTCTGGTATGCCCCACCTGTATTTTCCATTTTGGGTTGCACCTTTTGCTGATGACCATGCATTTAGTTTTCTTAAAGTTTATTTGTTGTCCTTTTTTGTCACTCTCCACCACTACCTTCTGTAGGAGGTCTTGTAGTTTCCTTTCTGTATCTGCAATCAGCACTGTATCATCTGCATACCTTAAGTATAGAGGACTCAAAAAAACAATTTCTAACATGTGGCTGTTTTAAGAAATAACAGTAAAAAAAGAAATGTACATCTAACTGTAAAGTAAATACATCTGTCATATAGTACTTAATGTTTTCTTTTGAACTGAACAAATGTACAGCAAGAAAAATTGGTTGTTTGTGTTGAGAAAGCAAAATTTTCCACAAAATTTAAAATTGTGAAGAAATCCAAATTATTTTGATGGAAGAGTTTCAGAATCTTGATGTCTTTTTTTTTTTTTAATCATTTCACCTCAAATAAGATGAGAAAGAGGAGGATGGGGAGAACAAAAGAGGAACAAGGTTCAAGAAGACGAATATGGCAATTGAGGTTGCATTTAAATTTTTGAAGATTGTAGTTGGCAGAAAAGCAAGTAAACATAAGACAGTTCCAAAGGTGGAAAATGCAAGAAAAGAAACTAATGGAGTAGACATGGCTGTTGCATTTAGCTATTTAATAGTATGGCTTCTGCTCTGATGAACTTAGCTCACTGATGCCCCTATACATGAATTTATTTGAGCTACTAAACTGGTAACTAGGTTCCACTCTTTTACAGTGAAACCAATAAAATGTAACCACAACTTCTACTCTATCAGCTTCTTTTTTCGCACTTTCCACCTGTGGAAATCCCTTCCGTATTCTTGCTTCCCCGTAATTTAAGAATTTAAATGTAAGGTCAATAGTCATCTCCTATCTCTCTGACTTGCATCTTTTCTCTCATGCTCTTTTCTTCGACCACTCCACTCTCAACACACCAACATTCTCATCCTTCTTTTATCCACTTCCTGACACCCCCATAACCTGTCCCTCTTTCTCATCACTTTTCTCCTATGTAACCCCCTGCATAGTAAAACTGCCTTGCTTGGGGTAAAATGATTAAAAAAAAAATAAAGGTTGGGACCTAGTTGCCAATCTAATCACACTCTTAAATTCAGGTATTCATGTCATCAGTGGAAAAACCTTATCAGAAACAAGATATTTTGAAATTAAATGATACATATAAAAACATTATGAATGGTTATTAGTATATAGGATGTGCATTGTGGTGCATCAGATATCAGCTCAGAACGAGAAATCGGGTAGCCGAGTTCAAAATTCAGTTGAATATCTTGCAATCACTTATGCGCAAATACCCTTGGGAATGGTATTAATTTGTCTCTTCCCTCCAGTTATGGATTAAATGACAGAACAGATTGGCTGGCAACCAATCTACCGCAGAAAGTAATGGCAATCTACTGCGGGATAATCTTCTGCCCAGTCAGTCATGTCTCTTTCTAGACATGATCACCCAAGCAAGTGTCACGTATGGCATTTAACTGACTGACTGATTTGTATATAACTTTTTTTTTGTGCACAGGGGATTACTGTGAGAGAAGAAAATAAAAAGGTGCAAGTAGTTTTGAAGAAAAGATAAGAGATGGATGAGATTCAAGAAGATAAAAGATGGTAATTGATATTGCATTTAAACTTTTGAAGATTGTAAATATCAGAGATGCAATTAAACAGAAGGGAGTTCCACAGACCAGAGGTGCAAGATAAGAAACTGTTTTAGTAGAAGTTCTTTTGGTTGCAACAGTTAAATTGTCCATATGTATCTCAAGAGAATGGGTCAAGTTCTTGTGTTGCAATAAAAAGATAAAACTGTTTGGTCAGTGGCCAAAATGTGCAGCTGAGAAGAAAATGTTTGGAAAAAATTCCGTTTAAATTGATGTAGTTTTATTTATGATTGCTTTGCACTTGATATAGAAACAAGAAAATAGTTACCAGTTGTTTATTTGTGAAGAGAAAGATTTTCCATTTTGCTTGTTTCTTTCACATTACAAAATTTACACATAAAGTGGAAAATAACTTATAAAAATGTGTGCTTGTTTTTTGTTTTGGGGACAGAAATGATGAAGAAGAGGGCCAGTGGTGTCTTCCACTCTAGTGATTGATAATCACAATTGGCCTCTTCAGTTGTCTGCAGCTCAGTTGCTCAAGATTTATGGTGGTCTCTGCTTGTAGACATAAAAGAAGTGAAACATCGAAAGAAAATATTAGCGGTTTCATGAAAATCCAAATTGTGACTCTTTGTTTTCTTTTTTTTTTTGTAAACTCTACAGATTCTGGTCAATTCATGGACACTTTTTGGTTTCTGATTCTTGGCAACTTACTTTATGATTAACACTCTGGAAAAATAAGAAATATTCCATAATGTAAACAATTATAAACAAAGCTAAATATTTTTTCTTATTGAAAAAAAAATCAAATACTCATAAAGTGAATGCTAGAAAAATGAAACTTTTAAAATTATCTTATGGAGATACATTAGGTTACCCAGATCAGTAGATATCTGACTTATTGATTAATTCATTTTTTATGGCTTGTCAACCCTTTGCAGATTATTTAAAGCCAGAAAATATTTTTAAATTGTAAGAATTTTTTTTTTTTTACAGAATAATGATTTAGTCATAGTAGTCATACTAATTAACCCATAGCTGGGGGAAGAAGTGGATTCATACCTTTCTCAAGGGTATTTGCACGTAACTGAATATAACAAACCCAATTCGAATTGGAACTTAGCTCTCTGATTAACAATTCCAAGCTATTATCCATTAAACCACCGGCATATACAAGCTTACAGCACCTGGTATTCCCAAGTGGTCACCCATCTAGGTACTGACCAGGCTCAACATTACTTAACTTCAATTTCTAATTCCAAGCCATTATCCATTTCATCACTTGCACATTCATGATTACAGCACCTGGTATTCCCAAGTGGTCACCCATCTAAGTACTGACCAGGTTCAGCATTACTTAATTTTAGAGATCATATGGGAACCAGTATTCAATGTAGTCTAGCCTTAAGCAATATATACCTGAGGATGGCTACAGAACACAAATATGAAAAAAATAATTTGAATATAAGTAGTGTAAATAATGAAATAATTTTTCTCTCTCACTTTGTTCAATTTTGATGTTTATGTAGAGCTTTTTTTAATTTTTACACTAAACAGCCAAAAATATTGAACTTTCAACTTACAAACAGAAATTAAAATCCCATAAAACAAACAAAAGCTAATCTTATTTAAAAAAAAAAAAACAGTATTTCTCACTGACTAAAGAATTAGTTGAAAACCTGATAAACAATTTATTAGATTTTAGGTGAATTATATTAAGATAGAAAGTAAAGAAACCAAAATAAAAAAAATACACAATTATCCTGCAATTACAGCATTTAATATCATTTGTTGCTGTCTTATATAATTTTATTCATGGTCAATTGTTTGTGGATGTATTAAAAGTGAATATAGTAGCTGCTCCCTAAATGGTCCAGAATCTTAGAGATATAAAAGAATTCTTGAATAATAGCAACAAAACCAACTGTAGAGTTGATGTAGTTTTTCCACACTGCTACACATGCAAGAAGTGTATTGAAGCTGAAAAATCTGGCCAATGGTCGCATTGACTGAGCAGAAGTATTAAATATCTTGCTACCCTCTCCACTTTCTTGCTATGCTGCTACTGCATTCCTTACTTGGTTTTATAGATATCATCTCTGATTATGGCTATCAATAAAAATGAAGGAGCAGCTGCTAGTTGCTACAGCAAAAAGATCCATTGCTGTTGGTTTGCTTGATGAGGGATTTTGCTTTGTCTCCTTCTCCATCTATCACAGCCAATTTATCCTCTCCCCCTCCTCACTTTACCATTTTTTTTTTCTTTTATCTTTTGTCTGGCATACATCATCCTTGTCTTCTTTTCTTCTTTACTTTTACAGATTTCATTCTCTCTTATGTACTGTCAAAATCTCTAATTATTTATTGTTTCTATAATTCTTCACTTTCTCTATCGTCTCCATTCTTCATGCAAGCCAAACTAAAGACCAACTCTTACCAGATGACAGTTGCAATGTTAGAAATTTCTTAAAGGAAATTTTAGATTTTACAAATATTTTAGTAAGATATGTCTATCAGGAAATTTCAATGCTATTAAAATTTTTTTTTTAGTTATATATTGGAGTAGATAGACTAAACTATTGCCCGGTTCACACTCCACCCACGTCTATTGAACGGGTGAAGAGGCTCATCCCTTGTTTCCTGTTTAGGATGTGGTTTCCAGCTTTCTCTTTTCCAATCTTTTCACTCTTTTCCAATCTTTTACTCTTTTTTTTTTTTTTCAATTGGAGTAGATAGACTAAACTATCGCCCGGTTCACACTCCACCCACATCTATTGAACGAATGAAGAGGCTCATCCCTTGTTCCCTGTTTCCGGCTTTCTCTCTTCCAATCTTTTCACTCTGACGTAGCCCCCTGCACATCAGTGGTGTTACCACCTTGCTCGGGGTGATATGATTAAAAAAATATATATATATATATTTTTTTTTTTAAATATTCGTATTTTGTCATTTAATAATCAAAAAGTTTGTTTTTTTTTGTGTCAAATATTTTCCTTTTGATTGTATATATTTTCTAGCCATCCTGATTGTATTGTTTTTTTTCTTCTTCAGGCTATGTAATGGGTGAGATGGATCTCGATTGTCCTCTCAGTGTGTTGGATGTGGCAGAAGTTCTGCAGACAAAATATGCCTTCATATCAGGTAAGGATTTTGAGCCTTTTTTTTGCTTTTATACACTCCACCCACGTCTATTAAACTGGTGAAGAAGCTCATCCCTTGTTCCCTGTTTAGGATGTGGTTTCTGGTTTTATCTTCAATCTTCTCACTTTTTTTTTTTAATCGGAGTAGATAGATCTAACTATCGCCTGGTTCACACTCCACCCACGTCTATTGAACAGGTGAAGAGGCTCATCCCTTGTTCCCTGTTTAGGATGTGGTTTCTGGCTTTCTCTTTTCCAATCTTTTCACTATTACGTAGCCCTCTGCACATCAGTGGTGTTACCGCCTTGCTCGGGGTGATACAATAAAAAAAAATATCCTCAAAAAGATCTTAGAAAACACACTTGTCTTTCGAGAATACCTAATACAATAACAACCTCAGATTTTACATTCAATTCTTGCTTTGTATGTGAGGATCAGTTTTAATTTGTAAACCATTATCTTTGGTTTAGAGTTTATAAAAATTATTAACTGACTTGAATAATTGACTTGATTGATTTTGTCTTATCAAACATCTTGCAACAAAATACAGCTTAATTTTATATTTGTTCTTATCTGCTTTAAAACTGATTTTGTCTCACAAATTTAGAGGATTTCATTCCATAATGACATATTTTGCTATTGAAAGAGGAAAATAATGTCACTGACTGGCTTATCCACTTTAAACTAGAACCTCTTGAATGTTTAAATTCAGTTTAGTTATTGACTTATAACATAAAAATTCACAATTAGTAAAGGAATTTGTTTACAAATTGGAGATTTTTTTTTTGCCATAATACTTATTTTTCCTTTGATGCTGACAAGAATGACAGAAAATTAAAAACAACAATAAAAAAATAGGTCAATCACTAAGTAAAACAATTACAAAATACAGCTTACCAGAGCCTTCTTCTGACTTTTTCTACCAAAGAAGACACCAAATCAGATTAACACCATAAATAGAATTGAAGTTAGTAGACCGATTCCTGTACGTAATTTGTTGGTGGTAACATCACTAAAACATAAAAATTCAGAACCACCAATGAATACCCAAAAATGGAAATGGAGATGTATGAAGTGGTATCCAGTTGTGGGAATGTGGATCAGGATCTGATCAGCCCTGATTGGGTCTGATGTTGAAAAAATGAAAAAGTCCCATGATCCCATTTATAAAACATTATTAACGCTCTCCCTCAGTGCATTGCAAAACCTTATTTTGAAAATTTGTTATGTAAATTAGTCTCTGACTTTAGTTTATTTGAATTCCATTTCCTTATATTTTGGAAACACTGGAAAGTTTTTTTCTTTTTTCTTTTTGTTAAATATTAATAACTAGCAGTATAGCCTGGTGTTGCTCAGGTGTAATGAAAGCTTTAAAACTCATCCACGGTCCTGGAGCTTAGACTCTTTGGACATTGGCACGAAAGACTAAAAAGCAATAGTTGTTTCCAGTTAGACTGAAAGAAAAATGAATGGATGTAAGTCAAATTTTGATTTCCTGATATCGATATCAAATAAGTTTTGTTCATCGTAAACTGAATTTTGAAGGCTAAATAAGTCCTCTGAGTAAATGATATCATGGCTGAGACTAAGAACTACAATTATACCTATTTAGAGCCAAACTCGAAGCAAAAACTAAAATAAAAGGGCTGAAAAAATACAGACATACAGGCAGAAAAACAGACACAAAAACATCTTGCCTTATATATATATATATATATATATATAATTGATTTTCTGCACTATTGTAAGAACTGCGACCTTGAAACTTCTGAATATCGTTTCTTATGTCTTTGTCTATGAGTATATCAAATTTGATTAAAATCGGACCACTCCTTCTATAACCCAATTTTTTTCGATTATTGATTTTCAATATTTATTGGGGGTACCTCAACACAAAACCTACCTAAGAACACTTGCAGGTGCTTATAGTACAACTGTGTAAATTTTCAAGAAAATCAGTTCAGCCGTTTCAGAGTCTATAGGTAATGGACACACACACACACACAGACAAAATTCCATTTATAAATAAGTTTAGGTTTAGATTTAATCACAAGAAATGGCTGAATGAGACAATGTTTTTATTCCAAGTCATATTCTTCTGTTGACATGTCATATTGATGGCCATTGTCAGTCGTTCCCAAATGATCTTTGCTTGTTTTAATATTCTCACATAAAGTATTTTATTACATCTCTGTCATATGTTTTCATTATCTTTATATTGCTTTTATTGCAACATTTTCATATAACTTGTTCTTCAGCCCTAAAACACTGAGAGTCCAACTCAAATAGCTTCTGATGAGTGTTAGAAAAAAAACTAGTGACTAAGAAACTTGACTCATAACATCTTTGGTTTCAAAAATGACTTAAGATTTTGTAGTCAAGCTCAAAATCAAATTTGCATTCTATTGAAGTAACTTACTGTACATTTTTACAATTGAATTTCTTGAAAAAAAACTTAAATTATTATCATAAAATGCAACAGAAGATGTAGAAAAAATAAATTTATTTTGTTTTTTTCCATTCATCTGTTTTTTTTAGTGTTTCTTTTCTGCTCATCTTCTCTTTCTTGCCTCTGACTGATTTATTAAACCAAGGAGAAATTACTCAGTTTTTTATCTATTGATTTCTAATATTTTAAGTAGTTTAAAATCTATAACCATAAATTTGTACTTCTTTTTCTCTGTTGTGTCTTCATTTATGGGGTCATGGTTCAATTCTTATCTATCCACCTTATCCTCACAATCATCACACATGATCTTAGCTGAGAATCTATCCTATAAACCTGATAGAACATTTTAAACTATGTCAATAGCAGAAAAAAGTATGAATCAAAAAAATGTGAATTTTATTCCTAAATTTACATTTTCTTACAAAGTTTTGAACAAATTCATTTATTTCATAGTGTGTAGTTTAAATAAATCATGTGTGGAGCATAAATTTTGTGGTTTTCAAAACACATTTTTGTTTTCATTTCTAGAAAAAATGCAGAAAAAAGGGTTAAATTGGTCTTTAATACGCGCTCTGCCTGTTTCTTACCTGGTTACGGAAACCAATTGTGACGAGGTCCAGAACCTGAGTCAGGATTTATGCTGTCAATACAGCACCAGTTATGATGATGCTCTCGGGTCATTAATTGTGATGACCTCGTCACAGTAGCTGGTCTTTGAGTCGTCTCTGACAACAGTGCTCTTCCTTGCCCATGCTGTGAATTTTGATCTCAAGAAAGACATGTTGAAATCCGACTAGCCGTATCTTTACCATTTCAAACCAGACCAGATACGCATGCAAATTTGAATTAATAAAAAAAAAAAGAACAGCATCAAAAAAAAATAAATTCAATGACGCTTGGATATGTTGCGGAAAAGTCTTTATATACAAAAAAAACAGCAAACAGAAATAGAATATACTAGTCATCAAATTCCTATTCTTACAATGGAGTAAAAGCTTTTGTTTGAGAGTAATGTTTGTTCACTTCAATCAGAGATTTCAAGTTTTTCTTCAAGTTTTGACAGTTCAAAACTAAGTCTTATCAAGGCTTTTCACTAAAGCCTTACAGAAACAGCCAAAGATGGGTCTTTGTAACGGCAGTAGTAAATTCGTCTTGTCTCCTTAGCTTAGCAACCAATCTGCTCGGCTCTTTCTATTTCTTTATATCTTCAGCCTGGACTCTATCAGAGGCGCGTTATTTGACTTTAACTCTTTTAAGTTGGTTGGCGGCAGGCTTCTCTACATTTCTTTACATCTTCAGTCAGGAGCTATAGGAGGCAACTGTCACTGTCTCTACAGCTGGCACTCAATGGGAACCTCACTCCCTCAGTCGTTACATCTCAACTGGTCCCAAGGCTCAGCTCCAACTGACTGCAACTGCGCCCGAGTGTTGAGCAAGCGAGTGATTTTGGCCCTTCAAGGCTTTATTTTTATGCATGTCCCAGATTCTCTTGGAAGGTGCATGACGGACACAGGGTGTCCATGCCTTTATCCAATTAAATTACTTCTAACTCCACATTTTGAGATGGGTCTATATTATTACCTTGGTTTAACCAATGAAATAGCAATATTTCTATTGACATAATTTCTTTTCTTCTTCTTTCTGATTATATCATTTATTTTTTCAAGTTTTCATATTTACAAATACTTTCCCAGCGAATTCGGGAAACATGGATCTGACCTTCTTTAACCTCATCAAAAGCTTTCGACAGTCGTGTTTTGACTACCACTATTTTTCACCTCCACCAGCCATAAAAAACCCAAAGCTTCCAATGATGTCTTTCTTAGTTACACAATGGTGGCCACTGATGACCTCACCTGACCTATTACTTTTATACCTGCAAAATATATTTTTCTCTTTTATTCTCTTCTATTTTCAGCTAGTTTTTCAGATTTTACAAATTTTGTAATATTTTTTTTTCACTCCACTCATATTGCAACGGTATTCTACACAATTAATAATGCCACTAGTAATAATTTCTTTCGCTCCGTCGTACTAACATAGTATCATGTTTTTCCACATGCAATATTATCTAAAGTTATTTTATAAATGGAACTTTGTGTCTCTGTGTGTGTCTGTTACCTATAGACTCTGAAACGGCTGAACCGATTTTCTTGAAAATTTACACAGTTGTACTATAAGCGTCTGTGAGTGTTCTTAGCTAGGTTTTGTGTCGAGGTACCCCCGATGAAAATCGATAATCGAAAAAATCGGGTTATATAGGTGTGTGTGTCTGTATATCCTTTGTACAAATCCATAATTTTTATCCGATTCTCTCCAAACATCAAAATTTAACTTACATCCATTCATTTTTCTTTCAGTCTACGGTTTTGCTTTAACTAGAAACAACTATTGCTTTTTAGTCTTTCGTGCCAACGTCCAAAGAGTCTGAGCTCCAGGACCATGGATTAGTTTTAAAGCTTTCATTACACCCGAGCAATGCCGGGCTATACTGCTAGTAGTACTATATATTTCCATATGCAATATTATATTTACATATTTTTCTACATGCAACGCAATTATGTGTTACAGACCAAGTGTTTGTTAATCGCAAATAAATTTTGGGGCATCTGATGAATATATATCATATTAGTGTATACACTTTTTGTATACATGCAACTAGGTCCTACCCTTTTACTGTGAAACCAATAAAATGTAATGCAAATTCTACTCCATCAGCTTCTTTTCTCGCATTTCCCACCTGTGGAATTCCCTTCCATTTACTTGCTTTTCCAACAGCTACAATCTCCAAGAATTTAAATGTAAAGTAAATAGTTATCTCCTATTTCATTAACCTGCATCCTCTCTCTCATGCTCCTTTCTCTGTTCACTCCACTCTCATCAGTATTTTTTTTATTCTCTTACTCACTTCCTGACACCCCCTATAACCTGTCACTCTTTCACATAACTTTCCTCCTATATAACCCCCCCCCCCCCGCACAATAGTGGCAGTAAAATGATTGGGGTGATATGATTATAAAAAAAAAAATCTATACTATTATAATGTGGGTATAAAGTGGGGGATCAATTTTACATTACAGTCAATATATAAACTGATCCCTCACTTTGTGGCCACAATCATCCTTCTCTTATTCACTTCCTGATGCCCCCTATAATTTTTCACTCTTTCTCATAACTTTCCTCCTATATAACCCCCCTGCACAACAGTGACAGTAAAATGCCTTACTTGGGATGATATGATTATAAAAAAAAAATATATTGTTACTTAAATAGAGCTTTACAATTAATGATGCATGTATGCAGAAACATATAGTGATAATACTTTTTTCAAGCAGAGACATTGCTTGTTAAAAATTAGATCACTAGAGAATCTTAATGCAATATTTGGAAAAGGTGAAAGTTCCAAGCAATGTCACAGAATGTGAGGATCCCTGGTGTTGGACTTAAAGTGTACTGGTGAAACTGGAATGGGACAATATCAAGCAATGGCTGTAGTTGGAAATGAGAAAGTAATTACCATGTGTACAAAAACAATTGCTTTTAACATTATATTGACATTTTGATATATCTATATCAAAATATGTCAATCAACTAAGCAATATTTTTCTGCAGTTTGTGAGTTGTTACTTCATTGTGATTTTCAAGGCATATAATGTTTTTCAAACTAAAAAGATTCCAAAAATAATGAACAGTGTCCCAAAATGAATTAAAAAGAAAAGGTCTCAGATTTATGGTTAAAGACAATTTTAATTAAATAGATTTCCTTTTTGAGACTTTGAAACACTGGATAGGAATTAATGAGCAACTATTGTTCCAAGCTATTGGTTAAATAGCAAGATAGATCATATTCTATAGCCTTGTTTGGCAACCAGTCTACCACAGAAAATAATGGCCTCCAACCTTTTGCCCAGTTTGTCATGTCTCTTTCGAGATATGATCGCCCAAGCATGTATCACGTATGGAAATTAACTGACTGACTGACTATTGTTTCTAGTTGTCCAGATCTAAACTTATTTATAAATGGAACGTTGTGTCTGTGTGTGTGTGTATGTGTCCATTACCTATAGACTCCGAAATGGCTGAACCAATTTTCTTGAAAATTTACACAGTTGTACTATAAGCATTTGCAAGTGTTCTTAGCTGGGTTTTGTGTTGAGGAACCCCCGATAAATATCAAAAATCGATAATAAAAAAAATCGGGTTATAGGAGTGATTCGATTTTAATCAAATTTGATACACTCATAGACAAAGACATAAGAAATGATATTCAGAAGTTTCAAGGTTGCAGTTCTTACAATAGTGCAGAAAATCGATTATATATATAAAAGGCAAGATGTTTGTGTGTGCGTCTGTTTATCTGCCTGTATGTCTGTATTTTTTGCTTCGGGTTTGGCTCTAAGTAGGTATAATTGTAGTTCTTAATCTCAGCCATGATGCCATTTACTCAGAGGACTTATTTAGCCTTCAAAATTCAGTTTACAACGAAAAAAACTTATTTGATATCAATACCAGGAAATCAAAATTTGACTTACATCCATTCATTTTTCTTTCAGTCTACGGTTTTGCTTTAACTAGAAACAACTATTGCTTTTTAGTCTTTTGTGCCAACGTCCAAAGAGTCTGAGCTTCAGGACCATGGATTAGTTTTAAAGCTTTCATTACACCCGAGCAATGCCGGGCTATACTGCTAGTTCATTAATATTCTTGGCTTATTTCTTTAACCCTTTTGTCATTCTAAATGCTGAGTAAAGAGGCTTATTTATAGATTTTTCAGAGTAATTAATAAAAGTGGTAAAGCAAATTGTTGTGGTCATAAATTAAAATAAATATTACTTTCACAAGGAAATTATTGATTAGAAATATACAAACATTTTTTTAGAATACAGAGACTGAATTAAATAAAAATTCCTTTCTGTCATATTAAAAAAAGATTGACAATCTGTTAAATATTTTCACATTAATCAAGCCTAATTTTGTTAAATTGGATATTTCTTTTGTGTTTGAAGTTGTATTGTGAAGCATATATAAATATTGATTCTATACAGCTCAATACCTACATATATGCTTTTTGTAGGAAAAGAGATCTCAATGAAACAAAATAACAAAATGAAAGTTTTCTTGAATGGCAACTCTTCTAGATCTTTTTGCATTAAGGGCTCTATCCTTGGACCTACTTTGTTCCTAATTTTCATCAACAACTTTCCTGATGTTGTTAGTTCTTGACTCTGTATCTATTTTGATTGCACAGCTATTTGCTCCTTTCCTAATGATAAGTCTGATAGGTTTGATAAGTTAAAATTGGTAGCTGATCTCAGAAATGATTTTCAATCTGTTAACTGGTACTTGAAATTGTTAATTTAAATGTCTTCAAAAAAGAAACTGCTTTCTTTTAAACATCTTAGAGAACTTTTTTTTTGTTTTCCATCAGCATCCCTCTGGAGAATAAATCATTGTGCCTTCTCAATTTAATGTTTCTCACTGACATGAAGTTGAATGGTTATATTGAATCAATTACTAAATCTCCTGCTACAAAAGTTGATTCACTGTGTTATTTGAGATAATTTTTCTTGCCAGAATCTACTTCGCACCTTTTATATGTTTACCACTCATCTATGCATTGAATATTTCTGCCACATCTGGTCTGGTGCTTCTGCTATATATTTAGATATTCTTGATGAAATCCAGAGAAGAATGTGCAATGTTATTGGTCGTGATATGGCATCTTGGTTTCAGTCATCTTATCCCCACTGTAACATAACTTCCCTGTGTCTTTTCTATAAATATTTTCATAGTGATTGTTCTGATAAACATTCCTCCATGGTGCCTAGACTTTATGAATTTAAGCACAGTATTAGGTTGTTGAGGATGTGCGTTGTGGTGCAGTGGATATCGACTCAGAACGAGAAATCGGGGAACCGAGTTCGAATTCCAGTTGAATTCATTGCATTCACTTATGCGCAAATACCCTTGGGAAAGGTATTAATCTGTCTCTTCCTTCCAGTTATGGGTTAAATAACAGGATGGATTGGGTTCTATAGCCTTGGTCGGCAACCAATCTACCGCAGAAAGCAATGGCAACCTACTGTGGGATAATCTTCTGCCCAGTCAGTTATGTCTCTTTCGAGACATGATCGCCCAAGCGTGGTGTATCATGTATGGCACTTAACTGACTGAATGATTAGGTTGTTGACAATGGTATTAGGTATAGTTGAAATGAAACAGTATTAGGTATAGTTGAAATGGCTAGATGTAACTGTAAGTTCTATATTAACATTTTCGATGGACCTGATGAAGACTACCACCACCTTTTAAATTTGTTGTTTTTAATTTTTTTTACTTTTTTCAGCGCAGTCTTATTAATTATTACATAAAGTTTCCAATTATCAAAATAAATTCGGAAAAATTTCAATATTTAAACAGTTTTAGTGGGGCTCAGTTTCTCATACAACATTATAGTACATCGATCCTCCATTTTGGAACCACTCATGTTAGGGTTGCTTTGTTTTGTTTTTTTTGGGGGGGTGGAGTTGTTCTTGTTTTTGTCTTTTTCGAGTTTTCTTCAGTTCTTATGATGACATCTTCCTTGGAAAATGCAAGAATGTCTTTATTCAAAAATTTTGCAAAGGATTCAGTTGTTGAATATGCGCAAGCAAAAAAGTCCCCCCCACCCCAATTATTTAAATGTTGAAATTTTTACAAATATTTTTGTCAGTCGAAAAGTTTAGGTTTTAATTGATAAGATTGCACTGAAAAAAATTTTTTTTTAAATTGATAATCAACAAATTTACTGGTGGTTGTAATGTTGTACCGGCGAGTGGTTCCAAAATGGAGGATCGATTTACTATAATGTTGTATGAAAAACTGAGCCCCTGCTAAAATTGTTTAAATATTGAAATGTTTCAAAAAAATTTTTTGTCAATTGGAAAGTTTAGGATGTAATTGATAAGATTGCATTGAAAAAAGTAAAAAAAAAAAAAAGAAGAAACAACAAATTTAAAGGTGGTGGTAGTCTCCTTCATGATCGCCAAATTTTCTTCTCTCACAATTCTTGCTTGTAGAACTCTATTCCAGCTTTTTGCTTTCCAGTCAAATTTAATCTCTAAATGCAATGTCAATCATTATCTTCTCTCTTATTAATTCCTGTTCTTTTTTTATTTTTTTCTGTAATGTTTTCTTCACATATTCTCTCACACTTTTGTATCTTAGTGTTTTTATTGCGTTGCTTGGATGGAAAGGATTTTTAAAAATCCAAAGAAGAATTTGCAAGGTTATTGGTCTTCATCTTGCATCTCTGCTTCACTAACTTTTCCAGCATCATAACATAAGTTTCCTGTGCTTTTTCTATAGATATATTCATGGTAATTGTTCTGATGAGCTTTACTCTTTGGTACCTTATCTTTATGATTTTAAACCCAGTACTAGATTGGCTGCTAGGTCTCATCATTTATCTGTTGAAATTTCTAGATGTAGCCGGAAGTTCTATGCTAATAATTTTTTCTCTCACACTTCTGCTTGTAAAACTCTCTTTTGGATTCTTGCTTTTCAGTCAATTTTAATCTTCAAAAAATTAATGCACAGTGTACCCCGCTTATAAGAGAGTTGTTGGGACCAGATATGTGTTCTCTTATATCCGGGTTTGGTCTATTTTCTATACATTACCACAGGCTCTAATTCGGGACCAGAAAATTTTCTCTTATATTCGAGTTTCTCTTATATCCGGGTTATACTGTAATATCCTATGTCATCTTTCTTCTCCTTGAAACTTGTTTTTGTATTGTCCTCTTTCCTAATAATGCCTTTTCGCAGATTCTTTCACTCTTAGTAACCCCTTGCATCTTAGTGGCTCTATTGCTTTGTCTGGAATTCATTGACCTGGCTAAAAGGACAGAAGGAAAACTGCCAGACCTCTAGTCCAATATTCTGTTGAATTGTTTCATAGCTGGAATAAATTTGTTCTATAGTAATGCAAATGCCCACAAATAGAAACAAAGAATAGAAATTGTTTTTTATACTTTCCAGTTCATCAACGCTAAGGTTTTATTGAATCAAGTCTTTCATGCCTTTGTGCTCCTGTAAATATCTTAAGTTGTTCAACATTTAGGCTTTTTTTCTTTTTTGAAACATCTTTGTAGAGTTTTATATGTTGTATTGTTTTGTATTATAAAGATTTATGAGTTGCTGCAAGATCTTCAGTGTATGTTGTTCTAAGGAATATTTTTTTTAGTTTTATTTGCGTATCATCTAAAATGTTATCGGTGGCCATTGTCATCTCATCTAAGGTTTCTTAACAGACATGGTGATTCTTTTTGTAAAATGTAATCTTTCAGATCAGCAACTATTCTAATATGTCATTATTTATTTTTGTAAAATACAAAAAATATGGCAGATGTGAAATTGGTAGATGAGGAATATGTTGATCTTCACTATCTTATTATCCACTTAGTAGGATGCATTTACTGATGTAACCATTCTTCATTGCGCCTTCTTTCAATCTCATATTTATTCTGAATCTTTTAAGCAACAAAAGGTCACAAAGAGTTTCTCTATAGAAATTCTAACTAAATCCATCATGAAATTTAGTCATTGATTTTTTACTACAATTAAAAAAATTTACTAATGATTCAAATAATGCAAATCATATTGATAAAAAGTGTTAATGTCTCTCTACAAAAATCTTAATATGGTAAGAAAATACTGGATTAACAGAAAAACAACACTATCATAGCATAACTTGGACTCAGCTGACAAATAATTTTCAAAGGTCTTAAATACTTTTCCTAACTAGTTACCTAAAGATTCTACTCCACATCCCACTCACATGGTACAATCATGCATTATTCACTTAACTTTCACAAAATGTTATTTATCTTAAAGTTAAGTTAATACTTAAAGAAGGCAACTAGATTTTAATGAGAAAGAAACCAAATTACTATTAATTTCTTTTGATTTATACAAACTACTATTTTCAACAGACTGAGTAAACATAAAAATTCAGTGTTTCTTCCTATTAATTAACAGGATCCCATTGCTACAAACAGAACTGGCTTTTATAACAAAATCTGTAACTGAATTATGTAGCCATCAACAAACTAATATAACAGCCATATCATCAGACAGTGAAAGAAGGCGTAATTCATATCACTGCAGTAGACACATTTTGGTAAATCAATCAAACCTTCTGAAAGATTTTTTTGCTGACCCAGAGCACACCTTGGTTCATCAGGTCAACCAATATTCCCTCTTCAGCAGGCCAAGCCCCTGAATCAGATTGACTCACATACACTGCTCACTAATATATAATGTCTTTCTTGACAACAGGCAACAAATTCTTCTCTGGCTGGAAATGTTCATACATCATGTGTGAAAGTAGACAACTTTGACAAATAAATCTGGACAATGTGAAAGACTTCACTTCCACAGCTCTGAGGGTTGTATATACAGGCATATTGAAGAATGAAAATCCATGTTGAAAGCCAGTTGCATTCAAGGCTGACTCTAAGAAATGATCAAACCTGTCAAACACCTTGAACTTATCTATATTGATCAAAGTAGCATGATCATCAACTTCCTACAGGATCATGCATATCAAATTCACATCTAAATTGATCAAAGTAGCATGGTCATCGACTTTCTCTAGGATCATGCATATCAAATTCAATCTGGTCTGGTGCTTCTGCTATATATTTAGATATTCTTGATAAAATCCAGAAAAGAATTTGCAATGTTATTGGTCCTGATCTGGTATCTTGGTTTCAGTCATTTTTTCCCCACTGTAACATACCTTCCCTGTGTCTTTTCTATAAATATTTTCATAGTGATTGTTCTGATAAACCTTTCATAACATTTTCATAGTAATTTTGGATACCTTTGATAGCAAAACTCTGTTCAGGAGCAATGAGATGACTTAGCAGTCAATTTGTCAAGATCTTGACAAACATCTTGAACATATTTAAAGGTAAAAATTACTAAATCTATCTCTATTATGTTTGTCCTTGTGTAACAAGTTTATTTTAGCCATGGTTGAATGTTTATGCATTTGCTGAAGATCAATGCCAGTAAAAGAACAAAACGGTTTGACAATCTCAAATGCAATTCTTAAGGAAGTCCTCTGATCCCTGGAGCCTTGTTCATTCTGACCTTCAATGTTTTCCAAATTTCATCCTCTTTTATAGTTTTCTCCCACTGAGCTACTTCTGTTGTTTTGAGGTAGCAAAAATCAGATAAATCTAAATCTAAACTTATTTATAAATGGAACTTTGTGTGTGTGTGTGTGTGTGTGTGTGTGTGTGTGTCTGTGTCTGTGTCTGTGTGTGTCCATTACCTATAGACTCCGAAACGGCTGAACCAATTTTCTTGAAAATTTGTAATGTGTTGGGATTTGGAAACATTAAGTCATATAATTAAAATAACAAATAAAGACACTAATTTGAATAAATTTCTGTCAGATAATATCAGATGAGTTTTTATATATAAACTTGTTTATTTTTATTTTAACTTTATCTCAGGGTTGAGTTAAACTTTTGCAAGTTGGGTGTATTCAGTTCCACAAAGTAACTGCCTTGTCCTTCCCTTGGGTTCCATGATATGCTGAAATGATTAAGTACAATAAAGATGTATTTGCCAGCTTTTTGTTGTCTTTTATGAACCTGTAAACCAAACAGGAATTTCACTTTTCTTCATTCTCATTATCTGCTCTTGAAATATTAGTATAGTTCAGATGATGGGGACATTCTTGTATATTTATAGAGAGTCAATATATTTGATTTACTGTTTGCAGTCTACCAGTTGATTAATACTTCAAGTTGAACGCATCAAATTAGAGGCCTACAAAATATCTGAGCTTTATATATTAAGCATTGTGTAATTTATTTTCTGTTTGCTTTGAACTACAAAGTGTAAGCTCATCTAAAAAAACCTAAACATTTTTTTTTAATTCTTGGTTTCACTTTTCAACCTGAGGCAGAAATAGTATTTCTTATTTTGTTTTATTTTTAAAAATTTTTTTTTCTCTTTTCCCACACGCTTTTTTGGCTCATCCAGTTGACTTGACAAATATAAAAGCTAAAGATATGTTGTAGATCTACAGTTAGCAAATTACACCTCTTATATTCTAATATATACAAGCTTACTCCATATATTTCTGTATTTTACAAATATGAAGTAGATTTCAATTGGCTCTAGATTTTTTTTCTCTTAGTTTTTGAGATGTATTTCTTTGGAAGATGATGTTTAGGAAGAGCAGGAAAATACTAGTGAAATGGAAAACAATGATTCATTGATTTGTGTTTTCCTCACAATAACTTGAATCAACTGACAACACAATTCTGTTGTCGATAATAACCAGTTGTCAGCTAACTAATAAAATAGAAATTATTCAATAGAATGAAATAACACATTTATTAGATTAAATATATTTATTATGTCAGGTTATTTTGTTTTAAAAAAGATTGATTCATCTTTTTTGTTATATTAGTCGCACATCAGTCTCTAAGCCAGAGTTGATGCTTAAAACTGAAAGTTATTCATTGGCTGATGTTTATAAACAAATAATTTGGCTTGTATCACCTCATTTGAAACTTAACTTTACTTTGGCGAAGGTGATTGACTTGTATAATGCAATTCTCTTTAAAATTTGTTCCTTCGTCTGTAACAATTTATAAATTTACAGATTAAGTATTATAACAAAGTGTCAATATTTCCAAAGTCAGAATCTCTTTTCATTAAAATATTTTAAAAAAGTAACATTTATTAGATAAAAATGAAATAAATGAATTTCAATACGAGTCAAGAGGCCAGCATTTTTGTTTGAAAGCTGAAATAAAAAAATAATTCTTTCTGAAGAATTATTTTTTATTTCAACATAAAAAATTAAATTTAAGTTAGAATTTTAAAAAAATCACTAACCTGAATATTTATCATTAACTGTATAACCATTTTTAGTTTGAAATGATACATTTTTGTATAAAAGAAAGTTTTCATTTTGCTTAAAGAATTAAGATGTACACTGAAGATTAGATTGTTTGCATGATATTTATTAGTTTTGTTAATGAAAAATTTGCTCAAATTGGAGTGGATTATTTCTACCAAGTTTTCAAATGAAATCTTTTTTATTCAATGATCATAAATATATGAATATCTAAACTTATTTATAAAGGAAACTTTGTCTGTGTGTGTGTCTGTGTCCATTACCTATAGACTCCGAAACGGCTGAACTGATTTTCTTGAAAATTTACACAGTTGTACTATAAGCGTCTGTGAGTGTTATTAGCTAGGTTTTGTGTCAAGGTACCTCCGATAAATATCAAATTGATAATCGAAAAAATCAGGTTATAGAAGGAGTGGTCCAATTTTAATCAAATTTGATACTCATAGACAAAGACATAAGAAACGATATTCAGAAGTTTCAAAGTTGCAGATGTTACAATAGTGCAGAAAATTTGATATCAATACCAGGAAATCAAAATTTGACTTACATCCATTCATCTTTCTTTGAGTCTACAGTTTCGCTTTAACTGTAAACAACTATTGCTTTTTAGTCTTTTGTGCCAACGTCCAAAGAGTCTGAGCTCCAGGACCACGGATTAGTTTTAAAGCTTTCATTACACCCAAGCAACACCAAGCTATACTGCTAGTATTATATATTGCTATAAATATTTTTGTTTTATTATTGGGGAGAAATATATTGAAAGTTGACTTTATCTTACAAAATGAATGTTGAAATTCTTCGAATTCATTTTATATTTTCAAAAAAATAACTTGGCATTTTATTTACAGTAGGATGTTATTTTGTTTGTTTGTTTTTTTTTGTTTTGGTTTTTTCTTTTTTTCATTAGGAGAAAACCAAAAATCTGCTTGAAACTTTTATGAGGTTTTGCTGAAAAGTATTTTGTTCCAACTCATTTCAATGTTTTGAATATTGAAACACTGCTTTTGGGAAGTGGGCTGAGCCAATAATATTTCAGCAACCCTTTAAATATACTATTTTAACTTTGATTTAAAGAAATATACACAAGCTGTTTGCCACTTTTTTGTACCCATTTTGTGTTTGGTGCCTAGAAGCATTTTCAAAATTTTTCTTCCAAAAGCAAAGATTTTTTTTTTCTGTTGCCATAATTGACATTTGGCAATGTTTCAAATATTTTTACAAGTATTCTTGCTGAAGAAGAGATGAATTAATATCTTTACCAAGAGTTTTGGAATTCATTGCATTCACTTACATGCAAATACCCTTGATTGATGGTATAGTGTTTTCTTTTTTATTCTTTTCCACTAAAATGTAGTAAATGATTCTTTTTAGTACATTACAAAATACAAACAAGACCAAATAAATGATAAAATTTGTGGATATTCTCAGTTTCCATTTGAAATCAATAAAAATTCATCCAATTTTAATGCTTAGCAACAAAGTTTGTATTTGTTTTTATTTATTTCTTGGTTAATGGTTTTACTTGGATCTTCTTGTGGCAGTGATTTCACTAAAGCAATCAAAATGCTTACTGTGGGCAAATTTATTTTCAGAACACAAACATAATTATTTGCTGGTCTTTAGAACAATTTACACTTTTTTTCTTTCTTTTTTTAATCGTGTCACCCCAAGCAAGGCATTCCACTGCCACTATAGCGCAGGGGGTTACATAGAGCAATTGGGTATAGGAAATGTCAGAAGGAGGGTGATAGACAACTTAGGATGTACATAGGGAGAGAGTTGGAGAGAGTGGATGTGAGTTAGTGTGTTAGGAGGTGTCTATTGACCCTACATTTACACTCCTGGAGGTTGTAGCCATCAGGGAAGCAAGCATGCGGTAGGGAATTCCACAGGTGGGAAGTGCTAGGAAAGAAGCTGTTGGAGTAGAAATTGCAGTTACATTTTATCGGTTTCACTGTAAAAGGGTGGGACCTAGTTGCCAATCAAGTATCTCGTGCAAATTCACATCTAGGTGGCACCAGTGATTTAAGTTCATCAGAGCAGAAGCCATGAAAGTATTTATAGAAGAGGCACAGGGAAGCCACGTCACGCCGGTGAGAGAGTAACTCCAGCCGGTCAGCTAAGTTGGTATCAATCACATTACAGATTCTTCGCTGTATTTTGTCAAGAACCCTGTGGAGGATAGCAGGGGCATCCAACCAGATGTGGCAGCAGTACTCAATACATGGGCGGATGGTAGATTTATATAAGTGCAGGATAGATTCAGACGGAAAGAATTTCCGGGCCCTGCACAGAGAGCCGACTTTCATAGCAGCGGATTTAGCAATGGATTCGACGGAGTCATTCCACTTGAGGTCCGCTGAGAGTCTCAGGCCAAGCAGGCGTAGAGTTTTACTCTCTGGGAGGCAAGCCTGTTCCATACTAATGGGAGGGAGGTGCGGTTGTCTGTGGTGGTTAATTGACAGCAGCTTCGATTTGGAAGAATTGAATTTTACGAGCCATTTCTTACCCCAATCCACCACGGATTGGAGGTCATTTTCAAGCTCGACAGCGAGGTTCGCCTTGTCATCAACACCAGATTTTTGATCGAGGTGAGAGTAAACTGTGGTATCATCGGCGTACATGCCTACTTGTGATCTTATGGCAACGGGGACATCATTGATATAGATTAGAAAGAGCGTAGGACCTAGGATAGAGCCTTGGGTGACACCCATGTTTGTAGGGTAGTTTTGGGAGGCATGTCCGTTTAATACCACCTTCAGTGTGCAGTTATGTATATATATATATATATATATAACCAAGTAATTAATCACATTTCACTACCAGGTGATGGTGTATTAAACACTAAAACTTAATAGTTATTAAGTTGCAGTAAGCTATTATCATAATAATAATTATATATCTATACCTCTACTTCCATATTGAGCACTTTTTAAAAGTAAATATCTAATATGGAATGTACTTCCATTAGTATCAACCACTTATATTATTATCATTATTATTTTATCTATTTATGTTGGAGTCTTATACCTCCACTTATTTATATTAAAGATTCTTCGTGAAATAAATAACAACGCCAATTCGTAACCAACAATAAACATGTATTGATAAAAAATACAACATTGAAAACAAAGCATGCAACTAGACCGAGTACAAAATGTGGATGAAAGAGAAAAAGTTCTTTCCGATTGACTGTAGTTTTGGTCGAAAGTCAACTGTTTGAAAAAAAGTTCTCTGGTGAGATAAATGTTCTTGGAACGATTGTTCGAAACAAAGTTTGTTTGAGAAGAATTATTAACACAGTGATAAATTGCAGTGACATGTTGTGTAGAAATAAGTTTTGATTCAACAATGCTTAAACGATGTGCTTAGTAAAGTGTCCAAAGTGAAAGAGTGTAAGTTTGTATTATGAAATATTGTGTCTGTGGTGTGTTTAAGTGTTTGAGCAAGATTGTGCATCAAACTGACATGGATTTGTACGACAGCTGAAATCTTACTAACGAGCTGTGAAAGGTTGCTATATTTAAAAGAAAAAGGTAGGCTTCCAGAAGGACCGCAGGAAACTCAATCTTACATTAAAAATATTTGATTGGTTAAAAATTAACCAATTGTAACATGCGCATTAAACAGACTAGGCAGGTTTGTTAAGAGCCGAAGGTTTTCAAAGATAACTGCGATTGTTAAATTGTCTTATAGTAAAGTAGTAGTGATTTGTTAGCCAATCACAGTCGAACAAAATGACATGTAGAAAAGCATGTATGTATGTGGGTGTGAAACATAGTGAGTGCTATATATATATATCCGCAGACAGATCTGTATCACAGCTCATCAGTACGGTTAGACTCCGATCGCTTCCTAACCCAGGATTGAAACCCGACCGAATTGGTGTCAGTCGACGATTCCACCCCTGGACCACAAATGTCCGGTAGAAGAAGGCAAACTTTTTAGCAAGCATATCATTATACACACCCAATAGCCAGAGTGCTCTAATTCATTATTGAATGAGTGATGTGTATATGCCAGAGTAGCTACTGTTTTCAAAGTCTCCCACTCTTCCAGAGTGCTCAATCAGGGTGTGAGAGCGTAAATAATATAGTCATCCACAGACAGATCTGTTTCGCTGTATCACAGCTCATCAGTACGGTTAGACTCCGATCGCATCCTAACCCAGAATTGAAACCCGACCAAATTGGTGGCAGTCGACGATTCCACCCCTGGGCCACAAGCATCTGGTGTGTATATATATATATATATATATATATATATATATATACACACACACTGTTATAGGTCAGATTTAAATTAAATTAGACCAATAAACAGTTGTATTAGAAAGTGCTCAATACATGTTTGACAGGAGATAAAGGTTCAATATGTAGAGCATTTTGATATTTAAGTATGGAAGATCAGTTGGTTATGCTAACTTGGTTTTGACCTTTCCAGTCTCATCAGGCAATTTGTTGCCTGATGAAAATGGAAAGGTCAAAACCATGGTAGCATAACCAACTGATCTTCCCAATACATATACATATTAGTCATCCACATACAAGCCTGTTTCAGTGTGGCTAGACATCCATTTGCTTCCAGCTGGGATTGAAACTAGACCGATTTGGTATCATTTGTAGTGCCTACTCCCTAAGCTATCGACACATGGCTGAAAGAGAAGGAAATTTTAGCATATATATATATATATATATATATATATATATATATATATATATATATATGATGTATACACCCATCAGCTGCTGATAGAAAATTTATTACTGAAAAGTAATGCATAAATCACAGAAGTGGTAACTATTTTAAAAATTTACCTCTTTAGAGAGCTTAATCATAATGAGAGCATAATTTAGTCGTCCACACAAATGTTATTCTAGTCGATACCAGTATTTGAAACAGATACACCATTTTTTAAAATTAAAATGGTATATTACATTTATTGGCTTGCGAACATTTGAAGTAACAAAAAAGTTGAATTAAATATATATATATATTCATAAATGTATACATATATATATTCATAAATATCTTCATAAATATATACATATATATTCGTAAATATATACATATATATATATATATATATATATATATATATATATAAAAATATATTCATAAATGTATTCATAAATAAATGGTGTTGTAATAAGTATGATAAAGAACCAGTTTTATTGGTGGAAAGAGTTTTATTCATAAAATTTCTAATTTCAAGTCTATTAAACCTTACATAAGAGAAAACATTAATAATAGCTCTGTTGAGTACATACAAGTTCATCTGAAAAGAAAAATTGATTGTCAAGATTTACCAGACAAAATCAGTTGGTTATAATTAGCAATCTTTGTCCTTCATTGGCTGAAAGCTAATGCTGATGAAAATGTGTTGAATTTTACATTTAGGTTCAGTTTTTGTGATCCTTCTGTCTGTACAGTTTGAGTTAAAGGTCATAATGTGTTGATTATGATTTCCATCTGTTAAGATGCTGAGAGGTATGATTTATGAAGCAGAACTTTTGGTTAAAAGTGGAATATGTGTGTGTGTGTGTGTGTGTGTGTGTAATGCTTGTTAAATCACTAAGGCTATGCAGATAACTGTCAACATAGCTTCATATATTTTGGCACTTAAAGGAGTTAATGGATCTCACTATAAACAGAGCTGCTATCAAGCAGCTTGTCTATTTTGGACAGTGGCACCTCAAAGAATCACATTGAAAAGCAGAGATAAAAGCAAGAAGGAAGCTGGTGTAGACATGAATGATTTGCTTCAGTTTTAGAAGCATTTCTTGATGATATTCTGAAAAATACCTTCTTTGGGTTAATCAATACGTGGTTACCGAAAAAGAAACTGATTGATTTTATTTATATTTCGATGTTTATTTTTATCAATTTCAAAATAGTCTCACTGGAAATGACTGGAGTTGTTTTGTAAAAATGGACGATAAGAACAAGCATATTTATCTAAACCATTTTCTCTAAAAGCCATGAAAACTGCCAAATGTTTTAGTTTATTTTTACATTTAACTTGACATTATTTTTTGGTTTTTCTTTTGGATGGTCTCAGTTTTATAATATTGCTTCATTTTGACCAGTTTTGTTTTCTTGACCCAATCCTTTTGCCATTCTGCTCTCTAGCTGTCTTTAGGTTTCAAGTACCTTCAGTATTGTACTGATAATGTAGAACAGATCTATTTAAATTGTTCTCATTACTTTACCTGTCACATCCAATAATTTCAGAACTTGTAAGCATCACTTTTTCCCTCAAATGTCAAATTTCTTCACAACTGAGTTAGTGTATCTTTCTTTCCTGATTGCTTTACCTGTCACCACCAGTGTATATTACTTTCCTGATTGCTTTACCTGTCACCACCAGTGTATATTACTTTTCTGATTACTTTACCTGTCACCACCAGTGTATATTACTTTCCTGATTGCTTTACCTGTCACCACCAGTGTATATTACTTTCCTGATTGCTTTACCTGTCACCACCAGTGTATATTACTTCCTGATTGCTTTACCTGTCACCACCAGTGTATATTACTTTCCTGATTGCTTTACCTGTCACCACCAGTGTATATTACTTTCCTGATTGCTTTACCTGTTACCACCAGTGTATATTACTTTCCTGATTGCTTTACCTGTTACCACCAGTGTATATTACTTTCCTGATTGCTTTACCTGTTACCACCAGTGTATATTACTTTCCTGATTGCTTTACCTGTCACCACCAGTGTATCTTTCTTTCCTCATTCCAGTGTATATTCTGTGCTAATTTTAAAACTGAAATAAAAACACAAACTGATTGGACATGATTAAGTGCCTTCCTTCCTTGTCTCTTGTCTCTCAACAACAACAGCCAAAAACACTGGTTCTCATTTGATCAGTGAAGTTAAGCATAATCAAGTCCAGTCAGTATTTAGATGAGACTGCTTGAGAATACTGGGTACTGTAAGCAACCATCTGCAATTTCAAATATGTTTCACCATTAGATAACTCAGAAAGAATTGCTAAGCTGTAAAAAAACAAAATAACAAATTAATCTCACAGCAATTGATAACAACTAAACTCAACTGTCTCTGGTGAAACATTGTAGCATTCAAGTAAGAAGCAATGACTTTCTTTTGTCAACATTTCTCTCAGTTTATTATTCCCAGTGTTTCATGAATTATGTAGCAACATGGGCAACTTAGTTTTTAGTACATTCTATTAACAATGGGATTTATTTTGGTATATTTGTATATCTTTTCACTTTTCTTTTTTGTTTATTTTTTTTTTCAATTGGAGTTGATAGACTGAACTATCGGCCGGTTCACACTCCACCCACGTCGATTGAACAGGTGTAGAGGCTCATCCCTTGTTCCCTGTTTAGGATGTGGTTTCCGGCTTTCTCTTTTCCAATCTATTCACTCTTACGTAGCCCCCTGCACACCAGTGGCCTTACCATCTTGCTCGGGGTGATATGATTAAAAATAAATAAATAAATAAATATCATATTAAACATGTAATATGGAATCTTCTTGTCTCTTCATTTCAATGTTAGTTTAGCTAATCGATTCTACTAATGCTAGCTAAGAACTATTGAGTGGCATATTTCTTTACTATCACTAACATTGACAGTGATGACTTTTGATTTGAATGAATCTTACAAAATGACACAATATAATTGTTAAATTTACTTTATCCTTATGCACACACAACCCTCAAAAGTTCATTGACATTGACTCAAGCCTTGTGAGTGAAATTGGGTAGATGGATTACTTTGAGGGGCTGTCAATGGTTATGCTTACTCAAAGTCACAAGTAATCATGATCAAGTGTTTAAGCATCCTGGCCTTATTCAGACTGTTGTTCAGACCAGATAACACACTCTCACCCAGAAACTATAACTAATGTCTGCACAGCATAGTTGCAGTATAAACCACAGGTGGACTCTATGGGTATTGAACAGACACAAGTGTGCCTGAGCAAGTGTCTGTAATGGGGATTAACTAGCCACCCTTGTAGATGGATATCCTCAAATATGAGTGGCTAGCTGTTATATTGTTTTAAAGTTTCAATATATATATATATATATATATATATATATACTAGCAGTATAGCCCGGTGTTGCTTGGGTGTAATAAAAGCTTTAAAACTAATCCATGGTCCTGGAGCTCAGACTCAGCTTAAAGAATATTTGTATGAAGTTTGGTGAGAATTGGATAAAAATTGTGGATTTGTATAAAAGACATACAGACAGATAAACAGACACACACACAAACATCTTGCTTTTATATGCATATATATAATCGATTTTCTGCACTATTGTAAGAACTGCAACCTTGAAACTTCTGAATATCGTTTCTTATGTCTTTGTCTATGAGTGTATAAAATTTGATTAAAATTGAACCACTCCTTCTATAACCTGATTTTTTCGATTATCGATTTTTGATATTTATCGGGGGTACCTCGACACAAAACCTAGATAAGAACACTCACATATGCTTATAGTACAACTGTGTAAATTTTCAAGAAAATTGGTTCAGCCATTTCGGAGTCTATAGGTAACGGAGACACACACACACACACACACAGACAAAGTTCCATTTATAAATAAGTTTTTATATATATATATATATATATATATATATATATATATACTTTAAAAACTATGTGTGTGTATGTATTTATTATGACTAAATTTAAAACAATTATTCAGAATCTATTTTATGACAAAAGTTTTTGCAGACTTGTCTCCAGAAAAGGTTCAATATGGCTGAATATTCTTTTCTACCTGGTTTAAATTACATGCCTAAATCAGTGGCCGGATACCTCCCACTTTAGAATCACAAGTATCTCCCACTACTACCAAGGAGGTGTGTTGTCAGTTTCTGCCTTTCTTTCTCAATCCTTAATAGTCAAACCTTATTGAGCATATTTATCTCTTTTGTGAGAAAAATCTGTCCTTTTGCTTTATTCATGATGTCACTCCCTTTTTTGCTCAATGAGCTCAAGTTACTTATGGTATAGCAGATATCTCATCTATTCTTTTCCTGGTTGTAGTGGGAGTCTCTTCTAGAGAAGGGTAGTTATATATTGTTGCAGGTTAATGGAATTTGGCCTTGTGGTTGATAGCCGGATATAAGTCATAAAATGATTATAAAATCAAGAAAAGCAAATTGAGTTGAAAATAACATTTATATATACACATATCAATTAATGTTTTTACAATTAAAGTAATTCTTGAATATAGGTCCAACGGAGGTTAAAATGTTCATGGCAAATAATAAGCTGAAAGAGATTTAAGGCTTAGGAATGTGGGGAGCATGTAAATGAGAAATGTCTTTGATGTAGTAGCTCCTTAGGTCAGTAAGTAGTTTTGAGACAGGGAAGGAGAGGTGAAGGGATGAGCATAATAGCCACTTGACTTGGTCAAGGGAGATATTAATTACTCTTGCCTGTCACCGTTGGTCTGTCTGCTGGGTGCTTTCTGTCTCAGATTTTTATTTTGGCTTTTTGGATCACAGGTGATCATTTGGGATTTCACACTTGAACTTGATTCTGGGCTTCCCATTCGCTGATAAACAAAATTCGCATAGGCTCGCGAAATGGAAATTTAATATTTGATTAATTTTTATTTTTTAACCAAAACATCTGTGCGAACCCGGATGTGCACGGACTACTTTTGGTCATTTGCCTTTTTGTCATGAGAGAGCAAACATCCGGTCCATCACTTTTGCTCGGTCGATATAACCACAATGTCAACACTCATTGGAATTATAAATTTTGGCAATCAGGATAAAAAAAACGGCTAGATTCTTTTTGTAGTTTAAATTTTCCTTACATGCTAGCTGTTCATGATACACAAAAACACTTTTCTTCCTTTACTGCAGTCTAATAATAATAATAATAATAATAATAATAAACATGGATATTTTTCCTCTTACTTTAGTAGTTTTTTATTCAACAGACTTTTTTTACTAATATGTTTTTTGAAAAAAGACTTTTATATCCATTTGTCACACAAATTCAGTATCTTTCAAAGCAGACTCTACCTTGTACTTCACACAACAAGAAGTAAATTATAGTAATGTTATAGGGATAATCTTGCAAAATTATAGTAATGTTATAGGGATAATCTTGCAAAATTATAGTAATGTTATAGGGATAATCTTGCAAAATTATAGTAATGTTATAGGGATAATCTTGCAAAATAAGAAATTTGGAGTTGTTTGAAAAGGGAGATAAATCTGTAAGAACTGCAGCTGAGAACAAAGCTTTTTATTGCCTCTGTGATTTTTGCATGAATAGAGATACAGGCTTTGTTATCATTGCCAGACAGCTGAATAATTGTAACCACACAAATTCTCTCTCTCCTCCTCCCCCAATATAAAAGTTGCAATGGTTGAATGATAAGCACTCATGGTCTTTACAAACATTGAACAATATTTGTCTTTCCTTTTAGAATTGTCTTTGAAAATGAAGGAAACTTTTTTATTTTCATTTATTACTCCAACAGTTTGTCTGTATTTTCATTTAGATCTCTTTCATATTTATTCAATAAACATTAAGACAAAAGCTAAGTGTTTTTTGGTGTTATAGTTTTTGCATTCTTTAAACAATTTATTTGCTCCAAGAGATCAATTAGAAGAATTGGTTGGTACCAAGTGTTAAAAGACTTTTGTGGGGGTCAACTGTAAAAAGATGTCAAGTTTTCATTTGAATGTGCAAAAAAGTTGAGACTGAAATGCAAGATCCAATCGGTTCATTTTGTGCTAGAATAAAAAACATAGCAAACATTTGTAATAATTGGTTTTTCCAAAAAATTTCTGATTCTAAACCAAAAGAAATTTCTTCTACCGTCTTCTCTAGGACAAGAGGAACTTATTGTTTTTGTATTTCAAGAAAGTCACTTATCCATAAATTGATGTTTGAACTAATAGCCTCATCATTGCTAGTTTTTTTCTCTGCAGGTTTTCATGATTTATGATGAATGGATAAAAACAACAAAGATAAGGATATTAGTCCAAACAACAATTTCTAATTTATTTATAACTAGCAGTATAGCCCGGCGTTGCTCGGGTGTAATGAAAGCTTTAAAACTAATCCATGGTCCTGGAGCTCAGACTCTTTGGACGTTGGCACAAAAGACTAAAAAGCAATAGTTGTTTCCAGTTAAAATGAAACCGTAGACTGAAAGAAAAATGAATGGATGTGAGTCAAATTTTGATTTCCTGATATCGATATCAAATCAGTTTTGTTCGTCGTAAACTGAATTTTGAAGGCTAAATAAGTCCTCTGAGTAAATGGTATCATGGCTGAGACTAAGAACTACAATTATACTTATTTAGAGCCAAACTCGAAGCAAAAACTAAAATAAAAGGGCTGAAAAAATACAGACATACAGGCAGAAAAACAGACACAAAAACATCTTGCCTTATATATATATATATATATATATATATATATATATATATATATTATTGATTTTCTGCACTATTGTAAGAACTGCAACCTTGAAACTTCTAAATATCGTTTATGTCTTTGTCTATGAGTGTATCAAATCTGATTAAAGTCGGACCACTCCTTCTATAACCTGATTTTTTCGATTATCGATTTTTGATATTTATCGGGGGTACCTTGACACAAAACCTAGATAAGAACACTCACATACGCTTATAGTACAACTGTGTAAATTTTCAAGAAAATTGTTTTAGCCGTTTCAGAGTCTATAGGTAATGGACGCACACATACACACGCACACACACACAGACAAAGTTCTATTTATAAATAAGTTTAGATGATTTATCTAGAAGTTTTGGACAATATCAAACATGTGTTGATCTGGAAAAGTCTAAATAAAATTATAAATTGCTCCAAAAATCACACAAATGACAAAATTGTATCTTTCTTCTTTAGAAGAATAAAAAAAAAAACATTTTTAAACTTTTGCATCAAATAAAAGATTTTCCCCAATATATAAATTAGGCTAAGATTATTCTTATCAAAACTGACTTTTAAATACCATAAATTGAACTGATTTTTTAGGTCCAATTTATAAAAAATTTAATTTATTATTTTTATTCTCCTTTCCTTTTCATAACTAAAAAAGCCATTTTAATTTTATCCAAAGAGGAGAGATACTGTGTGACTTAATTCTGGTAACATTTTATTTAATACATTTTGAAACAGTGAAACAAAAACCAAGCTGCATTATCAAATAATGTCCCATGAAACATTTAGGGAAAATAAATATGAGATAAACATATATAAATATATGTAGGAATGTTTTGTAATTTGCTTGAAGCATTGTGTATATTAGGTGTATGGTTAGGTCTTGAAGGCTATCATAATGCGTTTATTAAAATAAACGAAGGTAAAGAAGTTGTTGGGTATTACCTATTTATTATACATTAATATTTCAAGATCAAAATCTCATCTTCAGAATGATAGAAGAGCTTGTTTTCGAGTTCCGTGCCTTTCAATGAATGGTCATTCTTAGCTTCTCCTGCTGTTATTAATTGTAGTGAGTGTGTGTGTATGTGTAAGTGTGTTAGAGCATGTATGTGTGTGTGTTTATGGTGTGTATATATATATATATATATATGTGTGTGTGTGTGTGTGTGATTGATAGTATATAAATATATATACGTGTTACTCGTTTGGTATAACACTAAATTTTCATAAATATGGCAGTTGTCAGGTACTAATTTTAGATTTATATAAAAAGTTGTCCCTCTTTATTTTATGGTTTTGTAGTCCAGCATTTCCCCTGGTTCAGTATATTTTGTATCAACCAACATTAATTTGAGGGCACCTCAGCGTGTTGTAATGGTTAACAAGCTCATCTTGTTTGAATCATTATAACTGTGTAGTGAGTTCGATCCTCACTGGGTACCCCTGACTTTTGGCCATCTGTCACGTCTAAGCTACGCTTAGAAAATCACCTTCCTCCAGGTTTGGGGGTTGGGCACAGGGCTAACAACCCTGCTCCAGAAAAACAGTTTGTTACGGAAAAAGCAAAAATGCTGCCCTACACATTGGGTGTAACAGAAAAGTTTATTTATTTTTAACATTAATTTGAGGATCAACTACTAACATTCTCCAGTTTTTTTTCACAAAAATGGAAAAAAAAACTATGGCTTGAAACTGAACCAAAGTATTTAAAATGTAAAAATTCTCAATGCTTTTTTTAGTGTAAAATTATACGGCTCCTTTTTTGTGAGATGGAGGTGTCTATTTCACTACATCTATCCATCTATCTTTATATAAATAAATATATATATATATATATATATATATATATATATATATATATATATATAGATGTCCAGTCCATAAACAGCGAGGATAATTCAACAAGATTCACTTAATATTTTATATTAAGTATTATATCTATATATAGAGAGCTCAATGGATGTTATCCAGAAAAATATGATATTTATAAAGGAAAAATTGGTTATAAATTATAAATAATAAATTTGTTATAAATTGGTTATAAATTTAAAATGAGCTGATTTAGCTCATTGAAATGAATTATAATTTATAATCAATTTAAATGATGTGTTGACGTTTCCTTTATATATATATATATATATATATATATATATATATATATATATATATATTCCATTTGAAAGCAAGTTATTACATGACCTAGGTTTCTACCATGAGTGGTGTCTTCAGGCAATTTCGTTATTGAAAATCGCCTGAAGACGCCACTCAGGGTAGAAATCTAGGTCGCATAATAACTCATTTACAAATGGAAAATATTCAAAAGTTCTACAATATAATTGTATTGAAAACTTTTAATACAAATGTGCACTGGTCTAATCTTATTATGACCAGAAACTAATTAATTAAACAATCAATATATATATATATATATATATATATATAGTCATCCGCAGATAGATCTGTTTCGCTGTATCATAGCTCATTAGTATGGTTAGACATTCGATTGTTTCTAGCCAGGATTGAAACCTGACCGAATTGACATCAGTCGGTGATTCTACCACTAAGCTATGGATGCTCGGTAGAAGAAGGCGGATTTTTAGCATGTTAAATACAATGTAACATACACCAGTAGCTGAGAGTGTTCAAATTCATTACTGAATGAACAATGTGTATATGCTTGAGTAGCTACTGTTTTTTCAAAGTCTACCATTCTTCCACAGTGCTCAATCAGGGTGTGAGAGCATAAATATATATATATATATATATATATATATATATATATATATATATATATTGTCATCTGCAGACAAATCTGTTTTGCCGTATCACAGCTCATCAGTACGGTTAGACTCCGATTGCTTTTTTACCCAGGACTGAAACCCGACCGAAATGGTGTCAGTCGGCGACTCTATTTGGGTATCTATAAACATATACATATGTCAAACACAGTTTATTGTATCACAAACTTTTATAAAATCAATACTTAAAGAATCTAACAACCTACATCCACAAATATATTTTCAAATATGAACCTGAAACCTTAACAAGGAACTTTCATTAGTGTAGTATATCTACTTGTTTGCAGGAATGGAATATTCTTATTCTGTTATAATCATGGACACTAATAGTCAGTATAAAGTAATTATACTGACTAGCAGTTACTTGAAGGCTTCACGCAGCCTTCAAGTCTTGTATTTGTGATATACTATTATACCCAACTTCCATTTTGGTAATTACTCATGCAGTAACTTTTTAGGTTTACAACATCGTGCATTGATCAAAGTACAACATTGATGATGAATATCGTGAAGAGTGTGCAGGAAGCTATCACGAAAGCAATAACAGAGTTTAAGGCCTGAGGAAAATGTAAGTTTTACATTGTATTACCACAAATACGAAATCATTTACAAGACAGACTGCATAAATTGATCAAATCAAAAAAAAAGGTTAAACTGATTTTACAAAAATTAGGCGATGTCAAACATACAAAGTTCATGAATTATATTCTACCAAGAAAGATGAGTGACTTAACATTTAATGAAATGGTTACATTACTTTTGGAACTGTTCAACCTGAAAACATCATTATTTCATAAGAGATGGAAGTGTATGAATTTACTGAAAAATGACAAAGAAGAATTAACTATGTTTGTAAGTATTGTGAATAATCAGTGTAAGGAATTCAAATTGGCAAAACTTAGCGTTGACAATTTTAAATGCTTAATATTTGCACAAGGTTTAGTTAGAGTTTTTTTTAACAGCATATCAACCTCTGTGGGTTGTTTAATGCCAAAAAGATAGGGTTTTAAGGTATTTTTTTATTGTTCAGTTATAGTGAGATGGTTGATTTAGTCAGATTTTAATGAAAATTTTGTTTTTATTCTTTTTTATTTTAGAAAAGTGGAAATGTTCTAGTTTTGTATTCAAGAATGTTTTGCTGAGAATATTTTTTTTCCTTAAAAAATGTGTTATGGTAATAATGTTTTCTTCAAAAATGTATATTTTTCTCTAAAAGTCTATTTTTATGTATATATTTCAAAAATGTCCATTTTTATACTTTCATAGTGTTTTGGCTCCTTTTTGGAGGTTAACTATTTGCCCATAGCTGGGACCCTAACAGGTGCTACCACTCCGGATCAAGGTGGACCATGAAACAACAGCAATTAAGAGGTTGTTCCATGCTCCTCACAACCTCCCAATCAGAGGCCTTGCTGTCGGATGCAGTTTACAGTCATACCCAGAACCACCAAGGTTTACTATCAGCTAAAGACATGGAAATCAGGAGGAGGGTTCTAAATAAACTTGAAAATGAGCCCAACTTAACTCTGCAATACCAGGTAGAAGATTGTCAGAGATGTATAAACATTCAGCAGATGCTAAAATTATTGAAATAAGCACTGTGTCGCATGTAAAAATAAAACCATGAAGAAGAATAAAGACTTTCAGCCAAACCCCTACTATGCTTGTGGCGGATGACATTTCTATATCCGTCCATTTAAAAACAAGGAATGTTTTCATTGTGGCAAAAAAGGACACAAAATATCTCATTGCAAGATGAAAGTTAAAAATTTTGTTAGTGACTAATGATAATAAATCTACAAGTCAGAATATGAGAAAATTTATTAAAATCCTGAACAAAAATGTCAAGTTACAACTAGTTCATCTCTTGCGTCCCACCAGTTATGGGTTAAATAGGAGGAAAAATATTATCAATGCAATATCAGTCAGTTACGTGCCATACGTGAAACACGCTTGGGCGATCATGTCTCAAAAGAGACATGACTGACTGGGCAGAAGATTATCCCACAGTAGGTTGCCATTGCTTTCTGCGGTAGATTGTTTGCCAGCCAAGGCTATAGAACCCAATCTGTCCTGTTATTTAACCCATAACTGGAAGGAAGAGATGGATTAATACCTTTCCCAAGGGTATTTGCGCATAAGTGAATGCAATGAATTCAACTGGAATTTGAACTCGGCTCCCCGATTTCTCATTCCGAGCCAATATCCACTGCACCACAACACACATCCTATGCAATATACACTCACAAAAAATAAAAACTGTTCTTACAATGCAAAAATATGTGGCCTGCCTGAAGAAACAACAGAGGTCTTTGCTTTAAACTTGAGCCACATTCAGGATGTCATTAACTGAAGAGTCAAATAATGATGGCATTAAAAGAAAGACCTGAAATCCTGGTTGGCTAACAATGCCAGACAAAGAAATTTATTTCCTGTTGAAAATAGTAATTAAAGCCCAGACAACAAATTTGTTTGCTGTAAAGGGGAGACAATCTAATGATGGGAATTAATCCTGTTTGACTGATGGGGCAATGTGGAAGGCTGAGCTGAAACTGACACTACCAAATGGAAATGTTAGGGAAGAAACAATTGATTGCTCTGATCACTGACGGAAAAACTTTCCCCCTCCCCCACAATCTGTTGTTATGAAGATTGGGTAGAATTATGGCTTCTCATATCTGTCATTCCCTAACACCCACTTTCGAAGTTGTTATCTGTATTATAATTTTTTTTTTTAATCATTTCACCCCAAGCAAGCCGGTACTGACACTGATGTGCAGGGGGCTATATAAGAGAGTTAAAGTTTTAAACAGGAAAAGAGTGAAGACAAAGATGAACCAGCTACAGGGGGAGAAAAAGAACGGGCAAGAGAAGGATATGAACACAGGAGTGAAGACATTTATGAAGTTAGAGAGAAAGGAAAAGAACCAAGATACACAGGGGGGGATGTGGAAAGGGCTGGAGTTAAGTGGATAAGAGATGGGAATTGACTTTAATTCATATCATCCTCAAAGTAACTTTTGAATACTTGTTAAAGTATTTAAGTTTATGTACATATAAAATCGTGGATGTGCGTTGTGGTGCAATGGATATCGGCTTGGAATGAGAAATCAGGGAGCCAAGTTCGAATTCCAGTTGAATTCATTGCATTCACTTACACGCAAATACCCTTAGGAAAGGTATTAATCTGTCTCTTCCTTCCAGTTATGGGTTAAATATCAGGACAAATTGGGTTCTATAGCCTTGGCTGGCAACCAGTCTACTGCAGAAAGCAATAGCAACCTACTGAGGGATAATCTTCTACCCAGTCAGTGATGTCTCCTTCAAGACATGATCGCCCAAGCGTGTATCACGTATGGCACTTAACTGACTGACGTATAAAATCAATGGTAATTCAAAATTACAAAATACAGTTTTAAAATAAATTAATTTTAATCTATTACATTGATTACAAGGGATGTTTTGAAAGTAATGTTACCAATTTAATTCCACAAAAATTACAACAAATACAGGGAGAATATTAATTTTGGGCAAAGTCAGTTTTCAGCTATAAAACAATATTTTCCCCTATCATCACCATCATCATCATCATCATTGCCATTCATTTTACATTTTAGTCAGTGAAGAAAAAGTGTTTTGAGATGATAGCAGTGTAGATCAGTCTGGAATATGGCTTGTTATACACATTACCAAGATGTGCATTGTGGTGTAATGGATATCAACTCGGAATGACAAATCGGGGAGCTGAGTTCAAATTCCAGCTGAATTCCTTGCATTCACTTATGCACAAATACCCTTGGGAAAGATATTAATCTGTTTCTGCCCTCTAGTTATGAGTTAAATAATAGGACAGATTGGGTTCTATAGCCTTGGCTGGCTACCAGTCTACTGTAGAAAGCAATGGCAACCTACTGCGGGATAATCTTCTGCCCAGTCAGTAATGTCTCTTTCGAGATATGATCGCCCAAAGCATGTATCACGTATGGCACTTAACACATATGGCACTTAACTGACTGATTCACATCATCACTACCACTGCTGACATTAGAACATAAACATAGGTGATAATGAGAAATCAGGGAGCTCAGTTCAAATTCCGGTTGAGTTCCTTGCATTCACTTATGTGCAAATACCCTTGGGAAAGATATATTACTCTCTTCTCTCTAATTATGGGTTAAATAACAGGACAGATTAGATTCTATAGCCTTGGCTGGCAACCAGTCTACCACAAGAAGTAATGGCAACCTACTGTGGGATAATCTTCTGCCCAGTCAGTAATGTCTCTTTCAGGACATGATTGCCCAAGCGTGTTTAACGTATGGCACTAAAATCAGCTTCAAATGTTGGTAAAGAGGCTAAAAGAGTGCAGTGAATGTTTTTACCACAACAGGGGAATGTTTCATGAACAAAATTTAGTTATTTGGCTGATCATTTTGTCGGAAACATTTGATGAGACACAAAGAGGCCTAGACAAGATAATGAGGATAAAAAAATAAACCTTTTAGGCGAGTGAATTGTGGTTGGATGAAACAAAATCAACCTACCTTGGGTTTAATGGTATCCATTTGAAGAAGTGTTTGGCATGAACATTTAAGCATGTTGGTAGAAACATGTCTTATAAGCTCTAATGACACAGGTGAACTGCATTTCATTTATAGAATCTTGAATACTAAAGATCACATAATGGGGACACATGTTACCTTTACTTAAATACTTGGAAACGGGAACTGTGTTTGAACAGGACAATGAACCACAAAACTTTGTCAATAAAATAAAATAAAACTAAAGTTTCTGATAAAACAAAATGCAAATGAGCTCAGTTGGCCGAGCGTGTCATTGAAATGAAATATAGAATATTCATCCAAAAAGCCAGGTTTAAAGACATTAAAAATATTCTAGTGACTGTGAAATGCCATGTGCATTGTAGTGCAGTGGATATCAACTCGGAATGACAACTCGGGGAGCCGAGTTCAAATTCTAGTTGAATTCCTTGCATTCACTTATGCACAAATACCCTTGGGAAAGGTATTAATCCATATCTTCCCTCCTGTTATGGGTTAAATAATAGGACAGATTGGGTTCTATAGCCTTGGTTGGCAACCAGTCTACCACAGAAAGCAATGGCAACCTACTGCAAGATAACCTTCTGCCCAGTCATTCATGTCTCTTTTGAGACATGATTGCCCAAAGCATGTATCACATATGGCACCTAACTGACTGAAATGCCATCAAGATTACAAACAGCAATAGAAAAATGAAAGCAGCCACATCACTTAGATTTTAAGTGAACTTTTGTCACAGCAGAGTACATATTTTTGCATGACACCATATGCATATATTTTTTGGCAACAGAATTCAAATGTTGTAGAGCTCATAAATAATACTTGATATTTGCTTTGTTTGTGATTTGTTTTTGTTTAGAAAATTTTCTATAAAAAAGGGGGGGACTTTTTTTGTTGCGATACTGTACATTATAAAAATCGCTATTGTTACCTTGAATATGTTTAATTTTCAACTGGCTTTAGTTATTATTTTCCCAAACCCAAAACAACATTCATCTCATTCTTTTAACCAGATTGCTTTCTTTTGAACTTAGAAATAGTCATTTAAAGTGAGAACAAGCCTTTTAATATCTCTTTATAAATTTGAGTCAGTCTCTTGATTAAGTGAATGCTAATCAACAAACTAATCTTAGAGAAAACAGATATAAGAGCGTAAAAAGATTCATTTTTCTATGATATTCATTTATTTATATTTGAAGAAGCTACTGCAGCAAAATACGATTTAGCTTTGGACTTACTACATTGAATAAGGAGAAGGGCAGACCTGAAGGAGACTATCACCACCTTTAAATTTGTTGTTTTTTATTTATTTATTTATTTTCAGCCCAGTCTTATCAGTTATTACATAAAGTTTCCGATTATCAAAAAGGATTTGAAAAAATTTCAATATTTAAACAATTTGGAGGGGGCTCAGTTTCTCATACAATGTTATAGTAAATCAATCTTTCATTTTGGAACCACTCGCATTGGGGTTGCATTGTTTTTTTTTGTTTTTTTTGGGGGGACGAGTTGTTGCTATTGTTTTTATCTTTTTCAAGTTTTCTTCATTTCTTATGATGACATCTTAGAAACTCCAAGAATGGTTTTATTCAAAAATTTCACAAAGGAGTCAGTTGTTCAATATGCACAAGAAAAAAAAGTTAATTGCAAATGATTGAGCCCCCACTAAAATTGTTTAAATGTTGAAATTTTTACAAATATTTTTGGCAATCGGAAGGTTTAGGGTTTAATCGATAAGATTGCACTGAAAAAAATTTTTAAAAATTGTTAATCAACAAATTTACAGGTGGTGGTAATGTTGTACCATGGAGTGGTTCCAAAATGGAGGATTGATTTACTATAACATTGTACCAAAAACTGAGCCCCCCACTAAAATTGTTTAAATATTGAAATTTTTCCAAATTTGTTTTGTCATTCGGAAAGTTTAGGGTGTAATCGATAAAAGTAAAAAAAAAAATGAAAAACAGCAAATTTAAAGGTGGTTGAAGTCTCCTTCAGGTTCGACAGGAGAAGCAATATCTTTAAATTATTGATCTAGTGAGTGGCCATTTTACGATAATTGTTTCTTAAGACAGAGATTTTTTTGTAACATTTGTTAATCTTCTCCCTGTTTACAAGTTGAACATAAAAATGATAAAGATTTTAGCCTAAATTTTGAGATTAAAATAATTCCACTATGACAGATATTTTGATTAGTTTTTTTGTAATTAATTTTAGTCACTTTTTGTTGTACTGTTTTTAGCAAAGTTATTTTTCATTTGCTACATCGTAGAACTTTGGAATGTTTAATGAAACTCAATTTCTTATTCAATTCCTAGTAACTTAGGGTGCTTATGTCAGGTCAATTGCTAACTCTAGAGCTAAGAAACTTGGTTCACTGTCATGCTAGACAATTTTTTTGCAAGAATCTATTTTACACATTCATAAGTGTACCTTTCATTTACGTATTAATATTGCTGCCGCGTCTAGTCTGGTACTTCTGATATTTGTCCAGAGATTCTTGATAAAATCCAAAAAATCTGCAATGTTATCAGCTCTCACATTGCATCTCAGCTTCAGTAGTCACTTACTCACTGTCACAGCCTCCTTCTGCCTTTTCTATATTTTCATGGCAATTGTTCTGATGAGCTCTCTTCTTTGGTATCTCGACTTCATGAAGTTAAGTGCAGTTCTAGATTAGCAGCTCAGTCTCTTCATTTTTACAGTAAGTGTAACTGTAAGTATGGTTTTTTTTCTTGCACATCTCACCTGTGAAATACTCTTCCAGCTTCTTGCTTTCCTGTGAATTATGATCTTCAAAAATTCAAATGCAATGTCAATTGTCATCTTCTGTCTGCTTCAATCCTGTTTTTTTTTTTTTTTTTTTAATATTTACAGTAGCTAACAGTAGAACAAGCTTTTAGGGAAGACTGGATTCATGTCTTTACCAAAAACATTAATCTGAAGGTAATATCATTAGTTTGTCATCTTAATTTCCCTCATTTTTGCTACTAATATTTCAGTCTTGTAAAATCTATTATTCATTTGACATGTAAGTTTAGAGAAAACAGGTGATAAAAATTGTTCTTTTCTCCAGCTGCTTCTTCGGTCCTGGGTATGACGGTAAACTGCATCCGGCAGCATGACCTCTGATTGGGAGGTTGTGAGGAGCATGGAACCACCTCTTAATTGCTGTAGTTCCCAGGTTCACCCTGACTTGGAGTGGTAGCACCTGTTAGGGTTCCAGCTATGGTCAAATAGTAACCTCCAAATTGGGGTCAAAACACTATGAAAGTATAAAAATAGACTTTTCTAGAAATATATACATAAAAATACTTTTATGAAAAAAATAGACATTTTTGAAGGAAAAAAATTATTACCAGCAATACATTTTTTAATCCCAAACTAGAAGACATCTTCAGTTTTATGAAATAGAGGGAAAAAATAAAAAACATTTTTCATCAAAATCTGAACAAATCAACCTTCTCACTATAATTGAACATTAAAAAATACCTTAAAACCCCACCTTTTGGCATTAAATAACCCAGAGAGGTTGATATGCCATTAAAAAAAAAACTCAAACTCTTCCAGCTGCTTTTTAAAAAAGTATTCAGTATAATAAATCAGAATTTTTTTTTCCTGCTGTTGTAATTGTATACTTTAGAAATGTACAATACTCTCTGGTCATAAATATCTTTCATCACTTTCTTTCAGTCTACGGTTTCGCTTTAACTGGAAACAACTATTGCTTTTTAGTTTTTCGTGCCAACATTCAAAAAGTCTGAGCTCCAGGACCATGGATTAGTTTTAAAGTTTTTACACCCAAGCAACGCCGGGCTATACTGCTAGATTAAAACTCAAATTAAATAAGTAACAATATAATTCTGGTTGGTTTCCCTTTCAAACTTTCGCATTACGCCACTAATTTCTCTAAAATGGTGCAAAGCAGTTACCATTAATTTACATGGGGAATTTTCTGATCGTTCCCAGACCACCAAGTAATTTTTTTTATAGGCAAATGGTCACATAATATTGAACTTTTTGCTGGAACATTAACCAATGTGCTTGATAAAATGTATGCCTAACATCTGACAGGATTAACTCCTATTAGTTGTGACAGCTGAATTAGTGGATTGTTCTGGAAGTCTCCAACATAGACTCTCTGTTGACTGACAGAATGCCTTTCTTTCGATCAGATGAAAAATGGCTTCAAATGATATTTCAGGGCATCATGCATTTTCTGCTAAGAAATATAAAAAAAATATATGATGGGGAAATATCTAGTTTCACTTTCTCTTAATATTTTATGTAATTATATTGAATTCTTACAAGATATTTTCCTTACTTTGTCCACTAAAAAGATATGTTTTCTGCCTATTTATAAGAGTTTCAATATAATCTGCCTATTTATAAGAGTTTCTATATAAGCTGCCTATTTATAAGAGTTTCTATATAAGCTGCCTATTTATAAGAGTTTCATATAATAAGCTGCCTATTTATAAGAGTTTCAATATAAGCTGCCTATTTATAAGAGTTTCAATATAAGCTGCCTATTTATTTAAGAGTTTCAATTTATAAGCTGCCTATTTATAAGAGTTTCAATATAAGCTGCCTATTTATAAGAGTTTCTATATAAGCTGCCTATTTATAAGAGTTTCTATATAAGCTGCCTATTTATAAGAGTTTCTATATAAGCTGCCTATTTATAAGAGTTTCTATATAAGCTGCCTATTTATAAGAGTTTCTATATCAGTCAGTTAAGTGCCATACGTGAAACACGCTTGGGCAATCATGTCTTTTTTGAGACATGACTAACTGGGCAGAAGATTATCCCGCAGTAGGTTGCTATTGCTTTCTGCGGTAGACTGGTTGCCAACCAAGGCTATAGAACCCAATCTGTCCTGCTATTTAACCCATAACTGGAGGGAAGAGACAGATTAATACCTTCCCCAAGGGTATTTGTTCGTAAGTGAATGCAATGGATTCAACTGGAATTCGAACTTGGCTCCCCGGTTTCTCGTTCCAAGCCGATATCCACTGTACCACAACGCAAGAGTTTCAATATAATCTGCCTATTTATAAGAGTTTCAATAACATGTTATCAAATATTTTGAAAGATTCACAAAAATATTGCTACTAATTTTAATGTTTTCCAAATAACATAAATCAATTAGAATTTTTTAAATAATTATCAATTTAGAATTTTTAACTTTTAAATTTTAAACTCTGAATAGATAAAAATTGTTCAAAGACATCTTTTGAATTTAAAGATATCTTATCAAGATAAAAATGACATATTTATGCAAGTTAAGTTTGTCAATTTCCTGCTTATTCAAAAGAAATTTGGCAATTTTTTTAGACTAAGACTTTAGAACTAATGCTTTAAGTAAGAAAAAAATAGTACTTTTGAATACAAATCCTGATTGTATTTAGGATATATATCTAAACTTATTTATAAATGGAACTTTGTCTCTGTGTGTGTCCGTTACCTATAGACTCCGAAACTGCTGAACCGATTTTCTTGAAAATTTACACAGTTGTACTATAGGCATCTGCGAGTGTTCTTAGCTAGGTTTTGTGTCGAGGTACCCCCAATAAATATTGAAAATCGATAATCAAAAAAATTGGGTTATAGGAGTGGTCCGATTTTAATCAAATTTGATACACTCATAGACAAAAACATAAGAAATGATATTCAGAAGTTTCAAGGTTGCAGTTCTTACAATAGTGCAGAAAATCGATAATATATATATATATAAAAGTAAAGATGTTTGTGTGTGTGTCTGTTTATCTGCCTGTATGTCCTTTATACAAATCCACTATTTTTTTTTCCAATTCTCACCAAACTTCACACAAATATTCTTTAGGCTGAGTCTGAGCTCCAGGACCATGGTTTAGTTTTAAAGCTTTCATTACACCCGAGCAACACCAGGCTATACTGCTAGTAGAAGTCATAAACCAGTAATTCTATATTTGGAATCTTGTAGAATTCTTGGCTCTTGAATATCCAATATTTAATTGATTTATGTTAACAATCTAGTTATTTTTCTTCTAATAATTAAACAAAACTAAGAATTTTTATTTTCTAATTGTCATAAATGTTTGTCTGTTGTTGATTAAAAAATGTGAGAATGATTAATTTAGGTGTTGTTTTCGTTCTCTTTTCAACTCTAATGAATCTAATTTGTATCTCTTGTAATGTTCATAAGTGTAGACTGCAAATAACTGAGGCAAATAATCATTGGTAACTAAACTGATTCCCCCACCAGGCTTTTCCTATTGAGATGGGTCACTAGACAAACAGCTGGATTCTTTTTAGAGTCAGCAGTATATTAGGGGTAGCCTGGGTAACATAGCTATGCATGCAGCCAAGCCTTCTTACCCAAGATATACTATGCATGAATGAATACTTCTCCAGCTTTCGAACTATGTATGTGAAGAGGACTGGTTAGGTGCTCAGTTGCACAGCAACCCCATAACCACACCCTGTCATGGAACTGTTGATGATGAACTGAGGCAACACCAGTGATGATTAGCTGGATGCCATATCTTAAAAAGATGTAAATGGTACTGAAAGCTATGGCTAAATAAAGTCTTAAACCCAAATTAGCTTGGTTTTCTTTGAGAAATGCTCTATTGACTTTAATATGCATGTATTAATGGCTTTCACTATACTTAAGATGGAAATTTTAGTTGGATTTTGGTTAAAGACATATCAACCTCTGTGGGTTATTTAATGCCAAAAAGTAGGGTTTTAAGTTATTTTTTTTTATGTTCAGTTATAGTGAAGAAGTTGATTTAGTCAGATTTTGATGAAAAAATTTTTTTTTATTATTATTATTATTATTTCCTTATTTTAGAAAACTGAAGAAATGTTCCAGTTTTGTATTTGTATTGCTGGTAATAATTTTTTTTCCTTCATAAATATGTTATGGTAATAAAATTTTTCCTTAAAAAAATGTATTGTTGGTAATATTATTTCCTTCAAAAATGTATATTTTTCTATAAAAGTCTATTTCTATGTATATATTTCTATAAAAGTCTATTTTTATACTTTTGAGCCCAGTTTGGGGATAAACTATTTACCCATAGTTGGGAATCTAACAGGTGCTATCACCCTGGGTCAAGGTGGACCTGGGAACAACAGCAATTGAGAGGTGGTTCCATGCTCCTCACAACCTTCCAATCAGAGGCCTTGCTGCTGGGTGCAGTTTACTGTCATACCCAGGACCATGGAAATTTTAAATTGGCTTCATCTTGAGATACATATGAAAACACGCTCTTTTTTACCCCTAGTAAAAATTTGGGTTTCTTTTCAGTGGTTTTTATTTATTTTTTAAAAAATAGTATTTAAAATAGGTGTAAAAAAAATTCCATTTTTTGATCCTGATATAAATTTTGGTCATAAAAAATGTTCTTATTTTTTCATTTAAAATATAATTACTTTTACTATATGCCCTTTGAACTTTCCTGGTATATTCTTATGGTTAATTATTGATGTCAATGACTTTTTCAGGGACTGAACATTTCTTCTTCAGCTGATTTAAACATGTAAAATAATATTTTAAAATCTGTCTTTCTGTAGATTTAAAACCTAAGGAAATTTTTATTCTCACCCTTCAAAATATCCCCAAAAAGTGTGACTCATTTTGACAGAAATGACTAACATAAAATAACTGTTGAAAAAATATTGATTTAAGTTTCTTGATTTTCAAGGCACAGACAATCTTAAAATTGCTTAAATGTATGCAATACAACCAGAAAAAGAACTTTAATATCATTTAATGTGAATCTAAATCTAAACTTATTTATAAATGGAACTTTGTGTGTGTGTGTTCGTTACCTATAGACTCCGAAACAGCTGAACCGATTTTCTTGAAAATTTACACAGTTGTACTATAAGCGTCTGTGAGTGTTCTTAGCTAGGTTTTGTGTCAAGGTACCCCCGATAAATATCGAAAATCGATAATCAAAAAAATTGGGTTATAGGAGTGGCCTGATTTTAATCAAATTTGATGCACTCATCGACAAAGACATAAGAAACAAAATTCAGAAGTTTCAAGGTTGCAGTTCTTACAATAGTGCAGAAAATTGATAATATATATATATATAAAAGGCAAGATGTTTGTGTGTGGATCTGTTTATCTATCTGTATGTCCTTTATACAAATCCACAATTTTTATCCGATTCTCACCAAACTTCACACAAATATTCTTTAGACTAAGTCTGAGCTCCAGGACCATGGATTAGTTTTAAAGATTTCATTACACCCGAGCAATGCCAGGCTATACTGCTAGTAAGGAATAAGTTGATTATTTGAAATTCATTTGAATGTTATCTGCTTGTACAGAATGTTACCCATCAAATAAAAATGGGAAACCACTTTTGGTATGAAGGTAAAATCTGTTCAGTCATTTTCTCTCTTTTGCAATATTCACTTTTATGCTTGTATTTATTGCAGTTTACAAATTTGAAACTAAAATTTACAATTGCATTTTTTTGTGTAAACGTCTCCATGGAATGAGAAATAAATTTTTTGATGAAAAATGCCATGATTATTTTTCTTGACTGAGGTATGTGTGAATCTTTAAAGAACATGTTTTAGCATTTTATCTACATTTCTTATGGGCTTACGGCCATATCACATTGAATACACCGGTTCTTGCTTGATCACCGAAGTTAAGCAGCATTGAACCTGGTCAGTACTTAGATGGGTGACTGCTTGGGAATACCAGGTGCTGTAAGCATTTAGTGACGGATATGCGTTGTGGTGCAGTGGATATCGGCTCGGAAAGAGAAATCGGTAAGCCAAGTTCAAATTCTAGTTGAATACCCTGAATTCGCTTAAGCACTGGTACCCTTGGGAAAGGTATTAATCCGTCCCTTCTCTCCAGTTAAGGGTTAAATAACAAGGGTAGGACTTGGAGACCCTGCCCTTAAAAAAAAATCCCAATTAATCTTGATACTCGAAAAGAAAAAAAGCATTACTAGACAAAACTTATATAAAAACAACGATAAATTGTTGAAAGTAAAAGGTATTACCAGCAATAAATAAATAAAATTTAATTTGCAATAAATGACCCACCGAGGTGTTGATATGCTATAAAACAAAAACAACCAACCAGCATTTCTTATGACATGAGATTTTAATCAAATGAATCTTAATGAACCAGATTTTGACAAGAATTTTTCTCAAAATTTGTCTTTATTGAGGCTTTAACTTGAAAAATCAACAGTTGAATGATTCTTCTTACTTTAATGTATTGTTAATATTTTCTCAAATTTGAATATGAATTTATTTTACCTTATTTGAAGAATGGTAAAACTTAACTAACCTTTCAGATCTCTAACTCCAAATCCAAATCTTAGTCAAAAGTGATGTATAATGTTAGATAAAAATAATGTTGTCTCTTTTGTTATTTTATCTACTGTTGAAATTAAGACTGTAATCAACATTAAATAACATTAGTAGAACAGAATTTCCTTAGGAAAATCATGAGTTAGTCATAAGATTTCTTTTTTCTTCATCTCAACAAACTTTGAGACTTTTTGTAAATACCAAAAGTTTGAGGGTTTTGTTTCTTTGCAATTGTGACAAATGAAAAACAAACAGCATTTAGTGCGGGATATTTCCTTTTAAGCAAAGATTATAAAAATTACTACAGGTTCATCTGAGAGGTAAACCCTTTTTCAGTTTTGAACTTTGACACATGCATAAATCATAAACAATTTGATATGAGTTGCTTTATTTTCTTATTTTAAATTCTAGAATATGTTTATTAGAAAGATAAATTGTTATTCAACTGCTTTCTGATAAAATAATCTCTTCATTAAAGATTTCAAGAACAATTCTGCATAAATTATAACATCCTGATAGAATTTGTTTGCCAAATAAAAACTAATTTTCTAGTTATTTTAATAACTATTTTAATTAATAATTTGTTTTTTGTTTTTGTTTTGTTTTTTTGTTTTTTTTGCTGTTTGTTTCAATTTTTTCTATATTAATTTAAAATTAGTTTTTTTTTTCTTTTTCTTCTGAAAATAAAACTATTCTTTACTAATTTTTCTACTTGAATTTTAAAAATAAAGTCCTATTAATGATTTTTACTTGGGGCATTTAGATCATTGAATGTTATTTATTTTCTAATTAAATATTTTTATGTAAATAATTTAGATAAGTATATTTTGAAAACATTTTATCTACTCATTGTTTTTCCTCTTTTAAGTCTTCAATAAATGCAAAATAGATTCCTTTATAATCTTATCATGGTTGATTATATAGAAAAAGAACAAAATAACAACAATAGTTGCTGTTTATCAAATGTGGAGGAAGGAAGTAGGTGACTTCATAACCTTCCTTAGCAAACCTCCACAAATATGTGTGTGTGTGTGTGTGTGTGGCTCAGAAAAAAATCTCTTCATTACCGAGATAAGAAAAGGAGTTGATATTTGAAAAGTTTTTTTTACAACCTCAGTTTGTTTTACAAATATATTTCAACTAATTACAACTATATGTAGTGATAAGCTTCAGCTGGGTACATGACATTCTTGATTAGTACTATTTCAAGAATCAGGATATATTTCTTTATAAGGCCAGGTTAACAACATTTACCCAAAAAGTAAGCCATAGATCTTATAGTTTTGAGTTTAGCGCTATAACCATAAAGCTCAGTCTTGTTTTCTTTTAATGAAAGAATCCCAAAAGTGAATGCTTGTGTATTATATTGTGGCTGATAAGTTTTGAATGCTTTTGTTTCTTTTTTTTATATAGTCAATTTCTATTTCTTTTTTTTTTCTTGTCGTCTTTTTGCTCAAGAATCAGAAATCCACTTGAAAAATGAGTTCTTTTAGGCTAACTTTTCTTATTTTTTTGTATAAAATTGCTTCAGTGAATCTATGAATAATGTAACAATTCTTGTTTTGCTTTCTCACTTTCAAATAAAAATCCCTACATCACATTCTATCATGTTTTCCTCTATGAAAATTTAGCATTTCCTTTTTATTTATTATTCTGGAAGTCTAAAATTTAGCGTTTCCTTTTTATTTATTATTCTGGAAGCCTAAAATTTAGCGTTTCCTTTTTATTTATTATTCTGGAAGTCTAAAATTTAGCGTTTCCTTTTGATTTATTATTCTGGAAGTCTAAAATTTAGCGTTTCCTTTTGATTTATTATTCTGGAAGCCTAAAATTTAGCATTTCCTTTTGATTTATTATTCTGGAAGCCTAAAATTTAGCGTTTCCTTTTTATTTATTATTCTGGAAGCCTAAAATTTAGCGTTTCCTTTTGATTTATTATTCTGGAAGTCTAAAATTTAGCATTTCCTTTTGATTTATTATTCTTGAAGCCTAAAATTTACTTAAAACTGGATTACCTAGTTTTCTTTATGTAATCTCTTTAGAAACAATAAGAAAAATCTTTCCTTCTTTTTTTTCATATCATACAAATTAGGCCTGACGATCTATGATAATAGATATTTTTTTTAAATGTCTTTACTAATGTTATAAACAAGCGTATGGTTGCAAGACGAGTTAGCACAAAGGCAGATGTAAATTTATCTCATTTAATGGATAAATACAGACGAGTGGTTTATGAATTTAGTTCTTAATTCATAGCTGGTTGGCGTCAGATGTTGATATGAATTTGGTTTAGACTGGCCATTTATAATTGCATGTAATGTTCATGAGGATATGTGTGGTTTCTCAAAACAGTTGTCTTTAGAGAGAAGGAGACAGAGAATGAATATGTGTTGCTCGAAAAGTGAAGTGGGGAGTCAGTAGCTCTGTGATGTTTTCTTTTTCCTTCCATAGTCGTAATTGTGACATTGACTGGTTGTCCCTTCTTGTGAGGAAGAGGGGTAAGGATTTGACATGAAAGTGGGTGAGATAGTAAGGCGGGAGTCTCACTGATCAACCAGCTACATAGCCCTTCTGACGAATTCAACTTTCTCTGCAACTTATATTGAGAAACCAAATTTTACGTAGACTTCTTAGATTTCTTAAGTTGTTTTTTGATGTATCTTTTCCAGGGTTGTCATTTGCTGATTAATATTTTCACATATATGTGTGAGGAAAGAAGAAATTTCTGGTGTTAGTTAGTGATTGTACTGTGCAGACATAGGCAAGAGCATAACACCTCCATTAACAAACCAATCAAACAACAGTATTTAGCAAGTGAAACTCGGAGCCTGTTTTAATGGGTTTCTGAGACAATGTAAAAATACAATTCGAAGCCAAAATTTTGCAGATTTGAGTGTTTTCACTCAGTAAGTGATTGTAAATCAGAGGAGATATGACATTCAGTTTTATAACACTACTGTAGTATATTTTCAAACAGAAATTATATTGATAAAACGTGCCCATTTTGAAAGTATAGGTGACCATCATGAGATTATCAGAAAATAAGATCGATGACTATCATAAATTTAAAAGTGAATATTCCTAAAATTACACAAAAACAATTTTAATTATTTTAAAAATTTTAATGTGTGATTTAAGCTTGTCAATTTTCGCTTACTAAAAATATAGTCTTACTCTTCTTCACTTAACCAAATGCAGACAAAGTTTTGATGATTTTTTTCATGTAGGCTTGTTAGATTTCTCAGGTTTTGTTTCCGGGTATGTTTTCCAGGACTCTCATTTGCTGATTAATATTTTCACATATATGTGTGTGGACATCAGCAAGAACATGCAAGTAGAAGTCAGGCCCGTTTTAATGGGTTTCTGAGACAGAATGTAAAAATACAATTCAAAGCCAAAATTGTATCTGCTATGCAGATTTTGAGTTTTCAGTAAGTGACTGTAAATCAGAGGAGATATGACATTCAGTTTTGTAACACTAATAAAACTAGTGTGCATTAGTAAGTGAGCTATATTAGCATTTCAAAATAAAATTATTTTTATTCTATTTGACTCTTTTTAAGATATTGGCAACTGAAAATTAACTCACTTTTACAACCTCTAACACTGAAAGATTGATTTTTAGCAAAAAAAAAAAACATTTGAATCTATTCTTATATAATTGTCACTATCTATATTTTTCATTTCCCTATAAGATCAGATTTTTACAATGAGAAATTACTACCCATAAAAAGTTAAGATGAAAGAATACTTTTGCTGCTATTACAATAACTACTACAGACAAAAAAACGCTATACAATATGTATTTGAAGGAAATAACTTATCTTTAAAAGATTGTCAGGAGATTGAATAATTTAATGAATTAAGCATCTTAAAATAATAAAGTAAAATTATGTTCTTTTTAATTATTTAATCGTTATATTTTCATGTATAGAAAACCTTTTGAAATTCTATGTTTCTCTTTTGTGTCATTTTTATTTTTTCCAATTTGCTCTATAATTTAGCCAGTAAAAAGTTTGAGAGAGTTCACAATATTATCAACTTTTTTTAGAATAAATCCATCTACTTCATTATTATTTAATATCCAGAAAAATATATAGAAAATAAGATTTAGTTTTAGCAAAGAAAATTTTATGAGGTGTAATCTTGAATGCAAGAATTTCATAGTGGACACCCAATGTGTAAATCCCAGTCAACAGTAACCAATAATGTAACCTCATGAGTCGATCTTCATTAACAAAAACAAAAATGTAGCCTTATACCTTGCATTGTGTTCCAAAATCCTTCAGACTACTGTGTTTATCATCTAGCTGACTCCTCGCTCGTTAATGTGTGGTTCATTTGTTGCTAGTATCATGTTTGTGAGCATGGTTTTACTGGACTTAGTTGACGTTTGTCTGTTCACGACCATTCACTCCTCTGCCACACTGTGTTTTTTTATCTCAGAGGGTGAGAAGATTACTGATGAAGTAAACTAAAGGGAAGATGGTTGAACAGTTCGGGAGTTACACAAAAATGTATCCTTTGGAATAAAGAGTTAAGTTAGGTTCAAAATGTAACAACAATTTGGTTTATATATGATTTGTTGTATACAGCAGTTTTAACCCTTAAAAATAAAATAATACTAGGATCCTCTTTTTCAAGTTTGCAGCTTGTGTTGGTAGTAACTTAAATTTCTAAGTTCTGGTCTTCAGGCCCAGCACAAGGGCTTGATGAGGAAGTCTTGGTTAACGATGTGGATTCCAGTTGTGTAGGCTCTTTCTGTGTATATCTAAATCTTCAGCTTATATGGAGTCTTGCATATAGGCAATGTTAATCTCTCTCTTCCTTCTCTCACTTTCTTAGCATCTAAGTCTTTGTGATGAATCCAACATTCAGATAGTATAGTAAAAACAAAATGGATTTTTTTGTCTGTGGTTACTCCAAAATAGTAATTAATTTCTCTTTTTCACTTTATCCAAAGGCATCCGAATCAATGTTGGATATAAAATGTTTTTACACTAATGTCACAGAAATTCTAATAAATGAATGTGTCAGGCTGACCTTTGTAAAGACACTTCTCTTCTGGGTGGCTGATTTATACAAGATTGTTTTTTTTTTCTGTCCCTTTGTCCAGAGGAACCATAAAGGTTATTTCAGCAACTACCCAGTTTTCTATTTGACATCTTCACGGATACATTAATGGTCTCTTTTCTATTGGCAAGGAGTGGAGAAGAATGGGTAGTCTTGGTTTTGCTCAATCTTAGTCAATTCAGTCTAGTTAAATTTGAGTTTGATTCTCTTTGGGATTATTTTAAAACCTGATTTTTAAACAAGTTTCATTTTTGACTTTCTTAACTTTTCAATCCATCTTAATTTCAACAATCATCATCCAGCTAATAGATTCTTTCCTCTTTCTTTTTTTTGTTTGATCCTCAGATGATTCTAGTGTCATAATAAGGAGCAAATGAGTAAAACCTTTTGAACAACTTCATAATTTCTTCCAAAATTAAGGGACTTTATCTGGTTATAATCAACTCTATTCTTGCACTTCTTGTCAAAGAGTGATTTGCTCAAATTTCAAAATACAACTTTACCATCATAATTTTTATAAATGATGAATCCTAAAAATAAAACAGGTAGCATTTTCAGGTTCCAAAATTCTTTTAGGTGCAAGAAAATAATTTTAAACTCATTATTAATCAATGATAAATAACAGGAAAAAGCAGTATGTGAAAGTTTCAAATAGCATTGTGCATTTTTTGGTTGTAGAACTTGAAGCTTCCAACCTAATTACTGGACAAAAACCAAGATATATTCAGGAAAGAAGATGAAGTTAATATTTCTCCATTTTCTAACATGCATGAGGTTTTATTATAAAAATTAGGCTACCTTTCAAATTTTTCTTGTCAGGCTTGTTAACATTTTTGTGAATTGGATACAATAAACAATTTAGAATATAAACTTGAATTACATGCAAGAGACTTTAGCTAATCCTATATGTTAAGATTATGAATATTCGATTTATGGAATTTCTGCACAAGTTTGTAATCAGTTCATCCTCTGGGCTGTAGTCAAGTTAAGTATTTCGCAATATGAATACTAATGCTTTGCTCAGAAGTAAAACATCTCTAAAGAAGACTTCAAAAGAAAATATACAAGCAAAAACAAAAGATAAATTTGTATATTGAAATGTACAGATTCGGATATATTTCAATATGTATTTATGAATGTCAGATTATAGATTTTCTGAGTTCACTCCCTAATCAGGATATCGGATTTGATACATTTGCTTAAGAGAATCTCAAACCAACTGGAAAAAAAAAATCTGGTCAGAATTGTGATTAAAGAAACTAATATGAAGAATTTGATAATCACTTATCTTACAAGTAGAAAAATTGTTTAATATTGCAATCTAATCAACAGACATGAATTTGAACTTGGAAACTGTTTAGACCAGTAATTCCCAAAGTGTGTACTGAGGTTTCTCGGGGTGCTACATTTATTTTCCTGTGGCATCATGGGACATTTTAAAAAATTAATAAATTCAGATGAGCATGATACAATACATTGATACATGCTCACAATGATAAGACACTTCGCTGGCACATTGTAAATCACTTTCAACAACTAATGTTGAAGTTGATCATTTCATAGACAAATATGGTATGAAGGACAAAGTTTACATTCTGGATTTTTCTAGAACTTTACTGCATATAAATTACTGCAGATTCACTGTAGCCAGGATTTTCAGTGGTAGTCAAGTTGAAAAAAAAAGTATAAGGCAAAAATCAACGTAGATCAGGAAACAAAGATGTCTCTAGCCTGATTAGAAGATTTGAGAAAATGTTTAATAAACAGACTCACCCATTCTAACAATATGATTTTTAACAAAAGAAACAAATATATAACATAATTCATTATTATTTTATGTAACTAACAAAACCATATGAATATAACTGCATTTGTTTGTCTATACATCTGAGATGAGGTAGTATTTACACTATTTATATTGTTCAGAATATTGTCCTCATCTAGCACCTGAAAAAGGCTGGAGTGTACGACAGTCGCAACATCATAATAATGACAATAAAGATGAGGACAATAGTCCAAACAATGTAAATAGTATAACTGCATTTGTTCAGTATTATGTGATTTAGGCTATCAGGTAAAAAATATCCTTATATATATATATATAGGGCGTGTTTATATGCGCTAAAAAGCCTGCCTTCTTCTACTGGACACGTGTGGCCTAGGGGTAGAATCGCCGACTGACGCTGATTCGGTCGGGTTTCAATCCTGGGTTAGGAAGCGATCGGAGTCTAAGCTGTACTGATGAGCTGTGATACAGTGAAACAGATCTGTCTGCGGATGACTATAGTATATATATATATATATATATATATATATAAGGGCACCATGATTCAAAAAGATTTAGAAAGCACTGATTTAGAACATAAAAATTCTATGCAAATAGTATTTGTAAAATTAACATATCAAAGTTTTTAAAATGTATTAACCTATTACAGATTTGGTACACTAATGTTTTCCAAAGTATTGATAAAATTTCATTAGGCACAAAGAAAAAAGTACAAAACTTTTATGTAATATCATTCATCCTATATGGCAGTAAGTGTTAGAAAATCACCTCATAGATGAAGAAGTGACTTGAGGCAACAAGAATACCATGAACTAAATATGTAACAAGGATGTTTTAAAGAAAATGGAAGCAAAAGAACATTTATACCTAGAATCAGAAAAAGCTTACTGAAATTTCTATGACAATAAGAATAGAGTACCTGGAGAATCTGACACACACTGTATATATTATTGAAATCAAGAGGGGAAAAAGGAAAGCAATGAGTAACCTATCTAACAAGGTTGACAGAAAAGGGATTAAGAAAGATAGGATAAGAAGCTGAAGTGCGCCATGATCACCCACATCCTGAAGGGACAAAATATATAGAAGATAATATCTGTATAAATGTTTGCCATAGACAGATATTCACAGAGAGGAGAATGGAAAAGGTTAAATGATTTCGTGGATAAAAAAGGAAAAGAGAAACTACCAATTTCTTGATGGGTTGCATTAATAAAAAACCAGAATAGAGAAAAATAAGCAAAAACACAAAAAAATGTTGAAAATTAATACATGTGCAAAATGTTGTTTACATTGAATTTTTTAATTGTATGAATTTAGAAAGTATGGAAATTTTCTCCTGTGTATTGAAATGTGTGTGTCTTTTTTTCTAAGACATATTTTAAGAAAATGTATTTTATATAGACCTTAAAAATAATTTTTGTATTATACCTCATCTTCATGAATTTAAGCATGGTACTAGATTATGGATGTGCATTGTGGTGCAGTGGATATTGACTTCGAATGATAACTCAGGGAGCTGATTTCGAACTCCAGTTGAATTCCTTGCATTCATTTATACACAAATACCCTTGGTAAAGGTATTAATCCATCTCTTCCCCCCAGTTATGGGATAAATAATAGGACAGATTAGTTGATAGCCAAGGCTATAGAAGCCAATCTACTGCAGAAAGAAATGGCAACCTACTGCAGGATAATTTTCTGCCCAGTCAGTCATGTCTCTTTCAAGACATGATCACCCAAAGCGTGTATCACTTATGGCACTTAATTGACTGACTAGATTGGCAGCTAGGGCTCTTCATTTTACTATTGAAATTTCTATATGTAGCAGTAAATACTATTCTAATAATTTTTCTCTTGCACTTATTGCCTGTGGAACTCAGTTCAAGCTTCTCGCTTTCCTGTCAAATATAATCTTCAAAAATTGAAATCCAGTATCAGTTATCATGTGTCTCCTTGAATCCTATTCTTTATATTGTCCTTCCTTATTAGCAACATTTTCTTGGTTTTCTTCACTCACAGTAACTCCTTGAGTCTTGTACATTATGCATTGTAGATGCAGTCAATTTTTGTAAAGATAACCATATCAAAATTCCATTTTAAGGATTTTAACGATGCCCGTTGTGGTGCAATGGATATCGGCTCGGAACGAGAAATCGAGGAACCGAGTTCGAATTCCAGTTGAATTCCTTGCATTCACTTACGCGCAAATACCCTTGGGAAAGGTATTAATCCATCTCTTCCCTCCAGTTATGGGTTAAATAATAGGACAGATTGGGTTCTATAGCCTTGGTCGGCAACCAGTCTACCGCAGAAAGCAATGGCAACCTACTGCGGGATAATCTTCTGCCCAGTCAGTCATGTCTCTTTCGAGACATGATCGCCCAAGTGTGTATCGCGCATGGCACTTAACTGACTGACTGAATCAAAAAAGGTTTAGAAGTTTTTCAATTTCTTAATGGGCCTTATTTAATTCTATTAGATTTGCTCTAAAAATATACTGTAGGTTTTTAAAATAATAAATCTCGAAAAAAATATTAATCTCAATATATTGACTTGGAAATATTTTTTTAAATACTCATTGTTATTTAACTAGAAGTTTAATATATATATATATATCTTAGGGTAATTTCATTGTGTTTGTAAAATAGACCATGTAGATGATTGTCTTCTGTGCTGTTTCAGTTAGGCCCAGAAAAAAATGATGTCAACATATGCAACTGTTTTTAATGATTTGAGCCAATGAAACCTGTGAGCCTTGGAGAGGATTGTTCGTTTTATTATTCACATGGATTGGCACTACAGAATTACTAGCAAAGACACTGTACCAAATAAAAGAAATCCTCTCCTTTGAGGGCTTTCAGCATCAGCAACAACTACAAGAGATAGTACTCAAAGAGAAAATAATGATATTAAATGTTGACATTCCACACCACTTCAAAGAAAAGGTTAGGAAGGAAACCCCCATTAATGCTGGAAAGAACAATAGTTACTGGACTTGCGAAAAATTGTTTTAATAGAAAGATTTTATAAATTGAAACTGACTCTAGCCCTGGCAGAATGCTGAATGTTTTTGTATAAGAAAACTGCTGATATTACCATCTGAATATTTCTACAACTGATAATTAACAAATGACTTTGTATTATACTGGCAATGTTTAAATATATTAACCAGGACTTCTCATGGTTCATTTTACAGAGACAGGAATGAATTGAATATAGCATGATTTTTTAAAGATATTTCTAAACTGAGCCAATTAATTACGACAGTAATATTTTATAGCAAAAATTGGTTTATACTTAACAAAATATTCACTTTTATTTCTCTTACTGAAAAAAGATTTCCCTTCTATAAGAGGATTATGTATTTTGTTTAGAAAGATTTAACAAGAGTTTATGATAATTCTTTCTGTTTTTATTCAGTTATTAAGAGGTTAGCTCCTCCTAGGTGAAAACAGTGAGTAATGAATTGTCTATTATTCTTTAAAAAATGTGAAATTTACATAAAGAATTTTGACTCATTACAGTTCATTTAAAAGCTATAAAGATTTCTTGTACATTTTATTCATGATTATTTTATGTTTTTCAGCTATAAGTAAGAATTTGGCAATTTGATTGCTGTTTGTACCTGTAAAAAAATGTAAATTCTTTTTACTATGGAAACAATGTCTGATGGTTATAAGCTGCCTTGACATTTGCAATATTTTTACCTGTCAGCAAGGTAATTTCTGCTATTGCCAGCAGTATCTACATATACCATTTCTTTTGAAGTTAAAATATAATTACACTATTAGAAAAGAAATAAATGCAAACATGTAGCATATAAAGTGTATAACAGAGAAGTAGTGTTCTTATATACATAATTACATGCAGCTATTTTGCCCAAACCTTCATCAGAACTGAAATGAGAAGTAAAATCATATATTTTACACAAATTTAAGATTTAGAATTGAAATCAAGTTGTAAATCTTTTTTTTTTAAGATCATGAACTGTTATATCACCTTAAGTCTATTTGCAGAAGATAACATTTTTTTTTTTTTTGAATAAATTCTTTTGAGAATGTAGCTGGAATCTCTCTACCAATTATCTGAGAGAATGTGTGGACTTCTAAAATAAAAATCCCAATAGTTTAAGGATTTTCTTGAATTCCAATTCTAAGATGAACATTAAGGTTAAATATTGATCTATTTGTAAAATTTTATAATTCTTTTATTATATAAAGTGGAGCTAAAAAGCTGGCCAAGAAGTGATTAAAAAGAAATTCTGATGTTTGGCAAGTGGGTCAGGCCAAGAACTTTTCAGCACCTCTTTCTAGTTTCTTACTAATTACAAAAATTTAATTTCTTTTAATTTAATTTTATTTTCCAAACCAAATATCAAGTATTTATTCATTATAAAATAAATTTCATAACATCATGAAGAAATGATTTCAATTAGGTTATATTTATATACAAATTTATTTGTTATTTGATTCCATTAGTTAAATTCTTGATTGCACATTCTAAGTATTTTTCCTGCAGCTCTGGAGTTGGGAGTTTCTACTTTTGTTCAGTCTTATAAATTTTGGAAAGTGGTTTATTGAATAATTTAACAGAATGGCATTCATTTGTTGGCAAATCAATTATGAATTGTATGTGTGCCTCCCTTGGGAACCATAAACCTTATTAAGTTGTTGCTTGCTCCTCTGATGTTGCTATCTGCCATTTCACAAGGATCATCACTTCTCTTTTGTTCGCACATACTGTTATGTGTCTGTCACATGACCAGAGAATAGATTCATTCAGTTGACAAACTGGTAAAACTGAAGGTTACAGTGTACCTTTTTTTTTTACATCTGTGTAAAGATCTTATGGAACAACCAGCCAGTAATCAACTAGAATAGAAGTTGAGTCTAACTGACCAAAAAAACTACCAGGACAAATTGGTAGGTGGTTTAAATAATAACCTGGGAGATTCCATTCTGTTACAAGCAAGTCTATTCTGTAAGCATTGATTGGCTGATAATTTCAGTGTGTATATTGAGCTCAATATCCACACTCTACAGGGAGACAAAAGGAGACAGCCATGTTGAAAGGTAAGTTATTTGACTTCTACTACTCCCTCCTCTCCCCACTGCGGGAGCATAGTGGCTGCTGGGAGGAATCAGTTCCTTATCGCCTGGTCGATTATATGGGAGTAGTCATTTCATTTCATTAGACAGGCTGTAAGCTCGGAAATATTCTATCACATTGAATACATCGGTTCTCGCTCGATCACCAAAGTTAGGCAACGTTGAGCCTGGTCACTACTTAGATGGGTGACCGCTTGGGAATACCAGGTGCTGTAAGTGTATAGTGACCGATGTGCATTGTGGTGAAGGGGATATCGGCTCGTAAAGAGAAATTGGTGAGCCAAGTTCAAATTCCAGTTGAATACCCTGCATTCACTTAAGCACTAGTACCCTTGGAAAAGGTATTAATCCATCCCTTCCCTCCAGTTATGGGTTAAATAACAAGGGTAGAACTTGGGGACCCTGCCCTTAAAAACAAATCCCAATTAATCTTGATACTCAGAAAGAAAAAAGCATTACTAGACACGAAAAACTTGTATAAAAACAACAATAAATTGCTGAAAAAAAAAGGTATTACCAGCAATAAATAAATAAAATTTAGTTGGCAATAAATGACCCGCTGAGGTTGATTTGCCATAAAAACAAAACAACAAACCGACCAACCATTTCTTTTGCCCAGATCATTTTTATTAAAATTTTTTAAAATTTCAAATCTAAGAGAGAAAATTATTTTGTGCTGACAATGAATCTTGATACTCGAAAAGAAAAATGTTGTAAAAATAAAATAACCTAACCCAAAAATCATTGGTTATGACCTTAAGTGATCCCATAAGGATTGATGGATCATTAAACCTTGAAACAAACAAACAAAAAGAATATTTCCCTTGTACGAACCTAATTGATCTGAAATCTATGAGAAAAGCAGATGTTTTGCTTTACAATTTTTTTTGGCACTGATTATCTTTGTTTTAGTTTACTTTTCTTTTACTTTCTGGTTTGTTAATTTTTTTTAGTTCTGCGACTTTTTTCGGATAACTGGATGTGCGTTGTGGTAGAGATGTGCATCGTGGTGCAGTGGATATCGGCTTGGAATGAAAAATTGAAGAGCCATGTTCGAATACTTGTTGAATTCATTGCAATCACTTACACGCAAATACCCTTGGGAAAGGTATTAATACATCTCTTCCCTCCAGTTATGGGTTAAATAACAGGACAGATTGGGTTCTATATCCTTGGCTGCAACCAGTATACTGCAGAAAGCAATGGCACCCTACTGTCGGAAAATCTTCTGCCCAGTCAGTCATGTCACTTTTGAGACATGATCGCCCAAATGTGTTTCACATATGGCACTTAACTGACTGAATAAAAAGAAAAAAGACTAAATTTTTTTGCTTACAATATCAGTAATTCTCATGATGGCTTCATGTATATAAGTTTAATGATGCTTTAGTAATTTGATAAATGGAAGTAAAATTAAAAGTACTAAATATGTACTTTTAATTTTTCAGCTCTGTAAAAGATGGAAAAAAACTGCATTTTTTTAATGCTATCTTGTTCAGTTCTCATCACTTCACTGAAAACAAGGTGATCAAATTTCTAATTTAAATTGTTTGTCCATTTAAAATGCTATTTTCATCAGAAGATATATTCAATTGAAATACTGAAGGTATAACAAAAACCTCATGAAAGGGCCGGCTAATACACTTTTCCTGCTATCTAGGGGTTGTTGCCAGACAGCAAAATTAGCCCTTGGGACACAAATGCCCACTTCATTTTCATCCAAATTCTCTCTGTGCACATGTATTTAATGACAAATCTAAAAATATTTCTACAAAATTTAATAAAAAAAAAAGTAAAAAGTAATTCTATTTATTACTAAATAATTTTCAAAAAAGTTCAATAAAATATAATTATTTAATTGTTCAGGGTTTAAACTTTTCTTTCTTGACTTCAAATTCATGATTTTATTGTTCTGTCTAGCCAGATTGGGAGGAGAATGTATTATTCCAATGTATTATCTTAAACTCAAATTGTGTATGCACATGTACTTGTGTGCATATCAAATGACAGAGGCATGTAATGTAAGTCATTCACAAACACATATATACATACATTACATAGGTGCATATAAAGTCACGTGCAGACAAGGCATAAGTGACAAATTCTGGTCTTCCAAATCAGTCATTCTTATATTTTCTGTCACTGAAATAGAACTTTTATCTAACGTATTTTTCAATAAATCTAAACAAATGTAGGTTATTTACTTATCTGTTGGAAGGTGGAACATAATTTGTCATCTCCAAGAACTTGAAGACACTTTTGGACTCTATTGAGGCTGTAAAGTACAGTCTGTGCAGCTCTTGCCCAAATATGACAACAGTACTCCATTCTTGGCTTGATTTAAGATAGAAAATAGAAAAAGTAGATATTTTAAAAAGAGGGGAAATATAGTTAAATGTGACATGTTTTAAAATTGAATCTATTTCCTTTTCAATCTAATTAATAACTGATTGGATCAGATTGATCCACTGTCGTGCAAGTCTCAATATTGTTGATACTTGACTCCAAGAGATTTTAGTCAAGATAGCATAAAAAACAGTCCTGTTGTTTCAGATGTTAACACTTTGTTGATCAGTTGGTTGTTCATTAAAAGAAAATATTTAGTAAACTTGCAGCTTCAGTCTTTCATCTATCCCTTTTTGTTAAAGTTTCTTTTGATCAACATCAAATTTCAAAACATTTTCATAACCAACTGATGTCTGTTTTTCAAGTTTTTTTTTTGTTTAAACAGTGATTCTCATTAGTGCCAATAAATATATTTTCAATAGGGAACTGCTTTGCTGCTAATTATTTCATATCAAATGTTTTTATTTTGGTTAGTGTCTGTTTATCAGAAAACAAAATCTGTTTATATTTAAAAAAATACACCTTTAATGATGTTTTTTCCCCCTGCACATTGTGTCTGATGTTCAGCTGGAAGCAGAAATTTGTTAATTTTATTTATTTTATTCTTTTTGTTAGTACACAGAATATTTTTATTAGCCCAGGAAAGACAGTTTCAGTGTATGACTACATTTGTTTTTGGCCATCCCGGTTAAGATAATTTATGATTGGCTGCATTTTTTTATCAGCCCAACAGAGATATTTTCCATGTGTGATTGCATAATGAAGTTCTTTGAAAGAAGTCAAATTCTGCCCAGAACTGAAGAGAGAAAAACTTTTCCTTTCCTGCAATTTCAATATTAACTCAGTTTAACATTTGGATTCATTATAAACACAATTGAAGAATGTGTTTATGAAAATTTTGTTTTATTTATTCAATAGCATAAATTTTTATCTTTTTTTTAATTTTTACAGAATGGTTCAGTCTGTACAAGGCCATGGTGGGGATGGGAGGTAGTGGGTTACATTAAAAAGTAGTTTATATGGATAGGATGGGAAGATAACAGTTGATTCTAGATGAACAGCTCAAGATTGTAGTGATCAGGGAAATGTCCTCTTGGGAATTTGTTCCATATGGCCATGGTTCACAGGGAGAAGTTGTTTGAGTGGAACTTAACTTACTTCTCACCAAATTGAATATGAAGGGAGTGTGGATGGTTTGCTACTGTGTAAGTGGCATGGTAGATCTTAGCCATGAAGGTCAGACTTGGTGAAATCAGGAGATGCAGTTCCTTCAAGCACTTTCTGTGGTAGCAGTGATATACCAGCTACATCCCACCTGTGAGAAAGAGAGGTTGGAATGTGGAAAATATTCTTCTCTAACAAGGACTCGGGGATGTTTGTAAACTTTGAATACTGGAAAGTAAGGTCTGTCAAGCTCCTATATGGCCATACTATTCTATTTTGGGGTTTATCTGGCTCTTATAAAGGTAGAGGATAGCATGAGGAGTCAGGTACTTGGTGATGCTTGTGAACTTTGAATACTGGAAAGTAAGGTCTGTCAAGCTCCTATATGGCCATACTATTCTATTTTGGGGTTTATCTGGCTCTTATAAAGGTAGAGGATAGCATGAGGAGTCAGGTACTTGGTGATGCTTGTGAACTTTGAATACTGGAAAGTAAGGTCTGTCAAGCTCCTATATGGCCATACTATTCTATTTTGGGGTTTATCTGGCTCTTATAAAGGTAGAGGATAGCATGAGGAGTCAGGTACTTGGTGATGCTTGTGAACTTTGAATACTGGAAAGTAAGGTCTGTCAAGCTCCTATATGGCCATACTATTCTATTTTGGGGTTTATCTGGCTCTTATAAAGGTGGAGGATAGCATGAGGAGTCAGGTGCTTACTAGAGTGATATAGGGAGCTGATCATTTTACCTGCTTCTTCAGCAATGGATTGTATATAAGAATTCCACTTGAGATCTGGTGTGAATCTGAGGCCTAATATCTTCTCAAGGAACGGGGACCTTCTTGAACAGACATCTGTTCATCATAATTGGTGGTAGTTTGGGATCTGATCGGCCATGATGGAACATAACCAGTTTGGTTTTGGAGAGATTGAATTTAACCAGCTAGTTTTTCTTCCACTGGGAAGTTAGTGTTAGATAGGAAAATGGCTCAGTTGCCAACCTTTGATCATTAAGACTTTGAAGGTGTGCTCATTTAGCATATCATCAGCATAGATATTTGCAAATGATTGGATTATACTTTTAGGTAGATCATTTATGTAAATCAGAAAAAGGTTTAGTCCAACAAGTGACCCCTGGTGGGAAGGATGTGTTGACCACCAGTACTTTGGAAGATTGGCTGCTAATAACTACCTATCAGAAAGGATTTTAAAATAGAAAAAACCTTTCCAGTGATTCCATAGGTGGAGAGCTTGTGTAGCAAACATTTGTTCCATAGCCTGTCGAAGGTGTTTGAGATATTTAATGTTATGGTCCTTGCAGTATGTGTGTCATCACAGGCCTCACTAATTCTGTGTGTACTGGTAGTTGGGACATCAATAGTGGATGAGGCTGATAGAAACTCATACTGCTCATTGCACAAGAGGTTGTTCTTATCCAGGGGCTCAACGACTTTCTTATTGATAAGGGCCTCAAAGTTTACTGATGATATTGAGGAGACTAGTGGGTCTGTACTGGAAGGAGGAGGAGGATTAGTTGCCTGCATTCTTAAAGACCAGACATATGCTTACATCTTCCACATTCTTGGGAAAGATTTCTCCTTCAAACAATGGTTAGATATCTTTGCTAGAATCACAAATAATGTTGATATTCTTAAGAAAAATCACTGGAATTTTATACAGACCAGTGGCTTTTTAGAGGTTGAGGCCTTTGATAAATTGAGAGATTTCTTTTACTGAAATGAGTTTTATTACTGAGATTATGCTCAGTGAGACATGGGAAGTTGGGGAGGAGATAGCCTTTGTTGTCTAACATCAAGTTTGAGGCAAAGTTTTGTTTGAATTTCTAAGGAAAGGTATGTTAAAATTCTCTTTTTCTAATTACTAAGGGACCCCATGGCTTTAACTTAGAAAATGTTTAATTTTTAATTTTTTTTAACATTTTTTTTATTTATTTTATTTTTAAATTGTAGTAGATAGATCCTACTATTGCTGGTTCATACTCCTTCATCTTTTTTTGAGCACGAGTAGAGGCTCATCCCTTGTTTCCTTTTTAGGAAGGGGTTCCCAGTTCCTTTTCTCTCCTCAGATCTTAGTAGTGCTGTCATAAGCTTTTTGTAATGTGTGTGGATGATGGTCATGTCTATTCATTCTGATGGTACCGTGTTGACAGTTTTCTGGTTGCTGCTTTCAACTGGTAGTTAGGAGTCTGGACTCTTGTGTAGCGTATTGAGAGGCTACTCTGATCAACAGTTGAATAATATCAGGGTTTCTTGTAGTGCCATGTTGTGCATAGATGGATGTCCCTGCAAGTGCTTCCAGTGGGCAACCCTAAGGCCACATTATGCTACAGTCTGCACCAGTTTCCTCCCTACACATGCTGTATTTTACGACCGACTGATACTACTACTCTAGGCCTCTTTTTGCCAAAAAATCCCTAATTATGACATCACACAAAGTAAGAATTAAAACTAAACCAGCTAGACAAAAATCACCTAAACCTGTTAACATCTCTTTCTCAAACATCCGAGGTATCAGTACCAACTTTTGCAGCATTTAATCCTTCATCAAAGAAAACTCACTTGACATCTTAGCTCTCTGTGAAACTAACCTTGACCCCTCTATTCCTTCCTCTGATTTCTATATCCCTGGTTATCTTTTCCTCTTTAGGAAGGACTCCAATGTTTATATGCTTGGAATTAGTGGTTATGTCAGCAAACATCTCCCTCTAGCTAGAGTGATTTCTCTTGAATCTCTAGATCATTCCTATATGTGTCTCCAGATCTCTCTACTAAGCTGGGTTAGCTATCTTTTCTTTCTCTACCACTCCTCTTCGTCTCCTGACTGTTCTGTACTTGACAGCATCTCTAAATATATAGCTAAGGCCATTTCATTTCATCCATTTGCCCATATATTTGTGTTTGGAGACTTCAGTGCTCACCATGCCAAAGATCTTGCTTTTCAATCACTCAATCCCTTATGCAAATAGTTGATTTCCCCATGCTTTTCTCTAATACCACTAATAGAATTCACTCACCGCTAGATCTCTGTTTCACTTCTATTCCTGACTCTTGCCATGTTATGCAGCTTTGCCCTCTTGGCAACTCTGATCATGCTATGGTTTCCGTTAATATCTCTTTTCACATCCCCTCTTCTCAGGAACCCCAGACCAGCAGAATATCTTACTGCTACCAAAGAGCAGACTGGGAGTTGTTACATGATTTCCTGTGTGATGTCCCTTGGAACAAAGCTGAAGACTGTGCATCTGAGTTGAAGACTGTGCATCCAAGGTTTTCTCTTGGGTTAAAGCTGGCATCGATGCTTTCATCCCAGCTAGGAAGTTATGACTTAAACCCCATTTGTCCTCCTGGTTCTCCCTTGCTTGCTCAGCTGCTATTGCCCAAAGGAATCACTTTTTCCAGTTTTATCAGAGCTACACATCTAACTATAATAGGTGCTTTTTTGCCTCAGCTTGTAATCAGTGCAAGAGGATCTTAAATAATGCTAAGCTGTTGTTTGCTGAAAGAATAAAACAGTGTATAGGATCCCGCAAGTTTGGCTCTAAAGACTACTGGCAGCACTGTAAAAATGTGTTAAATAACAGCAAACCCTCAATCCTTGCTTTAATCAATGAATTTGCGGTTCTCACATCTTCAGTAGACAAGGCTGAATGCTTTGCTTGCAAATTCTCCACCAACTCAACATTTGATACAGCTGGAGTACCTGCGCCCAATCTCCCACTTAGAACTGAGGCTTAACTGAGTGATGTTCACTTTACTCCCTAACATGATTTCAAACCTTGACTCCCATAAGGTGAGTGGAGATGATGGAATCCCAATCATTGTCCTGAAGGAAGTTCTCCTATGTATTTAAGAATGCAGGAAAACCCTCAGACTCTTCTAATTATTACCCTATCAGCCTCCTACAGATTTTTGGCAAAGTGCTCGAGGCTATTATCAATGCTGAAAAAGGTTCAACATCTCACAGCCCACAGCCTCTTCTTCAATAAACTATAGTTTCCGCTTCACCAGGTCTACTGCTGATATGTAAATGACCATCACAGAGTATCTATACCAGGCTCTTGATAAAAACGGTAAAACTCGAACTGTTGCACTGGATATCTCCAAAGCATTTGACATGCTGGCCTTCTATGCAAGCTACAGGGCTATGGCATAAACAGATAATTGTTTGACCTAATCCAGTCTTTCCTTTCAAATCACTTAATGAACGTAGTATTGAATGGGCATGCTTCCAGATACTATAATATGAATGTGGGTGTCCCTCAAGGCTTTATTCTAGGTCCTGCGCTTTTTCTGATCTTTGTCAATGATCTTTTTGATGTAATCAGATCCCAAGTAGACATCTATACTGATAACACAATCATCTATTCCCAACTCGATAAGAAATCTGTGACAGCTGCCTAAGTAAACTTTGCTGCTGACCTTAAAAAGGACCTCAAATCTGTGGTAGACTGGGGTAAGAAATGGCTCATAAATTTTAATCCTTCCAAAATGAAACTGCTATCCTTTAATCACCATAGACAACCACTCTTACCCCCTCATCAGTATGGATCAGGCTAGTCTCCCTGAAAACAAAACACTGTGCCTCCTTGACCTAACTCTATCAGCTAACCTCAAGTGGAATGACTACATTGAATCCATAGCTAAACCTGCTGCTAGGAAGGTGGGTTCCCTGTGTAGGGCCAGGAAGTTTTTCTCATCTGAATCCATCTTGCACATATATAAATATACCATCCACCCATGCACTGAATACTGCTATCACATTTGGTTGGCTGCCTCTGCTATTCATCTCAGGGTTCTTGACAAAATCCAACAAAGAATCTGCAATGTAATTGATCCTGACCTGGTAGCTCAACTCCAGTCACTTTCTCACTGACGTAGTGTGGCTTCCTCTGTCTCTTCTACAAATACTTTCACAGCTTCTGCTCTGATGAGCTTAGCTCCCTGGTGCCCCCTCTGCATGAATTTACGGAAGCTACTAGACTAGCAACTAGAAAACTCAGAAAATGTTTATCTCTAGCACCCGTAATGAGGAGACAAATAACTCGGGAAAAGTTTAGGTGCGATACTCCAAATTTATGTGTTTCGTTTGCCTAGAGGTCGGAAACCTCCTTGGGTCTGCCAGAGACCAAGAATACAAGGAAAACTCACTCATATACCTGACTAATAAACGCATTCTTCAGTTGTGAAAGTTTAACAAAAAAAAAAAGAAAGAGAAATAAGATGAAAATCACTTGTTTATAGAGAACACAAAAATGTTTAAAAATTGTATTTGTTTAATATAAATAAAAAAAAGCAATAAAAATGAAAAAATTTGGAAAAGATGAGAAATGTGCATATAGCATGATTTTAATTTTTGGACAAGAACTGCTTTTGCAATGTCAAAATCACAATGGAAAGACAAAAATAAAATAGGTCAGTGAACAAAGCAACAAGACAATGTTTCTTTTTTTGTGTGTTTATGTTTTGAATAATGTTGTTTCTGTCAGTTTCTGCTCTTGTGAAAGGACTTCACAGTTTGACTTGAAATTCTTCAATTTGTCTTTTATAGATTTTTCTTTAAATATTTTTTCTTTTTCATAATCATTAGAGATTGGCATTTATAAACATTTTCTATAGAAACATTTGACTCTGAGCCTTTTATTTAAAAAGTGAAGCAGTTTTATTATTATCTAAGAAAAATGTTTGATGCCTTTTATCAAAGACTACAATTAAAATATTGCTTGAAATATTTGTAACATCTTTACAAGTTCACAAATAAGACTCCAGTTAAATGGAAAGAGAAACAAATCGGTCCAGAGTTTAAATGCAGATTTGAAAAATTCAAATACTTTTATAGCATTAGTTTGACACAAGGTCACAAGATAAAATTTACTGTAGATATTTAAGATTTTAATTAAGTTATAAATAGAAATTGTTAAGTTATCTAGATACCAAATATTTAATTGTATTATAAAGTTTACCAAAACTGAATTAAAGTGAGTATGAATGACTTGGTTAAAATCTTAGAGTGGGAATTATAATTGCTATTAACACCTTCAGAACAGAGCATAGATTTCTTTTGGCAATTAACATTGTCAAAATTGTTACTATCCTTTGTCACTGAATTCATTAAATATTAGCAAATCACATTTGTGAAGGAAATTTTTATCAAAGATTTAAAGCTTAGAAATATTTTTTATTCATGTTAATATTTGTTGATGAATTTGCAAAACATGTTTAGTTTTTTTAGAATAAACAAATTTTCAGTTGTATGTTTATTTTCTTTGTTTATGTCTGTCAATCACCAACTGATATGAAAAAATGACATTTTAAAAAGAGTACAGCTATCTTTCATATGCAAAAACATTGGAAAATTAGAAAGAAATAAAGAGATATTCTTATTCTGTGTGGCATGTCCCTTCAGGACATGGGTGATCATGGCTCTCCATAAATTCCTAACCCTATAGTATTATTTCCCTTGTTTACATTTCACAGTTTTTTTTTTAAATTTTTGTGATGAAAGATCTTTATTAAAGAGACATCTTGTTTTCTTTGACATAAAATCCAGTGAATAATGATTTGAATTTTAATAAGACTCAACTAATTTATCACTAATAGTCAATTAGTACTCTAAGGAAAAGGCATATACCTCAAAACTCCACCTATAAAAGAAAGGAAAGTCACTTTCATATTGAACTGAATAAAAAAGATAAAAAGAATTTACCCCACACTTTCCAAGAATAGCATTAGTTATTAAGTAATCAAATCATAACAGACCCTAACTAAAGAATCTCATGAACTTTAAGTCTTCACCAAAATGTGTTTTTCTGGCTTGATTTTAAAATTCTACTGTTTAAAGTGATATGCGTTGTGGTGAGGTGAATATCAACTCAGAATGACAAATCAGGGTGCCAAGTTCGAATTCCAGTTGAATTCATGGCATTTACTTATGCACAAATACCCTTGAGAAAGGTATTAATCCATGTCTTCCCTCCAGTTATGGGTTAAATAATAGAACAGATTGGGTTCTATAGCCTTGGCTGGCAACCAGTTTACCACAGAAAGCAATGGCAACCTACTGTGGGATAATCTTCTGCCCAGCCAGGCATGTCTTTTTTGAGACATGATCGCCTAAAGCGTGTATCATGTATGGCAATTAACTGACTGTTTAAATATTGGGTCTATTTCTTTATTCTTTGATATCATCAGTGTTTTTCTTTATAAAAAAATTATTAGGGATGCTGGAAAGTTATTTGCTGGACCCACTTCCCAAAACCAATATTTTGTGGTTGGGCTATTGAAACACTAGTTGTTATCTGAGTACTTCCACTTTAATATTTATAGGGTAAAAGTATAGTTAATATAGTAAGCGCCACTTACATGTGGCACAAGGCCAAAAGTATAGGGTACCCAGTGAGGATTGAACTCACTACTCAGTTGTAACTAATTCTAGACAAGCTTGCTAACCATTACACCACATTGGGGTACCCAAAAGGTAAAAATATACAGTTGTCAATTAAAGTATTTCTACATATTCTATATAAATTACTGTTGTAACCCCGTTTAAGGTGTCACAAATAAAAACAAGAACATGGGATTATTGTAAACAATTGTATTAACAAAATAACGGGTAAAGGTACAATATGCCAGCTTCTTCGTCTAGCTGACGAGCAAGCAGTGTTGGATATCAAAGTCTCTGTTTGGTAAGTCACTCTACAGATGTCTGACTCATACCAGACTGGTACTCTCCCGGTGACTACTAGCCGCATGGTATTTATGCAGGTTTGGTTAGTCCATTATTAATAGGTTGGTCCGCCACAACAATTACCTTAGCTTTTTAAAATACAAGGGTTAAACTGAAGAGTTAAAATAAAATTTAAAAATGGTAAATGAAATTAAATGGCTTTGGATAAATAATAATTTTTGATTGAGTCGGATTCAAATAGAATAGATGATTTGAGATGTTACATTGTGATTGCAATAGAAGAATAGTGGATTTGACATATTTCAAAAAGTGGAAATTTTGCCAGGAATTAAGTAAAAAACTGAACATTTTTTTTCTGATATATCAGCGCCTTATAAAGAGCTGTACATTGCTGTAGCACAAAAGTAACAAGGTGTAGGGATTAAATAAAAATACTAAATAAAATAAAAATACTAAATAAAATAAAAGTACGAAATAAAATAAACATAAAGATCTCCCAGGAGTCCTCTGACAGGAAAGACAATTGACGCATGTGTAAAAAGAGAGGCCTCCTGGTGCCAAAAATAAACTCGATCTCTTTTTCTTTCTCTGTTGGACTTTGGATGGTAAAGACGTGCTAAACTGTTCGGGAAGGAATTTTCCCAACAAGAGGTCATTGGAACCAAAAATAAAATCAGTGTCCAAACTGTCCTCTAGTGTCTCTGTATCTTTCCTTTTCTCTTTGCCTATTTATTTCAGCGGTGAAAGCTATTAACAAGTTTTGGATGTTTAGGTGAAAGAACTAACCCAGCATTAATAGCCATATAACATCCCATAAAGGTAAGATAGGTAATCCAAATAAGTAGAGTTCAATTGCATTTTGATCAATAATAGCACAGTTCTTATAAATATCCACAGCCCTCTGGCTTGAATTGTAAACAAAAATGGAAAATGTTTTGATTGATCATAAATTTAAACAACTAAACATAAAGGTACGAGGTGTAAAAATTGCAATAAAATTTAAAATAATATTCAGGCTCCAGGCATAACAGATCTAAAGTGTAAAACCGTTGTACTGTTTAAAATATGACATTTCTTTGCTGATTAAAAAAAAACAACTTTTGAATAAATTAATTCATTCAACATTTTAAACAAAATTATCAATTTAGTATTTTGATTGTGTCTATTTAGATAATTTAGGTTGTACTAAACTGGTGATGAAATAATTATGTGGCTATAAAAAGTAAAGTTTAAAAAGCTTCAAAAATAAATGCTCAATATGGTAACATCAATTATGTTTCAATGTCATTTGGGAAGCCAATAATGATTATGATTAAAGGAATCCCTCAGTTAATGTGCATTCAATTAATGTCTTTTCAATTAGTACACTAAAATTTTTATATACTAAAACTTGATTAGTGCATACATGATACTTGATTAGTGCAGTAAAACATTCTTCAGCTTAACCATAGTAATTGGAAATTGATTTCTCTATAGTTACCAATGTACGCATTAGCCTTACTATTCGAGGGATTCCTGTATTATTTTCCAAAAAGACAGAAGTGAAGTACTGGTTAATCCTTGATATGAATATTTCTTTCTTCTGTATTTTATTCTTGGATTCTTTGGCTTCCGTTGATTGGCTGTTTGTTGTTTGCTCTTTGCTGTCTGTTCTCACCACTCATGGACTTGTGGTTCTGTCATTCTTGGATTCCTTATTTTCGTTCTCATTATTCTCACTTGATCCACTTTAGAAACTAATACCACTAGATTCTATGCCATTTACTTGAAAACTTTGCAGTTTAGTTCCAGAAGAGCTGGACAAATGCTTCCTGATCTTTCTTCATCTTTTTTGACAGCATACAAAAGCTTCTGGTCTTCAAAGATAAAAATCATTCTGAAAAAGAATCAATGGAGAGCTGCTTTCATTGAGACATGTTTGATTTGTTGATCTGACCAGATGCCCAAGAGTTGTATTCTTGACAACTGGGAAGGTGAAGCAGAGGATAAAGAGTAAACCTAAGGAGTGCGGTCACATGATAGAGACTACAAGAAAGAGAAGGAAGGAATGGAATCAGGATAGAGAACTCTTACTCAAGAAAATCAATCTTTTTCTTTTAGCATCTCCTTAATGAGTTGTTATCAGTTTCCTTTAGTTTCTACTTTTCTATCTGCTTTCCTCATTCAACTTTTTCTAGTAGAACCTGACTTTATTACTTAGGCTTTATTCAGACATGGCAGCAATTTATGAAACCTTTCAGTAAGAAACAAAATCCACCAACTTCAAATGAGAAAGCAGCAAAATGTATCCAGTCTTGTCAGCCATGATGTCCATAATCTCATACTGAATAACCAGAAGTGTCATTACAAAACAGATGAGTGCATAAAAAATTATAAAATTACTACAATGTTCTCTACTAAATGAAATTATTAGCATCAAATTTTAAAAACAATAAACCCACAAAACCTTAACTTTGTATATTCATAAGAATAAAGCAAATACACACAACACTTGTGTGAATTGATGATTTTAGGGATGTATTGGTGTATTTGCTTTTATTCTTTTGCCAATACAAAGTTATTCTTTTTTTTCCCCTACTTTTAATTTCCTGGTGATTATTTAGCAGAAGTGGGTGTGATCAGTTTCTTTCTAAAATTTCTATATCTAGTATGAATCAAAAATGACAATTTAGAATCACAAAAAAACAGATCAATCCCAAGAAGGAAAGTGGGCTTGGAGTATTTGACACTCTCCAGGACATACTGATGGTAAGAATTACAGAGAGAAACAGGGAGTTAGAAGGATAGTAAAAAATATAAATATTGCTAAGAGTTACAAGGGATAGGCAATTGTGGAGAGCCATGATTGCCTACATTCTGAAGGGACATGAAAAATAGGACTAAGAGAAGAAGTTTGATGAAATTGGTTTGCATTCAGTACCAAAAATGGAATATGAGGTTAAAACACTTTATATCATCAAAAGAGAATAACAGGTTCCTTGTTCTAACAGAGTGTAGCATTTATATAATGTCTGAATGACAAAGAGAGTTGGGTAATCTAACAAATTATAATCAAATGTCAAACAGTTTACTCAAAACAAAGCATCAAGAGAAATGTTACCCCATCCCTAAGTTTATACCACACCTGGATCAAACAAGCTCAATCATTCAACTCTTACTATGATGGTTGCTACCTCAAACATTTTACCTATTGCTGCTACCTGGAACAGTTTTTTTTTTGTTTTTATAATCGTATTGTCCTAAGCAAGGCGTTATACTGCCACTGTTGTGCAGGGGGTTATATAGAAGGAAAGTTATGAGAAGGAGTGACAAAATACAGGGGGTGTCAGGAAGTGGGTTGGAGAGGGATGAGAATACTGCAGAAATGAGATGAGAGCATGAGAAAGAGGATACAGGTTAGTGAGATAGGAGATGACTATTGACTTTACATTTAAATTCTTGGAGATTGTAGCTGTCAGGGAAGCAAGTAAATGGAAGGGAATTCCACAGACGGGAAGTGCAAGAAAAGAAGCTGCTGGAGTAGAATTTGTGTTTATATCTTATTTGTTTTACAATAAACGGGTCGGACCTAGTTGCTAATCTTGTGGCTTGTGTAAATTCATATATAGGGGGTATCAGTGAGCTAAGTTTGTCAGAGCAGAAGCCGTGAAAGTATTTGCAAAATACAGGGGGTGTCAGGAAGTGGGTTGGAGAGGGATGAGAATACTGCAGAAATGAGATGAGAGCATGAGAAAGAGGATACAGGTTAGTGAGATAGGAGATGACTATTGACTTTACATTTAAATTCTTGGAGATTGTAGCTGTCAGGGAAGCAAGTAAATGGAAGGGAATTCCACAGGCGGGAAGTGCAAGAAAAGAAGCTGCTGGAGTAGAATTTGTGTTTATATCTTATTGGTTTTACAATAAACGGGTCGGACCTAGTTGCTAATCTTGTGGCTCGAGTAAATTCATATATAGGGGGTATCAGTGAACTAAGTTCATCAGAGCAGAAGCTGTGAAAGTATTTGCAGAAGAGACACAGGGAAGCCACACTGCACTGGTGAGAAAGTGACTGTATCCAAGCTGCCAAGTCGGGATGGAAAGACAATCAGAACCCTTGTACTGTGGTCTTTATCTGCAGACCCCTTGTTTGGAAGCTACATTTGCATATATGCCCAGGTTCTAATACTCTAAATTGTAGCAAAATTTGAGTTTATTTCTTAGCATTTATTTAACAAAGGATATGGCTTTACATGCCAGCAATCTTATATCTTTTTTCAGAAAGAAACAAAGTTCATCAACATCACAAGAGAAATTGTTTTCTCAGCCATGATGCTAGTAACTTCCAACTGAATAACTGGAAGAAACATTACAATAAAGATTGCATAATTGCTAAACTTTCTTTCTCTTTATGATGTTCTTTTCTATCCCCTACCCTCACTTTGATTTCACTGTCTTTTTCTTCTATCTTAGCCTTACCAATATTTTTTTTCTTTTCTTCTTTCAGGTGGAAAGGCTCGGAATGGAGCCCCCATTCTCACATTCCCTGATGTTCCAGGGATTCCTGAAATCACTGATGAACAGTATAAAAAGGTGGTGACATATCTCTGTACTATTCCAGCGTAAGTGTTTATCTTTTTCCTTTGACATTTTCATTTCATAAATGTTAAATATCATATTTTCATCATTTTGATTTAATCAACCTAGTGGCAAATGGTCAAATCTAAGCCAAAAATATAAGAAAACTATTGGCATTAGAGATTGATTCAATGGTGGCAGATTGTGTTTCTCTTTAATGAGTGTCATTTACAAAAGCAAATCAAAATAATTTGATTTTTACTATGCTTGCCATGGTAAATAAAAGTAAATGATAAAAAAATGATCTTCTTTGGAACTTAATTATTAGTTCATATTATATCGGAACAATTCTAAAAGTGTAATTCACTTTTTCTCTATTGGATTCACTGTCTTTGTTTTTTTTAGTTACTGTTTACAACAATTTTTATTACACAAAAATGACAGCCGTTTTATCTAAGGCATTTCATCCTTTTGATTTTATAGCTCTAAAGATTCATTTAAAAGGCCTTCAGCCATATCACGTTGAAACAATAATTTTCATGTGATAAGTTAAGCAACGTTGAGCCTAGTCAGTATTTAGATGGGTGACCACTTAGGAATATGGGATAGTATAATGAATAATGCCTCGGAATTGGAATTGGAAGAGCCTAGTTCCAATTCCTGTCAGATTCATTATAATCACTTATGCGCAAAAAGCTTTTGGAAAGATACAAATCCACCTTTTTAATCCCAGCTATGTGTTAATCAGTAAGACTTTTATCAATAAATCATTATCTATAAAATAATTCTAAAATTATTTTCTGGCTTTAAATAACCTTCAAAGAACAATTCTATCAATGAATGAATACTTCAGAAAATGAGTTTTTGTAGATATTCTTTCAATTATTTCCTGTGTGATGTTTTGGTGTCTTTTTCCATTCCGCTCCCCATCCTTTACCTGAAAATGCAAAGCGTACAGACTCCATTTCTTTTATGGCTTATGGCCTATCACGTTGAATACACTGGTTCTTGCTCGATCACCGAAGTTAAGCAACATTGAGCCTGGTCAGTACTTAGATGAGTGACCGCTTGGGAATACCAGGTGCTGTAAGCGTTTAGTGACGGATGTGCATACTTATGGCCATATCACGTTGAATACACTGATTCTTGCTTGATCATCGAAGTTAAGCAATGTTAGGTGGGTGACCATTTGGGAATACCAGGTGCTGTAAGCGTTTAGTGACGGATGTGCATACTTATGGCCATATCACGTTGAATACACTGATTCTTGCTTGATCATCGAAGTTAAGCAATGTTAGGTGGGTGACCGTTTGGTAATACCAAGTGCTGTAAGCGTTTAGTGACGGATGTGCATTGTGGTGCAGTGGATATCAGCTTGGAAAGAGAAATCGGTGAGTTGAGTTCGAATTCCAGTTGAATACCCTGCATTCACTTAAGCACTGGTACCCTTGGGAAAGGTATTAATCCGTCACTTCTCTCCAGTTATGGGTTAAATAACAAGGGTAGGACTTGGGGACCCTGCCCTTAAAACAAATCCCAATGAATCTTGATACTCGAAAAGAAAAAACTATTACTAGATACAAAAACTTATATAAAAACAACAATAAATTGTCGAAAGAAAAAGGTATTACCATCAGACAATAAATATATAAAAATTTAGTTGGCAATAAATGACCCGCTGAGGTTGATTTGCTATAAAAACAAAACAACCAACCAACCATTTCTTTTGCCCAGATCATTTTTATTAAAATTTTTAAAAATTTCAAATCTAGGAGTGTAAATTATTTTGTGCTGACAAAATGTATTTTAATCAAAATTTTCTTTAAATATTCAAGTAATTGCTGAAACATTTTAATTTAAACAAACAAACATTTATTTAAATCCTTTGCACAAATTCTTCAACTTGTAATATGGTGGTTTATTTGCAATCTGTGCTGGTTGTGCAGGGGATATTGACTTGGAACAACAAATCGGGGAGCCACGTTCGAATTCCAGTTGAATTCCTTGCATTCACTTATGCACAAATACCTTTGTATTGTAAAATATCAGTCTCTAACATCCATGTTTAAAACTAACTAGGATTTAATGTTATTTCCAAAACAGTGTAGATATACAGTAGTGTACAATACAATTTTTTGTAGCATATTTTCATTATATTGTATATTGGAGGAGGAATTTAGCTTATTAGTTTGTACTACAGAGTATCTGATCAAAACCCAAACAACAGCACCAATGAGAAAGAACTGTCAGAATCTTTATAGTAATTTATTTTCAGTAAATAGTGATTTCTTATTTATCTCAAACTGCACCAGCACAGCCAGTCATGAAACTGAAATTTATTATACATATTTTTTTTTTTTTTTTTTGATCATATCACCCCGAGCAAGGCGGTAACGCCACTGACGTGCAGGGGGCTACATAAGAGTGAAAAAATTGGAAAAGAGAAAACCGGAAACCACATCCTAAACAGGGAACAAGGGATGAGCCTCTTCACCTGTTCAATAGACGTGGGTGGAGTGTGAACCGGACGATAGTTTAGTCTATCTACTCCAATTACTTTTCTGACAAAAACTGAGAAATTAAGTGAAGTTTTGATATTTCTCACAGATTTCTAACATCTTTTTTATACTTTTCTAATTCCAAAAATATTTTCTGACTTTAATCTTCAAAAACCAATTCAATCAATTCTTTTTAAAAGCAGTAGAGATGTATAGTAGTGATTTTCATCCACTATAATTTTTTACATATTTTTGTTGATTTTTATTGCAATCACCAAACTGCTGTTCTATGACTAGTAAAAATAATGAACAATGCCTTCTAAAATGTAATATTAAAAAATAATGAAAATTCATTTAAAAAACAAACATGTAATACTACTTTTCAAATTATACCCAAGGGTTGAAATGTGACAAGATGTGACACTCACTGAGCAGAAATCTTTGTCAAGTTCATTATGCAGAATATTCTCAATTCTCTCACAGGATATGTTAATAGCCTTGGCTATTTGATTTCTAGTCAGTCATCTTTTATTCGTCACAATGTAGTGAACCTGATCAGTGTTTTCCTTGGTGGTGGCAGTTGCAGGATGTCCAGACTTTGGTTCATTTTCAAGACTTTCTCTTCCTCGTTTAAATTCAGCTGCCCATTTTTACACTGTTGATAAACCTGAAGCGTCATTGCCTAATGTAGCAACCATGTCACCATGAATGTCCTTGGGGGCTAAACCCTTTGTTTTCCTTGCTGGTGGTAGTTGCATGATGTCCAGATCTTGGTTCTTCTTCAAGACTCTCCCTTCCCTACCTAAATTCAGCTGCCCACTTTTACACTGTTGATAAACCTGAAGCATCATTCCCTAATATAGCAACCATGTCACCATGAATGTCCTGGGGGGCTAAACACTTTGTTTTCCTCGGTGGTAGCAGTTGCACAATATCCAAACCTTGGTTCAGCATCAATACTCTCTCTTCCCCTTGAGCTGCCCACTTTTGATAAACCTGAAGTGTCATCCCTTAATGTAGCAACTATGTCACCATGAATGTCCTTGGGGGCTAAACCCTTTGTTTTCCTCGGTGGTAGCAGTTATCCAAACCTTGGTTCAGCTTCAATGCTCTCTCTTCCCCTTGAACTGCCCACTTTTGATAAACCTGAAGCGTCATTCCCTAATGTAGCAACCATGTCAGCATGAATGTCCTCAGGGGCTAAACCCTTTGTTTTCCTTGGTGGTGGTAGTTGCATGATGCCCAGATCGTTGTTCTTCATGACTTTCTCTTCCCCTCTTAAATTCAACTGCCCACTTTTACACTGTTGATAAAGCTGGAGCATCATCCCTTAATGTAGCACCTATATCAACATGAATGTCCTTAGGGATTACATTCTTTTTCTGCAGATACTTGATAACACGACGATACCAAGTTGTGTTCATTTTTAAGAAAAGTAACTACTAGTTGCTTTTGAAGTCTTTGAACAGTCAGGTGTCAGTTAACCTGGAAAAAAACAATTTTAATTAATGCATACAAGATTTCACAGTTCTAGCATCACTTTTTCATAGTATGCCTATGAAGATTTCAGCCCACCTTCATAAAATAGCATTTTATGATTGGAAGGAAGTTTCTCACAAGAAAATATGAAGATTATTTAGGTGTTAATATGCAGCAGAAAATTTCATGCAAGATCAAAAATATGGTATTTGACTTTACAAACACATAAAAATAATAAAGATAGTATTATTAATAATAATAATAATGAAAACATGAGGCATATTTCTTTAAACAACTGTGAATCTGATCATAATAATATTTGCTAAAGTGGATGATGACTAATAATATTGATGGCTGTATTTGCTTATTCTTATTTTTTTTTCTTTTTCCTTCAAACTTATGGCTCGTTTTCTCATAAAACTTTTGATGCTAGGATTTGTTTCAATTTCTATCAGTTCTTGATTTGTTAATCTGAAAGGAAAACTAACAGTGGCCAGCAGTTGTTGTGCATTTGAAAGCCAAATGCGATTATCATCGTCTTTATTCTGCCTACAGTGCAACAGTAGTGAAATGTTTTCTGTCTTCTGCATTTCTAGATTTATTATAATCATCTACTTTCTGAAAGAGCAAAGCTGTTGAGTGTTCATGCAAATTGGTTATTGCAGTTTTTATAAAGATATTCAACTGATTCTAGTTTGTATTGGCTGAGGAAAACTTGCTTAAGATAAAGACGATTACTGCGTATATTGATAATTGCAACTGAAAAAAAGCATAAAAGGTCCTCAACAAAGAACCTATATCTTACCAATATCAGTAGTTCTAACAATGAATACAAAACATTTGGAGACAATTGAATTACAGTAAATCTTACCAAACAAATGTTACAGAAATTATATTTGTCATCATCACAAAAAAAGAAACCTTTTTTGAAAACTCTGTAAAACTTCTCTTGGAATAAGATTCCTAATAAATCACATTTCTAGATAAGCAATATGGAATATCTAAAAAAAATTCTGAAAACTAAATAATAGCTTTGGGATCATAAATTCTTTTTTCTTTTTTTTTTTCTTTTTTTTTATTGTTTCGAGGTTTAACGACCTATCAATCCTTATGGGATCATTTAAGGTCATAACAAATAATTTCAGGTAAGGTTATTTTATTTTTACAATATTTTTCTTTTTGAGTATCAAGATTCATTGGGATTTGTTTTTAAGAGCAGGGTCCCCAAGTCCTACCCTTGTTATTTAGCCCATAACTGGAGGGAAGTGACGAATTAATACCCTTTCCCAAGGGTACTAGTGCTTATGTGAATGCAGGGTATTCAACTGGAATTCGAACCCGGCTCATTGATTTCTCCTTCTGAACCGATATCCACTACACCACAACACACATCCGTCACTATACACTTACAGCACCTGATATTTTCAAGCAGTCACCCATCTAAGTACTGGCCAGGCTCAACGTTGCTTAACTTCGGTGATCGAGCGAGAACCGGTGTATTTAATGGGATATAGCCGTAAGTCCGCACATCCATCATTAAACGCTTACAGCACCTGGTATTCCCAAGCGGTCACCCATCTAAGTACTGGCCAGGCTCAACATTGCTTAACTTCGGTGATCGAGCGAGAACTGGTGTATTCAGCGTGATATGGCCATAAGCCAATCAGAAATTCATTGTATTTGTTTTGTGTATAGTAGTAGTCACATCACAGCTCTCCGTGTCCTTTATGACAACAGGGTTTTTTCCTCCCCTTTTTCTCCATTTATACTTGTCTAATAATTTGCATACGATACTACAGTATTAAAAGTAAGGTTTGTCAATAATTCTGATTATAGTTGAACAACTTTTTTTACCAAATTTGGTATCACTTTTTCTTTAGAATAATAAATATGTGTACTCATGTGATAGTTTTGATTATCAATTTCCAAGATTACATGCTATAAATTCATTATGTTGACACTTGCTTTTGTGTGGCCATTAAGAAAAATGTCTTTATATATTGAAACAGGCTCTTGTACTTAAAAAGAAAAATATTTGAGGGTTCAGGTCAATGATAGAATAATTAAGTAAAGACTAAAAGATTATACGTTTATAGTGACTTGGGAAATACTATTACAAAATCAATAGCAGAAAAAAGAAATTATGGCAAATCTGTGGTCAGAATGGTTCATATTTTGCTATTCTTATAATTTCATTTAAACATTTGGTATTTGATTGGAATAAGCTAAATAAAAACAAAAACAGAAATTTGCTTTTATAAAAGCTTTACTGTCATTCCGAAGGCGAATTGGCATGGCGAAGGACACATTCCAGAAGCTGAGTAAAGTACGAAGACACAAGAAAATTTCACTAGAAACAAAGAAGAGTGTGCAAGATTGCTATGTGATGTCAGTTCTTCAATACAGCAGTGAATGCTAGACAATATCATCAAAGATGAAGGAAAAACTTGAAGCAGCGGAAATGTGATTCTACAGAAGGATGCCAGCGAAAAGAAAATTAATAGTGAGCATCAGGAAGAGACAACTGAAGTTCCTGGGGCATGCAATGTGGAAGGAGGGTTTGGAGAACCTGATACTGACAGGCCAGATAGAAGGAAAAAGAGACAGAGGAAGGCAGTAGATAACATATTTGAAGGTCCTGAGCAGGTGGATGACAGAATGGGGGTTGCGAGGTGTAACAGAAGAAAACATACTAAGAGCCACCAGAGATAGGGAGACATGGAAGGCCATGATCGCCTACATCCTGAAAGGACAGGGCACATAGAAAAAGAATATATATGCCAACTGTTTATAAGAAATTATAATGTTGGTATAAAATGGGGGATCAATTCTATATTATAATGAATATATAAAATGATCACTCATTTTGTGGCCATGTTAGTTTTTATACATTTATATTCTAGATTTATGGGCTTGAGCTAGTGGATGGCAGAGGTGGGTTTGGGTGGTGTAACAAGAGAAAGTGTGCTAAGAGCCACCAGGTATAGGGAGACATGGAAAGCCATGATCACCTACGTCCTGAAAGGATAGGGCACATAGAAGAAGAAGATTGTTATAATGTGTAAGATTGATCTTTCAGAATGGTCAAACTGATGTAGATAAAATCTGAGAAAATGAACATTTTTAAATTACAAATGGTTGAAAATTTATTTAATTGACAAAACATAAGATTTTGGACAATGTTTCATTGTAACAAAAATGAAAAAAATAACAATGGAAATTATCTTGTATAAATCTAAATTTTTTTTTTTTAATTCTTAATGCCATTGGCTTTCTTGTTTTATTTATAGACAAAAGAAATTTTATCTAAAATGTAAATGATGTTCAGAACTGTAAAATCAGTGGAGTCTTTCTGATTAGTAATGAAATGCCAAAATAATTATATTTTTTATGTCAGTCAGTTAAGTACCATACGTGATACATGCTTTAGGTAATCATGTCTCGAAAGAGACATGACTGACTGGGCAGAAAATTATCCCACAGTAGATTGCCATTGCTTTCTGTGGTAGACTGGTTGCCAGCCAAGGCTATAGAACCCAATCTGTTCTATTATTTAACCCATAACTGGAGGGAAGAGACGGATTAATACCTTTCCCAAGATATTTCTTAACCCCCCAACCTTTTTCACCTATTTATTTTTGTACATATTTTATCCAATTGTATATATTTAGTCCTTTCCCCTCGATTTTCTCCCCCTCGCTAATTGTCTATATGCCTCTGTTCCCCACTTTTTTGCTTACATGAATATTTTTTCGTTTTTCTTTGATCACTACCAATGGTTCTTTCCTGATGTGTTGTTGGCGAAAGGGATCTCTTGAAAGATGTTTCCGTTTGTGATTTTTAAAGCAATTTACAAGATTTGTACCGTCAAACAGTTATCCAAGAGTATTTGTGTGTAAGTGAATGCAATGAATTCAACTGAAATTCAAACTTGGCTCCCCAATTTGTTATTCCATTTACTCAAAAACTGATTTCTTTTAAATATTTTTAGTTGTAATAAAATAACTTTAAAGAAAGATACAACTTACAGGTAAATTCCTAAAAGTTGTTAAAAAAATAATTATTATTTACCATAAACCTATGTGTATAAAATGCAGGCATTTCCATCCAAAATTGTGTTCAAAAGTCTTCTGTATCTATACATTTGTTTACCAGAGAGATAATATCTATCTAATGGCATATTGCAACCAAGGAATATTCGTCTTTCACAATGTTTCCCTATATCCCAAATGGTTTGTACATTTTTTTTTTTTTACTCTCAGGTCTCAGATAGTCATGAGCACTGAAAAATTATCTGGATTCTTTGCAAACAGTCTTTTTCAGGACTGCACAAATAATTTTGAAAGAAATACCTCAGATTGTCACAAATAATTCAAATCAATCAAACAAACAAATCAATTATTCAATTTTATTTTTATCTATTATCTTTTTCAATGTGTATTGGTAATTTAGTGATCTTATATTGTATTGGTAATTTAGTGATCTTATATTGTATTGGTAATTTAGTGACCTTATATTGTATTGGTAATTTAGTGACCTTATATTGTATTGGTAATTTAGTGATCTTATATTGTATTGGTAATTTAGTGATCTTATATTGTATTGGTAATTTAGTGATCTTATATTGTATTGGTAATTTAGTGATCTTATATTGTCTTGGTATTTTAGTGACCTTTATATTGTATTGGTAATTTAGTGATCTTATATTGTATTGGTAATTTAGTGATCTTATATTGTATTGGTAATTTAGTGATCTTATATTGTATTGGTAATTTAGTGACCTTATATTGTCTTGGTAATTTAGTGATCTTATACCTTGTATTGGTAATTTAGTGACCTTATATTGTATTGGTAATTTAGTGACCTTATATTGTATTGGTAATTTAGTGACCTTATATTGTATTGGTAATTTAGTGACCTTATATTGTATTGGTAATTTAGTGATCTTATATTGTATTGGTAATTTAGTGATCTTATATTGTATTGGTAATTTAGTGATCTTATATTCCAAGCTTTATTATTACTTTTTCATAATTTTTATAAATCACAAAATTAAAAAAAATGTCCTTTTTTTTTTCATTTCTTTCTTTTCCTTTTAACTATGTCTTATGCACCCTAGTAATCAATACACAAAGGATTATGGTAATTTAATATACAAGATAGTCTTGAACAAAGAATTGATGTCACCTCATTCAGTGGTTTCAAGATTGAATGAACTCTTGATTTGGCATCTCTTTTTATGGTCAAATGATTGTTAGTATTATAAAAAAAAAATTGTATTGCTTAAAATTTCAGAACAGAATGTGAAAACAAAAGGAATTTTATTCCATTTCTAAGACAGAAAAATAGTGATAGAGAGCTTTGACAGTTTCCATTTGTGCATTCCTATGTTTTATTCTCTCGTTCTTTCTCTCAAAAAAGTGCAACAACTTTTTTTTCAAACAAATGTTCTCTTTTCTGTGACCCATTATATCAAATAAACCATTAATACAAAGTCAAAAGAACTGATACTCTCTAAATAAAACCAAAATGAAAATATGGGCATAAAATGGATCAAAACTTTTCAGAACAGTGAAAAGTTATTAACAGAGTTAGTAGTTGTCCAGTAAATAGAATCAGTCACTAAAACATCCACTTCTATTGGTTGATATCACTTTTTTACCAGTGTTTTTGAAGAAGCCATTAATCTAATCATCCTTGGTTCGTATCTCATTGCCATTCAGGTTGATGTAATAATGTCACTGATATAGCACAACAATAAACGAAGGATGATGATTGAGGGCTTAATAAAGTGTCTGTTCTCTAAAAATGTGCTTTTCCTGGGAACTGTGGCTTGCCAGTTCCTCTGTTGATGAAAATATAAATGTTGGTTGAATAGAAAACCTGAGAGCCTCAAAGACTGAAATGTAAACTCAGGATGAACGATCAAATTTTATCTTTTATTCCATCATCTTGAGTGCCCAACCCTTTCCCAAATCCCCAAACAAAATTATTTCCAAAATTCTTTGCCAATTTCAAAAATCTCTGCCATAGTATTTTTGCTTTATAGGCATGAACAAGGAAACATTTGGTTATGAACTTAGATTTAACTATTTATGGTAGCAGCTTTCACATATATGACAAGTTGAATCAGCCATTTTATGCAATTTTTATGCAAATATCATGAGGGGAAAGTATTAATTCCACACATCAATTCTACTGTAGGTATGAGAAATGCTTTGAATGTCTTCTGTCCTTTCAAGCCTAATTAATAAGAATTAATTAATCATGAATTTATTCTCAAAAACTATAATGACTTATTCACTTAAAAAAATTTTTATCTGATTGCATTGGTTTTTATTAATAATTGAGTGATTGACTCTGACAAGCAAAACTGCCTTTTTCTGTCACTCTGCAGATAAGTTTAAGGCTCTTCACTGGTCCTGAATCACTGATTTCATGTCATTAGATGGAGTGTAAGATTAATTTGACATAATGTGATTTTGAAAGCCATTCTGCTAATTCAAAGCAGAACTACCAATTCTGCCAATTCAAAGCAGAACTGTTGACCAAATAAACACTGATTCTTAAAATTAAGATTTATTGAAGAAATAAGAAATCATAGAAATAATGAGTAACCTTTAAATATAAATGGCATAAATTAAAGATGCCTCTCTCTCGCTAAGTAAGAACCTTTTAGATAACTTGAAATTAGTATGTGTGTTGTGGTGCAGTGGATATCGGTTCAGAATGAGAAATCGAGGAACCAAGTTCGAATTCCAGTTCAATCTATTGCATTCAATTATGCTCAAATACCCTTGGGAAAGGTATTAATCCATCTCTTCCCTCCAGTTATGGGTTAAATAGCAAGTCAGATTGGGTTCTATAGCCTTGGCTGGCAGCTAATCTACCGCAGAAAGCAATGGCAACCTACTGCAGGATAATCTTCTGCCCAGTCAGTCATGTCTCAAAAGAGACATGATCGCCCAAGCGTGTTTCATGTATGGCACTTAACTGAAGTTAGTAAAGAACAAAAAACTAAATATAATCTTATTAAGAAACTTTTGTAAGCTTTTATTCATATTAACAGTAGAACCATATTTTATTTTACACTGACTCAATTTTTAAGTGGCTTTTAGTTGTATAAGTTTGCAACACATTTCTATCTGTACTAATGACAAAAAAATAAGTTTTTTTACCCAAATCTATATAAATGGTTTTTTTGCCTTTTAATGAAAACATGTGTGACGCTAAATATACAGAATCATTAGGTAAAGCCTAATAATGAAAATGTATTTCTGGCATTTCTTTTCGAAGCTTCAACAAATAAAATAAATCAAATTCATGTTTTGTGCAGCAACAGTTCAGAGAAAGTATTAGAAACATGTTAATATGTAATAAAAGGAGAAACATAATAAAGTGTCTACAATATGGCTGAACTGTAACCAATGGAGCTAGTTCAATATTAGTCCCATCCATATATAGATGTTAGTTTACTTACCTAACTCAAATGAAGCTCACCTCTTCTTGGCCTATCTAATATTTACCACCTCCTGTGTGATATAAACTCTCTACATCTGACCGAGTCTGCAAAAAACTCAATCAACTGGAGTATAAATATCATCCTTTCTATTACAGATAGACTTTTCAATTCTATTACAGACACACTTTAGCTTACTTATACAAGCAGCCATATTGAATTACTTCCAATATGGTTATAAACTTGGTATTTCTGCTTAAAAGTATTTACAAACTTTAGAATTTTTAGCAAACAGAAACACTGATATTTCTTACAAAATTAATTCATGATCGAAATTTGTTATTCCATAGTTAAGACTATAATTTTACTTGCAGTTTATGAGTTCAATATTATTTCATATGAATTTGAATTTGTTTCAATTTATATGACTTGAAGGATCAAGTTACCATTCCCTAGGAAATTGATTCAATCTTAAAAAATAATATAAATAGTTATGGGGTTATAAAAATGTTTCAATTTGGATACTTTGAGGTAAGAGTAAACTTGATTAGATTAAACTTAGAGATCTTAATTCAATATTATATATGCAAAAAAATTACACATTGTTTTTCTCATTCTTGCAACAGAATAGGATTATTTTTCTTTTACTAAAAAAAATCAGTTATAGTGATAAGAGAGGAGGAAGTATCTTAATCTGATTGAAACACAGTGCAATACACTGAAAATTGTAAATGCAATCAAACAAAAACTGCTACAAACACAAAACAGTTTAGTGGCTGTGTCAGTTGCACCAGACATTAGCATTTAGGTGCAAGGGAAAAATGACGACCTCAAATACTCGTTTTTGAGGTTGTCAGGCCATTTTGACTTGGGAGACATTTACAACACAATCTTCACTTCTGTTTCTATTATAAATCCAATTTAAGTAAACATTGAACATAAGGCAAATACAAAAAAAAATCAAAGTGTCCTTTGACTTTGTAAAATGAAAAATACTCTGTACTGAAAAATAATGAAAACTCTGCTAGTGGGTGTCAGCACCCTTTACAGAGAAGTGTTAAGGTGAATTTAGTTGGAATTGCTGAAAAAAAGGAATACAAAAGATACAAGACAGAGATGAAGAAACAAGTATTAATTGTTAAGGCAATAACAGAGAAGAAAAGTCCTTGCAAAACTAATTGTGTTTGTGGCTTTAGAAGTTCAACTATGAAATGTTCTTTAACGTTCAAATAAATTAGACGGCTCTTAGAATGTTCAAAGTAGCCTCAAATAAGGAGAGGAAATTTCATACCTGTTGTTCCTTGCTAGAACATTTGAAAAAAGAGGAAGATAGAAGGATTTTTGCATTGAGCTCGCCAAAATTAGGTGTCCACTGATTGGTCAAGGAAAATCGTCTTAGCCAATCAAACAGACCCATTTAGATTAGGGGTGGGAGAAGTAGTAGTAAACCCTTTTTTTTATAGTGTATATAACTTAGTGCGTTGTGGTGCATTGGATATCGGCTCGGAACGAGCAATCGGGGAGCCGAGTTCGAATTCCAGCCAGATTCATTGCATTCACTTGCGCACAAATACCCTTGGGAAAGGTATTAATCTGTCTATTCCTTCCAGTTATGGGTTAAATAACAGGACAGATTGGGTTCTATAGCCTTGGTCAGTAACCAGTCTACCGCAGAAAGCAATGGCAACCTACAGCGGGATAATCTTTTGCCCAGTCAGTCATGTCTCTTTTGAGACATGATTGCCCAAGCGTGTATCACATATGGCATTTAACTGACTGACATAACTTAGTGGGTGGTAGATCAAAGATGAGAAATGTGTGAGGTGAACAGAGATTTAAGAAAAATGGGTCATAGGTAGTATATAAAAGCCTAAAAAATTCAAGAATTTTCCAGAATAATTATGAACTGTAAAATGCTAACAATAGTTGAGATATTTCGGCTTGGTTTTCTTATGGAAAATTGTCAAACAATTTCTACTATTATTTCCAACATCATATTTGGTAGAAGAAGGTTTCAGTACAAATTTTGTCTTTTAAATAAAGGCAGAAATAGTCTTAAAATTGTTGAAAAAGGATACTCACAAAAATAGCACCAGACATCAACAAAGCAAGAAATTCATCTCCTTTGACTTTCAATTTTGCCTACCGAGAATTAGTAGGGTATAAATAAGAGTTGACAGTGATGGTGATTATATTAATAGCACTTACTAATGTTGTGAATCAAATATTAAATGACATCAAAACATGCCATTAAGTATTTCTTCTAAACTTGAGGTATTTTTTTTTTTCAATCTCTAAGCTGGAATATTAATATTAAAATCTTTGAAATTTTCCTTAATTTTTGAAATCCAATGGTTTCTTCTTTTTTGCCTTCTGTTGTCCTTTGTATATTTATTATCGTTTAATTCTTTTCATGAGGGTAAATGGAACATTTTTAAAATATTTTTATTTTGAGAATTTCACTTATAAATGAAAAAAAACTACTGTTAAAAATTTCAATCTTTTCTATTTTAATGTTTTTTTTATTGAAAGCTATTTTCATTTTTATTTTTATTTTCTCTTCTTCTTTTTGAATACAGGCAACTTCGGTAAGTTCTGACATTAAAATATCAGAAATCTAGAAAAAAAAATTGCAATGTAACCCAAAATTTTCCTTGCATGTTTTATGAACTTGGTTTATTGTTTTTTCAATTTTTGGCAAATTGCATCCACATTGAATCCCCAAACTTAAAGGTTATGGTGTTATGAAATATCTGTATTTTATAAAATTGTTGTTGGTTTTCTATTAATTAATAATGTATTAGTGCCAGTTTAGTCCTTGGAAAAAATACCTGAATGTTTGAAGACTTAATAGCTTATAAATGTGCGCACAAGAATCTCTATTATTTGTCTATATTTCCAAGATGAGGTAGTATTTACAGTATTTACATTATTCAGATTATTGTCCTTATCTTTGTTGCCATTTGTACGACATTTCGGCGTTGTACACTCCGGCCTTCTTCAGGTGCTAGGAATTTCAAACCGAACCCTTTATTACAATCACTGGGGTATATCATCCTCATTCCAGCACCTGAAGAAGGCTGAAGTGTACAAAGGCTGAAACATTGTACAAATGGCAGCAAAGATGAGGACAATAGTCCAAAAAATGTAAATCCTGTAAGAATCTCTGTTTATGTATATGCATGCGGATATGTGTAGAAAGTAATTCTGAAAAACAGATCTTTGTAATAAAATAACAGATGAACAATGTGGTTGATTTTTCTTCATATTTCATTCTAAACACCTTAAAAACAATATGGTTGAAAGTATGTTTTAGCCAAAAAGCTAAAAAATGAAGCAATATATTAAAAATAAATAGTAGCAAATATTTTAAAGACAGTAAACCAGCTTTAACAGAGTAAAAATTAAAAAGTAAACATTTAAAAATGTCTAATATAAAAAATATCACATGAAAGAAATTAGAAAATCCACCATATTTGCTTGTCATCAATTTTTTTACATTTGAGTTTCTGAATTACTTTTGATTTGGAATGCTTTAGAATTTTCTGATGAAAATGGTTTTTTGTATGCACATATTTTTTTTATCTGAATTAATTTCAAATCTGTACATTCTAGTTTTACCCAATTTTTTTTGACTCAACTGTAAAATTTGCCAAATTTTGATCTTTGCATGTTTTTCATTTAATAACTGCAACCAAAAATGTTAAAATCTGCATTGAGATCACATTTCTTTTTTTTTTGTGAACACCAAGTGGCTCTTGGGCCTTGTACAAGGTAAACACCAATGAAAAATAAAAATAAATTTGCATCCATTTTTCAATATTTTATTATCTAAGTCAAATTTCTAAATTCTTTAAATGTCAAATCCAATTTTTGTTATTCACTAGAACTTTTAAAAAAAAAATAAGTAAAGATAAATATGTAAAGTTATTTACATAATTCTTCATGTACAACTATAATTTTTAATCCTAGATTTTTAAAATGACCAATTTTCTATATATACATTAAAGTAAGAACATTTCTTGCATTGGTTTCCATTTATTTTGATTAAAATATATTTAGAAATTGGAATCATTTTATTGTATGTTTTCTTGAATAAAAGCAGTTGCTTTTGTCAAATTAAGGCCTCAGTTTCTTAAATTATTAACTTTTTAGTTAAGTTTTCTTTTGAAATATATGTGTTGTTATTATTCCCTTAGAAACAAAGTGAACTATTTCTTTAGTAATGAAAACATTAATCTATTTTTCATCCCCTATTTTAGTCAAGAACTTTTCAAGAAGACAAAATGTTAGTCTTAATAAAAATCATTAACTTTTTTCCTTATACACATTTTTACTTTTTCCATCAAGTCAATTAATTTTAGGATCAAATCATTGCCTTACTTTTTCTTTATGCTATTATTCATTCAAGGTAATGGTTTACTGAATGTGATTGTTTTATGTACATAAGTGTTATAGATTATGAAGATTTTTAGGTTAGGTGGTGCAGTGGATATCAGCTCGGAATGAGAAATCGGAGATCCAAGTTCGAATTCCAGTTGAATTTGTTGCATTCACTTATGCACAAATACCCTTGGTATAGGTATTAATCCATTTCTTCCCTCCAGTTATGGGTTAACTAACAGGACAGATTGGGTGCTATAGCCTTGGTTGGCAACCAGTCTATCTCAGAAAGTAATGACAACCTACTGCGGGATAATCATCTTCCCAATCAGTCATGTCTCATTAAGACATGATTACCCAAATGTGTATCACGTATGACACCTGACTGACTGACTGACTGAACACCTCACCCTAGACCTGAAGGGGTTAAGATTGTAGTGGTCAGGAAAGCATTTTCTTGGGAGTATGTTCCACAGAGTAGCTCGTGCTTATGGATAAACTAGCAGTATAGCCCGGCATTACTCAGGTGTAATGAAAGCTTTAAAGCTAATCCATGGTCCTGGAGCTCAGACTCTTTGGACATTGGTACGAAAGACTAAAAAGCAATAGTTGTTTCCAGTTAAAGCATAACCGTAGACTGAAAGAAAAATGAATGGATGTAAGTCAAATTTTGATTTCCTGCTATCGATATCAAATAAGTTTTTTTCATCATAAACTGAATTTCGAAGGCTAAATAAGTCCTCTGAGTAAATGGTATCATGGCTGAGACTAAGAACTACAATTATATCTACTTAGAGCCAAACCCGAAGCAAAAACTAAAATAAAAGGGCTGAAAAACTGATTTTGATCAGACCGGGTATCTTGCCTTTTATTTATATATATATATATATATTATTGATTTTCTGCACTATTGTAAGAACTGCAACCTTGAAACTTGTGAATATTATTTCTTATGTCTTTGTCTAGAATACTCGCAGACGCTCATAGTACAACTGTGTAAATTTTCAAGAAGATCAGTTCAGCCATTTCAGAGTCTATAGGTAATGGATACACGCACACACACAGAGACAAAGTTCCATTTATAAATAAGTTTAGATTGTACAAATGTAACTTCTTTTTTACCAAAAGAATACAAAGGGAATGAAAAGAAACCCCTTCCTTCCGTGTATGTGGTATGATGTCCTTAACTGTGAAGATCTGAACTAGTGGAAAATGTTTTCTTCTTTAAGTTGGAATAAATTTAGAAGTTACATGATCATATATAAATCCTAGTAGTGGTTGTTATTGTTAAGTACCTTAGTCTTTAGTTATCGCCAATCTCTGCTGCCTGAAAGAAACATTTTTTCCATGAAAGGTATCTGCTGTATGACCCATTTTCAAGAACACAGGTGAGTGCTCACCCCTGTTGCATTCTATCAACCACCTTAGTTTCATCAGCAACTCTTTAACTGTTATCAACAAAAAAAGTTGTTGATCAACTCAAAAACAAAAAAAATACTTTTTTTTCAGCGACAAGCTGTATCAGTCAGTTAAGTGCCATGCACGATACACACTTGGGCGATCATGTCTCGAAAGAGACATGACTGACTGGGCAGAAGATTATCCTGCAGTAGGTTGCCATTGCTTTCTGCTGTAGACTGGTTGCCGACCAAGGCTATAGAACCCAATCTGTCCTGTTATTTAACCCATAACTGGAGGGAACAGACGGATTAATACCTTTCCCAAGGGTATTTGCGCGTAAGTGAATGCAATGAATTCAACTGGAATTCGAACTCGGTTCCCCGATTTTTCGTTCTGAGCCGATATCCACTGTGCCACAATGCACATCCTCTGTATAGATTTCACTATTCCAGGTCCATTGCTGATATTTAAAAAATCACTGCACATTGAATTAGTACTAGATAACAGCTTCATCATGAAAGTCATTGCCTTTGATATCTCAAAGGCTTTTGACAAGGTGTGACATAGAGAGTTGCTACACAAACTCTTTAGCTATGGTATCTCAGGATGTGTCTCTGCAATTATCACATTCTTTCTCCAAGAAAGTTGTTGTTCATGGCTAGTTTTCTTAAGCCCACAACAACAATGCAGGCATCCCCCAAGGCTTCCTTCCTGCTCCTACCCTCTTTCTGTTTTAAATTAACAACCTGCCTCAGAAGATTCTCAGGTCATTTGTAAATATCTCTACAGATGATACCACACTTTATGGGTACCCCTCTCAAAAATCAAGATGATCAGAGCCTAGTAGCTGATCTCACCTCTGACCTAGCTGGGGGTGGGTGGGTAGAATTGAATCTTTCTACTTCATGCTAAACAATGCCAAAGTAGTTAAGGAGAGGAAAGGGAAAATAACTGGCAAATTGGGACTGCAGAGTAAATTGGCTCCAATGGTGCACAGCAAATTACAAGGGTTTTTTTTTTAATCATTTCACCCCAAGCAAGGCATTCCACTGCCACTATTGCACATGGGGCTACAGAGGGGAAGGTAAAGAGAAGGAGTGGTTAGACATAGGGAATGTCAGGAGTAAGTTGACAGATGAATAAGGATAGCGAGGATGAGGGTTGGGCAGATGGGAAGAGTGTTTGATAGAATGGGAGCAAGTTAGTGTGTTAGGAGGTGTCTATTGACCTTACATTTAAACTCCTGGAGATTGTAGTCATCAGGGAAGCAATCATGTGGAAGGGAATTCCACAGTCAGGAAGTGCGAGGAAAGAAACTGTTGGAGTAGAAGTTGCGGTTGCATTTTATCGGTTTCACTGTAAAAGGGTGGGATCTAGTTGCTAATCTAGTATCTTGTGCAAATTCGTATCCAGGGGGCACCAGTGATCTAAGTTCATCGTAACCAAGATAATTAGGGACATGGAAAAGCCCAGGAGGAGAAACTAAAAACCAAATCAACTACATAACCATGAAGAAGAGATAAATGAAAAAATTTATTCCCTGCAAAAACTTATCCTTATCCAAGTGTCAACTGAGGAAACAAACACTTCCTTGTTATATTTGTTTTCTATTCTGTTATTTGTTTTTAATCTTTTTCTTTCAGAAAAAATTTTTATCTTGGATAATTATTGTTTAAATGTATGAATCTTTAAGAATTTGATTCCTTTGTCATTTTTAATTCTTCCTTGACCATGAAATTATTTTACTGAAGGGTTCGTTGGACTTATACTAAGTAATTACTTAATATTCATATCTTCTCTGCCATATCTCAATTGGAGTAGATAGACTAAACTATCACCCAGTTCACACTCCACCCACATCTATTGAACAGGTGAAGAGGCTCATCCCTTGTTTCCTGTTTAGGATGCAGTTTCCGGTTTTCTCTTTTCTAATCATCTCACTCTTATGTAGCCCCCTGCACATCAGTGGTGTTACCACCTTGCTTGGAGTGATATGATTTAAAAAAAAAAAAAATTATCCTACCTATCACGTCTACAATTTACTATTATTACCGGAACTGACAATTCTCGATATCATGGTTATCCTAACCTTCTCACTAATTCTTAACTTAGTGTAAAAAAAAAAAAATTCACTCATAGCTTTTTTTTAATTTTTCATTTTATTTATTTATTTTTCTAAAAATTGAAGTAGATAGACCCTACTATTGTTCGGTTCATACCCCACCCCCTTCTATTAATCAGGAGTACAGCCTCATCCCTTATTTTCTGTTCAGGGAGGGGTTCCTGACTCACTCTTTTTTTCTCTATTTAAGGCTCAATAGTGGAGTTTTTGCAACTTTTCTATAATGTGGTTGGATGGTGGCAATGATTCACTATACTGAGGGTATCAGGTTGGTAGATTTCTGGTTGCTGCTTCCAACTGGTAATTAGGAGCCCTAACTTTTGCGTAGCATCTTGAGTGGCTGCACTGACCAACAGTTGCATAATATCAGGGTTCTTATAGTGCCATGACGTGCATGGATAGGTGTCCCTGCAAGTTCCTCTGGTGGGCGACTCTGAGGCCACACTATGTTTGTAGTTGATGACCATCTTCTACCACTACTTGAGGCCTCTCCTTATCAAAAAATAGCTATGAATACTCACAACTACCAATACAATGTGAAACCAGCCTCACAAACACCTAAACCCCTTAACTTTTCCTTCACTAACATCTACGGTATTCGCACCAACTTTTGCAGTGTGGAATCTTTCCTTCATGAAAGGTCCCCAGACATCCTAGCTCTCTGTGAAACTAACCAAAATCTGCCAATCTCCTCCACTGATTTCTTGATCACAGATTATCTTCCTCTCTTTAGGAAGGACTCCAGCATCCATATGGATGGCTTGGGAGTCTGTGTCAGCAAACATCTCTCTCTGGCTAGGGAGGTTTCTCTTGAATCTCCTGACCATCCATTCATGTGCCTCCATCTCACTCTACTAAGCTCAGTTAGCTATCTTTTCTTTCTCTATCACTCTCCTTCCTCTCCCAACTGTTCCTTGCTGGACAGTATATCTGATAATATAGATAAGGCCATTGCCTCGCACCCATTCGCCAACATATTTGTGCTCGGTGACTTCAATACAACCCATGCCAATTGGCTAGAAAGCTCTGTTTCTAATCTTGATGGCATCCACACCTTGAACTTTGCGATCACCCAGTCTTTCATGCAAATAGTGGACTTCCCCTCACATTTCCCTAGTATGCATGAAGGACATGCCTCTCTTCTAGATCTTATCCTCACTTCTACCCTTGACTTCTGCCATGCCATGCAGCTTTGCCCTCTTGGCAACTCTGATCACACTGTGGCTCCTGTAATATCTCTCCACTCCCCTTCCCCCCAGGAACCTTTGACCAGCAGAATCTCTTACTGCTATCAAAGAGCAAACTGGGGGGCACTATGAGATTTTCTGAGTGATGTCTCTTGGAAGAAAGTGTTTAGTCTCCCAGTTGAAGACTGTGCTTCTGAGGTTCCCTCCTGGGTGAAAGCTGGCATCGATACTTTCATCCCAGCCAGGAAGTTTAAACCCATTCGCCCCTCCCCTCGGTTCTCTCCTGCCTGTTCAGCCACCATAGTCCACAGAAATCACTACTTCCAGCTTTATTAAAGCCATGCGTCTGACCATAATAGGGGCCTAATTACCTCTGCTCACAATGAGTGTAAAAGAATCCTCAATGAAGCTAAGCTGTTGTTTGCCAACAGAATAAAGCAGCATATAGCAGCATGCAAGTCTCCAAAGACTCCTGGTGGATCTGAAAAAGTGTGTCAAACAGTTGCAAACCTTCTATTCATTCTTTAATAACATTTAATACATATACCAGGCTCTTGATAAGAACAGCAAAGCTTGTGCTGTTGCCCTGGATATCTCCAAAGCATTTAACAGGTTCTGGCACAGTGGCCTTCTGTGAAAGCTACAGGGCTATGGTATATCTGGACACTTGTTAGACTTAATCAAATCGTTCTTATCAAATCGCATAATGAAGATCATACTGAATGAGCATGCTTCCAGGTACCCCTCAATGCTCTATCCTAGGTCCTACACTTTTTCTGATTTTCATCAATGATCTCCCTCATGTAATCAGATCCCAAGTAGGCATCTACGCTGACAACACCACCATTTACTCCCACCTTGCTAAGACAAAACTAACCTTTCTGCTGCCCTTGAAAAAGTCCTTCAGTCAGTAGTGGAGTTGGGTAAGAAATGGCTTGTAAGTTTAATGCTTCCAAAATAAAGCAGCTATCCTTTAACCATCATAAATAATCTTTCTTACCTGTCATCAGCATGGATTACGCGAGTCTTCCTGAGAGCAATACAGTGCACCTCATTGGCCTCACTCTCTCAGCTGACCTGAAGTGGGACAACTACATTGAATTAACAGCTAAATCTACTGCTAAGAAGGTTGGTCTCTGTGTTGGACCAGGAAGTTCCTCTCTTCTGAATCCATCTTGCATATTTACATTTCTACCATCTGTCCATGCATTGAATACTGCAATGTAGTTGATCCTGACCTGGCAGCCCAACTTCAGTCTCTCACTGATGAGATGTGGCTTCTCTCTGTCTCTTCTACAAACACTTTCACAGATTGTGCTCCAACAAGCTTAGCTCTTTAGTGCCCTCCCCTTATGTGAATTTACTGGCAAGATTCCACCCCTTTTACTGTGAAAAAAATCAAGTGTAACAACTACTTCAACTCTCGCACTTCCCACCTGTGGAACTCACTTCCATATTCTTGTTTCCCTGATAGCTACAATCTCCAAGAGTTTAAATACAACATCAACTGGCATCTTATATTTCCTTGATTGATATCCTTCTTCTACCCATCCTTTGACACTTACTGTGACCTGTTCTCCTCCCTGTTTTCACTCTCCTATTATGTAACCCCCTGTACATCAGTGGCAGTTCTGCCTTGCTTGGGGGTGGGGTGAGATGATTATAAAAAAAATGTAAACTAAGAATGAAACTATGGAAACTTAAGAAGCCTTGCACAACACCCAGATTGCAAGACAACAGACTCCTGAATTTCCTAATCCTAAAAGAAAATTATATGGACTGTGTAAAAAGAAGATGCAAGGGGCAAAATGGTAATGGAAACTCAAAAATGGAATACGCTAAAAGAAGCTTTACTGACTTCAGCAACATCATCTCAAAGGAAAACAAGTGCATCACAAATAAGAGATAAAATGAAATTCTTGATATGATGTAAAGGAGACAGAAAACAATGCCAAAACATGGAACAGAATACAGTAATCTACACAAGGAAATAAGGAAGAAATGCAGACAGTCTAAAAAAGAATGCCTCAATGAAAAATGTGCAGAAATAGAGAGATTGAGTGCCACAAATAAAGGAGATATACATAAAAAAGTAAGAGAACTACCAGGGCAAAAAACATGCTCATCAACAGGTTGCATAAAATCCAAGGACAGAACGCTTATATTAGAGAAAGAAAAAATATTTCACTGATGAGACGAATATATCGGAAATCTCTTCCATGATGAAAAATAACAATTAGGAATGCACAGAAATACCAACAGACCAGAAATATTAAAAACTGAAGTGAAAGCTGCACTGGCCAAATTGAAAAAAAAAAAAAAAAAGTGGCAGGGCCAGATGGAATTGTAATAAAGATACTAACAGCCTTAGATAATTATTACATAGACAAGGTGGCAGAAATAATAAATGAAATCTACAACAGTGGTGATATACCAGAAGACCTAAGCAGATTTATTTTCATAGTCAGTTAAGTGCCATGTGTGATACATTCTTTGGGCGATCATGTCTCAAAAGAGACATGACTGACTGGGCAGAAGATTATCCCTCAGTAGGTTTCATTGCTTTTTGCGGTAGATTTGTTGTTAGCCAAGACTATAGAACCCAATCTGTCTTATTATTTAACCCATAACTGGAGGAAAGAGATGAATTAATACCTTTCCCAAGGTTATTTGTGCATAAGTGAATGCAAAGAATTCAACTGGTATTCAAACTCAGTTCATCAATTTGTTGTTTCAAGTTGATATCCACTGCACATTCATAGCACTGCGTTAAAAAAAAATGAACAGATGCAAACAAATGTGAACTCCACTCAATAATCCACTCAATGAGCCACATAACAAACCTTATCATCCAAATTCTAATGAATAGAGTGTGCAACAGAATCAGGTCAAAGGTAAAACAAGAACAGTGCAGGTTTGTCAAAGACACTGGAACAAGGAATGTGATATTTATGCTCAGAATGTTATCAGAAAGAGCAGTACAAATTCAGAAGGGTATGTACATGTGTTTTATAGACTATACAAAGGCGTTCAAAAAAGTATGCCGCAAAAATCTGCTAGAAATGCTCAGTAACCTTGACATATTCAGGAAAAACATGAAAATAATGAAGAACCTATACTGGCAGCAAACTGCTTGCATACGAACAGGAAATGAATTCAGCAGATATAGAAAGGGTTGTAAGACAAGGATGTGTCTTCTCACTGAATTTATTCAACCTATACAGCAAAGTAATTCTGAGAGAATTAGAAATCCTACCGAGATTCGTTATTAGTAGCCGCAATCTTAAGTATATAAGATATGCAGATGACACAGTGGTGAAAGCAGACACAAAAATGAAATTACAAACACTCTTACAGAATGCAGTGAAAGAAAGCAAGAAGAAAGGACTAAGCATAAACTAGAAAAAGACTGAATGCATGGTTATCTGTAAAAAGAGGAGCCCAAAATGCCAATTACAGGTCAGGGATACTAAAATCAAGCAGGTATAGACATTTAAATACCTGAGAAGTGTTCTAGCAGAGAACAGAAAGTGTGACACTGAGATCAAAAGGAATATTGGGATGGCCAAAGTGTATTCTAAAAGCTAAGTAGAGTATTAAGAAAAAGGAAAATTTTGTTGAAAAACAAAGAAAGGAGTAGTGAACTGTTATCAGATATACAGGCTGTGAATGCTAGACGATCTCTTCAAATATGAAGAGACTCAAAGTAACAAAAATCTGGTTCTACAAAAGAATGCTGAGCATACTATAGGCCAAACATGTGATCAACAGCAAGGTTTTGGAAGAAAATAGAAACAAAAGGACAGTCTTCACATCAGGAAGAGACAGTTGAAGTTTCTGAGACATAATGAGGAAGGAGGGCTTGGAGAATCTGATATTCACAGGGCAGAATAAGGGACAGGGGGAAAACAGTGCATGACATATTTGATGGGCTTGTGAAATAACCAGATCAAGCTTATTAAGTGCTATAAAGGGAAGGAAGATGTGGAGGACCATGATCACTTATGGCATATATAAGAAAGTAACATTTCATTGTCACCAAGCAGACCAACTTTGTTTTGAATATGTAAATTTACTCCAGTTATAATGAACAGTTGCATTCATTGCCTTGAATGTCATTTGAGACCCAATTCAACCATTGCTAAAGTGGCTGGAAAAATGTTCAGCTCATTTGCTTACACCAAAAAGACACTGAAGTCCTCCTATCCTGCTTTATTCCTACAAAAATAGAGTATTGCTGCTATGTATGGGCTGGAATTACCCATGCCTCATTTTCGACCTTTTCACTCAGAAACAAAACATTTATGAAGGTTGACTTTTTTTCCACTCTATGGCCACTTTGCCAATTGAGCAATGTCTCTTACTCTATCATGACTTCCTTAGTAAATGTTCTCATGAGCTCTATTCTTTACTGTAACCAGCTCAGACCTTTAGATCAAGAGCCGCATTTTTACATCCACAGAGTTGAATCACTCTCATTCACTATGTATTCCTTTGGTAAGATGTCTTCCACTCTAAAAGATTTTTCCCAAGAACTGCTATTTTATGGAACAGACTCTCACGTGGATGCTTCCCCAAACACTATAATCTTAACTTCTTCAAATCTAGGATCAGTCATTATCTATCCACCATATCCTCATAATCTTCACTTCCTACTTCTATATTTATATTCATATCACTCAACTTATTCTGTAACCTACTACTTTGAGCGGCTCTTAGGCCATGTATTGAGTGAACTTTAGTAAAAAATACTTCTGTTAATTTATAAAACTATTACCAACTTTGCTTTGAATATCTATTTGTGTCTAATATCAGCCAAATAAGACTTTTGTTGTCATGTATGGCAAGAGTGTGTTGAGGTTGGGAGATGGACTTAACTGATTGCTCACCCAGTAACTATGGGGGTAATAGGCAAAGAAAGGAGAGAGGAGGTAAAAAACATAACACTACTTTGGAAACCACAGCAACTTGAATAACAAAAATGTCCATGAGACTGACTGACTACTGGTTTTCCCCTGCTTTTATTAGCATGACACATCTTACAAATACCTAGACCTTGACTAGCTGTAGAGAGGCCTGTATCTAGACATGCCAATCTGTCCTGCTGTTAATGAGAAAAACCTGTATGTAACATGTGTTGACAAACATCTTCACATGCAATTTAGGGCCTTGTTTTCATCTATACTGACATACTTTTGCCACAACTTTAGTATTCGGTGTCAGAATAAGAAGAATCATTTAAAATCTTCATTCTAAAAAAGGAGATGACAGTTATTCTTTCAGGATCTCATATTTCCACCAAGTTCTTTCGGAATTTTCTCATGCTTTCATATAAATATAGTTTTGAAAAGGAAAATTGATTTAAAATATTAAATACATAATTAAAAAGTTTAATTTACATTTATATTGTTCAGATTGTTGTCCTCATCTTTATTGTCATATTCACTATGTTTTGGCCATTGTATGTTCCAGGCTTCTAAGTTAGAATTTCCAACAAAACCCACTGTCTTGTCTACTGGGGTAGATTGTTCTAGTTTTCCACATGTCATGCCTTTTATGGATCTCTCAGATATGGAGGGGAAAGGGAGATCACTGTCCTCTGTGGGATGAGGTTGAAAGACAGAACATTATTGAAAAATATGGAAACTTAAGAAAACATATATACTACAAAAATTTAAGCCAGCCAAGGATAGGCATGAATACAATATGAGGACGGGTAAAATGAAGTGCTAGAGAAAAACAACAATAACAACAAATTGTAATATGAGCTCTGGTAAAAAAAAAAATTGGTTACGAAGACATTAGGTTAAAAGTCATCAAAATTAATTCATTGATGTCCCCAAGGACACGTGGCTCAGTGGATAAAAGTATTGGTTGAAGTAAGAGTTGTGAATTCAATACCTAGCCACAGAGTTGAGTCACTAAAAGAAAACTGAAATATCTAAAAAAAAGACATGGAACTAGAACAATCTACCCAGCTAATGAGTTTGGTTTGAAATTCAAACATATCACCTGAAGAAGGCCAGAGTGTACAACAGGGTAAAACATTGTGAATATAATAAATTGAAGATGAGGACATTAGTCCAAACAATGTAAATAGTTACAATACCCTAATATAGACAAATGAAAAAATTATATTTTATTAATCGATAAAAGCAAATATTTTTTACGCAAATATGAACATTAAAGTGTGGGTATAATTCAACCAATCCTTTTTTTTTGGTTGGTATATATAGGTTTTTAGTCATTTTCTTTTCCTGTAGACAAACAAACATCATATTATAGTGATAGAATCATTTGACATGAAGACATTGATTTATTTTCTGCTGGAAGACAAAAAAAGATGAATTTGCTTTCTTGAATTGTATACAACTTAAAAATGGAGTATTTTACAAGTACAAAATTCAAATACTTAGTTATTTTATAATGATATACAAATCACATAATTTTGTAATTGTTTTTATAGCATATTCTTTCATTTCATAAAAAAGGTATCTTAATTTAGATATCCTTGCCTAATAGGAACCATTTTTCTTATTTTCCCTAATTAACTTTTTCAATTTTCTATTGATTCGCAACTGAGACTTGCATCATTAAAAAAAGAACTCTTAATAATAATTAATAACTTCTAATGATTTCCAATAACTAATTACCACATTCACCAAAAAATTATCATGTGTATTTATTTTCTTTCTAGATTAACCCTTTTTCTATTGTTTTCGAAGCTGACATGATTATTAAATCTTTGTTGTGTTATTTGCGAATAATTAGAAGTCAAAAAAATTCTCTTGATTTTCTATTTTTAAAAAATTCAAAGAAACAAAATCAAATGTAAAAAATTTTTATTTTGAAATATTCAGAAAGGAAGTCGACAGTTTTCTATGACAAGTCTTACATTTGTCTGATGTTCAAAAAAATATTTGATATTTTTGGTTGGAAATTATCAGAAAATTTGGATGTTATGTATTTTATAGTCAAATACATATTGAATTGACCTTGCAGCTTTTATCCTTGACTAATTTTATATTGTTTTTCAACAATTTTATATTGTTTTTTTATCAAAAATCAGCCGAGGCTGATAAATCAAACCTCACTGCCAAGCTTGAAAAGGACCCCCAATCCATGGCGGACTGGAATAGGAAATGGCTTGTGAATTTTAATGCTTCCAAAATGAAGTTGCTATCTATTAACCATCACAGACAATCGCCCCTACCCCCTATTAGCATGGATCAGTCTAGTCTCCCTGAAAGCAAAACACAACGCCTCCTCAGGCTTTCACAACAGACCTCAATTAGAATGACTATATAGAATCTATAGCTAAATCTGCTGCTAAGAAAGTTGGTTCTCTGTTTTTTCCATCTGAAACAATCCTGCACATATATAAATCTATCATCCACCCATGCATTGAATACTGCTGCCATATCTGGTCGGGTGCTTCTGCTATCCACCTAGGGGTCCTTGACAAAATCCAACAAAGAATTTGTAATGTAATTGATCCTGACTTGGCAGATCAGATATGGTCACTTTCGCACCAGCACAATGTGGCTTCTCTGTGTCTCTTCTACAAATACTTTCACAGCTTCTGCTTCAATGAACTTAGCTCACTGGTGACCCTTTATATGAATTTACTCGAGCACAAGATTAGCAACTAGGTCCGACCCTTTTACTGTGAAACCAAGAAAATGTAAATGCAAATTCTACTCCAGCAGCTTCTTTTCTCGTACTTCCCGCCTGTGGAATTCCCTTCTGTTTACTTGCTTCTCCGACAGCTACAATCTCCAAGAATTTAAATGTAAAGTCAAAAGTCACCTCCTATCTCACTAATTTGAATCCTCTCTCTCATGCACCTTTCTCCATCCACTCCACTCTCATCAGTATTCTCATCCTTCTCTTACCCACTTTATGACACCCACTATAACCTCTCACTCTTTCTAATAACATTCCTCCAATGTAACCCCCTGCATAACAGTGGCAGTAAAATGCCTTGCTTGGGGCGATATGATTATAAAATAAATTTCTGTACATTTATATTCCAGAGAATGTAAATAAATTTAAAAGACATGCATGTGTAGCTAATCAGTATTTCATTGACTGACTGATTCGTTTTCTATGGCTTATCAACAGACAAACTATTATGTAAATATAAAGTGGGGGATCAATTTTATATTAAAATCAATATATAAATTGATCCCTCACTTTATGGCCACAGTCACCCTTCTCTTACCCTTTTCCTGATATCCTCTATAACCTGTCAGTCTTTCTCATAACTTTCCTCCTATGAAACCCCCTGCAAAACAGTGGCAGTAAAATGCCTTGCTTGGGGTGATATGATTATAAAAAAAACACACACACACACACACACACACACACACACACACACACATATTAATGAGTTTAAAAGAGCAAGAATATTCTTTGACTTTCTCTAGTGTTTGGTTTGCTTTAAATTCAATCAAATTGAATTCATTTAACACATCACTCAATAAATCCTGGGCTTGACATATAGATGGCACAATGAATAAAAAAATCCATATCATTTTTATGAAAAATGGCACATGACAAAAATTTGTTCCCAATCAGATTATTAGTTTACAAATTACAGTTGTGTAAGTGAAGTGATTGTTGTAAATTTTCAAAACAATGGGAAAATCTGAATTTCGTATATTGATAAAGCATTGCTTTCTCTTAGAAAAACATACTGTTCAAGCAAAGCAATGTTTTGGTAAGTGTTATTCAGACTCAGCTCTGTCTGAAACAACAGTCAAGAGGTGGTATACTGACTTTAAACGCAGTTGTACAGACACAAATGATGCTGAATGCTCAGGTTATTCAAAATCGGCAGTTGTCCCGGAAAGCTTAAAAAAAATCCACAAACTCATTTTGGCCAATTATAAATTGAAGTTGTGTGAGGTGGAAGAGGAGTTGAACATATCAAAAGGCAGTGTATTCACCATTTTGCATGAACAATGAGAAAGCTGTATTTAAAGTGGGTGCTGCATTTGCTCACAGTTGATCAAAAAAACATGTTGACAATTCAGAGCATTGTTTGCAACTGTTTTAATACAACAAGGAGTTTTTGCATAAATGTGTGACAATGGATGAAACATGGATCTACCACTTCACTCAGGAGTCAAATTGGCACTCTGCTGAGTGGACAGCAGCAGGCAAGGTTTTGGCCTCTGTATTTTGGGATGAGCAAAGTATTTTGTTCCTTGATTACCATGAGGTGTGTTTGAAAGAAGAAATTGCCAAAAATGGCCACAAATGAAGAAGAAAAAGTGATCTTTTTCCAAGACAATGCACCATGTCACAAGTCAATTGCAATGATGGCAAAACTACATGAATGGCACTTTGAATTGACCCGCATCCACCCTGTTCTTCAGATCTGGCCCCCAGCGACTACTGGCTGTTTGCAGACCTCAAAAGAATACACCAAGGAAAGAGATTTGACTTCAATGAAGAAGTGATATCGAAAACTGAAGATATTTTGAGGCCAAAGACAGATCATTCTACAAAAAAGGCATTGAATTGTTAGAGAAGCGTTGGAATCAGTCTCCTTCTAGGATGATACACCATGTTGATGAATGAAACCTTGACAGTAGTTATTAATTTTTTATTAATCTTTCATTTAACAATTGTGCAATGTAACAATCTGGAAGTTGTGATAAAAAATCTCTGCAGTTGGAATTTCACTCAGATCAATTTTGTTAAACAGAAAAAAAATTTTTCCTATTCTAAAATTCCATAATTCTCTTGGCAAATTATTTAATCAGAATTCAAATAAATATAAAGTTTAAATACCATTGAAATTTGAAAGAATGTTACTCTTCTTTTCTTTTATTCACTATTTGTTACTCAATACAAGACCCAAGAACCACTCAAAGTAGCTTGAATGAGATTGTTTTATGGGCATAAATGGAGAAGGAAGACATGCATATTATATGTAGAGTAGATATCAGTTGACCCTAGATTTGAAAAGGCAAAGATTGCAGGGGTTTGGGAAGCATCCTCTCAGGAGTCTGTTTCACAAAGTAACAGTTCTGAGGAAGAAGCTGAGTGGAACTTCATCCTTATCAAAGGAATATGAAGGAATGAGGATTGATTTGACATGATATACTGAAGGTTTGAATTGGTAGAACTAAGGAACGTAGTTTGTCTGAACATTTGCCATTGTAATAACAATAGAATAGTGTTATGGAGAAACACACCTATTCCTCAGATAATGGACTCTCCCTCCTATATTAATAAGAGTTAATGGGAGAAGTTCTTAGGAGTTTTTTAGAGTTCTATTGGAGTGCAGTAGAACTACTAGGCAGTTGATATTAGTCGGCAGTTAGCCGAATACTAAGGAGTCAGCTTTCAGTGGAAGATTACCAAGTTCCTAACATTTTGGGGTGAGTTAAGTCGATTAGCAACCGACATAGCACGATTATAACCTTCAGTGCGAAAACTACTCTACAACAAATAATGAGAGGCTAGCAATGTTTTGTCTGTAGGAAAGTGGGGTTGTAAATAGTGAATCACCCACAAGGCTTCTTAATGGCTTTTGAATTGTATCAAGGCTAGAAAGTGAGGACTGTGCAGCACCAGCCCAGGTATGGCTCCAATATGTCATTCTAGGTCTGATCTGGCTCTTGTAAAGGTACAGCATTGTAATCTTAGGTACTTTCTTTTTTAATCATTTCCCCCTAAGCAAGGCAGTACTGCCACTGATGTGCAGGGGGCTACATAAGAGAGTTAAAGTTTTAGACAGGAAAAGAGTGAAGACAAAGATGGACCAGCTACAGTGGGTGAAAGAGAGAGGACAAGAAAAGGATGTGAACACAGGGGTGAAGACAGTTATGAAGTTAGAGAGAAAGAAAAAGAACCATGTGATGTAGAAAGGGATGTAGACTTAAGTGGATAAAAGATGGGAATTGACTTTGCATTTAAATTCCTGGAGGTTGTAGCCGTCAGGAAAGCAAGTATATGGAAGGGAGTTCCCCAGAAGGGAAGTGCGAGAAAAGAAGCTGATGGAGTAGAATTGTTGGCTGCATTTGGTTGATCTAACTGTAAAAGGGTAAGACCTTGTTGCCAGTCTGGTTGCCCGAGTTAATTCTTGTGGAGGGGGCACCAGTGACCGAAGTTCATCAGAGCAGAAGCCATGAAAATATTTATAGAAGAGATAGAGGGAAACCACGTCCCGAAACATTCTTCTAGCATCTTTAGTGATGGTACAAACCAAAATGATATTGTCATCCAAGTTAATATCCTCGTGACATTTGAAAACTGACTCAGAAAATTTTTTGCCTTTATAATCGACTTTAGTTATAGAAAAAGTTGAATGTTTATGCATTAAAAACAAACATTGTCTTAGAAATATTATATTTTATTTCTATACACCAAATCAAAATTTTTATGTGAATGTTCAATTAGGCATTGTCTGAAAATAGATGTTATTTTAAATACAAGAGATTTATTATAAATATTTTAATATTATTTATAAATAATCAATTCGTTTGTTTATATTTTGAAATGTTAATAAGGTGGACATGGAATTTACTTCCAATGTGTTTTGTTCCAATTAAAAAAAAGCCTCCATTACAATTACATATTCAGATGATTCATTAATGTTTCTTTTACTTCTGTATAATTTTCTTAATGAGATCTCAAGAGTTATTGTAAACAAAGGCTTAATGGCATTTTTATGCTGTTTTAAATTTTATATCCCAAGAATTATTTGGATGATTGATCTCCATTTATTTTTCTTTGATCCATTCTTCAGATGTGTTCAACCAGACTTTAGCAGTTTTAATCTTCCTTATATAAAATTCTGAATGTCAGACAAGAAGTGAAATTATATCATCAGATGCATTAATCTACAATATAAGTCAATTTATATATGATCGTTCCAACAAAAGTTTTCTATGTCTGAAACATTGTCATAGGAGCAACAACAAAAGAGTGAGGGCAGAATTCCAAATATCACTTGAAATAGATAAAAATACCTTTCCAAAGTTAATTTCAATAATTCAGACATATAAAAATCCAAATATTTTATTTCAATGTCAAAAATGAAAATCGTTATCAGAATCCCTTTTTTCTAACTAAAAACAAACAGAATTATGGTAGAAGAACTAACAGAAAATAAATTCTACTGCAGAATCCATGTATTTTCTTTTTTCAATATCACAAGAAAGGGAGACAAACAGAAGACAAGTGATTTGGATAATGAAGGCATTTACCAATTAGTTTGATGTTTTCATTTTCAAATTTGCACATTAAACATTTGTATTTTTTAAGCTATCATCATCAGAAAAGATTTAACATCAATTATATTTTCATTCAATCTTTGAAGAGATTAATTGATTACTGGTTGAGCATTTGTTAATTATCTGAGATTATTTTAGTAATAGAAATACTGATGATCTTGTAAATGACCAAATTCATATTTTGATTGATTTTGTCTCAAATCTGCTTTGTGCAATGATTTTAAATTGGTAACTTTATTTCTAGCTTAAGACTGTCACAGATCAGACAGACAGAAATGTAGCAATCAGGATATGAAATAAACCAACATTTGAAAGCAGCTTAAATTGTGCAAAATATAAAGAAAAATTAAAAAGAATGAAGAATTAATTCTGCTGCAAGAAGGCTTTTCTGAATGGATAATTATTGCAGATACAGACAAAAAATATCAGAGAATAAGATCCCACAATACTGTGCAATCAAAGATTTGAAAAGTGTAAATTCTTCAGTTTGCAAGCTATAAAAATACACTGCTCTGGTAACTAAATGAGTTTCTAGCTATAATCTAAATCTATCTAAACTTATTTATAAATGGAACTTTGACTCTCTGTGTGTGTATCCATTACCTATAGACTCTGAAACGGCTGAACCGATTTTCTTGAAAATTTACACAGTTGTACTATAAGCGTCTGCGAGTGTTCTTAGCTAGGTTTTGTCTCGAGGTACTCCCGATAAATATCGAAAATCGATAATCGAAAAAATCGGGTTATAGAAGGAGTGGTCCGATTTTAATCAAATTTGATACACTCATAGACAAAGACATAAGAAATGATATTCAGAAGTTTCAAGGTTGCAATTCTTACAATAGCACAGAAAATCAATTATATATATATATATATATATATATATATATATATATATATATAAAAGGCAAGATTTTTCTGTCTGTATGTCCTTTATATAATTCCACAATTTTTATCCGATTCTCACCCAAACTTCACACAAATATTCTTTAGGCTGAATCTGAGCTCCAGGACCATGGATTAGTTTTAAAGCTTTCATTACACCCAAGCAACGCCGAGCTATACTGCTAGTTATAGATAAAACTATCATAGTCTGTTTATTTACAGGGTTGTTACTTTTCTCAGAAAGCAGCTTAAGCTTGCAAAAAATTTAGATTTATTAGTTTTTTACTGGTATTTTTGAAAGCTTAATAGTAATAAAAAATAACCAAATTTGGTCCTCAGAAATGTAGTGGCTGGATGATTAAATTATTTGATCCATTGCAAGTATGAAAACTTTTGTTGAAGTTTGGTAATTACTTTCTGATCGCTTAACTGTCATTGCAGTACACATGGTGTTCCTCAAGGCTTTATCCCTGGATTTACATTGTGCATTACTGTCCTTCCTGATGCCATCTGTTATTAACTGAGGCAAGAAATGGCTTGTTAATTTTAATACCTCAAAAATGAAACTGATCTTTTAATCCTCATAGAAAACCTTTTTACATTCCAACAGCATGGCTGATGCTAATCTCAAGAAGAGTAACTGAATTCTTCTCAGGTTAACATTTTCTTCTGACATAAAGTGGAAAAATTATATTGAACCAATTGTTACATTTACTGTTAGGACATTTGGTTCACTATATCATGCTAGAATCTACATATTTATGAGTCTACTATTCATCCATGCATTCAATATTGCTGCCATATCTGATTTGGTGCTTCTGTTATGTTTTTAGAGATTCTTGATAAAATCCCAAGAAGAATCTGCAATGTTATTAGTCCTAACCTGGTATTTCAGCTTCAGTCACTGCCATAATATATCTAGCATAAGGGCTTTCCCGTACCATTTCTAAAATATTTTCATGGTAATTGTTCTGATGAACTTTCCTCTTTGGTACCTTGGCTTTACAGATTTAAGCACAGTACTAGATTGGCTGCAGATGTGCGTTGTGGTGCAGTGGATATCGACTCGGAACGAGGAATCAGGGAGCCGAGTTTGAATTCCAGCTGAATTCCTTGCAGTCACTTATGCACAAATACCCTTGAGAAAGGTATTAATCCATCTCTTCCTTCTAGTTATGGGTTAAATAACAGGACAGATTGGGTTCTATAGCCTTGGCTGGCAACCAGTCTACCACAGAAAGCAATGGCAACCTACTGCGGGATAATGTTCTGCCCAGTCAGTCATGTCTCTTTTGAGACATGATCGCCCTAGCGTGTATCACATATGGCACTTAACTGACTGAACTAGATTGGCAGCAAGGTCACATTATTTTACAATTGAAATGGCTAGATGTTCTATGCTAATGGCGTTATAAAATATCCTACACTCCCTTTCCCTATGTGGACTTACTAATAGAGAGAACTATATATTGAGAGCACTGCATTCACAGGAGTCTTGGATCAGAGATTAGTAGTGTCTTACTAATCTCTATCTATCCACTTATTGTACTCTCTATTGCAATAACCTTTTCTTCTTTCCATCTACTATTGGGTTGGTTGTCCTTTCCCTTCGATTAACAACTTTGTATATTGTAACTTTTTCTCAAGAATACAACAAACAGTTTCTTCTTTTACACTTCTCACTTGTGGAACTTTTCCAGTTTCTTGTTTCCTAGTCAACTTATCCTGTGAATATCATGGATCGAGCATGTGAAGTCTTGGAAAGGATGGAAACAAAAAGGAAATTAACACTGAGTATCAGGAAAAGACAGCTGAAGTTCCTGGGACAAGCAATGAGGAAGGAGGGCAAAAAGAATCTGATACTAACAGGCCAGATAGAGGGAAAAAGAGACAGGGGAAAGCAACGGATAACATATTTGAAGGACCTAATCAGGTGGATGACGGAACAAGGACTGCATGGTGTAACAGGAATAGGTGTACTCAGAGCCACCAGGGATAGGGAAACGTGGAAAGCCATGATCGCCTACGTCCTAAAGAGACAGGGCACATAGAAGAAGAATATATATATGCCAACTGTTTATAAGAAATTATAATGTGGGTATAAAATGGGGGATCAATTCTATATTATAATCAATATATAAACTGACCCCTCATTTTGTGGCCATGCTAGTTTCTATACATTTATATTCTAGATTTATGGGCTTGAGCTAGTGGATTGCAGAGCGGGGATTGGGTGGTGTAAAAGGAGAAAACGTGCTAAGAGCCACCAGGGATAGGGAAACATGGAAAGCCATGATCACCTACGTCCTGAAGGGTCAAGGCACATAGAAGAAGAAGTCAACTTTTGATCTTTAAAAATTTAAATGCAATATCTATCATTATTTTTTTTTCTTAATTCCTGTTCTTTTAATATTCTCCCTCTTAATGTTTTTCTTTTTATCTTATTCTTTCACACTCTGTAACCCCTTGCATTTTAGCGGCTTTGTTACCTTGTTTAAGATTAAATAATTTAAAAAAATATCAGTGTCAGAATCTTTAGATAGATGACTTGTGCAGGATGTTTGGAATTAACCTTGATATCGATAGCTGTAATCAAAGTTAAAATTATACTTTTTTTTTCTTTTGTACCTCATGATATTTAACTTTTATGGTTCATTTTGATTACTTCTTGTGGAATGAGAAAATGTACACAAAAAAAGTAGCGTACATTATTCACTAACAAATTGCCAGTATGTCCATCAAACTCAAAGTTTTTTTTTATCTTTTTTTGAGTTTGGTTTTATTTTTTGTTTCCATTTTTTTTTTATTCTATTCTTTCTATCTTGCAATTTTCAGTATAAAAATCAATGTTTTTATATTATAAGTTGAAGATTAAATCTAATGAAAAATTGTATATTTAGGATAAAACTGGCATAAAATGCAATTTTGTAATATCAGCAAAAATTTACAAGGTTTCCCATTTTGGTGCTTCTGTTTTATAGATGCTTCACATAGACATTTCAAATTTCAATTATGTATAATTATACACAGCATATTGATTAAAGCATGTATTTCAGAAAATATACTATCAGAATAATTATCTAAAAGTATGATGTTAGATAATTTATATCTCAACATTTATTTACATAAGAAATCACTTGTATAAGTTAATTTGTTTATCTTTTATGCAAAGTCAATCTAATTAAAATGGTATTGTTTTCTTTTTTCAGGTTATATGAGGTGGAGAAAGGGTTTGTGATTGTGATGGACAAGAGGAATGATGGATGGGGAACTGTTAAAAGTATCCTATTGAAGCTTTCTGTAAGTATTCATATCCAATATCAGTAAAATATTATTTCTAATTCTTAAATTTTTTATTTTATTTACTCTCCACCTGCAAAAATGCAGTGCAATGTTTGTTTGGACTGTCATCTTTGATTTTTGATTCTCTACAAACAAAAAAATAATATTTGAATGAACAAATCTGTTTGTCTGTTTTAAAGATTTTTCTAATCATTTGATTTCCCAGGTCAAGAAGAAATTAAGAAAAAATTAATATAAGCATTAAAAATTAAATATAAGCATTAAAGATGGCTACCAATTAACATGGGGATAATAAATTCACTAAGATAAAAAGATATGGAAAAAAATACATTTTGAAATGGCAAAATCTTATTTAATACTATTTATACACATTGTTTTCCTATTTAAGAATTTGAGAAATTAAAAACTTCAAATTTTTAACTTCCCAGCTAAATAATAAATATTCCATTATTTTATAATTCAATTAAGTAGAAAATCAAAATCACAGATCTATTTCAATTTAGCAAATTTCCTATTCTTAGCCATTTTTAATTCAAGATTTAAGACTACAATGATTTCAAATTTATAAATAACTAGCAGTATAGCCCGGTGTTGCTCAGATGTAATGAAAGCTTTAAAACTAATCCATGGTCCTGGAGCTCAGACTCTTTGGACGTTGGCATGAAAGACTAAAAAGCAATAGTTGTTTCCAGTTAAAGCAAAACCGTAGACTGAAAGAAAAATGAATGGATGTAAGTCAAAAGTTGATTTCCTGGTATCAATATCAAATAAATTTTTCCGTCGTAAACTGAATTTTGAAGACTAAATAAATCCTCTGAGTAAATGGTACCATGGCTGAGACTAAGAACTACAATTATACTTACTTAGAGCCAAACCCAAAGCAAAAACTAAAATAAAAGGGCTGAAAAAAATACACACGTACAGGCAGATAAACAGACACACACACACAAACATCTTGCCTTTTATATATATATATATATATATATATATATATATATATAATCGTTTTTCTGCACTATTGTAAGAACTGCAACTTTGAAACTTCGGAATATCGTTTCTTATGTCTTTGTCTATGAGTGTATCAAATTTGATTAAAATCGGACCACTCCTTCTGTAACCCGATTTTTTACGATTATCGATTTTTGATATTTATTGGGGGTACCTTGACACAAAACCTTCTAAGAACACTTGCAGATGCTTATAGTACAACTGTGTAAATTTTCAAGAAAATCGGTTCAGCCGTTTTGGAGTCTATAGGTAACAGGGACACACACACACACACACACACACACACAAAGTTCCATTTATAAATAAGTTTAGATTTAGATTAAAATCAATTTTCAAAATTTGTAGCAACCAATTTATGCATATAAATTTCTGAGCTTGAAAACCTTATATTTTTTAACTATCTAATCAGTTTAGAAAAAAGTGATTTTGTGGGATAGTTTCTTGATAGTTTCTTATTTCTCAATTTCAACAACACTAGTTACATTATTCTATTTCAAAGATTACAAATAATTTCAGAATATTTTTATCCTCATTGGTCCTTTATATTAAAAACAACACTCAAATGATTATTTTTTTTCATAACAAATTCTCTGGAACTGCCAATTAGAAAGAATTTCTCAAAAGATTTTCTATGGTTGTTCATTATAGATTCATTCAAGAGAAACTGCTTATGTTTGGTTTAATTTGTAACTACTTGTAAGCGTTTTCTTTGGAAGGAGAATATCTATTATTTATCGGAAAGCAACATGGACATATCCTGTCTGGCGTTTTGCCCACTCTGGGTGAGTTTCTGGGTTGCTGCCCATACCTGACTTTACTCTATACTCAGTCTCTCTGGACCCTTGCCTCAATGGATGTTACACATTACTGGTCATCTGCTCTCTCGGAGCTGTTTTATTGGCCATTTTATTGGTCAAACATTGACCACTGAGAAAAGCTGTTTTCCAAATAAAATATTTAGATAAGAATAAATGCAGAGTCTGAAGGAAAATGGAAACAAAAATGTTGTTTGAAGTTAGGTACAGCAAGATTGAATTATATGATCTTCATTAGAGAACCATCACTATAAAAATAACACCACCGAATGACTGTTTCAGATTAAATCATTAAAAATATCCTAATCCTAGTTTATTCAAAAACACCATACAGTGCAATTGTATAAAGCAATTATAGACTATTTGTAAGCCTTGTCAATGTTTCTGTGATAATTTTTAACATTATTACTTATGTGGTAATTCTGTGGTAATTTTTATCATTGTTACTTATGTGGTAATTCTGTGGTAATTTTTATCATCGTTACTTATGCGGTAATTCTGTGGTAATTTTTATCATCGTTACTTATGCAGTAATTCTGTGGTAATTTTTATCATCGTTACTTATGCGGTAATTCTGTGGTAATTTTTATCATCGTTACTTATGCGGTAATTCTGTGGTAATTTTTATCATCGTTACTTATGCGGTAATTCTGTGGTAATTTTTATCATCGTTACTTATGCGGTAATTCTGTGGTAATTTTTATCATCGTTACTTATGCGGTAATTCTGTGGTAATTTTTATCATCGTTACTTATGCGGTAATTCTGTGGTAATTTTTATCATCGTTACTTATGCGGTAATTCTGTGGTAATTTTTATCATCGTTACTTATGCAGTAATTCTGTGGTAATTTTTATCATCGTTACTTATGCGGTAATTCTGTGGTAATTTTTATCATCGTTACTTATGCGGTAATTCTGTGGTAATTTTTATCATCGTTACTTATGCAGTAATTCTGTGGTAATTTTTATCATCGTTACTTATGCGGTAATTCTGTGGTAATTTTTATCATCGTTACTTATGCGGTAATTCTGTGGTAATTTTTATCATCGTTACTTATGCGCTTCTCTATAAAGACACTTCCAGTTATTATGTGTAGGACTAATATTATCATGCTTGTCAATGCTTTATTGATTTCTCTACATGAATTCATTTGATTTGTGTTTCTTACTGAAAGGCTACAAGGAATGATGTCAGCTGGACAGCCATGTTTCTTGAATTATTCAAGTTCTGCTACAATTTATTCCACAAAGAAATATAACTAATTTCAAACAACCTTTGACTTGAGAGATTTGAAACCAGCCCTAATTCAACTTCTGCTGCTAAAGAGTGGAAGTATTGGTTTTATTGCATACATCAGTTTTCTTGACGCTATTAAGCAACACTTTCCAGATAAACTGAATACAATCATTAACTACATTACTCCTTCCATAGATGACTATATTTCAGATTGTGAAACTTATGATAATTGTGAAGACATTAGATAAATATCTGTAGGCACTAAAGCATATGAGCCGATACTGTAATTACAGGGCAGTTACTGATGAATTGTGTTTAAAAAAAAAAAAAAGATGCTGTTATTGATGATGCTTTTTATCATCCATCAGCAGCTGCTTGAGAAGAAAGCACTTGATCTTGCAACTGCCTTTGATGAAGCAAGAACTGTGAAACAGGATCAAACATATTCAGAATCAGACTTTGCATCACAGACAACCTTTAGTTGACAAGCAGCTGCTTCCAGTAATAATGTAGAAACATGTACTAGAGTAATGACTAATTGTTTGAAAGCTAAATATTGGCTGCCATTTCTAAGAAAAGGAAAAGTTTCTTCTGTGAAAATAATCGGTATCTTCACCAGAATTGTCCAATATAGGAAGAAACATAGCAAAAAAAAAACGTTTTGCAAAAATATACCATTCAAAAAGAGCTGAGACATTGGCAGAATTTTAGTGACCAACTGTTGCTATGATAGCACCTACCCTAGAATTATTTACTTAATGCTACAACCTGGATTAAATAAGAAGAGTGTCAGTGGACTTATTGACACGAGTAGTACTGAGAACTTTATATGTTAATCCCTTGTTCAGAGGCTACGTTTGCACAGATATCCAAGTTTGAATGTTGAATCCATGATATTAAATTCATGGAGCTTTAAGATGGTTGGCTAATGTTTGGTGAGAGGATGTCAATACCAGAGAATGTGTTTGATTTATGTGCTGATATCATCTTTGGACAGAGGTAATATCCAAAATGAGAAACTTCCATTAATTGGATGTGGATTGCTTACCTTTTCTGTTTCCCTTTTTTAATGTTTTGCTAATTTTACCAATGATTGGCGCTCAGAAACTACTAAGTCAAAAAAATATAAGTCTTTAGATAAACAATTTATTACAACTAAATTTGCAATAACTACAATAATATTGACACAACGATTTACTCCTGTTTTAATAGTAAGTTCAATAGGTTCAACAAATTAAAACTAGCACATGCTTTTGTAAATGAACTTTAATCAATTGTTAATTGAGGCAAGAAACAGCTTGTTAATTTTAACACCTACAGAACAAAACTGCTCTCTTTTAATTATTACAGAGAGCCTTTTTTGTCTTCCATCAGCATGGCTGATGTTAACCTTCAGAAGAGAAACTCATTGCACCTTCTTACTTTCACATTTTCCACTTACATTAAGTGGAAAGATTATATTAAAATAATTGCTGGATCTGCTGCTAGGAAAGTTGGTTCACTGTATTATCAGACAACTTTTTCTTGCCAGAATACATTTTACACATTTATAAATCTACTTTTGTCTACACATTGAATATTACTGCTATACCTAGTCTGCTGTTCCTGTTATATATCTCAAGATTCTTGACAAAATCCAAAGTGTCAGCAATGTTATTGTTCCTGACCTGGCATCTCAACTTTTGTCACTTTTTCCACTGCTGAGATCTGGTTTCTTCCTCTCTTTTTTTTTTTTTTCTTATAAATATTTTCAAGGCAATTTTTCTAATAAACTCTCATTCTTGGTAACCCAATTGCATGAATTTAAATGTACTACTAGATTGGAAAGTAGGTCCCATCATTTTACTCTTGGAAAGCTAAATGAAACCATAAGTTCTTTTCTAGTAGTTTTATTTTTTGTTTTTCATGCACTTTTTGCCTGTGGTACACTCTTCTGGTTTATTATTTCTCTACTGCCTATACTCTTCAAAATTTAAATGCAACATCAATGCAACCATCTTCTGTTTCCCTGAAACTGTTCTTTTATTGTCCTTTTATCCTCACTAAAATTTTCTCTTTCACTCTAAATTATCCCTGTAAACATTTAACACTAAAAAAAGGAGGTAAATGTTATAATGAAGGCCCTGCACAAGTGGTGACACAATTGAACTGCATGTCAGTTCATCCTTCTTACTGATCAGAAATCAGTTCATATTTCATCCTTAGATTTGAAAAATTAAGAGTGATAAAATACAATTTGAACATAAACTACTGCCCAGGGTATGATAGCATTATTGCCAATGCTTTGTCTTGGTTATGCTGTCCTGCTGTTCATTTGAATGTTTTTGTTGAATTGCAGAAATTTCTTTGGCATCTTACCATTAAAACAAATACTACACTTTATTATGTGCGTTGTGGTGCAATGGATATCAACTCGGAATGACAAATCGGAGAGCCGAGTTCAAATTTCAGTTGGATTCCTTGCATTCACTTACGTACAAATACCCTTGGGAAAGGTATTAATCCATCTCTTCCTTCCAATTATGGGTTAAATAATAGGACAGATTGGGTTCTATAGCCTTGGTCAGCAACCAGTCTACTGCAGAAAGCAATGGCAACCTACTTTGGGATAATCTCCTGCCCAGTCAGTCATGTCTCTTTCGAGACATGATCGCCAAAGCATGTGTCACGTATGGCATTTAACTGACTGACTGACACATTATTAGAACAAAGAACTTACCATTCTCTGCTGAAGAAGATATAAAAATGTCCCAATATTGTGCTCCATTTATTCTAAGTGCAAACCATAGTTTTATCAACCTAATCTATCATATTTGATCTACTATTTGAAAGATTCATAATTGATTTTAAAGGCCTTTTGCCATTAGCTTCAAAACTGTCTTGGTCTTGGGGATGACAGTAAACTGCATCTGGCAGCAACGCCTCTGATTGGGAGGCTGTAAGGAGCATGGAACCACCTCTTAATTGTTGTTGTTCCCAGGTCCACCCTGACCCGGAGTAGTAGCACCTGCTAGGGTCCCAGCTATGGGCAAATAGTTAACCCCCAAACTGGGGTCAAAATACTATGAAAGTATGAAAATACACTTTTATAGAAAAATATACATTTTTTGAGGAAAAATATTACCAACAATACATTTTTGAAAAAAAATTATCTCAGCAAAACATTTTTAAATACAAGACTAGAAGACATTTTCAGTTTTCTAAAATAAAAAAAGAATAAAAACAGAAACTTATCACTAAAATCTGACTAAATCAACATTCTCGCTATAACTGAACATTAAAAAAATACCTTAAAACCCCACGTTTTTGGCATTAAATAACCCACAGAGGTTGATATACTGTTAAACAAAACTCAAACATCAAAACTGTCTATATTTCTGAGATGAGGTATTGTAACTATTTACACTATTTATATTGTTCAGACTGTTGTCCTCATCTTTATTGTCATATTCACTCCTTCAACATCTGTCTATATTTCTGAGATGAGGTATTGTAACTATTTACACTATTTATATTGTTCAGACTGTTGTCCTCATCTTTATTGTCATATTCACTCCTTCAACATCTGTCTATATTTCTGAGATGAGGTATTGTAACTATTTACACTATTTACATTGTTCAGACTGTTGTCCTCATCTTTACTCCTTCAATATCTGTCTATATTTCTGAGATGAGGTATTGTAACTATTTACACTATTTATATTGTTCAGACTGTTGTCCTCATCTTTACTCCTTCAATATCTGTCTATATTTCTGAGATGAGGTATTGTAACTATTTACACTATTTATATTGTTCAGACTGTTGTCCTCATCTTTACTCCTTCAATATCTGTCTATATTTCTGAGATGAGGTATTGTAACTATTTACACTATTTATCTTGTTCAGACTGTTGTCCTCATCTTTACTCCTTCAATATCTGTCTATATTTCTGAGATGAGGTATTGTAACTATTTACACTATTTATATTGTTCAGACTGTTGTCCTCATCTTTACTCCTTCAATATCTGTCTATATTTCTGAGATGAGGTATTGTAACTATTTACACTATTTACATTGTTCAAACTGTTGTCCTCATCTTTATTGTCATATTCACTCCTTCAACATCTGTCTATATTTCTGAGATGAGGTATTGTAACTATTTACACTATTTATATTGTTCAGACTGTTGTCCTCATCTTTACTCCTTCAATATCTGTCTATATTTCTGAGATGAGGTATTGTAACTATTTACACTATTTATATTGTTCAGACTGTTGTCCTCATCTTTACTCCTTCAATATCTGTCTATATTTCTGAGATGAGGTATTGTAACTATTTACACTATTTATATTGTTCAGACTGTTGTCCTCATCTTCACTCCTTCAATATCTGTCTATATTTCTGAGATGAGGTATTGTAACTATTTACACTATTTATATTGTTCAGACTGTTGTCCTCATCTTTATTGTCATATTCACTCCTTCAACATCTGTCTATATTTCTGAGATGAGGTATTGTAACTATGTACACTATTTACATTGTTCAGACTGTTGTCCTCATCTTTACTCCTTCAATATCTGTCTATATTTCTGAGATGAGGTATTGTAACTATTTACACTATTTACATTGTTCAAACTGTTGTCCTCATCTTTATTGTCATATTCACTCCTTCAACATCTGTCTATATTTCTGAGATGAGGTATTGTAACTATTTACACTATTTATATTGTTCAGACTGTTGTCCTCATCTTTACTCCTTCAATATCTGTCTATATTTCTGAGATGAGGTATTGTAACTATTTACACTATTTATATTGTTCAGACTGTTGTCCTCATCTTTACTCCTTCAATATCTGTCTATATTTCTGAGATGAGGTATTGTAACTATTTACACTATATATATTGTTCAGACTGTTGTCCTCATCTTCACTCCTTCAATATCTGTCTATATTTCTGAGATGAGGTATTGTAACTATTTACACTATTTATATTGTTCAGACTGTTGTCCTCATCTTTATTGTCATATTCACTCCTTCAACATCTGTCTATATTTCTGAGATGAGGTATTGTAACTATTTACACTATTTACATTGTTCAGACTGTTGTCCTCATCTTTACTCCTTCAATATCTGTCTATATTTCTGAGATGAGGTATTGTAACTATTTACACTATTTATATTGTTCAGACTGTTGTCCTCATCTTTACTCCTTCAATATCTGTCTATATTTCTGAGATGAGGTATTGTAACTATTTACACTATTTATATTGTTCAGACTGTTGTCCTCATCTTTACTCCTTCAATATCTGTCTATATTTCTGAGATGAGGTATTGTAACTATTTACACTATTTATATTGTTCAGACTGTTGTCCTCATCTTTACTCCTTCAATATCTGTCTATATTTCTGAGATGAGGTATTGTAACTATTTACACTATTTATATTGTTCAGACTGTTGTCCTCATCTTTACTCCTTCAATATCTGTCTATATTTCTGAGATGAGGTATTGTAACTATTTACACTATTTATATTGTTCAGACTGTTGTCCTCATCTTTACTCCTTCAATATCTGTCTATATTTCTGAGATGAGGTATTGTAACTATTTACACTATTTATATTGTTCAGACTGTTGTCCTCATCTTTACTCCTTCAATATCTGTCTATATTTCTGAGATGAGGTATTGTAACTATTTACACTATTTACATTGTTCAAACTGTTGTCCTCATCTTTATTGTCATATTCACTCCTTCAACATCTGTCTATATTTCTGAGATGAGGTATTGTAACTATTTACACTATTTATATTGTTCAGACTGTTGTCCTCATCTTTACTCCTTCAATATCTGTCTATATTTCTGAGATGAGGTATTGTAACTATTTACACTATTTATATTGTTCAGACTGTTGTCCTCATCTTCACTCCTTCAATATCTGTCTATATTTCTGAGATGAGGTATTGTAACTATTTACACTATTTATATTGTTCAGACTGTTGTCCTCATCTTTATTGTCATATTCACTCCTTCAACATCTGTCTATATTTCTGAGATGAGGTATTGTAACTATTTACACTATTTACATTGTTCAGACTGTTGTCCTCATCTTTACTCCTTCAATATCTGTCTATATTTCTGAGATGAGGTATTGTAACTATTTACACTATTTATCTTGTTCAGACTGTTGTCCTCATCTTTACTCCTTCAATATCTGTCTATATTTCTGAGATGAGGTATTGTAACTATTTACACTATTTATATTGTTCAGACTGTTGTCCTCATCTTTACTCCTTCAATATCTGTCTATATTTCTGAGATGAGGTATTGTAACTATTTACACTATTTACATTGTTCAGACTGTTGTCCTCATCTTTACTCCTTCAATATCTGTCTATATTTCTGAGATGAGGTATTGTAACTATTTACACTATTTATATTGTTCAGACTGTTGTCCTCATCTTTACTCCTTCAATATCTGTCTATATTTCTGAGATGAGGTATTGTAACTATTTACACTATTTATATTGTTCAGACTGTTGTCCTCATCTTTACTCCTTCAATATCTGTCTATATTTCTGAGATGAGGTATTGTAACTATTTACACTATTTATATTGTTCAGACTGTTGTCCTCATCTTTACTCCTTCAATATCTGTCTATATTTCTGAGATGAGGTATTGTAACTATTTACACTATTTATATTGTTCAGACTGTTGTCCTCATCTTTACTCCTTCAATATCTGTCTATATTTCTGAGATGAGGTATTGTAACTATTTACACTATTTACATTGTTCAAACTGTTGTCCTCATCTTTATTGTCATATTCACTCCTTCAACATCTGTCTATATTTCTGAGATGAGGTATTGTAACTATTTACACTATTTACATTGTTCAGACTGTTGTCCTCATCTTTACTCCTTCAATATCTGTCTATATTTCTGAGATGAGGTATTGTAACTATTTACACTATTTATATTGTTCAGACTATTGTCCTCATCTTTACTCCTTCAATATCTGTCTATATTTCTGAGATGAGGTATTGTAACTATTTACACTATTTATATTGTTCAGACTGTTGTCCTCATCTTTACTCCTTCAATATCTGTCTATATTTCTGAGATGAGGTATTGTAACTATTTACACTATTTATATTGTTCAGACTGTTGTCCTCATCTTTATTGTCATATTCACTCCTTCAATATCTGTCTATATTTCTGAGATGAGGTATTGTAACTATTTACACTATTTATATTGTTCAGACTGTTGTCCTCATCTTCACTACTTCAATATCTGTCTATATTTCTGAGATGATGTATTGTAACTATTTACACTATTTATCTTGTTCAGACTGTTGTCCTCATCTTTACTCCTTCAATATCTGTCTATATTTCTGAGATGAGGTATTGTAACTATTTACACTATTTATATTGTTCAGACTGTTGTCCTCATCTTTATTGTCATATTCACTCCTTCAACATCTGTCTATATTTCTGAGATGAGGTATTGTAAGTATTTACACTATTTATATTGTTCAGACTGTTGTCCTCATCTTTACTCCTTCAATATCTGTCTATATTTCTGAGATGAGGTATTGTAACTATTTACACTATTTATATTGTTCAGACTGTTGTCCTCATCTTTATTGTCATATTCACTCCTTCAACATCTGTCTATATTTCTGAGATGAGGTATTGTAACTATTTACACTATTTATATTGTTCAGACTGTTGTCCTCATCTTTATTGTCATATTCACTCCTTCAACATCTGTCTATATTTCTGAGATGAGGTATTGTAACTATTTACACTATTTATATTGTTCAGACTGTTGTCCTCAACTTTACTCCTTCAATATCTGTCTATATTTCTGAGATGAGGTATTGTAACTATTTACACTATTTATATTGTTCAGACTGTTGTCCTCATCTTTATTGTCATATTCACTCCTTCAACATCTGTCTATATTTCTGAGATGAGGTATTGTAACTATTTACACTATTTATATTGTTCAGACTGTTGTCCTCATCTTTACTCCTTCAATATCTGTCTATATTTCTGAGATGAGGTATTGTAACTATTTACACTATTTATATTGTTCAGACTGTTGTCCTCATCTTTATTGTCATATTCACTCCTTCAACATCTGTCTATATTTCTGAGATGAGGTATTGTAACTATTTACACTATTTACATTGTTCAGACTGTTGTCCTCATCTTTACTCCTTCAATATCTGTCTATATTTCTGAGATGAGGTATTGTAACTATTTACACTATTTATATTGTTCAGACTGTTGTCCTCATCTTTATTGTCATATTCACTCCTTCAACATCTATCTATATTTCTGAGATGAGGTATTGTAACTATTTACACTATTTACATTGTTCAGACTGTTGTCCTCATCTTTACTCCTTCAATATCTGTCTATATTTCTGAGATGAGGTATTGTAACTATTTACACTATTTACATTGTTCAGACTGTTGTCCTCATCTTTACTCCTTCAATATCTGTCTATATTTCTGAGATGAGGTATTGTAACTATTTACACTATTTATATTGTTCAGACTGTTGTCCTCATCTTTACTCCTTCAATATCTGTCTATATTTCTGAGATGAGGTATTGTAACTATTTACACTATTTATATTGTTCAGACTGTTGTCCTCATCTTTACTCCTTCAATATCTGTCTATATTTCTGAGATGAGGTATTGTAACTATTTACACTATTTATATTGTTCAGACTGTTGTCCTCATCTTTACTCCTTCAATATCTGTCTATATTTCTGAGATGAGGTATTGTAACCATTTACACTATTTATATTGTTCAGACTGTTGTCCTCATCTTTACTCCTTCAATATCTGTCTATATTTCTGAGATGAGGTATTGTAACTATTTACACTATTTATATTGTTCAGACTGTTGTCCTCATCTTTATTGTCAAATTCATAATGCTCTGGCTTTCTTCAGGTGATATACATTGAAATTTTCAATCAGACACTTTATTTCATTCACTGGGATAAATTGTTCTAATTCTGCATTTCATGCTCTTTCTGAATATCTTAATTTCAGTTATTTTCCTTTAGTAAGTCAACTCTCCAAGTTTTTGTTCACCTCTGCTGTGGCCAGGTATTGAACTCACAACTCTTTGGGTCACTTGATTGCTTCAACTAACACTTTTATTTCGGTTGATGAAATAAATTGTTTGGTTCAAAATTCCAACATATCACCTGAAGAAGGTGGGAACATACAATGGCGAAAACATTGTGAATATGACAATAAAGATAAGGACAACAGTGCAAACGATGTAACTAGTGTGAATAATAACAAACAAGTCTATTTTTCCTTATTTTTTTTTGTCTCTCAGTAATACTGTCCTTTAGTCACTTCTTTGTTTTCTTCTTTTGTGTTGTATCCCATCAGTATGTGTGTCTCCACAACTTCCTAACTTTCATAGCTCTAAGTAATATTTGTCTCCTTATTATCCCTCCCACTCATTGTTCTGCCATCTATTTACATAAACTCTTTAGGTAGGTCACTCAGTTTCCATATGCCCTTCTTGCCTTCAACGATCAAATTCTCCAAGCCCTCTTTCCATGTCGCAGACGCTTCAACTGTTTCTTTTATAATATCAGAGTCCGTTTTGTTTTCATTTTCCTTAAAATTTTCTCATATTCACGTGTTCCATTTGTGGTATTCTCAGCATCCTTCTGCAGAACCACATCTATGTTACCTCTATGTTTCATATTTGAAAAAATTGTCCCACATTCACATCCATATTTTTTTATTAGAAATTTTTTTAATCATTTCACACCAGGCAAGGCAATAATGCCTCCAAAACAAACACAAAAGATACAAAAACTTACCAAGTGTGAGAGAATATAAGAAAAATAAAACATTATTAAAGAGAGAGAACAATAAAAGAACATCAATTAGAAAGACAAAAGACATGACGATTGACACTGCACTTAAATTTTCGAAAATCAAAGTTGATTAAAAAGTAAGTATTTGAATTAGTTTCTTGTAGTTGGCATTTTGCTGATGACCATGCATTCAGTTTTTTGAAGTTTTTGCTTAGTCCTTTCTCCTCTCTTTCCCTTGCTACTTTCTGTAGGAGGTCCTGCATTTTCCTTTCTGGGTTTTCTATCAGCACATTGTTAAGGTTGTGGCTGCCAATGACTTTGTTGAATATCTTTTGCGTAGTCTATAAAACACAGGAACATGTTCTTCTGCATTTTTATCGCTATTTCAGAATTGCTGGGGTGATTTGCTTCCAGAGCTTTTTTTATGATTGGATAAAGTAAAAAAGGAAAAAAAAACCCAGCACAATTTTGAATTTAGGGTTTCTTTTCTATTCACATATGGATCATAATCTCAAACAATGATCCCATGGGCACCACCTCAGTTTTTTATGAAATTTTAGTTTATAGTACACACCTATGAAAAGCAAAAACTCTAAAATTTTAACTTCCTTAGTCTTATTTACACAATTTAGATTGTTTGGACTGTTATCATCTTTGTTGCCATATTAATGAATTTTTGGCCACAACCATCTTCGGTTATTTGGAATTTCAAACTGAACACTTTATTTCGATCACCAGGATAAATTGTTCTAGTTCCATGAGTCATGCCTCTTCCAGATGTTTCAGTATCACTTATCTCCCTTTAACTCAACTCTCTAAGTTCTTTAAGTACAACAGCTGAAACATCATGAATATGGCAACAAGGATAAGAACAACAGTTCTAACAATGTAAACAGTGTAAATAATTACAATACCTCATCTTAGAAATATAGACAAATGATGTTGTTATAAGTTTAAATTTATAAAATCTTTCTTTTAAAAATTTTTTTGGAAAATAGGTTTCTCAAGTACACTGTTATAACTGTTTCTAGTATTGACGAGGACTTTCTAACCTTTTGTCAAAAGTAATTCTCTTCCACATGACTGCTTCCCCGATGGTTACAATCTCCAGGAGTTTAAATGTAAGGTCAATAGACACCTCCTAACACACTAACCTCCATTCTTTCAAACACACTAACTTCCATTCTTTCAAACACTCTTCCCACCCACCCAACCAACTATCTATCACCCCACTTCTGACATTTCCTATATCTAACCACTCTTCCTATTTACCTATATATATATATACACACACACACACATATATATATATATATATATATATTAGTCATCCACATACAAGCCTGTTTCACTGTATCACAGCTCATCAGTGTAGCTGGACACATCTACTTGCTTCTGGCTGGAATCGAAACTTGACCAATTTGGTGTCAGTCAGAGTCACTACTCCCTAAGCCATAGGTGCATGGAATATATATATATATATATATATATATATATATATAAAATTACTTGACAAGACAAAAAGAATAGAGTTTTTATTTTTGATATCAGAATTTTATTCAATTCATACCAACCTTATACTTGTGTGTGTATGTATATATATATAAAAAACTCATCTGTGAAATTATATTCAATTTTTTAATGGAAAACACTAAGACAATGGCTTCAATAAACAGGACCACTCATTTGGGAAGTAGGGCTCTGACATCACACCTAGATTTTTTGATTAGTGCCAGATTAATAATACTGTTTACAACAGAAAATCCAAATCCCATCTGAACTTAAAGACTCTTATTGAACTAGAGACAGGTAAAAAAAAACACCTGAAATTTGTCAAAAATGTTATTCAAAGTTTTCATGAAAAATTGCAAATTGTCATTGTCAATAGTGACTCACCTGTTAAGAAATATTCATTTTGTTTCTTGTTTAAGTTAGAAAAAAATAGATATGAAGAAAAAGTTTGTTTTTATTTTCAGTTTCAAATGTAGCTATTGCTTTATTTAAACCCGATATAGATGAAAGAGTGCTGAAAAGTTCTTAGCCTAGTTTATCTCCAGAAATATGTTCAAACATACCATCTTTTTTTAATCTCTTGGCCTAAGATCTTTTCTGCATCCTCTTATAGATGTTTGCAATTGTTATGCATGAATGAGATTTTACTGCAAAAATGCCAAATGGTACATACTTTGATTGTACAATTTAATAAAAATGCATTGAAATCTTGTTCAGTTATTATACAAAGTTAACATTCTGTTGGAAAGTCTCTACAACCAACTCTACAATTCATGCAAAATAACTGCATCAAATTTTGCATGAAGGTAGTTAAATCTATGACTGAAGTCATTAAAATGCTTCATCAGGCTTTTGCCAAACATTGTGTCAAACAGAGTTTTGGACTGATATTTACATTTCAAGGCTCAGTTCAAGATTATGCACATTCACAGTGGCTTATCATGAGCAAAATGTCGGGTAACTTTATGGACTCATTCATAAGGACCATTGCCAAATGGTTCTTTCACATAAGTGAAATTGGTTATGATGTCTCTTGGTTAGTAATTTTCTGATATGTTTGTTTCAATTAGCAATCCTGTTTCTATAATATGATAATTTATAAAAGAATATAGAAAATATCCACTGTTTGATGATAAGGATTAGGTGTTCCTTTAAAAGTTCTGTTAATGTAATGTTATTTTTCTGTAACCCATAATTTGTAATTGCGTGTTCTTATCAAGGAAATAAAAATAAGACAAATGATGGATTACATCCTCTGTTTTTTTTTGTTTTTTTTCAGTCTGTCTTATTTAACGCTTCATTTCATTTTGTGATTGTTTTCTGTCAAAATTCTTTTCCCACCGTTTGGTTTAGGAGATAGCAAGTTAATTTAGGTTGATACAATTCAACCACTTTGATACACCAATTGTCTCTTGGAGAAGAACTTAATCAATTTTAAAAAGTGTATAGATAACTTTGCCTACATACATTTATAATGATATAGAACAAAGAGATATGTATCAATGTAGTTAAATGAAAAGATGTGTGTGTATGCATATATATATATATATATATATATATAGTTTAATATTTAGTTTTTGGTCATAATAGGGTTAGGCCAGTGCACATTTGTATTAAAAAGTGTTCAATACAATTATATAGTAGAACTTTTGAATATTTTTCATTTTTAAACGAGTTATGTGACCTAGGTTTCTATCATCAGTGGTGTCTCAAGCAATTTTTAATAACTAATTTTACGGTTTACCATTTTACTTTTTTAAGAATGCTCATGTAACGGGGTTTTTATTTGAACACTCACATGGCAGGGAATTTTTGAATGTACAATTTTTAAATTAAATCTCTAAATTTTTAATCTCTAATTTTTTTTCTTGGCACAGTCTACATATTTTGCCACTGTTTTAAGGTTGTAAACCCTTTTTTATGTTACCAATTGTCCATTTTTAAGAGAAATCACTATTAGTTACTTTTGAAGTCTTCTTTGAACAGTCAGATATCAGTTTACCTGGAAATAAATAATTCAGTTTTTAATAAGAAGTTAAAATTAATGTATGCAAGATTCCACAGTTCTAGCATCACACAAACTTTTTCAACCCACCTTTGTATGTTGATGTTTTTTTTTGTTTTTTTTTTACATTTTGTGAAGAAACTAGACATTGCTATTTTTTCAAAATAGTCAAAGCTTTATCACAAGGATTTTTTTTTCCAAAAATGTGTCAACACTAATACTGATCAGCCAATCTACATGTTATTGTTGTACAGTCAAATCACAGATTTAGAGGCATTATTTATTTTGCACTGAAAATTAAACAAAGACTTTTTAATTAATTTTTATATAATTTTTTTTAAACCACTAAAGTAATACAAACAAAACAAGTAAACAAAAAAAAAATAACTTAAGCTGAGAATTAATGTATGTCTAATAAGGAAATAGAAATTTAATCAAATGTATTTGGTAATTAATACAAGCCAAAACACACTGTGGTGATTCTGGCTGTTGTCTTTGGTCCCTTTGGCTACAGATAAAACAATCATGCTATGAAAGAGCAAGTATAATCTTGACTTTAGTTCTTATGTAAAATATCTGGACAGACACAAATGCTCTGCAAATATGTGCATTTTCCTCAGTCTTTCTCAACCATTGTATTGCATATTGGAGGGATGAAGAGGCCACAATTTATATCCTAATTGTTGAGTTGTTAAGTTTGCTTGTGTTGGGACGCCCGCGCCTATTCAGCTATAATGGACTCTTCCATTACTATGTAAAGTAATGGTGGCATCTACGACGAGCAGCCGATCGACAAGTCAGTTGTAGACTTCCGGTGATGACCCGGAAGTACCCATTGCTCATACTACGTCTTACGACGGTTGAGACGATTAACCCTTATTCTTGTATTGGATACTAATAACCTTTGTAAATACTATTTTCACGGAATACAACAATTAACTTATTCCTGTTGTTGAGTTATTTATTCTTACTCATGACATAACAACTTGCATTAGAAATAAGAGCTTCTTTTATAATTGGTAGTCAATAATGTTTGGGTGATATAAACTTCAATGTTCGTAAAGTGATGTAAATTGAGTATATTTTTTTAACAGTATTTTTTTTTGTTATACTGTACTAATTGAAAACTTAGAAATATAACTGAAAGAACTATTTACTAATGTAGTAAACAAAGACTTGTCAGCATAGCAGTACAAAGTTTGAACTGCATATTGGCTTCACTAAAATCAAACAGAAATTTAACTACTTGAATAGTACAATAACAAAAATTGGAATAAGTGATGCAGAAATCCAATGGTGCATAGTGTTACAAAAGAGGAAAAATGATTGACCAAAACACAGAGTTAAGCGCTATTATTTAAATATTTAATTTATAACACAAAAATAAAATTTAATTTATGATAACACAAAATAAAAATATTTACAAAGTATACAATTTTTGCATTCAAAACAAGAAACATAGAGTTTACTACTGGCAGACGAAGTGTTACAAAGAGGAAGGAAGGTGTCAAGTATCTTTACCCAGTTAAGCTAGCAAAGTAGTTTAAGTGCTATACGTTTTGGAAATCCTAAAATGTGTATATAAAGAATAATTCTTTGTTTGGTCAATGAAAGTCAAAAAAAATCTATTTACCCATTTAGTTCCATGTGGTCTCTTTCAGGTTTTAGTTGGTCGGCAACTTTTATTAGAGATTCTTTCGGCTGGATATACAAATCCTGAATCGAGCCGGAGTTGATAATGTCAGCAAATCCTTTTAACAGCTAATTACTCTCTTCCCAAAACCTATTTTTATAGGGACTAACACCTAATTTGCATATTTCTCAAATCATTTCGAATTCTCTAGATTTTATTGGAATATTCTAAAATATTCAAAACGTTCTATTTCTAATTTCTCTACTTAACAACTATTTCATGAATTAAATTTTTTTGTAATAACAAGTAGAACTCAATAAAATTCCTTACTACAACTTTTTAAACATTATTAATATTATTTTTTTATATATAAATGCATCCTCGTAACAATAGGTACAGCAAAATATGTCTTTCAGAAATTGAGCCAAGTATTAATAATCTCCTATATGGCAGTAAATGCTGGACAATCTCTTCACAGATGAAGAAGAAACTTGAAGTGTAGTTTTATGGAGAATACTACAGAGCATGCCAGTAACAAGGAAATTTTAAGAGAATTACAATCAGAAATTGACAGATTACATTTTAAAACAAATAATGAGAAAATGGGCCTGGAAAATGTAACACACTCTAGGACATACTGAAAACAAGAGAAGTAAAGGAAACAGTGAGTAACCTAGTTAATAAGTTTGAGTGAATGAAGTACAAAAATGGAAAAGAGATAAAAGTAGGTTGTCATTGCTTTCTGCAGTAGACTGGTTGCCGGCCAAGGCTATAGAATCCAATCTGTCCTGTTATTTAATCCATAATTGGAGAGAAGAAGCGGATTAATACCTTTCCCAAGGGTATTTGCACATAAGTGAATGCAATGAATTCAACTGGAATTCGAACTTGGCTCCCCGATTTCTCGTTCCGAGCCGATATGCAGCCTAAATAACATAAAATGCTTGAAATAATTTTAAATCAAAAATATTTTTTTATTCTGATTTTTTGCATAAATTTTTGTCTTTTTTATGTCATTCAAGCTAATTTGAACTGTCATGAAATTTCACATTTTAATCTCTTTAATTTCTTTATTGTAATAATTATACTGCATTTCCAACCTAAAGGCAAGTTAGTGATGTTACTCAGAAGGTGATAAATATTTTTCTTGGCAGTTTTCCATTGAATACTAATAAAATTTGTCTTTGGTCAAGCAAAAAACGTTATTGCAGACAAATTCCAATATTCTACAAATGACAGAATAAGTTTCTTCATTAGATTAAATAAGAAACAAAATTCCCCCGAAATTCTGCATCTGAGTTAATGTTTTGGATGAGCTCATGTACGGTTCACCTCTAAATGGAAAGTGGCTCTGACTGTCGCCAATCAGAAGCATTTGCAAGGTTTCGTACTGGGCCTAAACGAATTTTCCCAGTGTCTGAAAGCGCTTATCGAGGGTGGGCTAGAAACTGATCATCTCTGGTCGGGTCGGCACGGTGAGGGGGGTATGATGTTGAAAGACCCGAAACCCCCTAGTGATCCTCACGATGACATCACTGACAACACCCTCTAGCGCCCCCACTATGGTGCATGCGTATGTTTGAAATAGATTAAATAAGAAACAAAACATAAAGTTTCAATTATAAAGAATAACAACAATTTTAATTTTTCTGCTACCTACACAAATTATGTTCTACTTAACTAAATTAAATATGCTGATTCCAAATATGTACACAGAATTGTCCTAGCAGATATTTTTTTAAAATGTGTGCACCATATTTATGTTCAAGATAAATATTAACACTATATTACAATAATCTAGAAGATTAATTGGAAGCAAAAAGCTTGCATTTGGAGAGAAATTTTTAAAATGTGTGCACCATATTTATGTTCAAGATAAATATTAACACTATATTACAATAATCTAGAAGATTAATTGGAAGCAAAACGCTTGCATTTGGAGAGAAATTTTTAAAATGTGTGCACCATATTTATGTTCAAGATAAATATTAACACTATATTACAATAATCTAGAAGATTAATTGGAAGCAAAAAGCTTGCATTTGGAGAGAAATTTTTAAAATGTGTGCACCATATTTATGTTCAAGATAAATATTAACACTATATTACAATAATCTAGAAGATTAATTGGAAGCAAAACGCTTGCATTTGGAGAGAAATTTTTAAAATGTGTGCACCATATTTATGTTCAAGATAAATATTAACACTATATTACAATAATCTAGAAGATTAATTGGAAGCAAAAAGCTTGCATTTGGAGAGAAAATGAATTGAGCAAGTGCACAAAAATAGAAAGGGGTCATAAGACAAGGGTGCATCTTTTCATCAGATTTATTTAACCATTATTTAATCAAGATAATGACATTTCAAGCAAATATCTCAGAAGGAAGCCACTATCAATACTACGAAGGGCAATAACTGCTACTAAACCTATTTTGCTAAAAATCGTTTTTAAAGAAAGAATTTATAACACTGTCTGCTAGCTCAATGAATGCTGAATGTTTCCTTATAAGGAAACCTCTAATATTACTATTGCTGTTATAGTGATGTGATTCTGAGAGAACAAGAAGTTCTACCAGGATTTATTACTGATGGACATAATTTTAACAACATAAGTTACATAGATGACACCATGTTGATAGCAGATTTAGGAAGAAAACTAAAAGAGTTCCTAGATCCTGTATTAAAGGAAAGCAAGAAAAAAGAACTATCAGTTGTAAGAAGATTGAGTTTAAGGTTATTAGCATGAAGAACAGTCCAAAATGGGAGCAAGAAATTTTTCTATGTGCTTTGTCCCTTAAAGACGTAGGCGATAATGGCCTTCCATGTTTCCCTATCCCTGGTGGCTCTGAGCACACCTTCTCCTGTTACACCATGCAATCCTTGTTCCATCATCCAACTGATTAGGTCCTTCAAATATGTTATCTGCTGCTTTCCCCTGTCTCTTTTTCCCTCTATCTGGCCTGTTAGTATCAGGTTATCCAAGCCCTCCTTCCTCATTGCGTGTCTCAGGAACTTCAGCTGTCTCCATCATTTCCAAGACCTGAGATGCAAAAATCAAGCAAGCACAGTAATTTAAGCATCAGATGACAGGAAATGTGACTCAAAAATTTGAAGGTGTATTAAAATAGTGAAAGATGCCTGCCAAAATTTAAACAAAGTATTAAGAAACAGGAACATTTATATTAAAAACAAAAAAAAAGTGAACTGCTACATAATATAAATCCTTTTATAGAGAGTGAATGCTGGGCAATTTTTTATTTTTACAGATGAAGAGTAGGCTTGAAAAAAACAGAAGTGGTTCTACAGAAAGAAGCTAAGAATACCATGAATAGGGAATGTGGACAATGAGAAAATATTAAGGAACCTTGAAACAAAAAAAATACATAATTTTCATCTTTATTTTTTCCTAATAGATTTGAGTACAGTAATAAGAATGGTGAAGAATTTCACCAGGATATATCTAAGATAGGATGTGCGTTGTGATGCAGTGGATATCGACTCGGAATGACAAATAGGGGTGCTGAGTTCAAATTCCAGTTTAATTCCTTGAATTCACTTACACACAAATACCCTTGGGAAAGGTATTAATCCGTCTCTTCCTTCCAGTTATGGGTTAAATAACAGGACAGATTGGGTTCTATAGTCTTCGCTGGCAACCAGTCTACCGCAGAAAGCAATGGCAACCTACTGCAGGATAATCTTCTGCCCAGTCAGTCATGTCTCTTTCGAGACATGATCGTCTAAGTGTGTATCACGTATGGCACTTAACTGACTGACTGAATATAATAGTTGGGAACATGATTAAGGCTTATTCTGGGCATAAAGTGGGGGATCAATTTTATATTGTTAAGATGTAATAAACTGATCCCCCCACTAATTACTACTTAATAATATACTACCCTCTAGTTATGAGTCAAATAATAGGACAGATTGGGTTCTGTAGCCTTGGTTGGCAACTGGTCTACCACAGAAAGCAATGGCAACCTACTGCGGGATAATCTTGTGCCCAGTCAGTCATGTCTCTTTTGAGACATGATCGCTCAAGTGTGTTTCACGTATGGCACTTAACTGACTGATATCTACGATGAAACTGAGGTATCAAGACAGGTTCAACTCAAAGACAATGGGTGACTATTAAGTAAATAGCTTTTATGAGAGACCAACTCAAAGTGAAAAATATAAAAAATATAGTATTTTATATTTGTTCAGTTATTTCCTGTTGTTATCTAAATTTTCATTGAACACAAATATACACAGTACTAATCTAAACTTATTTATAAATGGAACTTTGTCTCTGTGTGTGTGTCTCTCCATTACCTATAGACTCCGAAACAGCTGAAACGATTTTCTTGAAAATTTATACAGTTGTACTATAAGCATCTGTGAGTGTTCTTAGCTAGGTTTGGTGTCAAGGTACCCCTGATAAATATGGATAATTGAAAAAATCGGGTTATAGAAGGAGTAGTCTGATTTTAATCAAATTTGATACACTCATAGACAAAGACATAAGAAATGATATTCAGAAGTTTCAAGGTTGCAGTTCTTAAAATAGTGCAGAAAATCGATTATATATATATATATATCGATAATATATATATATATATATATATAAAAGGCAAGATGTTTGTGTGTGTGTCTGTTTATCTGTATGTATGTCTGTATTTTTTCAGCCCTTTTATTTTAGTTTTTGCTTCAGGTTTGGCTCTAAGTAGGTATAATTGTGGTTCTTCATCTCAGCCATGATACCATTTACTCAGAGGACTTATTTAGCCTTCAAAATTCAGTTTACAACGAAAAAAAACTTATTTGATATCCATAGCAAGAAATCAAAATTTGACTTACATCCATTCATTTTTCTTTCAGTCTATGGTTTCGCTTTAACTGGAAACAACTATTGCCTTTTAGTCTTTCATGCCAACGTCCAAAGAGTCTGAGCTCCAGGACCATGGATTAGTTTTAAAGTTTTCATTACACCCGAGCAACGCCGGGCTATACTGCTAGTATAGTTATATTATACTGTTAAATAAATCTGATACTATATATTATAAACACAGTGCTATATTGTTACTATACTGTTAGTGTTAAATAAATAGGGTACTAATATATTGTTAAATTACTATTTGCCATGAACATAAACTTGGGGTTTTACAACATCATACTAGTTCTCCATGGTGACCCAATCAATACTGATTGGATATCGACATGTGTGCCATCCATTAGTTAACTTTCAAATAACTTGAAAAAAAAGTTTATAAATTTTTCACAGCTCATGATTAACAGTCTTGTTATTAAAGATTCCCAATGGATTAAATCTCGTGAATGTATAGAATATCTAAAAATGGCCAAGTTCTGAGTTAAAAGGTAATTTATACAAACAGAAAAGTTTGTTTTGAACACTTTCACCGAGTGTGATGATTTGACTAGAAGGTGATGGAGGTAGTGCTTCGTAAAAAGGTAGGCCTTAGCATTTCTTTTCTGCTAGAAAACATGAAAATCAAGTTGACCAGGAGCCAAAATAAGAGGTCAGTCCCATCTATTTACAGATAATAAATATTGATAAAGATGGTGTTTGATATTTTCTCATCTGCTCTTATTCATTCGTATTCCATCACCAGTAAGGCTTGAAACCATTCTTCCCTGAAAAACAGTTAATTAGAAGAATAATGGTTTCTTAATAAGTCAAAGTTTACTAATTTCGTGATGGAACAAAACTTACTCATTAAATCCATTTTTATGTTCTTCAGTATGTAAAAACATTTCTCCCTTTCAATAAATCAAACATAAAGACATCATTATAAATATTATATTTAATATTTATTAACAAAAAAATCTTCTAGGACTTTAGCAAAAAGATTTAATTTTGTCTTGTTTTATTATTAATATTAAGTGTTTAAGTTTAGAAAGCATTAATTTTCTGGTTTTAATTACTGTAATATAAGCAGATTTTTATATGAAATATTGTAGAAACAATAAATATCGTGAAACATGATGCTTTTGTGTCTTTAGTAAAAATCATATAAAACCCAACATTTTTACTGGTTCAAAAGGGGAGCTTAATTTGATGAGATTTTCTTATTGTAATTTTAATTGTAAAGGTATTTTGTTCCAGTTAATTCAACTATATATGTACAATGACATCAGAGAAAAGACTCTCCAAAAGTTTAAATACAATACCAATTGCCATCTTCTATCTCCACAACTCCCACTTCTCTCTTACTCTTTACGACATCACCTATACTGTTTTCTTTTCTGTCATCTCTCTTTGTAATCCCCTGTGCACCAGTGGCAATATTGCCTTGCTTGGTATGAAACAATTAAAAAAAAAAAATACTTAACATTTTCCTTCAAGCAGAACAAGAGAAATATCTATTAAAAGGATTTTTTGCTGCACTCTTAACATTGTCAGAGCCAATGATTTTTTCCTTTTCATGTTTTTCCTTAACAGATAAAACATTAATTACTGTCCTTTGGTGCCATTTGTTTTATATATACATGATAGAAAATGAATGTTTGTATATATTGTGTAAGCAACTTTTTCCTTCAAATCATTTGCAAACAGAATGATAATAAAACTTGTCGGCAATCTGGGAAATTAATTTTGTTTAAATCTTAATGGTATTTATATTGTAGACAAACCACATAGACTAATCGCATCTATTTTCATGTTTTAATAATTTTTTTAAATGTAATCTTTATTTGCTGGAATTTGCTGATCATATCTGTTTTTAATTTTTCAAAATGAAAAGTGAGAATGAAAAGATCATACAATAATGTATTAATAAGGTATTTATATTGTAGACAAACCACATAGACTAATCGCATCTATTTTCATGTTTTAATAATTTTTTTAAATGTAATCTTTATTTGCTGGAATTTGCTGATCATATCTGTTTTTAATTTTTCAAAATGAAAAGTGAGAATGAAAAGATCATACAATAATGAAAAGAATAAAAACAAACAAGTCCCAACCATGAATTACAACTGAAAACATTTAACAATTGTTTTTATTATATTTTTTCTGCAACATAAATGTTTTGTTTAGCAAAAGTTTACTGGATAATATGTTGAGCAATAATCATTGATGTTTACTGCAAATGGAACATTGAACCACATTCAAATTAGAGTTAAACAAAAAGATTTCTTTTCAAAATAAACAGAAAATGTGCTGATGAAGAGTTACTTAATAAGTTCATATAAAGAAAGACTCATAATCTTTTGATAAATAAAATTCTTTTGTCAATTTTTTTTTTTTTGGTGGGTATATTTAAATTTTTTTTGTTTAAAGTGTCCAGAGAAAAAAACTTATACAAACACATGAAACATTAAATAAAAAGCTTAAATGCAGTATCTTCTCAGTCATCTTTAATGAAACATCTATAAAATATGGTCTGCTACCCAAATACACAATAATATATATATATATATATATATATATATATATATATATGTCTCCAAGTATAGGGTAGGTATGGACAGAATAAAATTTTGTATTAAAAAACACTATTCTTAAAAAAAGTGTTCAATACAATGTAGAGTGAATAATATTTATTTAACATTTATAATGTAAGTATAATATCACTACACAAGTAGCTATTTTGTTTAGGGAAACGTGGAAAGCCATGATCGCCTACATCTAGGGCACATAAAAGAAGTGTCTGAACAAGTGATGGTGCTGATTATGAGTTGAAGAGTTTTAAAAGGTTCACAATTAGCCAAAGCCCCCTCAATCAGCTAATGTTATAAATTTTTAAATATATATATTTAAAAATTTGTGTAGTTAGTCAGCAAATTTTCTTTTAAACATGTCAGATTAAATAAATTGCAAGTACTGTTTGCTTATTTTTAATAAAATCCGTTCATACTCACAGATAATCTTTCGCGTATTACAAACAAAATATGTCAGAAATGAGCTGTAACGTTGACAGATGTTATTTTCATTCATTTCTTAAGTTACTTCACTACCCATAATACTCCAATAACTTAAATAAATCCTTGAGCTACTATCAAACCCACATTGCCTGAATTGCTTATATAATGTGTGTGCGTTACATTTCTATGTGTATATATGCATTTATATAGATGCATGTATATATATTCTACTAGCTGTATAGCCTGGTGTTGTTCGGGTGTAATGAAAGCTTTAAAACTAATCCATGGTCCTGGAGCTCAGACTCTTTGGACGTTGGCATGAAAAACTAAAAAACAATAGTTGTTTCCAGTTAAAGCGAAACCATAGACTGAAAGAAAAATGAATGGATGTAAGTCAAATTTTGATTTCCTGGTAGCAATATCAAATAAGTTTTTTCCGTCATAAACTGAATTTTGAAGGCTAAATAAGTTCTCTGAGTAAATGGTATAATGGCTGAGACTAAGAACTACAATTATACCTACTTAGAGCCAAACCTGAAGCAAAAACTAAAATAAAAGGGCTTAAAAACATACAGACATACAGGTAGATAAACAGACACACACACAAACATCTTGCCTTTAATATATATATATCTTATCGATTTTCTGCACTATTGTAAGAACTGTAACCTTGAAACTTCTGAATGTCATTTCTTATGTCTTTGTCTTTGAGTGTATCAAATTTGATTAAAATCAGAACACTCCTTCTATTACCTGACTTTTTCGATTATCGATATTTATCAGGGGTACCTCAACACAAAACCTAGCTAAGAACACTCGCAGACGCTTATAGTACAACTGTGTAAATTTTCAAGAAAATTGGTTCAGCAGTTTTGGAGTCTATAAGTAACAGACACACACACACACACACACACACACACACAGACAAAGTTCCATTTATAAATAAGTTTAGATTCCCACATATGGTAATATTAGCCATTTCCTTTTAAGGAAACATTTGGCATTCATTAACCAAGCAGCCAGTGCTGCTTTTGGTTGAAATTTATAAAATCTTTCTCTTAAAATAATTTTTCAGGAAAATAAGTTTCTCAAATCCAGTCACTATTATCACTCTTCAGTACTGATGAGAGCTTTCGAGCCACAAGATTAGCAACAAGGTCTCACCCTTTTACTATGAAACTGATAAATTGTAAATGCAAATTCTACTCCATCAGCTTCTTTTCTCACACTTCTCGCTGGTGAAATTCTCTTCTGCTTACTTGTTTTCCCGACAACTACAATCTTCAAGAATTGAAATGTAAAGTCAATAGTCATCTCCTGTCTTACTAACCTGCATCCTCTCTCTTATGCTCCTTTCTTTGTCCAGCCCACTCTCATCATTTGTCTCATTCTTTTCTTACCCATTTTCTGACAGCCCCTGTAACCTGTCACTCTTTCTCATAACATTCCTCCTATGTAACCCGCCCTGGAAAATAGTGGCAGTAAAATGCCTTGCTTGGGGCCACACAGTTATAAAAAAAAAAAAACTTATTGACATTTTACATTACTTCAAATAATATCTTGAGCCTATCAACACTTTCTCTCTCAGTTCTATGTGATTTCTGTTATTTGGTGCAGTTCTCTATTTGTGAACCTGCACTACAGAATGACTGTTCAAAGAAGGATGGTCTTCACTAAAATCCACAGACTTTATTCACTCAAGGTGATTTTTAATTATTGATCTTAGAAAGCAGATGGATACAGCTGACAGTTTAGATATTTCTGAATGGGTTTGGCACCATTGATAACAATTTAATGAGGCTATTTAAAACATGTTTCAAGTTTTCAGGTTAATGTTTTAGTTTTTTAGCAACTCTTGTTTATATTTTGTAGCCTATTCTGGGTTTAATTTCTTTATCTATTTATAAAAAATGGATGGATGTGTGTGTGTGTGTGTGTGTGTTTGGGTGTCTACAGTTCTAATGAGCCCTACTCCTCTGAAACTATTGGTTCAATTTCAGCCAAAATTGGGTCACTTATCAATCATGACATGAACCTTTGATGTACACAAACATTTTTAGAATTGATTTACAGGGTATGTCAGAAATCACCAAAACCCATAGAAGTTACAATCTCTTCTCCTTTGAGATGCCAATTCAACCAAAAGTGGGTAACTTGTAGATCAAGGTCCAAACCTTTGATATACACAAAAGTTTTTCGAATCAATGTACAGGGTTTGTCAAAAATCAATGACAAACATAATTTTCGGTGGTCTTTTGCGCACTTTTATGCATTTCTCTAAGACGCTTCACTCAAACTCAACAAAAATCAAGTCACTGCTAGATCAATGTCTGATGCCTTGATATGCAAACAAAAATTTCAATTGAGATACAGAGTGCAGCAAAAATTAATGGAAAATTTTGCTTTTTATGATCATTTATTTCTCTGAAATGCTTAGTTGTATTCCAACAAAAAATTGGGTCTTTTTGTAACTTCTACCTTATCATATGCCATAACCATTTCACATTTTCTACAAGGTGACAACCTCTCTAACATTACAGAGACAATGCATCCACTTCTTCAATGTCACAACATCATTGCATCACACTACAGGCTCCCATAATTCCCCCACCCCGATTCTTCTAATTGTACATACATCATTCCCATTTACTGGCAACATTGACCAATCATGAACCATGTTTTATAAATACAACGAAAACCAATACTTACTTTGAATTTTTTAACTTACACGTGATGGCAACATCATACTGGAGCTTTTTGAATAAGCCCTTGATCTTACCATTTCAACATAACCACTAAAAAACCATGAGCAACACCAGGCTATATAGCTAGTTTACTATATTAAATTTGTTATAACTAATACCTGTACCAATGTATTTGAAGCATTTGGTATTTACTAATTTCACATACTGAACTTTTATGCCATCGCTGCTTCATTCCAAATCCAAATCATTGTTTTAGTTTTGGAAAGATTTATTTTGATTTATTTCTTAGAATACTTTGTAAGGGATACTTTTTTTATGCTTTTAACTTTTGTTTTTAATCCAGTTACATTCTGAGATGTACATTGTGGTGCAGTGGATATTGGCTCAGAATGACAAACTGGGCAGCTGAGTTCAAATTCCAGTTGAATTCTTTGCATTCACTTACACACAAATACTCTTGGGAAAGGTATTAATCCATTTCTTCCCTCCAGTTATGAGTTAAATATTAGGACAGATTGGGTTTTATAGTCTTGGCTGACAACCAGTCTACCACAGAAAGCAATGGCAACCTACTGCGGGATAATCTTGTGCCCAGTCAGTCATGTCTCTTTCGAGACATGATTGCTCAAAGTGTGTATCACGTATGGCACTTAATTGATTGACATTCTGAGAAATCATCTGTATGCAAATAATTTCTTCTTCTTTGTACAGTGATACAACACCAACAGATTGTTTCCTTTTATTTTATATATATATATATATATAATCATTATCTATATAGTATGACAAAATATCTTTAGTTTTATTATCCTGAGAATATAAATGTTGCCATTGAAAAAGAAGTAGACAATTTTTTTATAAAGATTTCTTTAAATGACTGATATTTCAAAGTGTTGTGACTGAATCTCAGAATTCTTTATTTTTTGTTCAAGATCATTTTTATTTCAACTATGAATAACTATGTCATCAGCGTAGCACTCCCTCCCCCATCATCAATGCATTGGACTCGGGAGAGAAAACATGATTGTTTTCTATTGGTAGATTTGGTTAGGATGTGGTATGTAATGTTTAAATGGTCAGCGCCCATCTCTTCATATCTGTGTTTGTAAATGTGAAAGGTATAGTCTAGAAAAATATTAAATAGACTGGGGTTCTCAATTCCTACTCATCGTACTCATGATGAGGTTTGAAATATTTCCATGTTGGGGTCTTCACCAGACATGTAAGATAACAATTTATTTGCTTACAAAAAAATGATTTATTTCAAATCATAGTTTTGTTTTAAATCTTATTTCATGGATCACTTGGTAGAGGACGTTGAGTTTTCTGTTCAAAATCATTTTTATCTCAACTATGAATACTTATGTTGTCAGCATTGCCTTTCATCATTATATTGGCCTCAGGAGTGAAAGCAAGATCATTTTTTTCTATTAAATTATTCTGGGATGGGGTATAGAATGCTTACATGATCCTCTCTTCAAATCTATGCTTGTAAATGCACAGGGTGTGTAGTCTGGGAAAAGACTAAATAGCCTGAAGTTCTTATTTCTTTCTTGCCATGATCCTGATGGAATGTTTATCTATTTGGGTTTTCACCAGACATGTAAGATTTTGTGAACCAATAATATTCCTTTATTAGATCAATGCATTCAATGGATTCAGAACTTGGAAGGCAGTTTCTAATGGATAAGAAGTAGCAATCTCTATTGATGCAGTCATATTCTGCTGTGAGATCCATAAAGCAGGTATATAGTTTCTTATTAAAGAGTTATGCAATTTTCTGGAGTTGTTTGATGACCTACATTATCGGTCATAATTATTAGGCCACCCCAGTGTTTAAAAAAAATGATGTATCTCATATTCATTTTTAGTATTTATTGCCAAGTGAATAATTGTAAATGAAAATGGAATGGTCCTTTTGTTAGTATTGCACAATAACATGTGCATCAAATGTATTTATTGGCAACATTGACCAATCATGAACCATGTTTTATAAATACAAAAACCAATACTTACTTTGCATTTTTTAACTTATGCATCATGGCAACCTCATACTTAATCTTACCATTTTACTATTTTTAGTAATTACCAATATATTATTTCAATGAAAGAATGAAGAAAATTTAGGGTGATTCAGACAAGTTCATCTTTGCTGTCTTGCCTTGTAAAATTCTATTTTCATTTAGAACTATCCACTTGGCAATAAATATTAAAGATAGTATGAAATACGTCATTTCTTTTAAAAAAAACTGGGGTGGCCTAATAAATGTGGCCGGTAGTGTATATGCCATTATTACATCCCTTGCCAGAGCAAAAAGCAAACTAAGTTGTGAGACATTGCTCTCGATAAAACAATGAAATCCTAGTAAATATAATCTTCATTAATACATTCATTATACTAGATTCAATTGAAATGTCTCTGTATGTGTGTGTATCTTGAGGACTACTTTTTTGTTTCCATAATGGCTTAAGGTATGATAACCCCACTTGATGTGTTTCTGATTCCAAACTTCATTCATAAAATAAAGAAATTTTTTTTATTGAATTTGGGGAGAAAGTAAGCTATTTTCAAAAGTTCAGGTTTAATAACTAGTGATGTTTTATTATTCCTTATTTTTTTAATAGCTTTCTATTTTTTTAATAGCTTTCTATTTCTTCTAGGTTTATTATTGTTTATGTTTGGTTTTTGAGTTTGAGTTTTGTTTAATGGCATATCAACCTCTGTGGGTTATTTAATGCCAAAAAGGTGGGGTTTTAAGTTTTGGTTTTTTAAATGTTTAGTTATAGTGAGAAGGTTGATTTAATTAGATTTTAATGAAGATTTTTTTTGTTTTTATTCTTTTTTTATTTTAGAAAACTGAAAATGTCTTCTAGTTTTGTATTAAAAAATGTTTTGCTGAGAATAATTATTTTTCCTTCAAAAGTGTGTTACGGTAATAATTTTTTCTTCAAAACTGTATTGTTAGTAATAGTTTTCCTTAAAAAATGTATACATTTCTATAAAAGTTTATTTTTATACTTTCATAGTGTTTTGACCCCAGTTTGGGAGTTAACTATTTGCCCATAGCTGGGACCCTAACAGGTGCTATCACTCTGGGTCAGAGTGGACCTGGGAACAACAGCAATTAAGAGGTGGTTCCATGTTCCTCACAATCTCCCGATCAGAGGCCTTGCTGCCGGATGCAGTTTACCATCATGCCCAGGACCTTTATGTTTGGAGATGGACTTTATGATTGAATGTATATTGGTACTTTTTTTTCTGCAGGCATTTTTAGTGTGGCCAGGGTTGAAATGTGATTCAGAGAGTTTTTTTTGTTTTTTTTTTTTGAGACCAGGACATTTCTTCTGTGTTTTTTATTGTATAATGTTCTAGATTTTATGATTTTTAGTTTTTCTCCACATTTTAGCAACACATTGTCACTGCTGCTTGGCTTCATTAATTTTGTTTCCAATTTTTCAGAAATATTGGTTTCTAAATGCATTAACTAGTTTTTAATTTTCTTCGTTAATTGTTTAGTATTTTCCCTTTAATATTTCCTTCTCTTTTGTTTATTTTTTGTATCAGTTTTCATAACTCAGGATTGTTATCACATGGGAATAGCCTTTTCCTTCTAGACATTCTTAGAATGGCCTCACATGCTTTTACTAATGAGGATATGATTACATTTTTGATTTCTCTATTAAGATTCATTGACATAACTTTAAACTCTAGTTTAATAGTAAATTCTAAATTTACCTTTCTATTTTTAAGGGCTTGGATATTTTTTATTGTTTATATGTGCAAAAGTGAGCTATTTTGTTGGCTGGTGTTCTCAGTTTAGTTACAAGTAGTATGTGTTCAGATTGAAAGTAGGAGTTGTATACTCTAACATCTCACAAACTCCTTAATCCAAGAGTCTGAAATGCTGAAGTCAATCTTTTTTACTATGTCATCTATGTGATGTGCATTGTGGCGGATGTGCGTTTTCGGCTCGGAACGAGAAATCGGGGAGTCAAGTTCAAATTTCACTTGAATTCTTTGCATTCATTTACGCGCAAAAACCCTTGGGAAAGGTATTAATCTGTCTCTTCCCTCCAGTTATGGGTTAAATAATAGGACAGATTGGGTTTTATAGCCTTGGCAACCAGTCTACCACAGAAAGCAATGGCAACCTACTGCGGATAATTTCTGCCCAGTCAGTCATGTCTCTTTTGAGACATGATCGCCCAAGCATGTATCATGTATGGCACTTAACTGACTGATCTATGTGATACTGTTTTTTGTGGAATGCTTAAACCATGTTTTCAAGCATTACATGGAAGAACTGATTATAAATAATTTTTTTTTAATCAATTGCATATAATTTTTTTTTTTTTAATAGTTTTGAATGCAGTTTTCAGCATTAAATTTATATTAAATTAATAGCAACACCTGGAAAAATCCTGGCTTACATGGAAAAATGTGCACATGAAAAGTAATATTCTTAAGATTATATTAAACCTGGAAAAGAACAGGACAAATTATTAAACCTGAAAAAGTAAAAGACAAGATATTCTTGCGAAGAAAAAAATAAGAAATTTCTTACTTAAAATATTGCAAATAAAAATAAAATTTGAAGACAATATTTTAAGTAAGAAATTTCTTTTTTCTTTACTTCACTAGAATATCTTGTCTTTTACTTTTCCAGGTTTAATAATTTGTCCTGTTCTTTTCCAGGTTTTAACAAGAGTTCTCCATTGCTGTTTAAGGCTTCTGTTTTAAAGGCTGATGTTTTCTTACTATAAATCTGAAATGAGTTTCTCACTGAAAAAGCTGGAAAAGCCTGTGGATTATTATTTTTTTAAATTCTCTGTATTGTAATTTTTTTTATTTTAACAACAAAAGACTCTTGAATCTTGATTCTAGGATTTGTGATATTCTTAAAGGAAGAGAAATGCTCACCACTGACACCTCCTCCATAAACATAAATTGTAGAACCAAATAGAATTTGCAGCACCACCAATTGCCAAATAATATCGTTGTTGGCTGTTTTTCTTAATGTACTCTTAAAATATTTTACAATTTACTTGGATGATTTTCCTTCACACCTTCTTTAAAATATGAATAACTCTTTTTTATAAAGTTTTGTATCTACATTTTATTAAGACCAATTCTCAGATGGATGTTGAATATTCTAGATATTCTTGTTTTGAATACTGCCATATTTAATAAAATTTCCTTTAAACAGACTTCAACAATTCTATCATTTTTGGGTCTCACTCCACTACCTGAATTTTTTAAATGTTGAAAAGTTTGCAATCTGACCCAGATCCCCAAAACTGACCAAACATTATAATAAAAACAGGCTGAGAACTTCTCAGTGCTCTCTAATAATTTAACATTAATCCAAAAGTTCTGTTTAATTATCCAAAAATTGAACAGAGGCAATAGTGAATATTTATTTGAAGAGAATACAAATTCTGACACACTTATTACTTGCAAGTTAATAAAACATTCCAAGACAGCAGAGTATTCTTTTGATCCTACCTATCCTAGCAGAGTGGTATGGTGTGAAAAATGGAACTGTTCTCATGAGGTGACTCTTTCTTCTTACTTCATAGGTGGAAGAAAATTTTTACATTAGTAATACTTTTAAAATCATTAATATTAACTAGCAGAATCCGTGAAATTTCCACGAAAAGATAATTATGATTTTCTGGAAAAATGTTACTTTGTCATCCTATAAATGATAGTAACGTCTTCAAGCATAAAGGTATTGGATAATAAAATAGCGATAACACAGAGTGTAATTTTATTAAAATATCTATAAAAGTAATGTCCGTAGAAGCTACTTTACTGTAATCTTATATTAAGCGGCATATGCACAGACCATAACCAAAATACTGTACACTATTTTGTGAGAGATTTTGAAAGAGAAAATTTTTTTTATTACTGAAAAATCATGGCTCCTGTGTTTATTATAAACAAAAAAGACCAACTGAGTAATGGCCAAGGGGTGTAGAGGCCAGAAATTTCGTTATTAGATTATGGGATGCAACAACAAACCTACCTATTTTTACTATATTGTACAGTACACGCACACAATTACTGCTACAACCACCAGCTTAAGCTGCTACTGCTAAGGTAATGCTATAGGCTCTCTCCTTCTACTCTCTCACTCTTTATTACCCTTCTGTTCGGCAAAGGTGAGAGAAAGGCTGAGGAGAGTAGCATTTATAGATTATAAAAAGATAGAGAGGAAGGAAAAGCTTGTGAAGAGAGTAAGTATAAGGGACGGAGGAACTAAGTAACTAACAAGCAGAATTATTATATGATAATAAAATCTTAAAGATTGAAAAGTTTGTCTATTCTGGGTTATATTGTAAATCTCAAATTTTGTCTGTGTTTTTTCTGAATTATTCAAGGTTAAAAGTACTGAAGAAATTAAAAAAAAAAAAAAAGAAGGATTAGTTAACAAATATTACTTATTCTAGATATTTGTTGCTTGAATAAAAATAAAATAATATTCTTTAAATCATTCGATTCATCTTTACTAAAAAACATTTTCTTCATATCTTTTTATAGTTGCAAAGAGGAAATATCTAAATATATTTTCATGTTAAACTGGTACAGGTCAATGTTTGATTTTTATGCCATCTTTAATTTCATAAAAGAATAAATAAATTTTGCATTGAAAGGAAAAATAATCTGGAACTATTTGACATGAATGCTTACAGAGACAAGGTTTAGTAAAGGCAGAAGAAAGGCTATAAAGATTGTGTTGCAGCATTCTTACAAATGGAGAAGCACTTGAAGAACACTTGGTGCAGCTCAATCATTTCTGTACATGCAATTGCAAATATAGAAATAAGTTCATATTTTTTATAGGGAAAACATAAAAGCTTTAAGTTAAATGTTTTTATGCCTTATTTTTGTTTTTAATCCAGTCACATTCTGAGAAATCATCTGAATGCAATTCATGATTTCTTTGTACAGTGATACAAAACCAAGAAGAAATTCTTTCATTATATATATAGTAATGAACTTAATCACAGTAAGTCAACACTAATAATAACAGACTAAATATCCGAAAATAATGCTGACAGTAATATAAAACGTCTTCTAACCCGGCGAGGACTACCTCGTGGGTTAAATAAAGGAGGGGAGAAACAAACAGCACACAAGAACAATGTCTAGTGCTCATTTGAAAGAAAAAAAAAACTCCAAGACGAAACCTTAACAGCAAAGTGCTCGATACGAAAGTATGAAAGTAGAGCAGAATACAATACAAAAATCTAGAATTGAGCTAGAAACTAAGACATGCTAAATTTAAAAACAGAAATCCTGAATAAATGTAAACATGTAAAAAATTGCTTACTCAAATAGTTTTTTCTTTTTTTACTGTTGTTGAAATAAAGGTTGTTTTACCCTTCTTGATTTGATTTGGTTTCTTCTTCAGTTGAGTTCTATATATTTGCTGGTTTAATCTTAGTTACTAGCCTCTTACCCTGAAGAACCGTTTGTGTGAAACCACAGTAGGTGGTGGCGCAATTGTAGATTTTTGTATTATATATATATATATATATATATATATTTAAAAAAAAAACTTTAATCCAAAAGGAAAAGCAGGAAGGTAAATCCCAAAGACCCGATCCTAATTAATATTAATATTTTAATATTAAAAAATGATCCCAGTGGAGGGCTCAATATAATTAATATTTAAATTACAGAGCCAATTATAATTAATTAGATTAATTTAAGTAAATTTAAATAAATCATGTCAGCTTTTTTCCCCTCAAATAAAGTTTTTTCTAAAAATCTTTTTTCTAAAAATCTTTTTTCTAATACTTCAACCCATTTATAAACACTAGTTTTGTTAACACGTCCCTAGTGTCTCTACGGAAATTAAATTTTTCTTTTCTTTACATTTCTTTTTCCTTTTTCCTCCCTCTCTTTCCATTTTATTTAGCTCACTTCCCACTCAAACACCACTTCCTATTTCTTCCGTTACCCCACTTCCCCTTTTTAGCACTAGACAAAGCCAAATTTTTTTAATTTTTCACTTACAACTCAATTTAAAAGTAATGTTGTCCAAAATTTGAAAATAGACATTGATTGCTATCTAGTTTTTCTGTGACATCAATTTTCGAACTTCCACCGGTAATATCTTATTTTTTTTTATTTCATTTTGAATATTGATAGTTGCCGATGAGATGTAAAATCTCTCTTAGGGATTTCATGTTGAAATGATCATTCAACGCTTTTGAACTTTCAAAATTTATTTTTATTTTATATATATTTATATATTGTTTAATTACTTAGGCTTCGGTCATAAAATTAGACCAAAACACATTTGTATTAAAAAGTGTTCAATACAATTATATTCTAGAACTTTTGAATATTCTTCATTTGTAAATGAGTTATTACGCAACCTAGGTTTCTACCAAGCAGTGTCTTCAGGTGATTTGCAATAACTGATTTTACCATTTAATGCTCATGTAGCAGGGAATTTTTAAACACGAAATTTTGAAAATTACAAGTAATTACGACGTTTTCATCGTGATTATGCTATTCTCAAAAAAAAAAAAATGTATTATTAAATGAAAGAACAGAAATTATGACTAAGTGCAACCAAAAAATACCTATTATGTTCATACAACCATGGATGAAAACGTCAATTTCTTGTAATTTTAAAAATTGCACATTCAAAAACTCCCTGCTACATGAGCATTAAAAAAAATCACCATTACGTGAGTATTCTTCTTAAAAAAACAAAAACTTCAGAATCTCCTGCAACTCTTATAGGCAGTTTCCTTGTTTAAGTTGGTGAATGCTGCCATAATCCTTGTCTTCAGTTAATCTTTGGTTTTCGAAGGAGTTTTGTTGGTCTCTGGCTCAACTATGTCCACACATAGTAATCAAAAGGGTTTGCAGTCTAGGAGTTAGGTGATCAGATGCTAGGGGTGATGTGGTTGCAGGAATTGTCTGACAGCTTTGACTGGGTTCTTCTACTTGTGTGGCTTGGTGTTACCAGACATAGGGTCTTCTAGCAGCCTCCTTTTTGACTCAGGGCAGCACTACCTCCTCAAGCACTTGATGTAGGCCTCTGTGTTGAGTGAGGCCCTGTGGAAAGATGAATGGAGGCGTAATGTCACCATTACTAATGATCTATCCAAACATTGTTATAATCACCATTAGACTCCTCCAACTCTTTCTGAATCCTCTGTATTGTCCTCAGATTGACACCCAAACTCTCTAAAATGCTCGTGTTGAAACTTCTGCTGCAAATGCCAAGAATTACAACATACTGTTTCCAAATTTTTGGCAGAGTGAATTATGTCATGGTGCTTTTTTTTCTTACAGACTGTACCCAACTTACTCTGCTATGCTGCATAGTTGACAAAATCAAAAATAAACAATCACATTCTGTTTTATAATAATTAATATTATCTATATCAGTCAGTTAAGTGCCATACGTGAAACACACTTGGGCGATCATGTCTCGAAAGAGACATGACTGATTGGGCAAAAGATTATCTCACAGTAGGTTGCCATTGCTTTCTGCAGTAGACTAGTTGCCAGCCAAGGCTATAGAACCCAATTTGTCCTGTTATTTAAACCATAACTGGAATGAAGAGAATGATTAATACCTTTCCCAAGGGTATTTGCGCGTAAGTGAATGCAATGAATTCAACTGGAATTCAAACTCGGCTCCCCAATTTATCATTCCAAGCCAATATCCACTGCACCACAATGCACATAGCATGACAAAATATCTTTAGTTCTATTATTTTACATGAGAGATTAAACTTGCCAATGAAAAGGAAATGGATATTTTTTTCATTAAGGTTTCTTTATTTAAAAATGCTGTGTTTGAATCTTACAATTCTTTATTTTCATCTCATTTCTTCTAATATCAATTCATTATTTATATATTTTTTCTTCTTGAAACTCAACTTCATTAATAAATGTTTCTTTTGTTGGCCATTTATTCTCCAAGTATGAATATCTTTTGTAGATTTGTTGCTTATGTGTGTTTAGTCACAACCTCCACTATATCTAAATCTAAACTTATTTATAAATGGAACTTTGTGTGTGTGTCCGTTGCCTATAGACTCCAAAACAGCTGAACCAATTTTCTTGAAAATTTACACAGTTGTACTATAAGCATCTGCGAGTGTTCTTAGCTAGGTTTTGTGTCAAGGTACTCCTGATAAATATCGAAAATTGATAATGAAAAAAATCGGGTTATAGAAGGAGTGGTCCGATTTTAATCAAATTTGATACATTTATAGACAAAGCCATAAGAAACGATATTCAGAAGTTTCAAGGTTGCAGTTTTTAAAATAGTGCAGAAAATCGATAATATATATATATATATATATATATATATATATATAAATGGCAAGATGTTTGTGTGTGCGTCTGTTTATTTGCCTGTATGTCTGTATTTTTTTCAGCCCTTTTATTTTAGTTTTTGCTTCGGGTTTGGCTCTAAGTAGGTATAATTGTAGTTCTTAGTCTCAGCCATGATACCATTTACTCAGAGAATTTATTTAGCCTTCAAAATTCAGTTTACAATGAAAAAAACTTATTTGATATCGATAGCAGGAAATCAAAATTTGACTTACATCCATTCATTTTTCTTTCAGTCTATGGTTTCGCTTTAACTGGAAACAACTATTGTTTTTTAGTCTTTCGTGCCAACATCCAAAGAGTCTGAGCTCCAGGACCATGGATTAGTTTTAAAGCTTTCATTACACCCGAGCAACGCCGGGCTATACTGTTAGTTACGATTATATGGTAATATAGCAGAGGTCGTGGTTTATATATATATATATATATATATATATATATATATATATATATATTAGGTGCGATTAGTAAATTGTCACAGTTATTTTATTATTTCAAATATTCTTTAGGCTGAGTCTGAGCTCCAGCACTATGGATTAGTTTTAAAGCTTTCATTACACCCGAGCAATGCCAGGCTATACTGTTAGTTACCATTATATGGTAATATAGTGGAGGTCGTGATTTAGTCCTTTTCAAAAGAACTTTTCTTTTTGTGTTTGTCCTTATACTCTCTTATTTGTAATCAGTTATATTCATCTATAATCATTTGTGTATTTATGTATATCACTGATCAGATTTAGCTAATCATATGCTTAAATCATTCAGTGATGAATTTAAAATTTAGGTCTGTTATGTAGGAAGAAACTGTTGAATGAATTGTGCTACTGAGATCATGTGACCATAAATATTTTGTATATAAAACACTCAGACAAAAGTCTGAGTGTGTTCTGAGTGAATTACTCAAAGAGCCTTTTTGTGTATTATTCAAAGGACTCATTTAGTACGTTGACTTTACATGAAGATACCAAAATATTGTAACTTGCTAATCGCCAAAAATTCCCTTCAGAATAACATTTAAAAAAAACTAATGTTATAAAAAGGTCATTTCACTGTTATTTTATGGTGATGGTCTTGCACCTAAAACCATAAACTTCCTCATTCATTTCAAATATCAAATTGAACTCCTCCGAACTATAAATCTCTTTGAAGAAAACCTAATGGAAAGAATCTCTTCAGCTAGAAATATTGGTTAAATAATTTCAATAAAATATAAAATAAGAGTTTAAGAAAAACTTTAAAATCTCCAAGTGTAATAATAAAATGACATACAAAATAAAAAATGATATCTTTCATGATGCATAATCTTAAAAGTATTTGTAGAGGTAGCCTAAGGGATTAGATTTGATAATGTTGATTGCCCATCTACATAACTATATGAAAATTTAGCAAGTTTATTAGAAAGTACTTTTTATAATCTTTCTTTTGAATCTTGACTCACTTATACTGACTTTATATTTGGATGACTTTTTCTTCTACTGACTGAACAGGTCACAAGTTTATCTTTAATAATTTATAATAAATGTTGGCGAACTTGAAGCAGACTACCACCATGTTTAATTTTGTTGTTTTTAATTCTTTTCTTACTTTTTTCAGCACAGTCCTATTGATTACCCCCTTAGCTTTACGATTGACAAAAATAATTTTGAAAAATTTCAATATTTAAACATTTTCTGGGGGGGTTCAGTTTCTTATACAATGTTATAGTAAATCAAACCTCCATTTTGAAATCAGTCGTCAGTACGACATTACCGCCACCTGTAAATTTGTTCATTATCAAATTTTTTGGACTATTTTCAGTGCAATATCATCTTTTACACCTTAAATTTTACGAATGACAAAAGGAATGTACAAAAATTTCAATAATTAAACAAGTTTAGGGGGGCACCAGTTTCTCATACAATCTTATAGTGGATTAAAAATAGAGGATCGTTTGACTATAATGTTGTATGAGAAACTGATCCCCCCACAAATTTGTTTAAATATTGTAATTTTTCGAAATGTTTTTTTGATAATTGGAAAGTTTAAGTAACAATCGATGGAACTGCACTGAAGAAAGTAAAAAATAATGATAAACAACGAACTTAACATAAATAAAGCAACCCCAACGCGAGTAGATTGAAAATGGAGGATCGGTTTACTTTAACGTTGCATGAGAAACTGACCCCCCAAAAGAATTTGTTTAAATATTGTAATTTTTCATAATTTGTTTTGATAATGGGAAAGTTTAAGTAACAATTGATAGGACTACGCTGAAAAAAGTAAAAAAAAAATGAAAAACAATTAAATTAAACGTGGTGGTAGTCTGCTTCAGGTCTGCCTAAATGTTTAATGTCATCTGAACTTGATTCTTTCCTCATTGTTACTGTTAATGCATTTACTGATTGCTTGTCTCTTTATGTTGACCATTCATTTTATTTAACACTGGAGGAGATAAATGTTGAGCTCACATCAATGTAGAAAAAAATGTCTGCCATTGATGCTTAATACATAGCCAAAACAATATTGCAAATAAAAATCTGTCAAAAAAGATATTTTCTACAATTCATTCTTTTAGAACTCAGCGACCAAAATACATTTCTCATTGCAAATTCCTGATTCAGTTTCTGTTAAGTATATAAGCAAAATCATAAATCATAAATGATAAATGATATATCCCAAGAGGGGATAATCAGGGAAAAGAATAGTGCAAGAATAATACTTAACACTGAAGATAGATTATAAGAGATTTATTATACCCTAGTACATTAAACCAATAGACATACAAGAACACCAACGAACAGTAACAGGTATAACAATCAAGTAGAAAATGTCTCTGCCTAGGATGAATGCTTCTGTCTAGTGACGTATACTGCTAGTTCGCTCTAGTCGCCGTCTTTTATAGACCGGAACATATCCATTCCAGGGTAAGATAGGATATTTCTCTACAACAATAAATATTGAAGTAATTCTCGTGAAACTTCATATCAAAGTTCAGGGGCTCAAAATATAAAAAGGTGCAGCACAAAAATGAATATATTTTATGAGTGAACATTTAAGAGCTTGGGAAATTCAAAAAATGGCAAACATCATGAAAATTATTAAAAATATAGAAATAGTTCTAAAAGAAAATCCATTGAAGGTTTATTTTGACATTTTTCTTTTCAAACAAAGTAAACACATGAATCTTGCAATAATAATAAGACTATTTTTATCATACAGTTCTACAATCAGTAATATATTCATTGTTTTTATACCAGCTTATAACAATGCCACTTTCAATCTAAAATCCTACTTTCTAATCATTGTGTAAAGAGTTTGCATTTTCTTAAAATCTCAGTCCTATCAACCTTCAATTTTATCTTCTAATGACAAAGTTTTATTATTTTTTTTATTTTTTAATATTGATTTTCAAATTTGTTTCAAGCTTTTATTGTTGCTTTGTTAAACATGTATTTCTTTTCCTTGCTGTCTATTTACAACTAAATGTATCTTTTTTCAGGCATTTTTCCCAACACACATCCAAGTGGTCTTTTTACTACAGCCCGTCGGCTTTTTCCAAAGAGCCTTTGCTGATTTCCGATCCAAGTTTGTTAAGGAAGAGCTTGAATTTAAGGTCAGTGAGATTCATTTTCTTTTGACTTGAAAAACATTTTAAATCCAATGAATTCAGAAACATAAACACTGCACCAGTTCATGGAAGTAACAATGTTTAATGGTATATTTAACAATATTATAAAACCTTTTAATCTATATCGGTAGATTGTTCTCATTTATTTCATGTAGCTTTTATTTTAGTACTCCTCAGTTCAATGCTCATCCTGTTTCCACTGAATCTAAGTCTGCACTTCCAAGCCAAAGGATTGAACTTACAATTACTGTGAATCATGACTCTACGGCTCAGTGCTTTAATCTACAAAGCAAAATGTACCTTGATCCTAGAAATATTTTAGTCTCACTAAACATTATTTAGTTTATCGAGTTTTATTTTATTTTAGTCATTATTTTTTGGTCTTATAAATTCAGTTATTCCATCAACTGTTGCTATGTTTTCCTGTTTAGAAGTTTGATATACATTTGTAATTAGCATCAACAATTTCTATAAGTTGATCTCTGTTCAAATCAGTTTGAAATAATTGAAAAACAATTACATTTTTATTGTGAGTCTCTCTTGAAATTGTCTGCTGATAATTTTCACCTGCAATTGAAAATTTCTGGCAGGTCACTTTAAAAGTGCTCCTGGTACTATGTAACCCACTATTACCTGCCACATGGTAAAGTCATTGGCAACTAAACTGATTCCTCCACCAGGCTTTTTCTGGTGGAGATGGTGGCTAGACACAGTTGATTAAAAACAATCTGTCAAAGGGAATATTCTTGTAGGATTAGTGGCCATCTAGCACAATGGGCTACATCACAGCCAGGTGTGGTGATGACATGTCATTGCTTCCCAGGTTGATGCCAACATCCAGGGCAGAAGGTTCCCTTTAATGGAATTGATGGCTATGTATCTATGACCAACAGACTTTCAAGCTTGAGGACATTAGTTGTGGTTTGATCTGGAGAGGGATGGGCTCCACCAGGTCTACTTTTCCAAGACACTATACATGAATAAATATTCTCCAGCTTTCATGATGATGAAAATATAAAACAAAAAAGGAAATCATATCATGAATATGTAGATGAAATTACTGTATTTGATAGCATCAAATTTGAATGGGCAGATTCCATCTCTTACCACCACCAAACTGGAACAGAACATATCCAGAAAAAATGTTTTTAGCCTTGATTTGAAGGTACATCATTCCCTATTCATGTTCCCTCAACAAATTTATGAAACCCTAATAATGGCGTTTTCTGTGCAGTGATTGGCTTTTGGATACGTTGACAAATGCAGCAGTTTCATAAACCAATAATACCAACCTTCTGGCCCTATAAATTTCTGCATCTTTCATCCTTCTGCTAATCTCCTAGCATCATCCTTTTGGTTAAAAAAAAACATTTCTCCCAGACTTCCTCTTATTTAGTACCTATTTTGTTTAAGGCCAATGTTGATGGCCAACCTGAAGTTAAGGCCAATGTTGATGGCCAACAAAAATTATGTTTTTTTTTTGTTTTTATAGTTGTCTTTAGTTGATCTTGTTACCACATCATTATCATTTTTTTTTTCAGTAGTGGGCATGTCAAAACCTGCTGCTGCTCTAATGATCCTTAACATACACTATTCACTACAAATTACAATTGAGAGAGTATCTTAATCTCTTCACTCTTACAATCATATCCTTGAGGGTAAAGTTTAACCAGCATTATTAGTGTCATATCTATCAACATCAAGCAGCTCTGCTAAATGCTCTTGTTACATATAAACACACCTACCTTCTTCACCAGTCATGTCAGCCATCTTTCTCTGTAACCTTAAAGTTGTGTTTCTTCGGTTATTATTTTACTGATATTTCCTTACAGTTATGTCTGTCTTCTGTAATTTCCAGCTGTTTAATGTTAGTATTGTGTTATGTCAGCATATTTAAGTATGATGGAATATGACTATGAAGTCAGGCTAAATGGAAGTGACCATCTGAGGTAAAATGATAGCCTAAATTAGTGAGTATTGGGAATACAATTAGCATAATGAAAGGGCATCAAATTTACATAGAAGATATTGGGCAATTATTTTTTTTTTGGTATGGGATAGGTGCATCTTATATGCCATCTCATTTGATATGTAATTATTAAGAAATTGAAAGAAATGCTTCATAGAATAAATCACAAATTTTACAAAAAATTTAATTATCAATGAATCATGTGATCTATTTTAAAAGTTAAAATATGAGAGAAACTCACCTCAACTGTTTTAACTTTATCCAGTTATAAAATAATAACTATTTCATTATTAACTCATTAATTTTTGTAGACATTTTCTTCATTTATAGTCAAGCCATGCAATTGCAAAGACAAAAATCCCTGTAGTTTGCAGTTCATGTAGTTATCATTTGAAATATGCAACATTTTGAAGAAAACATTTAGTGATTAATGATCCAACTAATGAATGCACAGAAATTTATTTCCATCTTCTGATAAGGTACAAGTCTTTCCAATATTTTTATTTTTTATGTTTCTGCTTTAAGCAAATTTCTTTATTATATTTGGTTTTGTAATCTCCACTTCACTGCATATGACTTGATTTATATTAAGTTCTGTCTCCCATAAAAATAGACAGGGGTTGAAATTATTCCTCCCATAAATAACAATTTTGTTTTCCCCAGAATAGCAAAATTTCCAGGAAGTATAATTATGATGTTTTTTTTCATTAAGTAACTTTGTAATTTAAGAATTCTCAGAATCTGTTAGGTTTCTTAATTCAAGTGAGAAAATGATTTAAAAATAAGGTTCATGGGAAGTAAGTTGTATGTTTTGTACCTACAGCTATATGAAACATACATATTCTATATGTTTTGTTGCTATAGCTGAAAGTGGGTAAATTAAATACTTTTCTTCTCATACAATGAGATTCTTTTGTTTACATTTCCCTAAATAAAGAATTTCAAAAAAATTTTAAAAATACATCACATTTCTCTGAAAAATGCAACTTTCAAAGTTTATTGTACATGTTTCTTAAATTTCTTGCCATCAATAGTAAAAAACCTTACATATTCTGATGTTGATTATATATATATTTATATATGAAACTCTTCAGTTAAACGATTGGCAAAAAAGGTGTCTTTTCTAGTAAGATTCATAAATAACTAAAAAACAAAAAGAGAAACTACATTACTTTATTTTAATTAAAGTAGTAATTTTATTTAGATTCTTAAAATTTAAAAAAAAACAAAATCACAAATTTCTCTTTTCAACTAGGAACACCAAACATGCAATGTAATGATTATCCTGGTATTTCTAATATATATATATATATATATATATATATTCTACACATATACTGTTAAATATAAGAGACAATGAATGTCTATTATGTTTAATCATGAGCCGTTCTAAACGTCATATTTTGGCTTTAATTTCAGTTGAAAATAAAGACAAAAATTCTCCAACATTTGGATAATTTTTTATTAATTTGTTTCTAAGCTTTCGGCCCACATGAAACAAATTAATAAAAAATTATCCAAATGTTGGAGAATTTTTGTCTTTATTTTCAACTGAAATTAAAGCCAAAATATGACGTTTAGAACAGCTCATGATTAAACATAATAGACATTCATTGTCTCTTAATTTTCTAAACATATACTGTTAAATATATTTGCTGCCTCAATACACTATATATATATATATATATATATAAATGTATATTTGGGCAGAAATCTTTCATTTAAACATGTTTCATTAAAAACAACCAACGAGGAAGATTTTATTAATGTTTGATTTAATTTTTCCCATATTCTTATGTTTCCTTTTTGTTGGAGATAAGGAATGTAAAAATGTTCCATAATTTTCGACTTTCCAAGCACTTTCAGCCTCTTTACAGGACATTTTCAAGGTTGTTATTTTTCTGATGTTATTATATCCTCATGTTTGACTGTAATGTAATTTTTTGTCTGTAAGTGTAAAGGAGAGTTCTTTAAAGCTATCACATGACACATGTGACTGGGCTTCATGTGAGTGGCTGTCTATTTTTTTATCTAACTTTCAAAAATCCATTTCCACTGTTAAATAATTTAAGGCTGATGGTAGGAGAAAATTGATATATAGTGCCTCTCTTACAACAAAGTGCCTTTGATATTGTGATTTATATAGTATTTTTGTATTTTCAACCAAAATTTTTCTTAAGGGTTCTTGTAAGTTATGGGTTAATAAATGTTATTTATTACACTATTATTACTAGACAGGTGGCATGTAAGTCGTCTACTCAGTGGTAGTAAGGCCAATATAGGCAATTGATTTATGACAAGATACACAATCTTGTACAGGACATTGAAATTCATACACTATATTAGTCATCACTAGTTTTGATTTGATGGGCTTATTATTAGAAACAACAAATTTTTCTGTCTTCCATTTTCTATAATATATGATAAATTTTACATGTTTTTGAGGAATTACAGTAGAAATATGGTGTTTAATAATTTTTCATATAGAAAATTTCTCCTGTTTATAGTTAATGTGCATTTGGTTGCAATAAAATGTTGATGTTTTCTTGTGTGTTATTTTTATTACTATTGTCATGTATTTTTTGTAAGGATAATTTTATTTGTTTATCAGTGATATAGTTGGGAAAATTATTGTTGACTAATATTTGTCTTATGTGTTTTAGTTTACTCAAAAATATTCTTTAGGAGGAGGAATTTTGATGTGTTCTATTTAAGAAGTTCATTATTACTGCTATTTTATATCTTTCAAGAAGACAAGAATTCTCACTGGTGAGTTTTATACACATAAGTGATAATTTCATTGATTTTTAGCTCTATTGACATCAAGAAATGGGATTTTGTTATTAACCATGAGTTCATGAGTAGATTTCAGTGAGGAGTTATTTTCAAAATTTAATTTTAGATGATAACATCAGGTTGGTTGGTTGGTTGGTTGATTCATTTAACAAGCATATCAACCTTCATTAGGTCATTTAAAGCTGAAAATCATTTTGATTTGTTTTGTTTAGTTTATTTGTTTTATTGTTTTTGTTTGTTTATATTTGGGGGGGGTGTTTGGAAGCATATTTTTATTTTAAATCACAATTATTTTTCATTCAAAAAAAATGTTTTGTTGGTAACATTTTTCATTGAAAAAAAAGGTTTAGATGGTAACATTTTTCATTGAAAAAAAAGGTTTAGATGGTAACATTTTTCATTGAAAAAAAAAAGGTTTAGATGGTAACATTTTTCATTGAAAAAAAAAAGGTTTAGATGGTAACATTTTTCATTGAAAAAAAATGGTTTAGATGGTAACATTTTTCATTGAAAAAAAAAGGTAACATTTTTCATTGAAAAAAAAAAGGTTTAGATGGTAACATTTTTCATTGAAAAAAAAAAGGTTTAGATGGTAACATTTTTCATTGAAAAAAAAAGGTTTAGATGGTAACATTTTTCATTGAAAAAAAAAAAGGTTTAGATGGTAACATTTTTCATTGAAAAAAAAAAGGTTTAGATGGTAACATTTTTCATTGAAAAAAAAAAGGTTTAGATGGTAACATTTTTCATTGAAAAAAAAATGGTTTAGATGGTAACATTTTTCATTGAAAAAAAATGGTTTAGATGGTAACATTTTTCATTGAAAAAAAAAGGTTTTGTTGGTAACATTTTTCATTCAAAAAAGTTTTGTTGGTAAATACTTTCATAGTATTTTAACCCCAGTTTGTGGGTTAACTATTTACCCATAGCCGGGACCCTAACAAGTGCTACCACTCTGGGTCAGGGTGTACCTGGGAACAACAGCAATTAAGAGGTGGTTCTATGCTCCTCACAACTTCCCAATCAGAGGCCTTTCTGCCGGATGCAGTTTAAGGTCATATCCAAGACCATGATTACATTATGTTTGACTGTAATTACATTACAGTCAAACATGAGGACATAACAACATTGGAAAAATAGCATCCTTGAAAATGGCCTGTGAAGGGGCTGAAAGCACTTGGAAAGTCAAAAGTTATGGATCATTTTTACATTCCTTATCTCTGATCTACTAATGGTGAGCCCAACCTCTCGACTGGAGAGTATAATTAAACAGTACTAAGAATAAAAACTAGTAGATGAGATATCCCTGGAACAAAAACAAACCAACCCCATAGACTAAATAAAAGGTTCAGTTTGGAATTCCCTACAGATTATCCAGAGCAACCTAAATCTGATGAAGTCCAGAGGACATAATGAATGAAATGTTGTTATTACTACAACAAAGGTGAGATAAAAGTCCACATGTAAATAACAATAGTTTCTCATCCCAGAAATTCAGACAGAAAGAAACATTAAAATCTTAAATTCTAATTTCAGAAATTATTGTTGAAAAATAAAATCTTAAGGATTTTTTCTTCTTCTGTTAGCTGTACTTTTATTCCAATTGGATTTTATAATGAATTCAAGTAGAATAAAAAAATTCATGGTTTGTTTTATGGAGTTAACACAAAAAACTGTAGCTTCTATGGCTTTTTTTTAATAATTTTTATTCATTATCAAAGCCTGGTGATTCTTCTTCTTCATGGGCTGTGTCTCTTCAGGATGTAGGCGATCATAAACTTCTTCTTGGCTCTGTCTCTTGTCGCTCACACTAATTTTTCTCTTGGATCTCTCATCCAAGCCCCACTCCGTCAACCATTTGCTCAATCCTAACAAGTACATCTCGCACTGATTTCCCCTGTCTCTTCTTCAATTTATCCAGGCCCTCCTTCCCCATTATGTGTCCCAGGAACCTCATTTGTCTCTTCCTGATATTTATTATCAGTTTTCTTCTTGTTTGCATTCTCTTCAACACCTCATTGCACCCGTGCTCTTTCCATGGTATCCTCAGCATCCTTCTGTAAAACCACATTTCTGCTGCCTCAAGCCTCTCCTTCATCTTCGATGAGATTGTCCAGCATTCACTTCCATACAGAAGGACAGGTTATTGCTTAGCTTAAAAGAAATAAAAAGGCAGCTTGCTTGATATCTGCATGATTTGTATCCCTTAGACCATTAGAGATAACACACTAAGTAAGAATTATATTGAATTACCTGAAAAGTTGGCTGTGTTCTGATTATAATATTGCCAGTGGCAATTGTTTACTATTTGCCCTCTTCTTTTTTTTTTTTTCTGGGAGCAATCATTTTTGAGATGAGCTAGTCATCAACATTTAAAGCCCACTTAGGCATATTATATGGGTAACTCCTTTGACCAAGCATTCTTTTTAGCAACTGTAGTAAGGTAAATTAAATTCTGTATAGAGAATTTAATTCCCTGCTGCTGTTCTGATGGCAGAAATTACCATTTCTCTGTCATTTACACAATTACCAACTTGCTTCCTCATGATTATTTATTCATTGTACATCTCCAAAGTTAACCAAATTTTCCTCATTCACATGAAATTCAAATAGATTATCTGCTTTCTCCCCACAATCAACTTTTTTGTGTGTGTTCAGAAACTGATTTAAAAATTCCAGATATGGAAACCAAGTTTTAAAGTTCATATTTTTCTGTCCTACATTGAGCTCTGTATATTCTTCATGAAAAACTCAACATTTAAAAAATTGCAGTCATTTTTTCTCTTAAATTTTTTTTTTTTACTCTTATTGATGAGCACAAATTTTACAGGTAGAAATTTCTTAAATCTCACTTTACACAAATTTCTCACAAGTAAAAGCACCTGTTCTATAAAATAAAATACAATGTGATTTTAGATATTTATCAATCACATTGCTTGACCTCTTCTTAGAAATGAGATATACAATTACAGTATCAAGAATAAAGCAAATTTCCCTGTGTTTTTATAACAAAGGAATATCTCATTAATATGTAGGGGAAGCAAGGTGGCTAATATATAACTTTTTATTTTTTTGTTTAGAATTTTTCGCTTTGAAGGATTTAAAAATCAGGATTGTTTTTTTCATGTGACAATAGACAACTGCAGCCTTTGAGATTTGAAAAAGAAATCACTCGACTGGCGGTTGAGGACGAGGGAAAATTTACTCGTCCCTAAATCATACTCTTATCATATCATATTTCTTAATAGTCGCTTTACGTAACCTTACTGTGAATTGCTGATGGAAAATAACAAATGAAATTTAAATTAAAATTTTGAACGTGTTAAAAAAGATTTTTAAAATAATAACAACAAAATTTGGTTTTCCTCTTAATAAGAGCATAAACATTTGATGATAAAACTTTGTTTTTATTAAGTTTGAGCCCTTTTAACATCATGATATGCTGTTTTTTTTGGGGGGGTTTTTTTGGCAATTGAGTGGCAGTACCTAAATTTGTAGTTTCTTTCTTCTGTTTGACTACAACCTCCATCTCATAGATGATAAAAAATAACAAATTTAATTTTCTTAGTAATTTTTTTGTAGAAAATTGTTAACTTGTATTATACAAGTACGTAATTTTTTTATACAATTTGTATAATTTGATTTTTGGTTTGTGGTTGAAAGAAGTATGCATATTTTTTCTTTCTTTCAAATGTTCGTTTTTACTTTGCGTAAGTGGGGATGAAATATAGGATAATATTTTTCCAAATGAGTTTCTAAAAATCTGTGAGCAATCTGGGCAACAGAGAAATTTTGGCTTAGCATTAACTAAACAAATGTTTACACGGACCGGGACGATAAAAGCCAAGAGTTCAATAATGTCATTGTAGGTCATTCTAAGTAACTTATGAATCTTCAATGGCATACTTTTGGGTTGTAAAAGGAATCAGTTAAGTTTTTAATCGACTGAGTCAATTGGGCAAGTGAAATCTCAAAGGCTGGTCAACTGTAGAGATAAAAATCCTAAATTACACATGTAGAAAATATGCAACAGCAAATTGTGAGTGGTTAGCATTTTAAGCATATTGCATTTGATAAGTTCTGGTATTTTTAGATTTTTGCTGGAGTTAGAATTTAGGTCAGTTAAAAGTGATATCATTTGCAATGGTCAAACTGAAAAGCATGTGTCAAGCATTTATACATTCTTTTTATGTATGTAAAAAAAATTTTGAAGATGAAGGAAAGACTTGAAGCAGCTGAAATGTGGTTTTTACAGAAGCATGCTGTGAATATAATGGATCGAGCATGTGAGCAATGATGAGGTTTTGGAAAGGATGGAAATGAAAAGAAAATTAATACTGAGCATCAGGAAAAGACAGCTGAAGTTCCTGGGACATGCAATGAGGAAGGAGGGCTTAGAGAACCTGATACTAACAGACCAGATAGAGGGTAAAAGAGACAGGAGAAAGCAGCAGATAACATATTTGAAGGACCTGATCAGGTGGATGACGGAACGTGGGTTGTGGTGTAACAGGAGAAAGCATGCTAAGAGCCACCAGGGATAGGGAGATGTGGAAAGCCATGATTGCCTACGTCCTGAAAGGACAGGGCACATAGAAAAAGAATATATATGCCAATTGTTTATAAGAAATTATAATGGGGGATCGATTCTATATTATAATCACTATATAAAATGATCCCTCATTTTGTGGCCATGTTAGTTTCTATACATTTATATTCTAGATTTATGGGCTTGAGCTAGTGGATGACAGAGGTGGGTTTGGGTGGTGTAACAGGAGAAAGCGTGCTAAGAGCCACCAGGTATAGGGAGACATGGAAAGCCATGATTGCCTACGTCCTGAAAGGACAAGGCACATAAAAGAAGAAAAGAAAAAAGAGAACATGTAAATGCTTGATACATGCTTTTCTTTTTGACCCATGCAGATGATACCACCTTTAATTAACTCAAATGTTGATTTTAGCAATCTGAAAATTCCGGAAATTGTCAAATGAATTGTGCTTTAAAATATTGATCATTTGCAATTCTTGATCATGATTGTAGTGACAATTGAAAGTATGCAAATGTATGAAAATGTACTTTTAACAGTTTAATAACTTTTAATGAAGAATGCCTTGAATTTGGGAAGATAGGATGTTTCATTATAACATATTATCTCCCTGACAGTTGACTCGCCGAAGAGATTAAGAAGTAAGGAAGTACAAGACGATTCGACTTCTGCTTCCATTCCTCTTGACTTACCATTTTATTGAACTCTCTGTTAATTGTATTTTTCCTTATAATAAACTCTGTTATTTGTTTACCCTTTACATGTTGTGTAAATCTTTCCAGTTGAAATTTACCTTGTTGTTTATATCATTCCTGCGATATAACACACTATATAAAAATTTAAATAGACAGATCTTGTTGGTGTTATTTAATAAAACTTGTTTGGATTAATTTTTTGCTGCTTTAACACACACAAATACCTCTTTTTATTTTCTCCCTCTATACATGTTATATGCAATATATTTATTACAATAGTTTTATGTCTAATACTGTTCTTGTTTCTCAGTTCTGAAAGGCAAACATGTTTAATATGTTCTTTATGTTCTATCTCTTTAGGTTGTTATGTGCAATAGCCATGAAGAGTTATTTGAACATATTGATCCTAGTCAACTCACTAAGGACTTGGGTGGAGATATTGAATATGACCACAAGGAATGGATCGAACAGAGGGCAGTAAGTCTTGGCTTTTCTTAATATCATTGATGGTTAGTGGAATAAAATTATAGAGATATTATGAGGCCTTAGCTGACGACAGTAATTATGACAGTTGTCATTTGTAATAGGCTTCAACTGATGATGATGGCAGCATTTCCAAGACAATGTTGGGGAATCATGAGTTGCGATCTATTGGGTGACTTCATTTGGCTCCTACTTCTAAATATGGCTTGTGCCATTTTCTATCCTCCCATTGCTATTCATTGTCAGACCATCTTTCTTGTTTCTGAACTTACACATTATTTTCTCTTTTCAGTTGTGAATGTTGTTGTCAACAGCTCAGGAAGTTACAGTATTCATTTTGGGATATTTATCTTTAATATTGCATCTAAGCCAACAAATACTTATATAGAAATTATTTAACTTGCTGTTGTACAGTACAAGTGACATAAAAAAAATTTACTTTATTAAATTTATTTATTTTTTTACATATATTAAAAAAGTTACATTTGGCAATTTAGGATCCAATAATATTTGAAACATCTGCATTTTTATATTTCTAGCAGTTTTTTAATAAAATATTATTTCCCTTCATTTTAATATTTAAACTTCTGTCTTGCTATCAAAATCAATAACAATTCTACAATTTATTCAAAAAATATTTAACATAACTTTGTTAAACTTTTATCTCATAGGAAATAACCATTTGTGAAATAGTGGAATAAAGTTTTGATTTGTTATATTGGATTGTCACTAGATTGATTAGTAATTTGTATATCAGTATCTCAATATTGTACTTGAAAATTTTCTGGATTTTCTTTCTTTTTCTCATTTAAAATAGGCAAGCGAAAAGTTTTCCACCAACATCAATAATGTTACCCAGGCACTTGACCAACTGGCTGCCCGATATGAAGAAACAGAAATACCAAATGATGTTGCTGGAACTGAAGCCTTGATTAGAGAACATATCCAGGGAAGAAAAGAGCTACTTGATGACTTGAACAGTGCCTCAAATCATGGAGAGATCTTGCTCAATTGTGTGAAGGGAAATAGCCAGGAAATCCCATTAGTAAAACTAATACATGTTGTGGCACTGGAAAGGTAAATCTGAATATTTATGCAAGATTATGCTTATTTTTGTTAATCAGAACTACTACTTCTATTTGCCCTGTCCTTTCAGGACCTAGGTGATCATGACTTTCCACATCTCCCAATACCTGGTGGCTCTTAGCACGCTTTCTCCTGTTACACCACCCAAACCCACCTCTGCCATCCACTAGCTCAAGCCCATAAATCTACAATATAAATGTATAGAAACTAGCATGGCCACAAAATGAGGGATCACTTTATATATCGATTATAATATAGAATTGATCCTCCATTTTATACCAACATTATAATTTCTTATAAACAGTTGGCATATATATTCTTCTTCTATGTGCCTTGTCCCTTAAAGACGTAGGCAATCATGGCCTTCCACGTTTCCCTATCCCTGGTGGCTCTGAGCATGCCTTCTCCTGTTACACCATACGATCCTCGTTCCATCATCCACCTGATTAGGTCCTTCAAATATGTTATCCGTTGCTTTCCCGTCTCTTTTTCCTTCTATCTGGCCTGTCAGTATCAGGTTCTCCAAGCCCTCCTTCCTCATTGCATGTCCCAGGACCCTCAGTTGTCTCTTCCAGATGCTCACTATTAATTTTCTTTTTGTTGTCATTTTTTCCAACACCTCATCATTGTTCAAATCAGAACTTACTATCTGGAATAAGCAGCCATTTGTAGTAAAAATTCCCCTACTTTAACAACAAAGTATGTTTTCTTTACATGGAATTTTTAATACTGAGTTATTGACTCGGAACAAGAAATCAGGTAGTCAAGTTCAAATTAATTTGTCTCTTCCCTCCAGTTATGGGTTAAATAACATGACAGATTGGGTCCAATAGCCTTGGCTGGCAATCAGTCTACTGCAGAAAGCAATGGCGACCTACTGCAAGATAATCTTCTGCCCAGTCAGTCATGCCACTTTCGGGACATGATCACCCAACCATGTATCATGTATGGCACTTAACTAACTGACCCATTATTTGATCAATTTTGAAAAAAATTTCTATTATTTAAACTTAAGAAAAACATTTTCTAATATTAATATTTTAAATATTTCAGTTTTCTATTTGAAAGTTTGTTTTTCTAAAAGAATTCATTTTCTTTCCTAAAAAAAGTTATTGAAAAACATTTTTGTAAAATAGTTTCTCACTGAAACCTCTTGTTTTGTTGTAAAAAACTATAAGACTATATTTGATAATTGACTAAAATGAAACTCTTCTAATTTACATGATTCCATCATGGGTTCCATTCATTAGGGATGTAGGGACATACATGACATGTACTACATGACAGAGCATATGTTAGGCAAAAGTGACAAAGAGAGTCCATCCTGCTTCAGCCTCTTTTTTTTTCCTGACTGGTGACCACCTCAAAACAAAAGAGCCCAGTTAGCCTGCTATTTAATCCATAGTTGTGGGGGAGAAAGATGGATTAATTCCTTTTGCAAGAGTATTTGTGTGAAAGTGAACATAACAAATTTGACCAGGACTTGAACTCAAGTTGGTAATTTTTCTTTGCAATTTGCTATTACACTAGCTGCACATACTTCTATTTTATGGATTTCTCTCAGTAGAAGATGGGCTTTGTCTCTATTATGATGGTTTAGGGTGAAAATAATCATAAGGCAATCCTGCTTTGAAATCAGTAAAGATATCTAATTTGTTACTAATTAATCAATGATTTTCATAATAATTTTGCAAAATATTTCCATGATCATAAAAACTTTATCAGGTTTCATCAGTAAATTGGATCAAACCTGTAAATTTGATAATAAAATCAAAAGGTGATTAAATGTTGTCTGTATTTATGTAAGTGGAAATATCTAATGCAATCATTTTCTTTCATCCTTCATATATTTTTCATCCTTCATATATTACAATTAATATTTTTTGATTGTCTTTCTTTTGTTTGTTTTCCTCAGATTACTTACTAAATTAGAACAAAATAAAATGCAGTTTGAAATGTTCTGGGGTCGACATGAAAATAAATTGCGACAATGTTTACAATTGCGACAATTTGAAGAAGAATTCAAACTCGTAAGTTTTTTTTATTCTTTGTAACAAATTTCATAAGGGATTCATTTTTGTCTTGATTTGATCATTCTCTAATATTTTATCAAGTTTTATTGTTTTGTTTTTTTACCAGTAAGATCAGCTGACATTGTTTGAGATAGTAACAGCTTTTGTAATTTTCAAAAATTTTCTTTATAAGGTGTATGGATAAGTTTTGAAGGCTATCACAATGTGTTGTAAAATAAAAGAAGGTAAAGAAGGTGTTGAGTATTACCCATTTATTATTCATTAATATTTCGAGATCAAAGTCTCATTTTCAGAATGAAGTTGAAAGGCATGGTTCAATGAGCAGACTTGAAATCAAGCTCTATCATTCTGAAGATGAGACTTTGATCTCGAAATATTAATGAATAATAAATGGGTAATACCCAACACCTTCTTTATCTTCCTTTATTTTACAATGCATTGTGATAGCCTTCAAAACTTACCCATACACTTAATATATGCAATGCTTCAAGCAAATTACAAAACTCTCCTATTTCTTTATAAATATTTTGTTATAAAAAGAAACTATTTATAGTGGCATGAGACATTGCAGCTAAAATGGTCAGTTGGTTTACCCATGCCAGAAGGTAATTGGAGGATTGTAAATTATGAGGAAACATGTATAATTTTAACAAAAAAAGATAAAGAATTTATTTATGAATTTACACACTTGAAGTCATATCAGTTGCATGTTTTGTGAAAAAGAATCAGATATTTCTAAAGTCCAGAGTTTTAACAGATTAAATGATCTAACACAAAATAATATTTAAAAATGTTTAAAACAAAGATAAAAGAGTTTGTTGTTCAAAGAAGGCATATATGGTTGCATATATTCAAAAGTAGATGAAGAGAGTTTGAAATACTTTCTTGGGTTGTTGTAATAAAGTTCTTTGAAGTGCCAAGTGCTTGGTTAAAGCTGGTAATATGATTGGTGAATAATTTATCACTGGCAAAAATTTAAAGCTTGATGCATAAATAGAAAAGAAACTTTTCCAATGACTTCAGATGCTCTTCTCTTGTTGATTTAATTTTTTCACTCCACCCACATCTACTGTACAAGTGAAGAGGCTCATCCCTTGTTCCCTGTTTAGGATGTGGTTTCCGGCTTTGTCATTTCCAATCTTTTCACACTTTTCTTTTTTTTTTCAATTGGAGTAGATAGACGAAACTATCGCCCAGTTCACACTCCACCCATGTCTATTGAACAGGTGAAGAGGCTCATCTCTTGTTCCCTGTTTAGGATGTGGTTTCTGGTTTTCTTTTCCAATCTTTTCACTCTTACGTAGCCCCCTGCACATCAGTGGCGTTACCACCTTGCTCGGGGTGATATGATTAAAAAAAAAAAAATTATATAAAAGAATTTTTGCATAGCCTTGCTATTTCTTTCTTTTACTCTCTTATGTAGCCCCCCTGTGCATCAGTGGCAGTACCACCTTGCTTGAGGTGAAACAATTAAAAAAAATAAAAAGGGTGGATGCTGTCCTACAGTTAGGAATAGACAAAACTCATGAGTGGGGAGTGAATAACATCATAGAAGGTTAAGTCATGTCAGTGTCTGAGGATCCCCTTGGGTTCCATTCGTTAAAATCAGCAAATCTTCCACACAAACAAGTACAGTTAGCAAGTGCTACGATAAGTGTACCTATGACAGCATGAAATAGCAAATTAAAAAATTCATGTCAGGTGACTGTTCATGTCTTCAAATAAAGTAGAAGATAACATTCAATTTGCAAAATTGAATATCTTTTCTGGCTATAAGTACCATAGTAATACATATGTTCAATACTGATGTAATGAATATGTATACACCTTGGTTCCCCCTCACTGGAATGTGATTGGCTGGTATCAGACATAAATACAGATGAAGGCAAGGGCGTCCAGAATGAGTGAGAGAGATTTAGAGATCTTTCCACCAGAGGTCTATTGGTCTACCACCATTGACTATGCCTACATCTCAGGATACTGCATACGACGATTATGTCTATGAATTAGATTGAGCTACCTGGTTACATTTGCCTAAACCACTTAACGACCTTGTATTGATATACCATAATATATCTAGTAGTGGTTACAGGTATCAAAGACCATATCAACAGCGGGAATAATAATTTTGATCGATTTGGGAGTCCATCTAGGTGTAATACCTGTAGTATCATTAACCATTGGATTAACAAATGCCAAGACGAAGAATTTAATGTAGAAAATACGCTCAAACAATAAAAATGAAGAAGGTACCTATGACCAAATAACTGCATCCGGCAGCAAGGCCTTTGATTGGGAGGTTGTGAGGAGCATGGAACTACCTCTTAATTGCTGTTGTTCCTAGGTTCACCGTGACCTGGAATGGTAACACCTGTTAGGGTCCCAAACTGGGGTCAAAACACTATGAAAGTATAAAAATAGGCTTTTATAGAAATATATACATAAAAATATACTTTTATAGAAAAATATGTTTTGGAAGAAAAAATATTACCAACAATACAGTTTTTAAGAAAAATTATTGCCATAACACATTTTTGAAGAAAAAAAAATATTCTCAGCAAAACATTTTTGAATACAAAACTAGAAGACTTTTTCAGTTTTCTAAAATAAAAAAGAATAAAAACAAAAAGTTTTCATTAAAATCAGACTAAATCAACCTTTTCACTATCACTGAACATTAAAAATACCTGAAAAACCCCACCTTTTTTGACAATAAGTAACCCACAGAGGTTGATATGCCATTAAACAAAACTCAAACTCAAACCTACTACCAACTAACTCTCTATCCCAATCTGTGTATAATGAACCATATCATAATTTGCTTGTCAGAGTTAATGAACTGTGGAGATAGTGACAATCTATCTGGGGAAGTATATTTTAAGTGTTCTTATGATTACTTGGATGAAGACAATAAAAAGAAAGTTATATGCAAACAAAGTAAAAAATGTCTATAATTTGGAGATGGTAAACATGTTTCTTCTTTACAGCTTTTTTGTATTCCAGTTATAATCATAGCCATGATCAACACGGGTATTGTAGGTAGTGATATACCATTGTTGCAACCTAAACAGTCTACAAAGAAGGCTGGGGTGAAATTTAACTTGAAAGAGGATACAGCTCAAATACTTGGTAAAAATATTTTTTAACATGTATCACAATCTGGCCATTATGCTCTTCCATTGTGTAAACTACAATATATGCTTGATGAGACAAGAAAGTGTAACTTTAATGAAAGGATTTCTTGATTATTATAGAAAATTGCTGAACAAAAAGCTCTCAAATTGCATTGTTAGTTTTCCCCTCTTCCTGTTGAGAAACTATTACAATTAATAAAAAATTATTTTAGAAATACTTTGGAACTCTAAGCTGTAATCATGGAAATATCACAGGACTGTCACATCTGTAAAGATTATCACAAACCTATGCTATGGCCAGTCAACAGCTTTTGGTGAATGCGTAGCTATGGATTTGAAGAAATTTAGAGATGTCTATCTACTTCACCTAGTAGATCATGCTAGTAGAATGATTACACAACAACACAAGCTGGCAATGAGACCTGAAGAGATTAGAGAGAAAATATTTCATATATGGATCAGTTTTTATGGTTGCTCAGAAAAGTTCTTTAGTGATAAGAAGGTTGTTCTCTAATAATGCTTTTAGGGAAATCTGAAAAAGTTGATATCATCATAAAGACAACTAGTACAGAAGCATCATGATCAAATTGTTTGTGTAAAAAATATAATCAAGTTCTTGGCAAGTTGCTGACCAAAACAATAGCAGATTCAGGTTGTAGCTTTGATATTGCTATAGATTGGTGTATTCATGCAAAACAAAATAGCCTTTATAATGTACATGGTTATTCTTCATCCCAACTGGTTTTTTGGAAAGAATCCAAGGATTACTGGAATTTTGGTTGACACAATTTATTTTCATGGTAATACTTCATTTAGGATCAGGACAATCTCAAGGCTTTACACAGTCTCAGAGCCTTTGTTTCAAGTAAAACTTTGTTGCACATCTCATCACAATGTCTGCTTGAATGATTATGTTAAATTGTTTACTCATTAGCCTAATGCAAGAGAATAATGTGCGTCACAGTGTGGACCAGCAGTTGTTCTCAATCAGGGATGAATAACAAGTTCTGGTCAAACACAAATGTATTTATATATACCCATGAAGGTTGATTTTACAAGACCCATCTAACCAAATTTGACTAAAATAAATTAAGCTTCACACTAAAAATTTACAATATGTCTGAAAACAATTTGAGTGAAGAAGAAAGTGAACAGTGACAATAGAGAAAAAAACCCAAGATAAGAAAGTTATTGAGAATAAAAATGGCATAAAAGTTTCAAATTTCAAAACTGTAATGGTACCATAAAGCAGAGGAAGATCTTCCAAACTCAAAGTTTATAAATACTGCTTGTTTTGGTTTGGTTGTTTTGTTTTTATGGCATATCAATCTTGTCATTTATTGCCAACTAAATTTTATTTATTTATTGCTGGTAATACCTTTTTCTTTCAACAATTTATTGTTGTTTTTTTTTATAAGTTTTGTGTCTAGTAATGCTTTTTTTCTTTTCAAGTATCAAGATTCATTGGGATTTGTTTTTAAGGGCAGGGTCCCCAAGTCCTACCCTGTTATTTAACCCATAACTGGAGGAAAGGAACGGATTAATACCTTTCACAAGGGTACCAGTGCTTAAGTGAATGCAGGGTATTCAACTGGAATTTGAACTCGGCTCACCGATTTCTTTTTCCGAAATAATATCGACTGCACCACAACGCACATCCGTTAAATACTGCTTGTACTTTGAATATAAATAATATGACACTACTACAGAAACTCAAATAATGAAAATATTCTAAATTGAAACATTGCAAGACACCCTTCAGGCCAAACTTATAGGATTAGAGAATTGGAAGAAAAATTATGATTATAATAAAGTTGAGGATAATGGACAATATTGCATATCTGTAAAGATGGGTTATATAACACGATAAGAAGTCGCAAATAAAAGCTAAGCTATATGCTCAGGGATTTGAGAAGACCAGTATATTTAGGACAGATAATCCCACATGGATGCAGGAAAGTGCCTCAAATTCACTAGTTCATTCTATTGATTATAAAACAGCTTTCCTACAAATCAGTCAGTTAAGTGCCATATGTGAAACACGCTTGGGCGATCATGTCTCGAAAGAGTCATGACTGACTGGGCAGAAAATTATCCTGCAGTAGGTTGCCATTGCTTTCTGCGGTAGACTGGTTGCCAACCAAGGCTATAGAACCCAATCTGTCCTGTTATTTAATCCATAACTGGAGGGAAGAAATGGATTAATACCTTTCCCAAGGGTATTTGCGCATAAGTGAATACAATGGATTCAACTGGAATTCGAACTCAGCTCCTCGATTTCTCATTCCGAGCCGATATCCACTGCACCACAACGCACATCCTACAAGTGAAACCAAAATTTGATAGAAACGTTTAACTCTGTCCAAAATGTGAATATAAAATTAATAAAATTTGTAAAGTTAAAAAGATTGACAAGATTTACCCTACTCCCCTACTGAAGCGACTTGTGTAGGATTAACAGATACACCCCAAGTCTGGTTTCTACAACTCAAAGCAGAAATGATCAAATTTGATGCAAGGATAAGTATATATGTTGTGGACTCGGTTAAAGGTCTGGTAAGAATAACACAAAACAACCAAATAGGAAATGACGAATATATATATAATAAGGAAAGAATACAATACTTGGAACTTGGTTAGTAGGAACAATAATACGAGTTAGTGTGGAATACTATGATTCAACCCTCGGCCTTAGAACTGGGACTCACAATGGTCGCTAAGGTAGCAGTGTTCATAGACCAACTCTCGGCTGATTTCGGGCCACTCTGAGGGTGCTCTCCTCAGGCTACTTCCTCTCACCTCTTGTGAGAGGAGGTATAAGTAATTGTTGGAAGAATTCATTCAGTCTGTCGGTGTTGCTACCATGACAATATACAATCCAGATGTTTTCATCTGGCATTCTACAGATGGCTTTCAGAATATTCTGGGATGTTTTGCTGATGATCAGTTGTGGGATGGAACAAAAAAATTTGAATTGGGAATGATAAAAAATTTAAGGACTATATTTGACATAAGTCAGCATTCAAGTATCTAGGCACTGAACTTAATGAGCGTCTTCTCCATCTGTATTAGTCATGAAAATTACTATCTGAAGCTGGTATATAAAAACAATTGAGCCTACTTAACATTGATAAACATTGGCAACATTCAAAAAGATAATACAGTTACCACTAAAGAGAAAGCTAAATTGAAGTGCCTCGTTAAATAACTGAATTGGATTGCTGGCCTGACATGTCTGAACATGGATTTTGCTGTTTGCCGGTTGAGCTCAGCAATCACAAATGTTAGTCATTTAAACAAGGCAAATAATATTTTAAGACATGTGAAAATCACACCTGGCACCATTCAATTTCCTAGACTTAAAGATTCTAACATATACTAACTAGCAGTATAGCCCGGCATTGCTCGGGTGTAATGAAAGCTTTTATATATATATTATCAATTTTCTGCACTATTGTAAGAACTGCAACCTTGAAACTTCTGAATATTGTTTTTTATGTCTTTGTCTATGAGTGTATCAAATTTCATTAAAATTGGACCACTCCTTCTATAACCTGATTTTTTTTATTATCGATTTTCAATATTTATCGGGGATACCTCGACACAAAACCTAGCTAAGAACACTCACAGACGCTTATAGTACAACTGTGTAAATTTTCAAGAAAATTGGTTCAGCCATTTCAGAGTCTATAGGTAATGGATACACACAGACACACAGACAAAGTTCCATTTATAAATAAGTTTAGATACTAGTTATGCTTATCTTTTGGATGGGGATAGTCAAGAAGGACAAAGTGTTTTCCTTACTGATGAACAAATGGCAGCCTGTTCTCTGATGTGGAAATCCACTAAGATCAAGAGAGTGCTCAAATCTGCATTAGCAGCAGAGACCTTATTTGTTGAAGAGTATGATATGTCATTGTTTATGGCTAAAATAATTTGCAAAAATTGCCTTCAACAAGAGGAATAACACCTTACCTGTTCACTCTAAAGTAGACAGTAATGGTTTGTGTAGAGTAGTGAAGACAATAAAAAGAATTATTGTCATCAGACTATGGGTGGAAATGTCAACTGTTTGATAAACAATTGAAAAGGAGGAAGTAATATTCTCATTGATACAGAGTAGTGAACAGTTGGCAGATGCACTCAAAAAGGATGGCTCATTGAGTAGAAATCTTTCAAAGGTACTTCAAGAAGCCCACATATAAAAATAAAAAGGCTAGTAGAATTAAGCCTTTGTTGAGTTCAATTGTTGATATGTATTTGTTTAATTAACACATACAAAATATTCTATCATTTTTCTTCTATAATTCCTGAGATTTTGAAATCATGTTTTTTAACAATTTTATTTTTATATAATCAATATATTTTTTCAATCCTGTTTTTCTGTTTTGATTTGCAACCTTCAATAATCAACATTTTTCTGTAATCTAAATCTATCTATCTAAACTTATTTATAAATGAAACTTTGTCTCTGTGTGTCTGTTACCTATAGACTCCGAAATGGCTGAACCGATTTTCTTGAAAATTTACACAGTTGTACTATAAGTGTCTGCAAGTGTTCTTAGCTAGGTTTTGTGTCAAGGTATCCCCGATAAACATCGAAAATCGATATTCGAAAAAATCGGGTTATAGAAGAAGTGGTCCAATTTTAATGAAATTTGATACACTCATAGACAAAGACATAAGAAATGATATTCAGAAGTTACAAGGTTGCAGTTCTTACAATAGTGCAGAAAATCGATTTTATATATATATATAAAAGGCAAGATATTTGTGTGTGTGTGTCTGTTTATCTGCCTGTATGTCCTTTATACAAATCCACAATTTTTATCTGATTCTCACCAAACTTCACACAAATATTCTTTAGGCTGAGTCTGAGCTCCAGGACCATGGATTAGTTTTAAAGCTTTCATTACCCCCGAGCAACGCCGGGCTATACTGCTAGTTTAACATAAGGATGTACAATCAGTAATTTCAAAATTTAAAGTAGCATAGTAAAAAAATAAATAAAATAATGGAAACTGATTTTTTTTTTCTTTTGGAAAAAATCTAAGATAGATTATCTGAATTAATTAATTCACTAAGATTTCAGACATAAAGGTTTTTGACAAATATACCTGCTTTTACCTCAGATTGAATCCTAGCTTTTCATTATTTACAGGTGAGTATGTTAAACATTGTATTTTCTTCAGGAAAACTGAAAAATTACAAAGATGATATCTCAATACTTTTAAAAAAAAATTTTTTTTTCTTTTCGCATTTCAAAATAAAATGAAAAGGTAAATTAGAAAGGAAGTTGGAATCCTTCATTAAATCTTGTGAATAAATATTAATTTCTTACCAAAATAAAATCCCCAGGCCACAATTTCCCTGAATATATCTCAAGAGAATCAATATGAAAATAATTCTTCTGTTAATGAATTATGACAAATTTGTGAGACTCATTGAATACATTTCAATATTTGTGATTTTTTTTTTATTCATATATTATGTCAGATTTTATTACATAAATCAATGTTTCCACAATTCAGCTTGTAATATCTATCAATATTTTTTTTAATAAGGGTAATCACATGTTTTGGGGATGTCAGCTTTCATAATACAAATAAAATGCAACATTTTTTTATAAATCCCAAAAGAATTTAACTTAATAACGTTTCTAAGCTGAATAAACATTTTATTAGTTTACATGTTAATATGAGATTTTTGATAATTGTTCTCCAACAATTTTGTTGAACGTTAAGATATTAAAAAACTTAACTTGCAAGATATTTTCATTACTTCCTATAAATTTTCATTGCTCTACATTTTCATATACAGGGTGTTAGGGATATTATGCAAAAATGAAAATAACACTGACATCTCATTTTAATAGATATATTTACCGAAATTATACAAAAATATCTTTAAATACTAAAAAGTAAGGTTATTCAATAAAATCATTATTGGTTTTAAACACAGCCTCTAGACACTTGATGTAGACCTCCATGTTGAGTTTGAGGCCATGTGAGAAGATGAATGGAGGCATAACTTTGCCATTCCTAGTGATCACTCCAAACACATTTGCAATCACCATTAGACTCAGCTAACTCTTTCTAAATTGTCTGCACTGTTCTCAGTTTGACATTCAAACATTCCAAAATGTTTGTATTAGAGCTATGAATGCTAAGCAGTATAGCATGTCATTTTCAAATTTCTGGCAGAGTGAATTGCATCATTGTGTTCTTTCTCTAACAGATGGTGCCCAACTGATCCTACTATACCATGCAGTCAACAAATCAAAAACAAACAATGTGTATGCATGAAATTAAAAATATAGAATGACAATTTACCCATCTCACTCTGTACATCTATTTTAATAAGGTGGGGGGGGGGTCCATTCCATTAATTTGGATTCTTTTTTTATAACCTTTTTTGGAGTAGTGAAAAGAGTCAACTTTATAGAATGTGAAGGATTGTTATCTTCCTTGAACACCACAAACACAACTTACTAAAATTCTTTGCATTTCTTGAATCATCAATTTTCAAAGGAGCTGTAATTTCCATGCATCTAAGATGAGCCCAAAACATTACTCCTTTTTTCCATGAAGGAACCAACCCCTAGCCTCGTCCAATTTAGCAGTAAAAATTACTGTTGCAAAATCAATTTTCATGTACTTCTTTGTCAAACTTACAATTAAAGGCAATAGTTTAGTTAGCCAAGCTCCTTCAAATATTTTATTGCTGGTCAAACCACTTTTCTTGCTTAATACCTTCTTAATTTTTCTCAAGAGTCTTTTTATGAAATTCTTAAAGCTTGTTCTTTTTCTTGTTCTTATTTTGTAAATGTTATTTTTACATCATTATTTTGTCAGTTATTTTTACATCAATTACAGTTGTTTTTCTTTGAAAATTATATCTTTCTTTCAATTCATTATCATTTTTATATTTCTGAAATTAAAAAAATTAATAACAATAATTATCCTATTAACTGTAGTAGAATGTTCTATTACTTGTAGTTCAGTCATAGAAATGCAGTGATGAAAATTAATGTCATATACAATTAATGGGTCAAAGGTAAGATTTGGGAATGAAATCTTTTTAACTTGAAATTTATGCAATTTTGATTTTCAGAATATAAATTTTGTCCATGTAAAGAATTTAGACATTCCTGATTTTGCGTACGCATTTTTTTCCTTTTAATTCGATACCAAAATTTTATCCAACTTTTATCACATTTTTTTTTTCAGATTCAATATGCATCAGAACGCAATTTAGAATGGCTTGAATCATCAATGTTAGATGTTGGTGAAACTTATCAACAAGTGGAAGGATTGATGGCTGACTTTGAAGTATTTGAAAAAAAAGCAAAGGTAACATTTTCTTGTGATGGTGAATTAATGAGCTATTGAACTTGTAGATATTGTGTTGTAGGTAGGATTTTCTTTGCTAAAAACTTTGAAATAAAACAAATTGACTCAAGGGTTTAAAATAAATAATATATTTTTATTTATTTTCTTTAGATTGTGGAATGAGCCCTTTGGTGTTTGGCATAGCAAAAAAAATTTTTTTTAATTAAGGTAGATATTGGTGGTAGTTTAGAGAAATGTTCATTTTAGTGTTTTGAAGTAAGACCATGATAGGGATAGTAGTAATCTCAGAAATTAGGTCAGATTTCTATGTGGTAGCATCCTTTTTTTCCCCTCCTCTTCTGCCATTCTCCTGAGGCATCAGTTTATGGCTTTTTGAACAAGTTCAGAGTTTGTGCCAGGAACTTTAATTTCAGCTAACTTTTAAAAATTTGCACGTGTTAATTTTTTTGATTGACCTATTTTATTTTTCATTATTCCTTTCTTTTTTACTTTTATGCATGGAGCCTCTCTGATTTTTGGTATTTTTCAGTCACAAATAAGTAAGCTCCATTTTTGCAAACTTCTGGTGACCAGATTCTGTCTTTTCTTCTCCATCATTAGTTGAGAGAGAAGTATAAAAAGAGAAAGTGGGAAGAGTTTTAAAAGAAAATTTAATGACCTTAATTTAATTTGAATTCTTTTTATTTTGGTTTATATATTTTTTTATCAGGATTCACTACGAACTATTTATATTATAGTGGGTTATCCGTTCTAGTGAAAAGTAGTTGTGTGTTATTGCAGATTAACGGAATTTGGCCTTGTTGTAGATAGCCCCTACCACAGAAAGCAATGGCAACCTACTGCGGGATAATCTTCTGCCCAGTCAGTCATGTCTGTTTTGAGACATGATCGCCCAAGCGTGTTTCACGTATGGCACTTAACTGACTGACTGTAGATAGCCCACTATAAGTTATAAAAAGGGATTATAAAACACATGATTTGTACTTGAAATTTTACATCCAAATCCAAGTTTATTATCAACTAAAAATCTTGTATCTGTTTGTCTGTTATAAATATCATGATATCTTTAGCAGAAAACAATTTATACATATATTTTAAGTTTGAGTTTTGTTTAACGGCATATTAACCTCTGTGGGTTATTTAATGCCAAAAAGGTGGGGTTTTAAGGTATTTTTTTTAATGTTTGGTTATAGTGAGAAGGTTGGTTTTAGTCAGATTTCAATTAAATTTTTTTTCTTCTAGTTTTGTATTCAAAAATATATTGCTGGTAATAATTTTTCCTTCAAAAATGTTTTATGGCAATAATTTTGTTTTCCTTCAAAAATAATTTGTTGGCAATACTTTTATAGAAATATATACATTTTTTTAATTAAAAGTATACTTTTATGTATATATTTCTATAAAAGCCTATTTTTATACTTTCATGGTTTTTTGACCCCAGTTTGGGGATTAACTGTTTGCCCATAGCTGGGACCCTAACAGGTGCTAGCACTCTGGGTTAGGGTGGACCTGAGAACAACAGCAAATAAGAGGTGATTCCATGCTCCTCACAACCTCCCAATAAGAGGCCTTGCTGCCGGATGCAGTTTACCATCATACCCAGGACCCCATATTTTAAGAGTGTATAAGTTAGTATTAACAAAAATTGGTGATACTGAATGTGCATTGTAGTGCAGTGGATATCAACTTGGAACAAGAGATCGGGGTGCCAAGTTTGAATTCACTTATGCACAAATATCTTTGTGAAAGATATTAATTACTCTCTTTCCTCTAGTTATGGGTTAAATAATAGGACAGATTGGGTTCTATAACCTTGGCTGGCAACAAGTCTACCACAGAAAGCAATAGCAACCTACTGCAGGATAATCTTCTGCCCAATCAGTTATGTCTCTTTCGAGACATGATTGCCCAAAGCGCGTATTACATATGGCACTTAACTGACTGATGCTACGGGGGGGGGGGGGGGGGGTGCAGAGTACATGAAGTGAAATCAAAATTACTTTATAAGAATTTAGTACAGTGCTTTTGTAAACACATTCATTGTTCCTAGTGTTTTTTGGTGTTTTACCTTCAGTATTGTGGTAATTAGTATTTGTTTACCTTTATCAAAAAAAAAAAAAATGAAAAATGCTCTGTTCATTTAGTAATAATGTAATTCAATATGAAAATATTAATCTAAGAAATATTTTGGAATTTTTTTATATTTTTAAAAATTTAAAAGAAAAACATTTGTAGCATGTATTCAAATCTCGACTTCTTCTGAAGATTCTGGAAACATCTTTTACATATTTGATATATTTGTTTTATATTATTTGATAATAAACATAATTGTTATATATGTAAGCTATCATTTCAATGCTAAATTTTAACATTAAAAGGAACTAAAACATTTTACTTCAACTTCTTTTGCATTCTTATAGAAATTTTAGTTTAACAACGTAATTGGTTATGTTACTTTTATCATTTATATCTGAGAATTTCAATTTACAAGGAAAACTAGGACAATAAACTTCACTAACAATTTTGGTAAAGAACTTTCATTGAGATAACACCAACCTTAGGGATGTCACTTAACAAATTAGAATTCTTCTCAAAAGATACTTTTTTTCTTTTTTCGTTTTTTTTTTCATTACCAGCATAAATAAAAGAATATTTACTTATTTTTATCGAATATTCATTTTTAGAATTCTTTAAAATCAATTGTTCAAATGCATAAAATCTTGTTTTTCCTTACTTCCAAGACTTTTACAAATCATTTTCTTTCTAAAACTTGTTTTTAAAGTCTTACGCTTACATTTCAGCTTAAAAAATTATCAAATTTGTTTTGGGTTGGCTCCAAAAAAGATATTGTAAAATATGTTAAAAACCTGTCAACCCAATGCAGATGTAACCCTAAAAAAGTAAAACCATGATATAGATTTAGATATTCATTTAAAAGCTTGTTGAATTATTTTAAAATTGAAACATCAAAAAAAAAATGCATTTAAAAGAAAAAATGTTGATATCTTAGAATTAAAGAAAAACATTCTTGAAAACATCTTTTAAACTTTTCAGATTTGACATGAGGAACATCTGTCTTTCTCTCCTCACCAGAAAGTGGGTTTGTTCTAATGACAACTCTAGTTTGAATTAATTCTCAAAGTGCAATCACGAGTTATAAAGAATGACTGAAGATTTCTTCCCACCTTTCTCAGCCTAACCCTGCTCTTTCCCTGACTTACCTTCGTACAGCACAGATGCGCTTTAAGCTTCTAACAACTGGGTTTACCCAAATGATAAGAACGGCAGTGAGCATATTTTCTTTTCCACAGATGGAATTTGACAGCAGTTTATGTTGGTAAGCAGCAGTGATAGCATTCTTGAACATGGCGTCAGCTGCTGCTAATAAGTGGTAAGAGGAACAGTTGAACTGCTTCAGTTCTTGCATAGACCATCGATCGATCACTTGCCACACATCAGGACCACCATCCACAGCACTGCCTGCCTTTTATTCTACCTTTTCAACAACATTGAAAAACTGACTTGTCTGTTGAGCTGATTCTTCAGCTTTCTGGTAGATTTTTGGAACAAGAAGATAAAAGAATGATGACAACAAGCAACACTTAGTTCTGATATTTCTTTTACATTAAATATTTAAATTTTATATTTGAATTCAAAGAAAAACACATTTTTTAACAAATCATTAATTTCTAGTAATTACTAAACAAATAAATTTAAATAGTAAACCTGTTAATTCATTGAAAGAAATTAAAATATATTTCAGTTTTGAATTTGTTCTGTTTTCTTAGACACTTGTTGTATGAACCTTTATAGATAAAACTAAAATATTTTCCTAATGTTTTCTGGAGGTAAAATTTTTTCCTGGTTTGAAGATTTATTAAAAAAAATGTATTTGTCAATGAAAACGTTGGATTTCAGGTGGTAGAGGAGAGAGTGATATGCCAATGTGAAAAACAGCATTCAAAATATGAATTCAAGCCCAACTATCTTAGCTACCAAGTAAACCTTAATAGAAGAGATTTCAAGAGTACATATTTAGATAAACTGGAGATATGTTTTTAAAAAAATGTGTCACTTGTCAAGGAATCAAGATGATCGATTGTACTCTTACAAATGTATTCTTGATATTTAAAGCTAAACAAAATGATTAAAAATCAAAATGACTTATCCCTGCATTAGTCTAACAATTTTTATGAGACCAACTAAGAATTAATTTCTTGCAAGTTCAGTTGTATGTAAGGCAGTTTGCATTTAATGAGGTTTAGTTTCCTTAAAGCTTTTCATCACATTTTTAATATTTTAAAATAATTATAAAATACTTATAACCTGGGAATAGTGCAGATTTGAAAAACTTGACTGAAATAGATTTTACTAAGATTTGAAATTTATTTCAGTTTCTTATTAGTATTTTAGCATGATATCAACAAGTTAGTTTTAAAGTCAGAATATGAGACCAGGTTTGTGATTTATAGTATATAAACTAGAAGTAATTTGCTATTGGTTGTTGTCAGGTATGTGCTATTTTGTTAAGGATCCTCACCTAAAACTGAACCAAATTCAATACACTAAGTTACTATAAACATTATAAAAATTCATTATGTGGAAATATTTTCAGTAACAAAATGTGTAGCTGGAAAGATTCCTCAGAGAGAATAGAGTTAATGTGATGGAGATGTGGTTCTACAGACAGAATATATTGCAACAAGAGGCTTATTTTTGCAATGAGAGGAAAGAGGGTCAAGTGAGTTTAATGTTCATAGGGTTCAGGGTGGCAGCAAGTAACTTATGTGAAGGGATTGTAGGGACATTTTGTATTTTTTTTATAACACCTTCACATAGGGGAGGCAGCTATGAAATGCTCATGTAAAATTTCAGTAATGTCTCAAAAATAAAACTATTGAGAATTATAACACAAAATAATCAAAACAAGGTCAAGATGATCAATGATGACAAGAAAGATTTTTTTTAATCATTTCTCCCCAAGTAAGGTGATAAAGATGCTAGGAATTACTGAAGATGAAAGGCAATAAAGTGAGGGAAACTGAGAGAACATTACTGGTGAGATTTGGAAAAAAAAAAAAAAAATCACTCGACCGGTGGTCAAGGATGAGGAAAGATTTACTTGCTCCAAAATCATTTTACTCAACCAACTCCATTTTCTTAATAGTTGCCTTACGTAAACATAGCGTGAATCGCTGATGGAAAACAAAAAAATGAAATTTTAATTAAAATTTCGAACGTGTTAGAAAGGATTTAAACATTTTTTAAAAATAATAACAACAAAAGTTGATCTTTCCTCTTAATAGCATAAACATTTTGATGATAAAATTTTGTTTTTATTAAGTTTGAGCCCTTTTAACATCATGATATGTTGTTATTTTTTTTTTTCATTTTTTTGGTAATTGCATGGAGGTACCTAAATTTGTAGTTTCTTTCTTCTGCTTGAGGACAACCTCCATCTCATAGATGATAAAAAATAAACCTGATTTTCTCAATGATTTTCTATAAAAAAATTACTTGTATAATTTATTTTTTGGTGCGTGGTTGAAAGAAGTATGCATATTTTTTTCTTTCTTTAAAATGTTTATTTTTACTTTTCGTAAGTAGGGAGGAAATACAGATTCACTGAGACAATGACAATATTTTTCCAAATGAGTTTCTAAAAATCTGTGAGCATCTTTAATCTGGGCAATAGAGACATTTTGGCTCTGCTCTGGAAGTGTTAATTAAACAAATGTTTAATTTGACCAGGACAATAAAAGCGTGACAGGAGCTTGTCAATCTAAACACTGTCTTTTGTTTAACCACACATTTCGACATAAATCAGGCGCCATACATAAGACCAAAGAGTTCAATAATGTCATTGTAGGTCATTCTAAGTAACTTGTGAATCTTCAATGGCATACTTTTGGGTTGTAAAAGGAATCAGATTTCCTTTTTCTATATTTGAAGGGACATGTTTCATTGCAAGTTTTTTAATCTACTGTGGGTGAGTAAAGCAATAAACTTTAATCGTCCAATTAAATTTTTAATCAACTGAGTCGATCGGGCAAGTGAAATCTCAAAGGCTGCTGTTGAGTAAGGACAATAAAAAGAACATGATTCTAGAAAACAGAAGATGGCAAGTGACGTTGTATTTAAGATTTTGGAGATAACTACAGGAAAGTAAAAAGCTGAAACAGAATTCCATATGTGAGAGAAGAAACTTATTTTTTTATTTGAATTTCCAGGATGAATAGTGTAAAATAAGAAACTATTGGAATAGAACTTACAGTTCCACTTATTAACTTCAATATTAAAATGGTGAGACCAAGCTGCCAATCTAGTATTATGCTTAAATTCAATAAGTTGAGCTACCAAAGAGATAAGCTAATCAGAACAATTGCCATGAAAATATTTGTAAAAATGTCAAAGAAAAATTATATTCACTGAAAGGAATGTGATTGAAACCAAGATACTTAAAAAAAATAATAAGCTAAATGGAATCTTTGTCTATATTTCTGAAAGGAGGTAATATAATTATTTATACTAATTATATTGTTCAGACTGTTGTCCTCATCTTTGTTACGATATTCACATTTCGGCCATTGTACGCTCTCTCTTCAGGTGACTGGATTTTTTAACTGTGTTGGACTTTTTGTGTCCATTGTATACTGTGCAGACCCCCATGAGTCAACCCATTTTATAGTTCACCAATAGAAGGCTTAACCAGTAAGGAAGCTCAAAATATTCGATGCAACATGTATAAAAGACGGCCATATTTTTCCGAGTGTTGGAGTTTAAATCCAATTCTGGAGAGTGTCTGATTCAAGAGTGATGGTCTTTGACGTTGTTTCATTGAACAGATTATGTGCGGCGAGGATACTTTATATCCATATACTATGACGGACATGGTCAACAGATGCCAAGAGGATACTCTATATCCAGGAACATTGTCAACATTACCTTCAATCCCTTACTTCGTGACCATCATGGATTGTTGTTACTATATAATATACATTCGGAAGATTGATTCTCTATTATAATCAATACATAAACTGATCCCTGTGCTTTATCCATAAATTATGGCAAATTTTACCAACAAACTGAACCCTGTATTTTGTTCACAGGGTTGATTGTTATAGTTGGGTGAGATACATAGATGACACTTTCCTACTCTGGCCACACCAGGAAGACAGCCAGCTAATACTGGGTCCTGTGACCTCAATAAGAGAATTGATACAGTTCACGATGGAGAAAGAAAAGGACAACAAACTAACATTCCTGAATGTATTAATATCTCAAAGAGAGCATGGGTTCAAGACATCCATATATCACAAGCCTACATTCACCAGACAATAGCTAGTCTTCAACTCCCACCACAGTGTAAAGAAAGGGATCGTCCATTGTTTACAGCATCAAGCAAAAATCATAAACAGTGAATTAGAGATACACTACCGGCCATAATTATTAGGCCATTCCAGTATTTTTGAATTTTGAAATTATGCATGTCATACTATTTTAATGGATAATTCTAAATGAAAATTGAATGGTTCTTTTGTTATTATTACTTTGCAAAATTTTATAAGGCAAGGAAGCAAAGATTAACTCATCCAAATCACCCTAAATTTTCTTCATTCTTTCATTGATGAAACTGCACTATAAGCAATTATTAGATATTTATAAATTAATTTGATGCACAAGCTATTGTGCAATATTAACAAAAGAACCATTCTATTTTCATTTACAATTATTCACTTGGCAATAAATACTAAAAAATAGTATGAAATACATCATTTTTTAAAACATTGAGGTGGCCTAATAATTATGGCCAGTAGTGTATATGAACAAGAAATGGTCAGTATAAACAGCACCCTACAATATAACAACTACCCTGGGTACATGACAGCAGCTTCAACAAACTAAGATAGAAGGGTGCAAGAAGATAATATCTTGAGTCTGCCTATCCTATATGAAGGGATTATTAGAAAAAATACAAAAGATTTGTGGTTTCATATAACATCAGGACAACCTTCAAAAGTGGTTCAACACTTTGCAGATACCTTTTATTTCCCATAGAGGAGAGCATGACTAAGAACTGTGTGTACACCATCTCATGCAGCTGCAGTAAGAAATGTAAAGGCGAAATGCCCCCCTTAAAATAAGGCTACAAGTATACAATGTTGCGAATATGACAACAAGGATGAGGACAACAGTCCAAACAGGTAGAAGGTTAAAACTTGGATTGCAGTTGGTTATAATAACAGTAAAATCATTCCTTAGTCTTGATGACATTTTTTTTATTTGTCAAGATGTATGGGAAACTTATTCTGACTTAGCAGTTCAAGTTCAGTCACTTTCCCCACTGTTGTAAAATAGCTTCCCTGTGTCTTTTCTAGAAATATTTTCATGATAATGATTCAGATAAGCTTTCTTCTTTGATACCTTGACATTATAAACTTAAGTGTGGTGTTAGATTGGCAGCTAGGTCTCATCATTTTACTGTTGAAATAGCTTGATGTAACTCTGGAACTCACTTCCAGCAAGAATGATTTCTTGACAATTATGCTCTTCAAAAATTTAAAGGCAATGTCAATAGACATCTGTCTTTTTGAACCTGTTCTTTTATTGTCCTTTCTTCTCATTAACATTTGTTCAGTTTCTTTCACACTCAGTAACCCCTTGTGTCTTAGTGGCCTTCTTTGCTTGGCATGAAACGTATGTCTTGAAGAGTCTTAGAATTTTTGTGAAGTCATTGTAGATACTATACTGGCATCTTCAAACAATATATTTTTGTTAATTTTTTTAGCATTGCTTAAGGAAAAAATGCATTATACCTGGCTATCACAGACAATGCATTTTTCAGAATTTTCAAGATTGTCAGTTAAGTGCCATATGTGATACACATTTTGAAAGAGACATGATTCACTAGGCACAAAGTTATTCCACAGTAGGTTGCCATTGCTTTCTGCAGTAGACTTGTTGCCAGCCAAGGCTATAGATTCCAATCTGTCCTATTATTTAACCCATAACTGGAGGGAAGAGATGGATTAATATCTTTCCCAAGGATATTTGTGCATAAATGAATGCGAGGAATTCAACTGGAATTCGAACTTGGTTCCTGATTTGTTGTTTCGAGTCGATATCCACTGCACCACAATGTACATTCTTGAAGATTATAGTCATGTTGTAATTTCACATCACTTTTTATAGAAAAAGTGAAACAAATGAGACATATAGAGAAGAAATTAAATATTTCTGACTTTTCAAATGGTTTTACTACTTTTGCTTGTGAACAATAAGACATTTTATACTATTTATTATCATAGAATCCATAATTCCATAGATTGTTGTGTTTGCTTCATGGTCTGTATTTCTTGATACTCAAGATACTATTTCTACCATCTTTTATCATTGTAGTGGTTATTCCATAGATCCTGGTTTTCAATATACATCTTCTTATGTATAGGAGAGTTTTGTAATTTGTTTGAAGCATTGTGTATATAAGGTGTATGGGTAGGTATTACAATGCGTTTAGGAAGATAAAGAATATGTTGGGTATTACCTATTTATTATTTATTGATATTTCAAGATCAGAATCTCATCTTCAGAATAGGAGAGCTTGATTTCACATCTGCTGGTGGACCATGCCTTTAAATGAATGGTCCTCTTCCTATGTATTTATAGATTCACAGGCAGCCAATATTAGAAAGTCTTTCATTAATAATAAAAATAAAATTATGTTGTAAAAAAAAAACAATACAATTGGTAAATTTCTTTTATCTTATGAAGTAAATATTTTTCATTTAATTGAACAGAGAATAAGATATTCATAAATGCTAACATTTTTGTTATCTAACAGGATTAATATTACTGCTAAGTAAAAACTTAGCTTCAAGAACTAACTATAGACCTAATTAATAGCTATTATGTACATAATTATTTTATAAAATAATTTACCAGTTTGTACCTTTCCAAGTTTGAAAATTGGGTTCTATACAAATAGTTATATATTTCACCCACATGGCTTTCTGCTAATTTTGTGGGTATTATCCTTGATGAGTTTCATTTCACCTTTTTTTTTTTTTTTTTAATACATTAAACCTTTCACTTGGATTTAGTAAGACTATATGAAACAGTTTGGCCAAGTCTTGCAAACAAACTCTTTTCAATTATATTTCAACTAGCAGTATAGCACGGCATTGCTCGGGTGTAATGAAAGATTTAAAACTAATCCATAGTCCTGGAGCTCAAACTCTTTGGACATTGGCACAAAGACTAAAAAGCAATAGTTGTTTCCAGTTAAAGCAAAACCGTAGACTGAAAGAAAAATGAATGGATGTAAGTCAAATTTTGATTTCCTGGTATAGATATCAAATAATTTTTTGTCGTCATAAACTGAATTTTGAAGGCTAAATAAGTCCTCTGAGTAAATGGTATCATGGCTGAGACTAAAAACTACAATTATAACTACTTAGAGCCAAACCCGAAGCAAAAACTAAAATAAAAGGGCTGAAAAACATACAGACATACAGGCAGATAAATAGACATACACACAAACATTTTGCCTTATATATATATATATATATATATATATATATATAATCGATTTTCTGCACTATTGTAAGAACTGCAACCTTGAAACTTCTGAATATCGTTTCTTATGTCTTTGTCTATGAGTGTATCAAATTTGATTAAAATCGGACCACTCCTTCTATAACCCGATTTTTTCAATTATCAATTTTCAATAGTTATCGTGGGTACCTCAACACAAAACCTAGCTAAGAACACTCGCAGACGCTTATAGTACAACTGTGTAAATTTTCAAGAAAATCTGTTCAGCTGTTTTGGAGTCTATAGGTAACAGACACACTTGACAAATTTGATACACAAAGACATAATAAACAATATTCAGAAGTTTCAAGGTTGTAGTTCTTACAATAGTGCAGAAAATCGATTATTTATATATATATATATATATAAAAGGCAAGATGTTTGTGTGCGTGTTTGTTTATCTGCCTGTATGCCTGTATTTTTTTCAGCCCTTTTATTTTAGTTTTTGCTTCAGGTTTGGCTCTAAGTAGATATAATTGTAGTTCTTAGTCTCAGCCATGATACCATTTACTCAGAGGACTTATTTAGCCTTTAAAATTCAGTTTACAATGAAAACAACTTATTCGATATTGATACCAGGAAATCAAAATTTGACTTACATCTATTCATTTTTCTTTCAGTCTACAATTTCGCTTTAACTGGAAACAACTATTGCTTTTTAGTCTTTTGTGCCAATGTCCAAAGAGTCTAAGCTCCAGGAACATGGATTAGTTTTAAAGCTTTTATTACACCTGAACAATGTCGGGCTATACTGTTAGTTAACACTAATAAAGTTTGATAAAGAATAGCAGTATGCTTGAGCTTTCAAAAATAAATATTTTATTATAATGTCAATAAAACTAGAAAGAACAGCTTTGTTTATCACTATAACATTCTCTAACGTTTTCAACGAGTACAGTGAATATTCTGTTTTGTTAATTAAACGTTGATTTTTAAATAGTCTTTGATCATCAAAAGCTCTAGAATCAGTCTGTATGCTTTGCAAAGCATTTCAATAACCTTTGAATTCATAGAGAAATACAAAGTGTTAAATTTAGCCCAGATATTTGTCTCCAAATTTATCAGTTCTTATGCATTACTGACTTAATAAATCTAATGCCAAGTTCAAATAAAAAGACTTTTTTTTTCAGTTGAGTAATTTTTCACTCTCAAAAGAATTTACTGACATTCACACAAGCATATGAATGTTTGTGCATCTATCTGCAACATTGTTTGGTTAGTAATTAGTTATTATAAGATGAGAAACACAAGAGTCATAGTTCAATTGCTTTTTGCTTATTTGTAATTTTTCTAAGGGATTTAAGCTTTAATATTTTCAAAGTATATGTGCGTTGTGGTGCAGTGGATATCAGCTCAGAACAAGAAATTGGGGAGCCGAGTTCGAATTCCAGCTGAATTCCTTGCATTCACTTACGCGTAAATACCCTTGGGAAAGATATTAATCCCTCTCTTCCCTCCAGTTATGGGTTAATAACAGGACAGATTGGGTTCTATAGCTTTGGCTGGCATCCAGTCTACTGCAGAAAGTAATGGCAACCTACTGTGGGATAATCTTCTGCCAAGTCAGTCATGTTTTGAAAAAGATATGATCGCCCAAGCATGTATCATGTATGGCACTTAACTGACATGATATTTTAATAAACTTTTAGGAAATTCTAATAGCATTCCTTATAAATTTAGGATAATTTTAGGTATTGCCCTATTTTACAAAAGTTTAACACCCAAGACACATTTCAAAATTAAGTTTTCTCTCTTCTCAGTTGTCTTTTAAAAGCCTGATAGATGTTTTTTCTTGTAAAAACTTATTTGTTTTCACTATATTGATGTTCTGCCAATCTGAATTTCCACATCCACTAAGTATCTGTCTTCCACAAAAGATATTTAATATTTCTATTTTTTTTTTAATCTTTGATCTCTGTCATGTTTAACCAAATAAATTTCATGAAATTCTATAATTTAACAAAAACATTTGGCAAATTCTCTTTTTCGTGACAAATTTAGCTTTTAATTTGACAGCTGTTTGAAAATTGCTTAGCAACTGTTTCAGACATCTGCACAAGATTCTAGGCTTTATTTCTTGTTATGAGTTATTTCAGCTTTTCTTATTGTTCAACTTTATATCATAATCTTTATCTATTCTGTCTTTTCCACTGGTAATGGTAATCTAATATGAACTTTATTTTTTTAACAATAATGTTCACCTTGTACAAGGCCCAAGAGCAACTTGAGGTTGGGGGTTACAGAGTAGGAGGCACAGTTTATGGAAATATGTGGGAAAGGTAATGATTAACTTTAGAGTTGTACAAGTTAAGATTGTAATGACTGGGGAAGTCAGTCCCATGAAGCATTGGTTCATGGGAAGATACTCCTTGAGTAGAACTTAATCTCACCAATAGAACATGAAGGGAATGAGCAATGTGTATGGTGGGGGTTGTAATGGTAGAACTAAGGAATGTATTTTGCCTGAATGCTTTCCATGGAAATAGCAGTAGAACAGCTAGAGGCTTGCTTGGGGGTCATTTAATGCCGAAGCATTAGTTGTTTTAGTTTGGAAAAAACGTATTATGGCAATAACATTTTTCCTTCAAAAACGTATTCTTTTTGGTAACACTTTTTCTTCATAAACATGTTTTTGTTAGTAACATTTTTCTTTCAAAAACGCTTTGTTGGTAACATTTTTCATTCAAAAATGTTTTCTTGGTAATATTTTTTCTTCAAAAATTTTTATGTATATATTTCATAAAAGTTTGTTTTTATACTTTCATAATGTTTTGACCCCTGTTTGGAAGGCTAACTATTTGCCCATAGCTGGGACCCTAACAGGTGCTACCACCCTGGGTCAGGGTGAACCTGGGAACAACAGCAATTAAGAGGTAGTTTCATGCTCCTCACAACCTTGAAATCAGAGAACTTGCTGCCGGATGCAGTTTACCATCATGCCAGGACCCAAAAATGGGTGTAAAATTATTCATCACCCACAATGATGCAGAGACACTTTTGGACTCTGGACTATAGCATTTTCAGCCTGATTTGGCTCTTGTAAAGGTAAAGAACAGCAGGAGGATTTAGTTGCTTACTGGAGGGAAAACGAAAACTGATCATTTTTAGCAATTAATCATATGTCAGTTGAGTGCCATACATGATACACACTTTGGGCGATTATGTCTCTTTTGAGACATGACTCACTTGGCAGAAGATTATCTTGCAGGTTGCCATTGCTTTCTGCGGTAGATTGGTTGCCAGCCAAAACTATAGAACCCAATCTACCCTATTATTCAACCCATAACTGGAGGGAAGAGATGAATTAATACCTTTCCCAAGAGTATTTGTGCATAAGTGAATGCAACGAATTCAACTGGAATTCGAACTCAGCTCCTTGATTTGTCATTCCAAGGTGATATCTACTGCATCACAACTCACATCCTAATCATATGTACAAGTTTCATTTGAGGTCTTGGTTGAATTTACGTCCAAGAAGCACAGAAAGCATGTGGTGTCCCAAAGAGAATAACTGTTCATCATGATGAGCAAAAACTTAGAATCCACTTATGGATGATGGAATGTCACTAATTTGGGTTTTGAGGCATTGAATGTAACCAGCCAGTACCCCCACCTTGAGCTGTTAAAGTGAGGTGACTTTGGTCAGTTAGAGATCTGGAGGTGCGTTCATACCATTATAATGTCAGCATATTCACAAATTATTCGAGTATACTTTTAGGCAGGTTACCAAAAGATATATATATTGATTTCATTTATCTAAAGTAGAAAGAAGGTTGAACCAAGAAGCAAGCCTTTGGAGATACCTGTGTCTCAGTGGACTGTTCATTAACAACTATCTTCAGGGACCTATACATGAGGAAGAACTTGATAATTGAGAAGGCTTTTCTAGTGATTCCATAGCTAGAGATCTTGTACCATAACCCTCTATGCTACACCTTGCCAAAAACTTTTTGAAATGTATTTGTTGTTTAGTGCCTCACTGATTTTGCGAGTAATGATAGTTAGGATATCAGTAGTGGATCTAGCCAATCAAAATTTGTACTGCTTGTTGCTAAAAAAGTTGTTCCTATTGAGGTGATCAGCAACCTTCTTGATTATAACTTCAAAGATTTTGCTGATGATACTGAGGAAGCTGATAGGTCTGTACTGTAACAAGGATGAATACTCTTGAAAACAATATATACACTCGACACACTTATAAGTTATTTTATATAAATATGCTTGGTATAAAACATGAAAATGCTAATCATAAAAGCACATATAGCTTGACTGACAATTAATGTCATGGGAATCCTTTTAACTTTTGAATTCATAGGAAAACAAAATTAATGTTTATCTTTTTTAATCCAAAAGGGAATTAGAAAATTTATGTACAGCACATTGCAAAATCTATTAGATTTGAAAAAAAAATGTAGAAATAAGGCATTAAATCAATTTAGAAAATGGATTTGCTGAAGTTGGAATTTATAAAAGAGACAAGCATTTTTATGTTTTTAAATGTTAAAAATTAATGATCATCTAAAACTTGTGGTTGATTGGCAAGAGGTTAAAGAATATGCCTAAAAATACAGTAGCAAATTAATAAAATAAGAATTATGTTTTATAATAAAACTTGCAATTGATAACAACCATAAAATCATTAAAATTAGAAATTTACATTTATAATTTCACCTTGAAGAAAAAAATACTAACAATTGTAAAACATCTTAAATAAAATAATGTATGTGTTGAGGTGCTGAAAGTCTCTTGGCACAACCAAGAAGCCCTTAAAAAAATGTTTAGTCATTTGGTCAGATTTTAGCAAATGGGTCAGTCCCAAAACTTTTCATCACCTCCTTGTATAGTGTGGTAGTATATGTGTGTGCACAAAATCTAACTGTATTTCCAATATATGTTTTCACTCAGTAATAATAGATTTGTAGACAGTAATAAACAATCTTTTGGCAAATTTTCTTAGCTTCATGAATTGATTGGCTTCTCCTATAAATGGGTGACTAAATATGTCATCAATAAAACTCATTTGCTACCATTTTTAAACATAATCCAATCATGCAATCTCTTTTGGTTGTGGTAAAATATTATTTTCAAACTCTGCCAAGCATTTATGGTGAATTTTTGTCTTTCTTACTCACTCTTCCACATTTACTTATTTTTGCAATGTTTGTTTTTTTTTGGGGGGGGGGGGGGTTGTAATGAAGCACACAGCAGTCACCTACATTGTAATCTGTCAATCAAAATTTTAAATTACTTGTGTCTTAAAAACTTAAGTGATCAAAAATTTGTATATTTTGCAGATTAGAGAGCATAAAAGTGGATCATCTTCTATGTGCCTTGTTCCTTCAAGACGTAGGCAATCATGGCCTTCCACTTTTCCCTGTCCCTGGTAGCTCTGAGCACGCCTTCTTCTGTTACACCATGCAATCCTTGTTCCGTCATCCACCTGATTAGGTCCTTCAAATATGTTATCCATTGCTTTCCCCTGTCTCTTTTTCCCTCTATCTGGCCTGTTAGTATCAGATTCTCCAAGCCCTCCTTCCTCATTGCGTGTCCCAGGAACTTCAGCTGCCTCTTCCTGATGCTCAGTATTAATTTTCTTTTTGTTTCCATCATTTCCAAGACCTCATCATTGCTCATATGCTCAATCCATGAAATTCGCAGTATCCTTCTGTAGAACCACATTTCAGTTGCTTCAAGTTTTTCCTTCATCTTTGATGGTATTGTCCAGCATTCACTGCCATATTGAAGGATGGACAGCATGTAACAATCCAGTAATCTCTTCCTACTTTCTAGCAAAATTGTCCTGTTTCTTAATACTTTACTCAACTTCTGGAATGCTTCCTTTGCCATGCCAATTCGCCTTCTGATCTCAGTGTCGCACTTTCCGTCTTCTGTTATAACGCTTCCCAGGTATTTAAATTTTTGTACCTGCTTGATTCTGGTATCCCCGGCCTGTATTTGGCATTTTGGGCTGCCCTTTTTACTGATGACTTTGCATTCGGTTTTTGTGCGGTTTATTTCTAGTCCTTTCTTGTTACTTTCTTCAGCTCCCTTCTGTAAGAGGTCTTGTAGCTTCCTTTCTGTGTCTGCTATCAGCCATGTATCATCTGCATACCTTGGGTTGTTTAAATTGTGGCCTCCGGTTATGAATGCAGGCATAATTTCTAGGGTCCTCAATTGGATAGTACTGCCAGTTATAAAGTGTTTATTTACATTTAGATTAATATCCTTATCTTTGTTGTTATCACAATGTTTTGGCCATTGTTCCATTCAGCCTTCTTCAGATGTCACTCAATCTGAGTAACCTTCAAAGAAATTTAAACTGAACCTTTTATTTATATAAATGGTTTGTTTATAATTTGGGAAAATCTTGCCTGCTCTTTTTTTTCCATCATTTATGAATAATTAAAGCTTCTATTTTTTATGAGAATCTATGAAACCAAACTAATTCTAAAAAAGGTTTTGCAATTATCTTTCTGAAAATTTAATTGTGTCAATTCAATAGTTATATTAAGTAAATGCTCTAAAGTTAGGAAACTGTGGTCTTTCATTCTGTCAAAAATTAGCTTCCATATTAAAAAGAAATTGTATTAAGTATGGGAAAGAGTTTCCAGAGTTTTCTTTTTTGAAAAAACTTATTTTCTGCAATTTTTTTTTCATAAAAGAGTTCTAGGAACTTTTGCAAACACTTCATGAACTTTATGTATTTCATGTTGACCAATTTCCACAGAATCAAAATGTCAAATGGGATTGGCTGAATTCTAATTTAAAAAAGAAGAAAAATATAAGCTAATGAAAAATATAAATTAGCTGATGAGGATAACAACATTTCTTTTTTCATAATCAATTGTACCTTTTGAAATCACAACTGTAATATCTAAGGTAGTGTTTCCCAACCTTTTTGGCCATACCCCACCTAATCACCTCTAGAATCCTGATGTCCCCCCACTTCCATATATTGATATATAATTCTTATGTGAAAAGTAAACTCCATTTTAGGTGATGCTTAAAACACCAATACTTTGATTTAAGCTTTTATTTTAAACTTAAAATTTAAAGTTTGTTTAAAGTTCAAACTGCCTTAAAGCATTAAGGTGGCTTAAAAAAAGTTAAGAAAAACATGGCATCCATGAAAAACAAAAAATAAATAAAAGACAATTAAAGTTCTGAGCAAGAAATTACCAAAAAATAAAATATTAGGGATTGTCTTATATTATTTTTATGTTTATATGAAACAATCAAATAAAGTTTCAAGGCATGTAATAGAGAATTGAAATATTGAAATTTATAAACAAAAACTAATTTCAAAGGAACCTTTTTTCTGTAATACTTTGAACAGTACTTTTAATAAATTGTACAGTAAAATAAAGATATCAAATGCAAAATATCATTCATTTTATTTCAGAAAAGTATTTTTTAATGCCATGAACACAGAATAAAAGAAAGATTTGAAAACTTTGCAAAATGAAGTTCTAAAATTATTTTAAAATGGAAGGTATTCACCAGGTGGCAGTGCAATCGATGGTAATTTACAAATCCAAGACAAATAATGAATGAAATATATGTAACATTGATAAATTTTTATTTATTGGAATGTTTTGGCCAATAGATCACAAGAACAAAGACTTTTATTAGCAAAACACCTAACAATCGAATTGCCCACTAAAAAACCAAATTGCCCCCCTGTGGGGCGTACACCCCACATTGGGAATCACCGTTCTAAGGTAAAGAAAAAATATTTAGAACCTCTTTGCTCTTTTGAACAAGTTAGACTGAGAAGTTTCCTCTGGAGTCAATTTGCCTTCAGATGTAACAAAAATAATCCACCCCTTCCCTTGACAATATGAGCAATAGTTTGGGTTACCTCAACTAATCCTGAAAAATTATACAAGTAAACAAAAAGTTTAATGCTGATTAATCTAAGTATTTGTTGAATTGTAAATTCAAAACAGCAATAGAAAACGGCCTGAATTTCCATAATACAAAAGCAGCATATTTCATATTTCAGCATTGTAAACTTTCTTACAGCTTTGGTATAAATCATTTTTCAGCAAAGTCATTTCATTATAAATAATGGCATTTTAAAATAATGTTTAAAATACAGAAATGACAAAAACTCCCAAATATTTAGTTTCACTTCTCTTGACACATCTGGAGTATCTTGTCTAACTGAGTCTTTGTTGAGTGATATGCATATAAGTCTTCCTATGGTTTCTGCTATCATCACTAATCTGAATACCTACAAAGCATGTAGACCTGATGGTATCCCTGTAATAGTCATTAAGAAATGTGCTCCCAAATTGGATCCTGTTTTCTCTAAACTGTATAATAAATGCTTTGCTGACTCTTGCTTTGCTGTTTGTTCGAAATCCTCATAAGTTGTTCCAGTCTTTAAGTACCAAAGTGAATTGTCTAACCCTCCTAACAAATGGATTATTACCTCTTTTTGGCAAACTGCTTGGGGCTCTAATTAATGCTGAATTAGTTAAGCATCTCACATTGTAGGACCTTCTTTCTAGCAAACAATATGACTTTTGTTTCTCTAGGTCAACTATTGATGTATTAATTATAGAAAGAGTCTGTCAAACTTTAGATAACAATAATGAAACTCAGGTTGTTACATTGGATATCTAAGAAGCATTTGACAGGTTTTTGCCTGCTGATCTTATGGTGTCTCCAGGCAAATTTTTGAACTGATTCAGTTTCTCTTATCAAATCATGAAATGAGAGTTGCTTATAAGGGCCACTCTTCTAGGTCCGTCAGCACCAATGCAGGTGTGCCAATGGGCTCTACTCTTGGTCCCAGTTCTCAGGTTGAGATATATGCTTATGACAACCATTTACTTCTATCTTGATACTAAGTCTAAGCACTTTAATAAGATCAAATTGGCAGCTAATCTCACAAACAAACTACAGTCTGTTGTTAACTAGAACAAAGAATGGCTTGTTAATTTTAACATGTCTAAAACTAAATTTTCTATAAGTGTACCATTCATCCAATCTTATATTGCTGCCACATTTGGTCTGGTGTTTCTGCTACTTAGAGATTCTTGCTAAAATTCAAAGAAGAATCAGCAATATTATCGGTCCTGACCTGACATTTCTGTTTCAGTCACATTCCCACTGCTCTAAGATTGCCTCTCTGTGCCTTTTCTCTAAATACTTTCATGGTTATTGTTCAGATAAGCTTTACACTATGATACTTAGACTTTATGAATTTAAGCAATTTGAATCAATTTACAGTTGAATTGGTTTTGATGTAACCATAAGTTCTATGCTAACAGTTTCTTTTCTTGCACTTCTCCCTTGTGGAACTCTCTTCCGGCTCCATGCTTCTTGGCTAACTTTTATCTTCAAAAATTTAAATGTAATTGCAATCATTATCTATGTGATTACTCTTCTATCATTCCCACTCCTTCATAATGTTTCTGTTTTCTAATTTTTTAATATTTACAGTATTTCTAATTATAAATAAACTAGCAGTATAGCCTGGCATTGCTTGGGTGTAATGAAAGATTTAAAACTAATCCATGGTCCTGGAGCTCAGACTCTTTGGACATTGACACAAAAGACTAAAAAGCAATAGTTGTTTCCAGTTAAAGCAAAACCGTAGACTGAAAGAAAAATGAATGGATGTAAGTCAAATTTTGATTTCCTGGTATCGATATCAAATAAGTTTTTTTCATTGTAAACTGAATTTTGAAGGCTAAATAAGTCCTCTGAGTAAATGGTATCATGGCTGAGACTAAGAACTACAATTATACCTACTTAGAGCCAAACCTGAAGCAAAAACTAAAATAAAAGGGCTGGAAAAAATACAGACATACAGGCAGATAAACAGACACACACACACAAACATCTTGTCTTTTATATATATATATATATATATATATATATATTATCGATTTTCTGCACTATTGTAAGAACTGCAACCTTGAAACTTCTGAATATCGTTTCTAATGTCTTTGTCTATGAGTGTATCAAATTTGATTAAAATCGGACCACTCCTTCTATAACCCGATTTTTTCAATTTTCGATATTTATCAGGGGTACTTCAACACAAAGCCTAGCTAAGAACACTCGCAGACGCTTATAGTACAACTGTATAAATTTTCAAGAAAATCAATTCAGCCATTTCAGAGTCTATAGGTAACAGACACACACACAGACAAAGTTCCATTTATAAATAAGTTTAGATAAGATATTTGATTTTAACAAGGTTTACTTTTTTCTTTCCTCCACCACCACCATTATATCAAAATGTCAAATTGAAAGAATAAAAAATTGTTTTTGGCTTTGTAACAAAGATGGTCATTAAACTCAGATATTTATGTATTTAAATTATTTTTCTTGTCTCTTTTTAAGAGTCTATTATTTTTATTTGCTTGAATAAAAAAAAAACTGTCAATAAGGTATTTGAAAAAAAAATACGAAAATATTTTTTTAATTATTTTCTCAGAATTATCTAAAGACTGAATCTTGTAAATATTTATCATCATCCCTAATTTTAGAAATGAGTTTTGTTTGGTATTTCTTCACAGAAAAGCCTAGAAACAACTGATCGCTTGTACAGAATGGGAGAACAATTAATTCAAGATGAACATTATGCAATGGACAGTATTAGACCAAAACATGCAGAACTTCAGCGCATACGAGATCAGTATAAAAGGATGCTACGACAAAGAAAAGAAGTTTTATTTAAAGCAAGAGACCTACATGACAGAATAGATCGGGTAAGTATGACGTTTATTATTATTACTTTGTCTTCTTTTAATCGAAGCGAGCTAAAAATAGGGTTTCGACATTAAAACACTTTGCAATAACACAATGATTCATTTGGACTTGATTCCTTATTTTTGGTGGTTTTTATTACACTGTTTTGGTTACTCTACTCAAAACCTTTTTCTAGATAAATTGTATCTAGTAACAAAAGAACAATATGTGTCCACCTAGGATAAAATAAAAGATTCCATTCAACATTCCCTGAGGATTATCCAACGTGACTGGCATCTGAGAAAAACAGGGAAGCATTGTAATTGAAGATGCAAGTTAAAAGAATCATTGTGCAATAACAACAACACTTTGTCTCAGAAAAGAATCCTTGCTGTTAATTTCAAGATAATTGTCCAAAAGAACCAGGAAATAATTATGTATCAGTCGCTATGTCTTTTCTATATATTTTATATCCATACTTATAACAGAATATAAAATTATAGAAATTAGCTTCCATATTAAAAAGAAATTGTATTAAGTATGGGAAAAAGTTTCTAGTTTTCTTTTTTGAAAGAACTTATTTTCTGCAATTTTTTTTTTTTTCATAAAGGAGTTCTAGGAACTTTTGCAAACACTTCATGAACTTTATGTATTTCATGTTGACCAATTTCCACAGAATCAAAAGGTCAAATGGGACACACCAAAAGAAATTAGCCATTCTTCCTTTGAAAATGATGTGAAATCGTCTACTTTTTACTTTTATTGAAATAATTCAACATAAGTAAAAAAAAATATTTTCAGCAAATATTCTGTTTATAACTTGGTTGTAAATTATTAATCCTTTTTCTAAAAATGTTTTCCAAAACAGTTGTGGTTTAAATGTCAAAATAAAAACAAAAATTCTTTTACTTTCTTGAGGAATAAAGCACACACCAACAAACAGATTAGAATGAAAACAATTTACTTATCAAAGACTAAAATAAAGAAAATCTTGTGCACAAAAATCAATACATCCTGGGAGCAGCCAAAAAAAAAAAAATTTGGCTCATTTGAGTTTATATTCTCCACTGTCCCTTACGACCTAACCCATTTCACCTCATCTTCCATTTCTGCACCATAGTCACTAATCACATCACATGTATCAGTCAGTTAAGTGCCATACGTGATACACGCTTTGGGTGATCATGTCTCGCAAGAGACTGGGTAGAAGATTATCCCGCAGTAGGTTGCCATTGCTTTCTGTGGTAGACTTGTTGCCAGCCAAGGCTATAGAACCCAATCTTTCCTATTATTTAACCCATAACTGGAGGAAAGTGACGGATTAATACCATTCAAAAGGGTTTTTGTGCATAAGTGAATGCAAGGAATTCAAGTGGAATTTGAACTCGGCTCCTTGATTTGTTCTTCCAAGTCAATATCCACTGCACCAATCACATCACATCACATGTATACCTGATCTTAAAAGTCACTTCACACAATCCCCAAGCCAACAAATACAAAACAAAAATATAAAATACATGTCTTCACCACCTTGTACAATTTCAAAGTCATGCATCCAGCAAGAAAAATGTCACTCACTATGTGACCTTTGCTGAGGCCCCAGCGTGAACTGCAGCGCCTCTTCTGACACTGACTCATCAACCCTTTGTACCTCCAGAAAATGTTTTGTACTGTATCAACCAACATCAATGTCAGTACAAGCTTGTTACTTCTCCCTTTCCTCATTGTGAAATACAGCCTGAATCACTAAGTTTCACTCAAACCTCTTCCCCAATTCAAACAGACACAAGTATTTTCCCAATTATATCCATTGATATCAAATTGATAACCTTCAAGATGGCATGTATTCGAGCTGTATTGATGGCTAATTATATCCATTGATATCAAATTGATAACCTTCAAGATGGCATGTATTCAAGCCGTATTGATGGCTAATTATTTCCATTGATATCAAATTGATAACCTTCAAGATGGCATGTATTTGAGCCGTATTGATGGCTAATTATATCCATTGCTCAGACTGTTGTCTTCATCTTGCCATATTCATGACACTTTAGTAGTTATATGCTTTGACCTTCTGTTGATTAGAATTTTGAACTAAAGTCTATTTCATTCACTGATGTAAATTGTTCTTGTTTCATGAGTCTTGCTACTTCCGGATGTCTCAGTTTTCTCCATTTTTCATTATTTTTTTTGTTCACCACTGCTATAGCCAGGTATTGAACTCACAACTCTTTGGGTCAAAATCAATCCAACCAAAAATCTAAGTCAGCCAAGCATAGAATGAATAAAATAGGGAAACCAATAATACACAGTGCTAGAGAAAACTAATTACAAACATCAAGATTGTAATTTTTCTGGTTAAAAAAAAAAAAAAAAAAAAAAATGATAACTGCAACATTAGGTTTATAGGTCCCAAAAATTTCTACACTGATGTCCTCAAGGATACATGTGTTAGTTGGATCCAGTGACTTGAAAAATAATTCTTGACTTCTCAAGAAATGTGATGAATATGGCCGACATACATATTTACTTAGCCCATGTTTGAATGAGAATATATATCATCAATCCAATTGAGCAGCAACCAAAAGAAAAAAAAAGGATAAAACCTTCTGCTAATTTCAGCTTATCTTCTTCCTTTTAACCAACCTATCTTATCTCAATCCCCATCTATACATGGGCCACATTACCAATTATATTATAAACTTGAGAAATCAAATCACATATTAACTTTAATAATTAAATTACACTTTGAATTAATATCTCTAAAAAAATTTTTTACATTTTATACAGAAAAAACTCAGAAGAAAAATAAGATGTATTTTTGTACTAAATACAGAATTTTCAAAATATTACTTTTTGATTTAACATGGATTATAATGTATATTGACTTAAGTCAGTCAGTCAGTTAAGTACCATACGTGATACACACTTGGGCGATCGTGTCTCAAAAGAAACATGACTGACTGGGCAGAAAAAGATTATCTCGCAGTAGGTTGCCATTGCTTTCTGCGGTAGACTGATTGCCGACCAAGGCTATAGAACCCAATTTGTCCTATTATTTAACCCATAACTGAAGAAAGAGACGGATTAATACCATTCCCAAGGATATTTGCGCGTAAGTGAATGCAAGGAATTCAACTGGAATTTGAACTTGGCTCCCCGATTTGTTGTTCCAAATCAATATCCACTGGATCACAATGCACATGATAGGGTACCAAACCCAATCTAGAACCCAATCTGTCATGTTATTCGACTCATAGCTAGTGGGGGAAGAAATGTATTATATTATTAAGTAGTAATTAGTGGAGGATCAGTTTATTATTTCATTACAATAGAAAACTGATCTTCCATTTTATGACCAGTAGAAGCCTTAGTCAAGATTCTAACTATTATATCCAGTCAGTCAGTTAAGTGCCATACATGATACACGCTTTGGACAACCATGTCTCGAAAGAGACATGACTGACTGGGCAGAAGATTATCCCACAGTAAGTTGGCATTGCTTTCTGTGGTAGACTGGTTGCCAACCAAGGTTATAGAACTCAATCTGTCCTATTATTTAACCCATAACTGAAGAAAGAGATGGATTAATACCATTCCCAAGGATATTTGCGCGTAAGTGAATGCAAGGAATTCAACTGGAATTTGAACTTGGCTCCCCGATTTGTCATTCCAAGTCGATATCCACTGCACCACATCCGCACATTGACTTAAGACAACTATCAAATTCTGAATATAATATTATTGGATATATTTTATCCAAGTAGTTTTGTTAAGTTTTGAAACAATATTAATTTTTTCTTCTATTTACCTTTAGGACATGGGCAATCATGGTTCTTCACAATTTCTTGGCCTTTGTAGTTCTTAATAAATTTTGTCTTTTTCCATTATCCATTTACTCAAGCCTGCTAGGTAGATTATGTGTTGCCTGTCGCTCTTGCTTTCAGTTAGTTCTGTGAGTATCTAATTTTCTAAGCCCTCTTTTCTCATTATGTGCACTAGAAATTTCAACTATTTCTTCTTGATATTAGGTATAATTGTTTTTCTGTTTCCATTTTCTCTAAAATTTTGTTATTGCTCTCATCTAGTTCATGATATTCTCAACATTCCTTTTGTTGCCTAAAGTATCTTTATCAGAGAGAAGATTGTCCAGCATTCACTGCCATATAGGAGGACTGATATTATATAACAGTGTTCAATACTCTTTTCTTTGTTTCTAAAGAAATTTTCCAATTTCTTGATACTTTACCCTCCTTTTGGAAGGCATCTTTTGCTAGCCAAATGCAGCTTTGGATTTCAGTATCACACTTTCTGTCTTCAATTAAAACACTTTCCAGATATTTAAGTTGTACTCATTTTGGTATCTTCAATCTGTAGTTGTGTGATGTGTGGTTCCTTTTTAAAGAACCGTGTATTCCATCTTTTTGCAATTGATAATTAATCATTTCTTCTTGCTTTCCTTCACTACATTCTGTATGAGTTTTTGTAGTTTGTTTTCCATGTCTCCTATCAACACTGTATCTATCTGTATATCATATGTTGTTAAGATTGTGGTTGCCAATAATAAATCCACATAGGACTTTTAATTCTCTCAGAATCGCCTCACTGTACAAGTTGAATAAGTCCAGTGATTCCATTTTTATCTTAATCTTTTTATTTTTGTATATTTACTGAATTCATTTTCTATTCATATGAAGACAGTTTGCCAGTATATAGGTTCTGGGTTATTCTAATATCCTCCCCAAATATGTCAAGGTTACCTAGCATTTCCAACAGTTCTTTGTGACATACTTTATCAGATGCTTTCCCATAATCTAAAACACAGTTACAGATCTTTCTGCATTTGTATTACTCTTTTTGATATAATTCTGAGCATGAATATTACATTTTTTTGTTCCAGTGTCTTTAATGAACCCACTGTTCTAGTTTTATTTCCCGTTCACTCTATCCATCAGAATTTGCATGATAAATTTTGTTGCATGGCTCGTTAGGCTAATTGACTGGTGGAGTCCATGTTTGCACCTGACTTTTAAGACAGTACAATGAAAATAGGTCTTCTGGTATATCGCTACTAAAAGTAAAAATTGTATATATCAGAGTTATTTCCCTTGATTGAAAAGTCTACATTTTCAATTGAAGGATTTTGTTTTTTTAAATATCTTACATTCCAACCAAATATAAAACATATTTAAATCACTGACAACTTTTTACATTCCATTCTAAGTATAAACACTGATAAAAAATGTTTTTAAATTCTAAATTCATTCACTTTCTTATTTGTTTTTCCCCAGGCGAATAAATGGTGTAACCGAGGTTTGGATTTATTAGCAAATCAACAGATTGAAAAATTTCAGACTCAAGGTGGAGCTGACAAAGCTAGTCATGAAATCAGAGAATTTTTGCAAAAAGCTCATAGTCTCAACCTAAGCAATCCTAGAGAATTCCGTAATTTATTTGAAGGTATCATGAATCCAGAAGTTAAAGTAAGTCCACACTTTCTTCATGAGAAATTTGTTGGTAACGTTTCAAAAATAGTGCATTACATTCAAACATTACTTAAATTTATAAGTTGAAGAAAACACTTGGATTGAAAATATTTCTGCCATTTTCATTTTTGTTAATGTCAATTCGAATTACAATTAAATTTCACTTGATTAATTATGAATGCAAATTGAGTTGATGATAGACAAGAATTATCTCCGCCTCCTCCAAGTATGCATACATGCAATTATTGTATTTAAATTAGTATCCTAGGCAAGTTGGTCTGTTTTGTAATTTTCTCTGTAAAAAGATTTTGTATTTGCAATTAAATATAATAAAAAATGAAAACTAATAAAATATTAATTTTTTAGCTTATGACCTTATATTTTCCCTCCTCAAGTTCATCTGTAAAAACCTCGTCAACCATTTTCAGACATTTTAAAATCAATGATTTTCCATCAGATTTACGTTTCAGAAAAAAAATGCTAAACAAAGCCTTTGTTATTTCAAGAAATATATAAATGATATGTGAGGCAAAGAATGAATGAATATTCACAATTACTACAAATTTATTTAAAACAAAGGATGGTGGATGTGGAAAAATTATAAGCAAATGTACACTTATTTTTTTTTTAAATTATAATTTAGTAATATGCAATAGTCTTTTTTTTAATTTTGTTACAACCCAAGAGGTCAATATTTACATACATATTATATTTTTCTTAAGAGGTCAAAGTTTCAAAAGTCCACAAAGAAAATGAATAAAGTTTGTATTCCAGATACAGTTTTCATTTTTTTTTTCTCCGGATTGCTGAAGAATGAACGAATATTCACAATTACTAAAAATTTATTAATAACAAAGTATGTTGAATGTGGAAAAATTATAAGCAAATGTACACTTTTTTTTTTCAAACTGTATTAAAATTATGATGTACAATTTTTTTTGTACCGTAAATATATCCCAGTATATTTGAAATTAAATTTCGTAGTTAAATTTTTCTATGTTTTTCTAAGAGAACAGTTAGGTGGTTTGAAACGCTGTTACAATAAATGGAATCAACATTTATTTCTCGTCATACTGTATTTCCTTTTATTGTATCTCTTTGTCCTTTCTTTTTCTCTTCTTGCTTTCCATTCAGTTTTTTCTGTTTCCCCTTTTTTCTTTACATTAATCAATCATCTATCTTTTCTTTATCCTTGCTTTCCTCTTTTTTTAGGGTTCTTTTTCAAATGAGCGAGAAATTTTTGTAAATAACCATTACAAATGTCTACTCTAATATGGACATGTGAGCGTCTATGAAAAATAAAATAAAATAAATTTTTTTTTGGTTGGGGGGGGGGGGGATATTTTAAGGACCAACTGTTGTATCATTTGGGTCTGACAAACCGCAATAATAGCATCAGGACACAGTGAAATATGTATTACCCATTGTAATAACTTAAAATCTTTTATAAATTATATATATATATATATATATATATATATACAAGTGGATAGATATATATTCCACAGTTTAATATTTACATTTTATAAAATACGGAAGCAGAGCATTTATAGTTCTTGAGCTGCAGTATGTTGTTATTATAACAATAATAACTAATATATATATATATATATGTTACAAACAAAACTTCAAAAATTACATAATTCAGATGATTGTTTCATCAAAATATATACTAAAAGGAAATAGCTTGTGCATTTAAATCATAAGTTTACAAGTGATCCTTTTTTTCATGAGTTGTAATAAAATCCAAATGGCTCATTAAAATCATCTTTCTTATGAATTATAAATTGGTCCTTTTTACTTTTTCTATATTGACAAATCAAGATCATTCAGAAAAAATGCTTCTCTCAAATACTCTCTTAGATTATTTTGTCCAATAAAATTTCACAGTTGTTTCAGAGGAGAAAAAAGGGCAAATGTAGAATGTGGAGAAAAATTGTTTTATTGAAATATTATATGCAATTTGATCACAAAAAAGCATGTCCAAAATTATTCTTTGTCATCCTACAGAACAGAAATCACCAATACAAAAAGAATTTGAGTTTTCTCCCTTACATTAGAGATTTCCTGTTACATTAAACAAATCTAAACAGAATTTGTACAGTGGTGCAGTAGTGTATGCTTCAGGACTGGAGTTAAATAGAGGGTAATATTTGAAGTGTTCATTTCTCATTCTAATGATGGTTAAAAATGGTTAAAATTAACTAAGTAATGAACTCAGGTTAAAAGTTGTGACTGCTCACAATGAAAAGAAAGGTTATGAAGCAATATCCAAGCAATTTCAAGAGCCAAATCCACCAATTCAAATCTTTATAAATCAAATAAAAAATGTCTGCGCCATAAAAGAAACCTTAAAGGATAAAGATGGATATGCCTGATATTGCTTCTTGCATGTAAAGGTTTCAAATTGGTCTAGTAAGAGTCCATACTTTAATTGTGAATTTGTGGAAAGAGCTGAAGACAAGTAATGATGAAGCAACTTTCTAAGTTTAAGTATATAGCTTCTTTAGCAAAAGATTGGGCCAAAATCCCTGTTGAGAATTTCTGGAATCTGAAATATGAGGATCAGTTACAGATGGTGATAGTCTAATAAAAGCTTTGTAACTGATTATTAATATATGGATATGAATAATTTTGATTGTCTTTTGTATGACAAGTAATACTTTAATGACAGTTTTCCCTATATTCCTCATGTGTTTCCTTCTTTCACGAGTCTTTCTTTCTATGTCAATTTGGATCAGAAAAGAATAGTTCTTTTACAAAAATTTTGAAGAAAACAGTTTGCAAGAGTATGAATAATCTGAGGCTTAAACTGTAAATTGTTAAAAGAAAAAAAGGATGACTGCTTTTAACAGAATGTGTATTGCTATTTATTAAATAATGATAGATGACAGTCATACCATTGCCTTCCAATGTGTCCATATTAAATGCTAATAATTTAAACAATTAAAACAGACAAAATATAACTTTTAAAACAAAGAGAATTAAGTGAAGAAACATCTCTCTTACAATTTTACCACACAAGTTTGTTTTTTTATTAATACATAGTGGGGCAGAGCAACTTGCAGATATACATGTAATTCTTTAAACAGCATCAATTACAACATTTAAGTTTTATTTTTTATTAGCTTTAAAGATGACATCAGTCAGATGGCGTCCATTCTGCTCAATAAACTGGGTTAATCGTACTCTGCTTCAGGGCACCAAATTCAAATAAGCAAGTTGCTCCGCCTCACCCTGGACAATAAATCTTCAGAATTTAAATAATCCTGAATTTCTCCACATATTTCTTTTTTTTACTATCTATGAATTGCTATTCATTCTTGGAAAATATAGTGGCGTGGTTAATTGTTTCTTTTTCCATGGTTAGGAATTCAGAGTTTTCCTTCTCCTAGACTAGTTGCCAGCCAAGGTTAAAGGACATAGCCTACAAGGCTATTTAACTCAGAGAAGAAAAAAGATGGTTTCATATCTTTCCCAAGGACACATAACAAAAGTACTTTATCTATAATCAATGTGTAGCATTTAATAAAAAATGTATGAAGTGAATTTAGCTTAACTACATACAACTATTAAATATCTTTTGAAAGTAAACATTTTAATCAGACAAGTTGTAAAATATTATATAGATGATTAAGTTATAACCAGAATATTATCAATGGATTTAGATTTAAAAATAAATTCCATAATGAATGATAACTAAGGTAAACTGGAGACTCTAGCCTTGGCTGGCATCCTGTTGAGGAAAAAGAAAGGTGAATTTAGACCAGTAGAGCATAGGGTTACTATGAAGTGTGATAAGGAAATTTCTTGCATTAAAGTTTGGTTTGGCCTTTCACTGTAGCACTAATCTCAATCACAGAGACTGCATAGAATGCATCTGAACCTGCGCAACCCTTTACCGACCCTAAGAGCAAAACACTCATACAGCCCTTTACCCGCCCTCAGAGCAAAACACTCATACAACCCTTTACCCACCCTAAGAGCAAATCACCCTTTACCCATCCTAAGAGCAAAGCACTCATACAACCCTTTACCTACCCTAAGAGCAAATCATTCATACAGCCCTTTACCCACCCTAAGAGCAAAACACCCATACAACCCTCTACCCACCCTAAGAGGAAAACACTCATACAACCCTCTACCCACCCTAAGAGGAAAACACTCATAGAACCCTCTACCCACCTTAAGAGCAAAACACTCATACAGCTCTTTACCCACCCTCAGAGCAAAACACCCTTTACCCACCCTAAGAGCAAAATACTTTATTCACATGTACATGTCCATTCTGGAAAGAAATCATTTTGACAAATGAATGATCCACTCAAAAATGAAATTATTGAAATATTTTGTTTTACCCTTTAACAATTCAATGATGAATTGATATTTGTCTTCTTTTTGGGGATTTTCAGGCGATCGTACAGGATTTACTCAAGCGTATGGATGAAGTACAAGGCATGTGTGAGAAAAGACTGAGCAGCTTGCAGAAGGTAACTAACAGTAAGACACGACCTGTCCAGTTAGTTCAACCAAAGCAGATAAAACAGTGTGTAACTTCAGGCAGCAGCAGTCAGGGTAGCAGTAAGCGTACAGGGTCACCACAACCACCCCATGCTCGTTCTACTCCCACTACTTCCTCTTCTTCAGGAACTTCATCTCACAACAATGTGGGAGAGACAAAGAGTGTTAGAAAGAAGGCTTCTTCTGGACTAGAGATGTCAGCCAGGGTAGGAGAGATGGTTCAGTCATAACCATCAGACAGTTTTCTGTTTAAATCCACAATCACTTCTGTGTCACTTCCCAACAATTGTGCCTGTGCTTAAATTGCTTATCTTGTTCTGAAAGTTCTCCCCATCTTTGCTTATACACTTTCTTCATTTTGCATTCTTTTTTTATCTTTCAATTTATTCATAAAAAAAAAATTATTTCAATCTTGGATGCTTGAAAAAAAAAAAATTACAATGAAAATGCTAATCTAAAAGTTTTATTTTTATAGAAGAATATTTTAAAGTTATTTTTATAACATTTTTAAACTAGTTCTAAAAATGTAGTTTTTAAAATTTTGGAATCAAAACATACTTCACTAATCTAGATTTTCTGAATAATTTATTCTGAATTACTCAAACAGTTAAAAGAAAAATAATGCCCCAAAATGATTTTATATCACATGTTCACTAGAAAGATTTATATGTAATTCTTAGATAGTCTGAAAATTGAAATTTTTTTTTTTTTTTTTTTTTTATAAGCGTTTCACCCCGAGCAAGGCATGTCACTGCCACTACTGCACAGGGGGCTACATAGAGTGGAGAAAGGATGATTAAATATAGGAAATGTCAGAGGGTGGGTGATAGGCGGGTAAGGATACCGAGAATGAGGGTTGGGTAGATGAGAGTGTTCTGAGAATAGTTGGGAGTTAATGTGATAGGAGGTGTCTATTGACCCTACATTTAAACACCTGGAGATTGTAACTGTCGGGAAAGCAGACTTGTGGAAGGGAGTTCCACAGGCGGGAAGCGCGAGAAAAGAAGCTGTTGGAGTAGAACTTACGGTTACATCTTATTTGTTTAACTGTAAAAGGGTGGGACCTAGTTGCTAATCTAGTATCTCGTGAATACTCTCAGTTCTCTCTATTCTTTAGAAACTGCTTGTATAGATATATGAATACATTTATCTAGATTCACAGATCTTTGTTCTCTTTAATTGAGAATGGAGAATCGGATTCTTACTTAAAGAATGAATATAAAATTGAAGCCTCTTATTACATCTTTTTTGGTGTTAAAATTTTACTGATTGAACTAATAATATATATTGACATTCTTTAAAAAACAAATAATCTATATAATTGTTGTAGTGTGGAATGAAGAGATACACAGTGAAAAATAGATAAACTACTTTATTACCAGAGTGGTACAACCAAGATGTTTATATAATATTTACAGTCTCTCACAGTAGTAGGTGTTACTTCACAAAGATGTGATAATGACAACTCCTCGTGCTAAATGCACATTATCTTTTATACATCCGGGTGACCGGATGTCACATGGTACAAGCCACAACACCACAATAATACTAAAATCTGATTTTGTATGTCTGTAACCTTGGAATAATTGAAATTATATATTGTATTAGAGTGACCATAAAATATGCTAAATTAAAGGCAAAAAATAAGCAGGATGATTTGCAAATTTCCACTTAACTGATTAAAAAAGATTTTAAAGGGATCTGAAATTCTGAAATGGTACATTGTTTTTTTTTGTTTTTTTTTTAAATCATCTCACCCCAAGCAAGGCATTCCACTGCCACTATTGCGCATGGGGCTACATAGGGGAAGGTAAAGAGAAGGAGTGGTTAGACATAGGGAATGTCAGGAGGAAGGTGACAGATGAGTAAGGATAGCGAGGATGAGGGTTGGGCAGATGGGAAGAGTGTTTGATAGAATGGGAGCAGGTTAGTGTGTTAGGAGGTGTCTATTGACCTTACATTTAAAAATGTAAGGTCAATAGACACCTGATTAAAAATCAGGTGTCTATTGACCTTCCATTGTTATCAGAGATATTGAATTAAGAAACTCTTGAAATGTCTTAAAGAATGCAAATAAATAAAAATGTTAGGTGTTTTGCAACTGAATGATAATACTGAGGAAATACTGGGAAAAACATTTTCATAAGAGAGAATTATTAAATGTTAATTAGTACTTTATTTATTGATACAAGTTGAGACAAAAGTTCTATCTGATAGTTTACATTGAGGTAGAAATCAATGAAATATGTTATGTAACCATTAAAAATAAAAAGAATTAACTAAAAAAAATTACAAGACAAATATTATTAACAGAATCTGGACATTATTTTTGACTCAACCTGTATTATTAATAAATAAAGAATTATTTCCTCCCTGGCATATACAAAAGAATACTAAATACTTTTTTTTTTTTATTTAGAATGGCTACTTGATTCAATTTTGGGAATTGCATAGGACTGAAAATTTACCAGCAGCTTCTCTTAATACATAAAATATGACAATTTGTGAAGGAGTGAATTCAATGATAATCTTATTTTCTCTCAAATGGTTTTCTTATCAACTTTGAAAATGTAGATGCTATTTTCTAAGAATAACTGAGATTTGTTTAGTATCTCCTTGTAAGGATCAAGCTTATTACCCAGTAGTAATGATGTAAAAAACCAACTTGCTGGTCATTACCCAGCATAGAGAAAGCTTGTCTAAAAAGTAGATGACTCTCCTTATTCCTGAAAGGCTTGATTACACAATCATCACTAATCTGGATCTCTACTTTAAAAAATGACAAACACATTAAAAGATAAGTTTACATTCTTCTTTTCATTGATTTTTGCTATCCTCTGATTTTTTTTTTTTAATTCAATCCTTGGGTGGAAAATTTTAGCAAAAAGAAATTTCAGTCTTTGTTTCTCATCTGCATTTATGGGAATTTAAAAATGAAATTCATTACATTTTATCCATAAAGCTTTGCTGATCGACAAATATTTCCAAGTGTTGACATTTATGAAAATTTGTTCATTTTCTTAAAATGTATCAGAACATTGAGGAACTTATTTGGTTTGGTACCCTATCATGTGCATTGTGGTGCAGTGGATATCGATTTGGAATGAGAAATCTGAGAGCCGAGTTCAAATTCCAGTTGAATCCCTTGCATTCACTTACACACAAATACCCTTGGGAAAGGTATGAATTCGTCTGTTCCTTCCAGTTATGGGTTAAATAATAGGACAGATTGGGTTCTATAACTTTGGTCAGCAACCAGTCTACCGCAGAAAGCAATGGCAACCTACTGCAGGATAATCATCTGCCCAGTCAGTCATGTTTCTTTCGAGACATGATCGCCCTAGCGTTTATCACTTATGGCACTTAACTGACTGACCCTATCATGGCATTTTTTAGGAAAATAGGTGTTACCTGGCAGTGCTTAATATCCTCTCTATGTGACAGGTTGTATTTGGTTACATGGTCCCAACAAGAAGTAACAATCCCTGACTTGACATTTATGATTATTTTCATTAGAAAAAAAACTCATAGCAACCATCAGTAACCACCAAATTTATAAACTTTCTTTTTTAAGTTACAATATTTTCACCTTTTTCTTAACTTTTTCCACTATTAAAAATTAGTGACCTGAGATTTATTTAAGAAAAGTAAACTAAATATATGGAATGTAAGGAGATTCAATAGAGTTTATTTCAATTCTAGAAAAAATCATATTTATCAAGTTGGATGAGAATTCTTTTAGATGATTAATTTAATGAATTACTTTTGAGAATTGGTTTATGTTTACCTACCATTCTGATGCTTGATTTTCTTTTACTGTACGGCTTTGAGAATATTCCTCAAAGTTAAAACTCTTATTTTGGTGGAATTTAACAAAAAAAATTAAGTCCTTTATTCATTAGGTTACAGTCAATATTATCAATAGGAAGTAGTACTTTGTTTCTATGGAAAATATACTTCTTTTTTTTTATCTGTTTTCTCAATACTATTAATAGGAAGTTTCCTAGGCTAAGAAGCAAGTCTGAACTTGTGTGGGACATTCTTTTGATAAATGTTAGATTGATCAGTATGAGATTAAAACAATGTTGTCCATTGCTTTGGATGATAGATAGATTGCAAAACTTGGAAGAGTGTTTTTTTTTCAGATTTGATTATGGGAAAATTCTATAAATTCATAGTTGATAGTGATGTGATTTGTTTAGTAAAAATAGCCTTTTATTTTTAAAGCAGTTTGTTTTTGTTAATCTACTAAATTGAATAAATTGATAATTTCATGGTTAAATACAAACTAAAGTCATATCTACGGCATTGGTTGCAGTTACTTTTTTTTCATGTCCATCACCGTTTGCAATCCAACAATTTCATGAATAACTTTATATTTATACAAGTTTGTCAATTATTTTCTTGCACTATTTAGAGTTCAGATAATGCAGGTTAATCTCTTATAATTGAAAAAATTTAGAAAGAAAAAAATATCCATTTATATCTTATTGCAAACCTGATATCACTTTCTTAAGAATAATTTTCAGTTAATATTTTTTCTTAATCATTTTTTTTTTTAATCATCTCACCCCAAGCAAGGCATTCCACTGCCACTATTGCGCATGGGGCTACATAGGGGAAGGTAAAGAGAAGGAGTGGATAGACATAGGGAATGTCAGGAGAAAGGTGATAGATGAGTAAGGATAGCGAGGATGAGTGTCGGGCAGATGGGAAGAGTGTTTGATAGAATGGGAGCAGGTTAGTGTGTTAGGAGGTGTCTATTGACCTTACATTTAAACTCCTGGAGATTGTAGCCGTCGGGGAAGCAATCGTTTGGAAGAGAATTCCACAGTCGGGAAGTGCGAGGAAAGAAACTGTTGGAGTAGAAGTTACGGCTGCATTTTATCGGTTTCACTGTAAAAGGGTGGGATCTAGTTGCTAATCTAGTATCTCGTGCAAATTCGTATTTAGGGGGCACCAGTGATCTAAGTTCATCGGAGCAGAAGCCGTGAAAGTATTTATAGAAGAGACACAGCGAAGCCACGTCTCGCCGGTGGGAGAGAGACTGCAGGCGGTCTGCCAAGTCGGTATCTATCACATTACAGACCCTCCTCTGAACCTTATCGAGAAGCCCGAGGAGAACATATCACCCCGAGCAAGGCGGTAACGCCACTGATGTGCAGGGGGCTACATAATAGTGAAAAGATTGGAAAAGAGAAAGCCGGAAACCACATCCTAAACAGGGAACAAGGGATAAGCCTCTTAACCTGTTCAATAGATGTGGGTGGAGTGTGAACCGGGTGATAGATCTATCTACTCCAATTGAAAAAAAAAAAACAAAGTGAGATTTGAAAAGAGAAAGCCAGAAACCGCATCCTAAACAGGGAACAAGGGATGAACCTCTTAACCTGTTCAATAGACGTGAAATCAATAAAATATTCCATGTCTAAGCACTTTCAATTGACGCTAGCCATTTTTAAAACTTCTAGCATTAATACACAAAGTTAGATATTTAAGAAAATTTAAACTGATGACATAAATAACAAAACTCCTTGAAAATGGCTAGAGTAAAAAATCAGAAGTTTTTTGCAAATACCAACTGGAAACCAAAAACATTAGAAATACTGAAAATGTAAATAAAATAATCAACAAGGAAGGTTATATTGGTTTTCTAACCAAGTGTACATAAATTATATATATAATTGCTGGTTATGGAAAAGATCTTTATAAACATATTGTTTATGTAATCAAGCTTCCAATTTTACCATTTAAATATTAAAATAAGATTGAGTAAAAACGTTTTCTGTTTGTTTATAGTTTAAATAATATAAATTAATAATAATCTAAGAAGTTTATTATTTTTCATTTTTAATATCTTAAACCCATAAAATTCCTGATGTTTCATGTTCCAGACAATAACATTCTCAAAGAAATTATTGAATATTTTAAAACTATAGAACTTTTCAAATCTTTTCCAATTAAATATTCATCATGAAGTCAATCTCATATTTTATTCAGTTTTTTTTTCTCTCAAAACTTTAAAATATTGCTTCAGTCCTGAGCTGCTTGGCTAGGAGAAAAAACTACTTGTTCTAATATTCATGTACAGAATGTTGTATATATATATGTGTGTGTGTGTGTGTGTGTGTTACGGAAATCAACGAATTTTAACGAAACTTGGTTATAAGCAACCAACAATTTGAAATGAATTGTTTGAACATTATTATATATTATATATATAGATAGGGGTTGCAGGTTCGAATCCTGCCGAATGGCACACATTTTCATAATAAAAATTTATCGTAAATAATCAGGCCGGTAGAAATAAATATATAATACTGTTTCATTAAAAAAAAAAACAGAATATCTACTTAAATACGAGTATCAATAACAAATAATGTTCAAACATTTCATATATATATATATATATATATAAAGCGAATGAGGTCATCCACTTCTGTAACCAACTTTATATTGATTTTTGTTTTAAATTACAGCTGAAATTGTCTGTGGGAAATGGAAGTTAATTATAGGCATTACTGCCTGAGATATTTGTTTTTATAAAATTAAACACGCAATTGTCTAATTAATACAATTTTGTCCCACTTTCTATAAACATTTTATGGCATTCAAGAGATAAACCTAGTTTATAAATTATTCTCCTCAACTGTATTAATTTGATTTGTCACTCAAATCAAAATCTTTTCTTTTTTTTTTTCTACTATCTTCCTTTCTTTGTCCCTGTTCGCTTGTAAATCATCACAAATGTCTTTGCTTTCAATTTCGCGGGTTGTACCTTAATTTCCTTCTTGTAATTAATACATGAAATCATCTAAAGTCAGTTTCTTCAAGTGTAGTCCAGCTTTTTGTATTCAAGACAATCATCAATGTCCTTCAGGTGAATATATGCATAAGAGTTTGATTGAAATCATGAATCTTTTAAGAGATGATCATTAAATGATTGTATTGGTAAAGGAACAAAACAATGATTTTGTGAAGGTCTCAACCTTGTATAACAAAAATTAAATTGCAAATTTGATGCAAATATCGTAAATCAGCTGTATTTTTTGTTCAACAGTTTGGTACTTAAAACATGTAGTATTGACCTAATTTATTAGAAAGGCAAGAAGATGTTACTACAAGAAGCAACTGCTAAATATAAATATAAGAGAAATCTACTTGATTGGTCAACTAAAAGTCAAACATAAGTTATTTTATTGTCAACTTGAATGTTTTCATTTCAAAAATCAAATGCCACTTTTGCTGACTTTAAAATCTTACATTAATTTCGGTTCTAAAAAATTTGTTGTACAAAAAACTAATTTTCATAGAACCAGCTCATTCAATCCTGTTTATCATTAAATATTTGGATACCAGCAAAAACTTGCATTGGCTTCCAGCCATATTACAGTGAAATACCGGTTCTTGTCCAACCATCAAAGTTAAGCAACAATAAACCTGGTCAGTACTGCTCAGGAATACCAGGTGCTGTTTTAAATTACAGCTGAAATTGTCTGTGGGAAATGGAAGTTAATTATAGGCATTACTACCAACACACATTATGCCAGTATGGTAGGCTAATGACCAATTCCTATTATAATAGATAAAGATGGCCTACATCCAACAAAGGACTTTCACAGACTGATTATAAAGAGAACTTGGATTGTTGTTCTTCAAATTATAATTTGGAAAACAAGTTGAGAGCTTGGTAATAAATACAAGAAAAAAAATTTGAAACAGTAATTGTAATTACACTAGTTACATTATAGAAGGCCGGAGCATACAATGGCCAAAACGTCATACAAATAGCAACAAAGATGAGAACAATAGTCTGAATAGTGTAATTACTAACTCATCTCAGAAATATAGACAAATAATTGTAATTTATGATAATTAAAATAGTCAATGAAGATTCATCCTAAGAAAATTTCAAAATTCATTACCAAATATTTTTACCTTTCTTTCTGAAATAATAATTTCCTATTTACCAAGTTTGGAAATTGCTGTTTTTCTTGAATATCCAAGCTTTTGTGTTCAGTATTTTTGTAATTCAAAGCCTATAGATAACCAAATTGTCACAGAATGTCTTTAGTATTAATTGAGTCCTGCTTTTATCCTCCCTATATTAGGGCTGACACTTAAAATGTCTTTGCTTTGCAAACCCCTTTCACAGTTCAAACCCCTTTTTAATATTGTCTTTTCCTCGTGGTTTTATTTTTCAGATTTCATGTTCTTAATAAAGAATACATTTTATTATCAAAGTTAGAAAACAACAAATATGTGGTATTCCTCTTTAATTTGTTTTTTTTTAATAAATATTTGTATCTTATTTGATAATTTTTTATATTCACTTTCATAATGGCAAAAATTTTATTTATTATACATCATAATTTTTTTCTGAATTTATAAGATGAAGAATTATCATTGATAGATACTGATTTATTGAGATAAGCATCCTTATCATTGTTGTTATTATCAAAATGTTTTGGACATTGTATGCACTTTTGTTTAAGTGACTGTCATAGTTGATAACCTTTTAATTTGAATTCAAAATCCCCTGATAATTCCTCTGAATTATAGCAGGCCTAAAGCAGGATGTAAAGTATAACAGCTAAAACATGAAATTAATGACCAAGATGAGGATGCCGATCCCAGTAGATCAGTGTATAACTATTATACATCATGTCTACAAAAGATTTTTACTAGGATATTTGACTTAAAACATCCACTTCTCAGCTAATGTTATATCCACCCCAATGTCCATACTTAATGTAATATACCCACCCTTTGTATGTAGTTTGGATCTGCATGTTAATCATCTATACCTGGTGAACCTCTTATCCTAGCTTCTATGCCTTGAAATGTTCACTGGAGTTAAAACAATTTCAGCTTTATAGGAAATTTTTAAAAAAGACATTGAATAAAAAATAGTTTTATTTATAAGTTATATTCTGATAAAGTTTTTCTTATAACAAAAATTAAACATTCTACATATCTTCCATCCTAACTAGTCATTTTGTTTTTTTTAAATTTTTATTGTAAAAAATATTATTCCTTAATTTATATTCCTAGTTATTCTTTTCTAAAACCTACTAACATTTGTTTATTTAGTTTTTAATCATTTCACCCCAAGCAAGACGTCAAATCCACTAGGATGCAAGGGAATACTGAGTGTTAAAGAATATGAGAAAAATTTTTATTAAGGAAAGAAGATAATAAAAGAAGACAGAATATAATGATTGAAATTGCATTTAAATTTTTGAAGATCAAAGTTGACAGGGAAGCAAGAAGATGAAAGAGAGTTCCACAGGCAAGAAGTGCAAGAGAAGAAACTGTTAACATAGAACTTAGTTATATCTAGCCATTTCAACTGTAAAATTATGAAACCTTGCCATCAATCTAGCATTGGGCTTAAAGTTTACATACACTACCATCCATAATTATTAAGCCACCTCTATGTTTTAAAAGAATGATGTATTTCATACTATTTTTTAGTATTTATTGCCAAGTAAATAATTGTAAATGAAAATAAAATGGTTCTTTTGTTAATACTACACAATAACATGTGCATCAAATGAATTTATAAATATTTAATCTATATATATATATATATAAGGCAATCTGTGAGTCTGTGTGTGACTGTTCCCTATGCACACCTACATTTTTTAATCTATGCCATTCAAATTTTCTAGGGACACATATCTACAGGGAAGCCAGGTCGGCATATACTTTTTGAGTTTTAAGTTCAGCAATTTTCCCTTTCACACTTTTTGGCCAATGGACACGATTGTTTACATTTGCTCCATAAAACATCTAAGATCTAAGATGGTTGCTGAATTATGCAACAGAAATAAAATCACACATGTCAAACGTGACTAAAATATTTTTTATTAAAAAAAAAAAATGAGCCTTTATATTTAATTTTTATTCTGACGTTTTATGTCACAGAAATCAAATCATATATGTCAAACATGACTAAAAAATAAAAAATAAGCTTTATATTTCATTTTTATTCCAACATTTTAAAAATTCATTTGGTCAACAAAAAATGTGAATATTTTTCCCCATAATTTTGAAACAAAAATATTTTTTTAAAAAAGTGTTTTTTCAAACAAAAACAAAATATGTAAAATAAAAAGTGGCATCTTCTCCTACTACTAAAATGTTCTGAGTTGCCCGGGCAACACCGGGTTATAATGGTAGTAATTACCTATATTGCAATTTCATCAATGAAAGAATGAAGAAAATTTAGGTTGATTCAGATGAGTTCATCGTTGCAAAATTTTACAAGGCAAGGAAGCAAAGTAATAATAACAAAAGAACCATTCTATTTTCATTTAGAATTATCTACTTGGAAATAAATACTAAAAAGACTATGAAATACATAGTTTCAATCTACAGGGTGCGATGGGTAAATTGTCGCTGTTTGCCTTGTAAAATTTTGCAAAGTAATAATAATATGTGCATCAAATGAATTTATAAATATTTAATGATTACCTATATTGCAGTTTCATCAATGAAAGAATGAAGAAAATTTAGGGTGATTCGGATGAATTCATCATTGCAAAATTTTACATGGCAAGGAAGCAAAGTAATAATAACAAAAGAACCATTCTATTTTCATTTAGAATTATCCACTTGGAAATAAATACTAAAAATAGTATGAAATACATCATTTCTTTAAAAAAAACTGGGGTGGCCTAATAATTATGGCGGTAGTGTATGATAGAGGAAAGTTTATCAGGAGTTATATATTTTTTTTTTAATTAAAACAACTGTAAATGTGACTACCGATTAATTAGACTAATGATGTTCAGCTTATTTTACCAATGTTTCCACTTTTAAGTTAAATAAGGAAAAAAAAGTAAACCCTTTTTCATATTTTTAATATAATTCAAAATGCTTTGATGTCATTCAAATAGTGATATACATTTTATATAAAATTATCCTAATATATTTAAAAATGTTAGACTTTTGTTGATATTGGACTTTGTCTCACAGTAGGTAACTTTTATTTAATCAGCTAAGCTTTCCTATCACATAATCACTTACTAAACTATTTCTAGAAAAGAGAATAATATTTTGTTTAATTCATATTTACACTGTTCACCTTGTACAAGGCCTAAGAACCACTCAAGGTAGAGAGTAAGAGGTACCACCCCAAGCAAGGCAATAATACTATCAAAACACAAGGAGCCACTGGAAGTGAAAGAGCAGGAAAAACTTTAGATGGAACTAGAAACCCAGTCCTAAACGGTAAACAAAGGACAAACCTTTACTCCTGTTCAAGCGACTGGGGTGGAGTGTGAGCCAAACAATCGACAAACCTATAAGCAACATTCAGTTTAAGATTGTTTTGTAATGCTTTGCTTTTCAAAACCTTATTGTTAAGGTTAAAAAACCTATTTTATAGTGAATAGACTCTCCCACCTAATTTAAGTAGGAGGAGTAACAGGAACAAGGGTCAGTCGATGTTGGACAACAGTAGTCAACAGTCAAATACAAAAGTAGTCAGCAACCTGGCAAGATTACATTGTGTAATACATAATATATAAAGTTCCTAACGTTTTGTACATCAAACCTATTAGGACCAATTTTAGCACAAACACTAGCCTCGACTGCAAAAATAACTCCACAACACCTATTTAATATTTTTCTCTCATTATAAAATAATTGAAAATATTTCTGTCTCATATTAGTAGTGTCATGGTGGCATCACCCATTCAACAGATTTAAATCTTCCATCTACTACACATACTCCTCCTCACAAGAGATAAGCAGAGAGCGATAGGCAGAGATAGCCAAGACTGCTACTGTACGACCATTGCAAGTCCCAGTTCTAGTATTACTTCCTAACCTGTATTTATCATTCTACTTACAGAGTTCCAAGTATTTGTATTTTGCTGTGTTTAATATATATATATATATATATATATATATATATATATATATTGTTGTTTTCTATTTTGGTGGTTGTTGTATTATTTTCTTGCTGGACTCTTAACTCGGCACACGATAAGTAGATGAATGTTTCCAGATTGATTTGAATTTTTAATATTTAATCATGTAGGAAAAAGGGAGGTAATACTTGTGATTCACATGAGTTTAGTTCATCCAAAGTTAATGTGGCAGTTATTAGGAGCATTGTTTTCACTTGATTATCTTGCTTGACAATATATTAAAAATTGTAAATTTGTTAAGTAGATACAAGAAATCAGAGAGCTGAGTTCAAATTTGAGTTGAATTCGTTGCATTCACATATACACAAATACCATTGGGAAAGACATGAATCTGTCATTTCTCCCTCCAGCTATGGGTTAAATAGCAAGATAGACTAAGTTCTATAGCATTGGTTGGCAACCAGTCTATCGCAAAAAATAATAGCAACATAATTCCGGAAAATCTTCTGCCCAGTCATGTCTCTTTTGAGACATGATCACCAAAGTGTGTATCACATATGGCACTTAACTGACTGAGATAAGAGAATAAATCAATCTTCCGCATGTGACTCAATGTTCTGTTTATCTAGATTTAATGTCTGTCATAATTGTCAGTCTGTAAGGACATTATAACTTACAACTTTACTTTATTTTTTGCAGATTGTATTTACATAATAAAATATGATCAACATTCATATGCTATATTTAGTAGAACAATGAATTATTAATTGTATCATGTCAAGTGTTAATATCTGTTAAAATATAGCATATTGAGAAACAACCGACCATAATAATTGCATTAAGCTTTTTCATGATAAATATGAAAAAAGGTGTACTTTCTGACAAAAATCATAGGTTAATGGCTATATTACGTTGAAACACTGGTTTGCATACGATTATGAAAGTTAAACAGTGTTGAGCCTGGTTAGTACCTAGAGGAGTAATCGCTTGGGAATACCAGGTGCTGAAAGCTTGGGTGTACAGGTGGTGTAATAGATAATGGCTTGGAATTGAAAATTAGAGTTAAGTAATGTTGAGCCTGATCAGTACCTAGATAGGTGACATCTTGGGAATACCAGGTGCTGAAAGCTTGGGAGTACAGGTGGTGTAATAGATAATGGCTTGGAATTGAAAATTAGAGTTAAGTAATGTTGAGCCTGATCAGTACCTAGATGGGTGACTTCTTGGGAATACCAGGTGCTGAAAGCTTGGGTGTACAGGTGGTGTAATAGATAATGGCTTGGAATTGAAAATTAGAGTTAAGTAATGTTGAGCCTGATCAGTACCTAGATGGGTGACTTCTTGGGAATACCAGGTGCTGAAAGCTTGGGTGTACCAGTGGTGTAATGGATAATGACTTGGATTGAAAACTGAGTTCCCATTCCAGCTGGTTTCATTAACTTCACTATAAGTACCTTTGGGAAAGGTATAAATCCACCTCTTCTCCCTCCAGATGTGGGTTAATTAATAGTGCTTGTATCAGTAAATCAGTAAATCATTATCCCTTGCAAAAAAAAAAAAAAAAAATCTTACAATCTAAAAATACTTTCTGGCTTTAACCTGTAAAAGGTTGATGAGCAGCAAAAAAAAAACCCAAAATCGAAACAAGCATAGTAAAATTCATTTTTTTAATTAAAGAGAAAAATTTTAAAATTGAGAACCATCCATCTCATTTAAAGAAATGTACAAATATGTTCTCTAATTGATATCTAGTGTTTAGTCTAACCATAATTTTAACACTGAAATAAAATCCATTACATTTTCCAGAATTATTTGCAATTGTGCTTTTATATCAGTTTCTTTTAAGACTAAAATTGTTACTTGTATACAAATCAGAATGCTACTTTTGTAATTTATATCATTATATATATAACTTTTGATAACATTAAGAGGAAATCCTTATATTGTACTAAACATAAAATATATTCAAATTTTCATAAAAAAAATACCCAGAACGATAGAAAAAAAATGAAGCTTTTAAACAAAGCAACTTTTGAAATGATTGTGACATCATTTGTAACTGTCTAAATAATAGGAATATTTATACAAATGTTATTTTGAAAAAATGAAGCTTTTAAACAGATCAACTTTTGAAATGATTGTGACATCATTTGTAACTGTCTAAATAATAGGAATATTTATACAAATGTTATTTTGAAAATATCTCTGATAAATACCCTGAAATGTTTTTTAGTTACTTAAAGCCAAAAATGATATTATGAAAGCTATTATTTATAGAAATTGTGTCCTGCAAACTATCACTTCTGATATGAAAGATTTTATTCTGGTTTTTAGTAAAGTTTATTTGTTTAAGGGTGGAAAATCCTTCTTCAACTTTCCCATGAGTGGCAGGTATTGAATTTTATTAATCTTAGCTTCACTACTGATCAGAAAGTAATTCTAATTGTAAACTTTCAAACTTAGTTAAATTCAGAAGATATTAAAACTGCCTTACCCAGACTTATTAAAGGGAAATTCTTAGTCTATTCTTCATTGTACAAGTAAAAGTTTTTGTTTCTTTATCATCCAATTTTTCCATACTTGTTAATTAGAAACAACTTAAAAATTGTAAATCAAGTAGAATTTATAGAAAGAAAGAACTTTTTCCATTTTATCTATTGTTCTTCTAGTTAAAGACTAAAAGAATTAGAAATGGGCATGGGACCAAATAAACAATTAAAAAATAGTTCTGATAAGATCAGGAAATGGTGGATTGTGCCATCAATGAATCAGCATCACATTTTTACATGTCGATTCCTGTTTATGTTAATGTCGGTGTTTTTAATATTGAGGTGATCCTTTCTTGGTCATTTTAGCCATAATCAGCAGGGAGGTCTAATCTACTTGGGGTTTTTTATTACCTCAACCCATTGCAAATCAAGAATGTTGAATTCAGAAGCATTCAGCATTTGTCAGATGCAGAATTTGTCTTTGACTTGACATATCTCTTCAGTTCCAGAAAGTTAATCAACTTGTAGTCTGAGAATAATATACAGCAAATCAGTATGCTCAGCTGCCACATTAGACTGTAAAGACATGACTTGAATCACAGAGAACTGAATATTAAATCATCCATAATTCAAAGGAGAGATGGTCAGATAGGATAAAAAAAAAGATGGTAACTTGAAATATTTTTTAGCCAATTATGGCATCTTCAGTGACCTGGTAAATGTTAATTGTTCATCATTAAGTATAACAATGGAAAATTCACCATCCCATGTCATGTGTGTTTTATTTTTTGATATCTTACATATTTGGTACCATGAGAATAAACAAATTATTATCAAGAGCTTGACAAGAAGCAATTTGCCTTTAAAATCTTAAAGTATACTTTGGTGTACATGATGAATTTTTAAAAAAGTTACTGTCTTATATATGGAAAAAAGATGATGTGCCCAATTTCTGGAGGTCAAAAGAGAGATGGTGCTTGGCTGAGTAGCTTTTGGAAAAGTTTATAACATCATAAGAAGTCCCAAGTCAACAATCGAAATGAAGAGAAAGTTGTTCAATGAATCTGTTTTGCTGGTGATGTTTTATGGAAGGGACATGGGTGCTCAACACCACTACAGCAGAGATGTGTTTACAGTGGCCTAATTTAAAATGGAATGAATCATGCTCAGCATCCTGACTTGACAGCATATTGAAGAGAAGGATATAAATGAGATCATCAAGAATAGGCAAGAGAAAAGAACTAGAGTGTCATCGAGATGATTTAACCTAATACCTTAGCTCCACATGGCCAGATAGGAAATGGTTAAGATCAACAAGGACCAGATGTCTCAGTATCAGTTACATTTTTTTTATCATCATATCCCCCCCAAGCAAGGCATTTTACTGCCACTGTTGTGCAGGGGGTTACATAGAAGGAAAGTTATGAGAAAGAGTGACAGGTTATAGGGGGTGTCAGGAAATGGGTAAAAGAAGGATGAAAATATTGATGAGAGAGGATGCAGGTTAGTGAAATAGGATATGACTATTGACTTTACATTTAAATTCTTGGAGATTGTAGCTGTTGGGGAAGTAAATAAATGGAAGAGAATTCCAAAGGCAGGAAATGCGAGAATAGAAGCTGCTGGAGTAGAATTTGCATTTACCTTTTGTTGGTTTCACAGTAAAAGGGTAAGACCTAGTTGCTTATCTCCCTTTAACTCAACTCTCTAAGTTATTGTTCATCTTTGCTATAGCCAGGTATTGAACTCACAACTCTTTGAATTAAGTCACTGGATTCAACCAACACTTTTATTCACTAAACCATGTGTCTTTGAGGAAATCAGTGTATAAGTTTTGGGGTACTTATAAATCTAATATTTCAGTAACCATTTTTTTTCACCAGAGCTTGTATTACAATTTTGTTTTTTGTAATTGTTTTTTTTTCTCTAGCACTCCATATTACCAGTTCCCATATTGTATTCATTTCTATGTCTGCCTTAGGAGATTTTTGTGGCCTAGCATATGCACTGATTCCTTAAGTTTTCATATTTTCCAGTGGTATTTCCTGTCTATTATTTCACACTCATTTAACAGGCAACTGTGGTGATCTTTTTCTCTTCATATGTGGTCAGCTATGCCTAATTTTTCTCATCATGTTATTGCTCTGCTGTTCTTGTAGTCATATCTTAAGGGAGCAGCCCGTTTCTAATTTATATTTCTTACCGTAGCTGCATAGGATGGCATACGCACAGTCCTTAATCATGTTCTCTTTTATGGGAGATCAGAAGAAGTATCTGCAAAGTGTTTAACTACTCTTGAAAGTCATTCTGATATTATATAGACCACAGATCTTCTGTATTTTTTTTCAATAATCCCCTCACATAGGTTAGATAGACTGAGGCTGTTTTATGAGTGTTGTTATGCTTTTGCACCTTTCTATCCCAGTTTGTTGGAATGACTGAAGCATAATGAATATGACATCAAAGATGAGGATAAGTCCAAACAATGTCAATAGTGTAAATATGTTCACAGATGTTAAATATTTAGCTATTTTATAAACTATCCCTATGTTAGTCAATAATGATTTAATATTCTTGTTTTGTTTTTAAATTAGGGCCCCTTTATGTGATGGGCCTTGCACTAATTTCATTTGGTCCGACTGAACATCATCAGTACATCTTAGAAAACAAAGATGAAGAACACAATCACATCTTGGGTTTAGAACTAAATACAATCATACATTCATTTTATAAGTGTTTTTTTTTTTTTGAAAATTGCTAAAAAAACAAAAAAAACATAGTAATTAATATTCTGAAATTGTTCACCAAAATAATGAATGATGAATTTCTCTTTTAATGGAATAAATGTTGATCTGATGCTTTGTCTTTAGTAACAAAAATCCTTGATTCTATTTCTCTATCAAATTTCCATATTATTATCTATATCCATTTCTAAATGAGTGCCATCTCCTTATTTCTATAAATTATAGTATCATAAAAAGAAGCTATGATAGGGTTCTTCACCACAAATCATTTCCCAAAATGCTTTGCACTTATTTCATTCCTGTTTTATAACATTGTCTTCATTTCCTAACAAAATCCATTGCAAAAATATCTCAGACCTTCTGGTATACTGTTAATATAAACAAAAATGAAAAAATTTATTTGTGGATATTAGTAATTTTTTTTAATATATTGTGTAAAAGAATTTTTAAAATGCATCCTATTCTTGCTTGTATCTTTTTGTGCTAAATGCATATATATATATATATATATATATAAGTGAAAATTGACAGTGTATAAATATATTTAATGATCTAGGCAAAAATACAAATTTATTTTTTTATAAAATTTTTAACATTGAATAATGCTAATAACAGACTTATTTTTGAAGACCTCTCTGTCATCAATATTTGGATTTTGTAAAAGCAAAGAGTCAAGGTTTCATTAGAATTAAAGTATAAAATGTTAGTTCATTTCAAAAGCAATTTTTTTATTCAAACATAAAAACGTTATATGTTATATTGATCTATTTGTTAAAATAGCTTTACTATCAAGAAATGCTTTTAGAAATGTTTCTGTATAAATCTCTACAGAAATCAGTTGTTTAGCTCTGTGAATGAAATACAAGCAGACATTGGTCAAGTATTTTTCTTTACTAAAATATTTTTCTTTTACTATCAGTGAACAGATCGTTCCCACTTCCACTACATACTTACTTCTATCTCAGCATCCACCAAATATTTTCACATTCAAAAACCGACATCACTTCATTAAGTCACCAATTGAAATAAAACATCCTTCCTTCAAACTGTAATTTTGCACTGAGCTATGTATTTTCTTTCTTTCTTTTTGGTTAAGTTGAAAATATTTCAGTACTCCTATTAATATTTACCTTTTGTATAAAATCCAGGTGATGCTTTTTTTTTTTTTAGAAATCTGTCACTTCCTATCACAACTGTTAAAAGCCCTTTTCATTTCTCACATTCACTAAAAAGATAAACATCAATTTTCCTATTGCTTCAGATTAATACAAAAACTTAATGAAAAACATTTATGATAAAAGCATTTGAAATTAACACAGTCTAATAAACAGCATTCATTTTAAGGTTGTTCATTGTCATAACTTGCTGACCCTACTTGTTGCAGACTGTGCATCAACATGAGATATTATTCTCCCCAAAGTTCGATCAGCTACAGTAGAGTTCAAAGAGTAAAGGTGAAGTCCAGTCTATAAGTGGACATTATCAAGCCAGCTGTTAACTTTTGCTTCTCTTACGAGCAAACTTTCCTTCTAGGCATAACTTACTCACACCATGAGTTGATCTTTTGGTATAACCCTACAGTTTAAGGATTGTGACTTGATAACTGATGTGATTGGCTTAAGCTTGATACTTTATAAGAAATAGGTAAAAAATTATAATGTCTTCAATTAGTATTTACTTCATTTCAACAATTAAAATCTCATCAAAGATTTTGCCTATCACCTATTTTTGGTTCTTATAATTTCTCATTGCTGAAATTTATAATTAGATATCCATCGCCATTTTTATTGAAAAAGTTTTTGGGGGATTTCTTCAATAACTTTTTGATCTTGAAATTATGAACTTTTTTCTCAAGATATAAATAATATATATTATCAATTTTGATGGTAGATTTGTCTTGAAGACAAAAAAATCTACATCAAATTTTAATTAAAACAACTGAGAAAACTTGATTGATTATCTTTACTTTGGGACAGACGTCTTAGTTTAATTTAATGGAAGACTCTTGTAAGTAAACTGATTTTTCATTCTGTTGTGGATTCCGGGTGAGGAACTGCACAAAATAATGAACAACAAAACAGATATTTGAGATAGAAAAATAGGTTATATTAAATGTAAAGATATAAACTGGAACATAGTAATCCAGGAATACGATTAGTAAGGAATATATACACAAGTCTTTGAAGTGAAGCCGTGCTGGAATTAGTATGTCCGTGTAATACTATTCTGGCTGAGTGGAGCTCAGAGCTACTATGACTACTGACACAGTATTCTCTGTGTAACTTCGGTATCGCTCAGTAACTTACGAACCTCTTACAGTACTCGTACTGTTCTCTACGGTTCTGACGTATCTCACCCTGGCAGGGGTATATTATATGCTCAAGTTGAGTCCATTATCATAGAAAAAGGGGAGATCCCACAACACATTCAGAACACAATTCAATAGGTTATTTTAGATAAATAATTCAAAAGTAAAATTTTGGAAGCAGGATTTTACCATAGTTAAATTAGCCTTATGTTCTGTTATCAAGTATTTTTCATTCTCTTTACTTGTGCCTAATAAATATATTTTTACATATATCAGGATGCAATGGATAAATCAAATTCGAAATTATGCAAAAATGAAAATGACACTAATATCTCATTTTAACAGATATATTTCCCAAAATTACAAAAAGAATATCTGGAAATACTGAAGAGTTGATATATTGAATAAAATTGCCATTGGCTTCAGTCATGACTGCCAGACAACTTCGGAATCACCTGCAACTCTTCTGGACAGTCTCCTTATTTTAGTTGGTGAATGCTGTCATAATTCTCTTCAGTTCACCTTTGATATTATAAGGAGTTTAGTTGGTCTCTCACTCAACTGCACCCCACACATAATATTCAAGGGGGTTGCAGTCTGGGGAGTTAGGTGGACAGATGCAAGGGGTGATGTGATCGCAGAAATTGTCTGACAGCCATGATTGGTTTCTCCTGCTTGTGACATGGTGCAGAGTCCTGTTGCCAGACATAGGGTCTTCCAGCAGCCATCATCTTGACCCAGGGCAGCACTACCTTCTCAAGGCACTTGATGTAGGCCTCCATGTTGAGTTTGAGGCCCTCTGGGAAGATGAATGGAGACATAACATCACCATTACTAGTGATCACCCCAAACACTTTCATAATCATTATTAGATTCATCCAACTCTATCCAAATCCTCTGCACCATCCTTAGACTAACACCAAAACACTCTGAAATGTTTATATTAGAGATTCTGGCATGAATGCCAAGCAGTACAGCATGTCCTTCTCAAATTTCTCGCAGAGTGAATTGTGTCATGGTGCTCTTTTTCTCACAGATGGTGCCCAACTGTCTCTACTATACTTGTGGCCAACATTATCAAAAACTATGTTTGTATATCTACAAGTAATTTTACAAATATAACATTAGAAATCAAACATGTCAAAATTTAATTACGTAAAATATATCAATTTTCAGTAAAAATGATTTCTATTTAGAAAAAAAGGTTATTAAGTTAAATAAACAAATTTTTAACACATTCTTGTTGTTTTAGAGACAATACTATTTACTTTGAGTTTTCCCTTCCTTAAATACTGAATTTTATTTTCTCTTAGTATCTGGAGTTAACTGTTTAGTGCAATAAATGTGAATTTTGAAATAAGAATTGTTTAGAAATTGCTAGAAATTTATATCTAATCTCCTTTTCGTTCAAAAAGATGACTTTCAATTTTTATTGGATTATTGTTTTCAAGACACTAAAATGTTTGAATTTCTGGGATGAGGAGTTGTTATTTGCGCTATTTATATATAGAGACTATTCTCCTCATATTTGTTGTTGTTATCACAACGTTAGAACTGTTGTGCCCTCTGGCCTTCATCAGAGGTATACTTATCTTGGTAACCTACATGGAACTCCAAACTGAACCCTTTATTTAATCTACAGGGGTAGACTGTTCTCATTCCACTGCTCATGTCTAAGGATATCTCATCTTGCTCTTATTGTTAATAATTCTCAGTTATTCCTTGGAGGTTACCCACATCAAAATACACCTGATAAAAGTTGGGGAGCACAACATCCAAAATGTTGCAATAACAACTACTAAGATGACTACACATAAATACTAAAAATGATAAGTTACAAAATGTCTGGCTTACAGCCATATCACGTTGAATACACCGGTTCTCACTCGATCACCGAAGTTAAGCAATGTTGAGCCTGGTCAGTACTAAGATGGGTGACCGCTTGGAAATACCAGGTGCTGTAAGCGTTTAGTGACAGATGTGCATTGTGGTGCAGTGGATATCGGCTCAGAAAGAGAAATCGGTGAGCTGAGTTCGAATTCCAGTTGAATACCCTGCATTCACTTAAGCACTGGTACCCTTGGGAAAGGTATTAATCCATCCCTTCCCTCCAGTTATGGGTTAAATAACAAAGTAGGACTTGGGGACCCTGCCCTTAAAAAAAAAAAAAACAATGAATCTTGATACTCGAAAAGAAAAAAGTATTACTAGACACAAAACTTATATAAAAAACAACAATAAATTGTTGAAAGAAAAAGGTATTACCAGCAATAAATAAATAAAATTTAGTTGGCAATAAATGACCCGCCGAGGTGTTGTTATGCCCTAAAAACAAAACAATCAAACAACAAAATGTCCAAAACATAATGTGACATAATGGCATCACTGAACAGAACTCAAACAACATTTTGCTTAATGATTATTCTCAAAACCCAAGTAATGAACAAAAGATTTAAACAATAAAATTTTATCAAATTCATGAAATGCATCTTACAAAGGATGAAAATGACAATGTACATATTTTACTTACAATTAGTGAAATGTGAGGAAAAACAATGATATTCTGCAGTTCAAGACAAAATATTTTACAGGCTGAATCCTCATGAATATTAACAATTTATTTATTTACCCAAGGATAGCATGTCGTTACTTTCAACTATCAGCAGAAATCTGAAATCTCCAAGTTATTAAAATAATAATTTTGTATGGATTTTTTTCATTTAACTTAATTTTTATTATTCAGAACAATTTTCTAGTTACAAATTGAACAGTTTTTGCAAACAATATTGAATATGTAAACAAACCTTTGTCTTTCCACTTTAACTTTAAACTTTTTGATTGCACACTTTTAAAATAGTTTTGTTTATTAAGTGATTAACTTTTTAGAAAACTATGCTCTTTACCCTCAATATTTTATCTAAAATATAGAAATCAAATTTAACTCAGAAACAATATTTAAGTAACATAACTGTATTTACATCATTCAGACTATTGTCTGAATTGTTGTTGCCATTTGTACGTTTTGACCGTTGTACGCTCCAGTCTTCTTCAGGTGCTAGGAATTTTGAACCAAACCCTAGCACCTGAAGAAGGCCGGAGTGTACAATGGCTGAAACGTCATACAAACGGCAACAAAGATGAGGACAATAGTCCAAATAATGTAAATACTACCTCATCTCAGAAATATAGACAAGTACTTAAGTAACATAACTTTTAAAAAATAAGTTTAGGGGGCTTTTATTAAATTAAATCCTCATTTTTTAATTATTTTAGAAAATAAACAATATCCTGTTCCAAATAATCCTTACTTTAAAGATATTAATGTTTTCTCCTTTGACTTTTCTATAAATAAATTCCAAGCCCTAATTATTTAAATTATTGCCATCTAGCCCCCTTGAGATTCATGACACGACTTTCAATGACTTTTTTATCCCTTTCAAATCAACTATGATGCTTTTTTTTTTATTCCTCTACACATAATACCTGCTTAAAATCATTTTATTGCTAACTTTTTCATTTTAGAGATCTGTCCCTGCTATTTATCCTCCTCTGATCATTAGCAAAAAACATTTTTATAAGATGAAAATAAAGAGTAAGAAAGATTTTGTTCATGATTTAATGTGGTTCTGTTTATTTTCCAGGGTAAATTCAAGATGATCATGTAAGAATGAAGGCAAAATGAAGAAAAATCATTAGAAGCGAACAATTCCTACAGGGAATGGAAGAGTAAAATGGCTGATAATAAATCATAAGAGATTCACCCATATTGATTGATAGGATTTAGAAGAAAATCAATCAGAAATGGAGGGAAACAGATGTGGGTGACTAAATATCTAAGGACCATTAAAAAGAAAAAAAAACTGTTACTAAAAGAGTTAAAGCTGTCGGCCATTTATTGACAGTCAATGTTTCTTTCTTTTGGAAATTTATATGAAATATCTTGCAAGGAAAATGGGTGGGACATGAAAAATATTCACCATGTCACTGTGTTATTATTATTATTATTATTCACCTGTTCTACTTATTGCTGCTATTAATACTGCTATTGTGAGCATATAGCACAACAGACATACAATATTCAGCATTGTATAGTAGTAGTATTAGTAGTAGTAGTGGTGATGGTCATAAATTATGGTATTTATTTTATAAAGTGCAAATATATCTTTTCCATACTGTGGGTTGTGGTTAAGAGGAAAAAAATCAAAACAAAATCAAAAAACGAGGGGATGCTTGATCATATTTTTTCCATTTGGTTAGATGTTTCTTTTTGTTTATGAAATATTTTCTCTCACTACTGACTGTGATACAACTGTTTTCTTTGTCCCCCACTTTCCTTTTGTATGGGTGATGTATCTGCTTAACCTGGTTGTCTTTGTGTGATTTATTCTGTGGCCTTCACTATCCTAGGCTCAACCATATTTCTGATAATTCTCACCACACATAAAATGGTTTTTAATCCTTAAGCAGGAAAATAAACTAGCATAATTTTTTCTCAACTAAATTTTTCCATTAAAATATTTTTTAAATAAGTCAAATGATCTTGTTCTGATTTTTAGTCTCTTCCTTAAAAAATAATTTTTATTATTATTTAGAAAAGTTGTTAAAAATGAAATGATACCAAAATCAGTATTTTTCCATCAATTCTTTAATTTCTTAAAATCAACTCAGTATAAATTTTTTCTCATTTGTCGCAGATGTTTCTACAGTTTTATAATTTATTAAATATCAAACTGTTTTGGCAAATCTTAAAACAAATTTTAAAACTCATTTTTCACAATGATTTCTTTACAAATTCTTTGTAACTAAATAACTAGTAATTATTTCAACATGATTTTGATTTTCTTTGTAAAGAATTGTTGTAGTTTTTCTTAATTCTTTCTCTTGATTTATTTTTTGTTTGATATTTTGGAATGCAAAATAGTGAAAAAATTTTCAAAATGGACAGATATTTATTATTGGCTTAATCCCAAAAACAAAAAAAATAGTTTTGTTTTATAAGACCCTGAAGAAAAACACTGAATATTAAGTGGACAAAATAAAAAAAAAAAGTGTCCCTCATCAACAATTATTTGGGGGAAATTCATGGAATGTATAGAAAATTCATATGCTATCAAAATCTTTTCCTTTGGTATAGAGTTTAATAACCCCTAATACACTTTCAAAGGCTTGTCTTTACTTTCAAAGGCTTCATCTTATGTGGTTTGTATTTCTCTAATAATAATGACATTTATAGTTTAATTTAGTTTTATTTTAATATATGCTTATATCTTTTGCATTCTATCAGATTATTTTTATCTCTTGCTAAATAGTTTTGTATGCTTTAGTTTTCAATCTATAAAATTATTAACTATAGCTTGTTTGCTATAATAATTAGCAGTATGACCCTTGATAATACTGAGCTAAAAAAAATAGCATTTTTTCAATAACTACACACTAATACTGATGATTTTTCTACATTATAAATGAAAATTATCAAAAATGTTATTCAACCCAAAATTTGTTTATTGCGTATATGTTAAGTTTTATATTCAGGTTGAAATTATAATCCTCAATATTTAAATTCTAAAATTTGTTTTATTATAAAATATTTTTATCATAAATATGTTCAAATTTTAAAACTTATTTTACTATATTTATGAGGAAAATAGCAAATCATCCAAACTATCAAAGCCAACATAATCAAGATGCTGAGATGTTTTCCAAATTCAGTGTGTTTTTTGTTTGTTGTCTGTGCTGTTAAATGAAATAATAAATATGGCAAGAAGACTAAAAAAACTAAATAACTATGTAAAATAATTTTTAACTGACATAATTAGTTAAGGAGAAAAATTATTTTAGAAAGAAAAAAAAACAGTAAAAGAAAGGAAACTTAGCAATAAACTCATGTTTTTTTTTTAATTTGTTTAGATTTCTTAAAAACTCTTCCAAAAAGAAAATCACTTTGCTAAATATTTACAGCCTTTTTTCCATTCTTCTCCTACTCTTGTGGAAAAGTTGGGGTGTGGTATCCCTGCTCAACCATTTTTTCTGAATGAACAGAGCTTGAATGAACTTCTTGAATCAAAATGCTTTTCTACTTATTTTAGATGCAAAAGTTCATGCAAAGAATTTTTAAATTTTAGTAAGAACAATTATTGTTGTCTATACTTTGTTCCTTTGATTCAGTTTATGTTTTGCTACGAGGCTCAGTAGCTTTGAGAATTTAAATCAATTGCTACCTTTTAATTGAACATAGTTGTATCTTTGCTAGCTGCATTTTTGTTGGCATAGGGAGTTGGAATGGATGGGGACTGCAAATTTGTGTATCTGAAAATATACATAAGTTTATAAGCATTTTTAATAGAACTTTTGAAAAAACAGATTTTGATTTACAGGTTTTAATCTATTTGTAGAATATTTTAAACTTTTAAAAAACTTTACCTCTAAAATCATTACTTATAAAATTACATTCCATAAAAAATTTATAATGTAAATATAGAAACAAACTGATTTGTTGAATTTTTTAAAATCCAGCATAAAAAACTTTCTTGATGTATCAAGAAAATTTAGCAAAACTGAACTTTTTAACTAAAATTTTCAGAATTAAGATTTTAAAAAAATGTCTTTTTTCTTTTTATGAGAAGACAAAGTGCCATATTGTTGAAAGTTAATTTCTACCCAAATGTTGTTAATTAGTATTTTCCTCTAAGTTCATAACTAGAAGGAAAAAATTAGACATTCTATTTTATTCTTTTATATTTAAACAGAAAAAAATGCAAACATTTATGTCATTTAATATAAATTTATTGGCTAGAGATTATGTTTTTAATATTTTTAACCAATTTTTATTCAAACTAATTACATATGTGTTAGTCAGAATTTGACATTTTTTTATAACACATTTTATATTTCCATCCTAGAATTCAAGTGGAGCTCAGAAGGTGAGGCACAATGTTTGGTACAGATTCATTTCCAACTTATTTCTTCCATATATAAATAAATACACAACTGTGTGTATGTATCATGTTATTTGGAATCTAAATGTTGTTTGTATTTGATATTTTGAATGATTGTCCATTTTTCAAATTTCCATTGATGCTACTTGCATGCATAAGTCTGTGTTTAAATATATTGACATCTTTAAGCCTTTCCAGTTTTAACTATTGGTGCAGAATTGGAGCCGCTTCAGGTTTGATTATGTGCATAGAGTTTTTACAAGCATCTGCAAGGACCAAGGGAGGGGACTCTGTACACAGTAGGTTTCTAGGGACAAATTCATTATTCAAAAACTTTAAGAATCTGGTAAAATAACCTGATTAAAGAAAAAAAAATTTACTTAATCATTTTTTCTTAACTTTTCAAATGTTGATTTTCTTTGATAAATTATGGCTATAATAGTTCTTGACAGACTGCTTTGATATCACAAAAATCTATTTTTATTGTCTTGACCATATGAGGTGGCATCAGAAGGTTTCCAGAGAGGCTAAGCCTAAAAAAAGTACTTCATTATTCCAATAGATATTTCAAATATTGCTTGAAACAAATCCTTATGAAAGAGATTGTTTTTTCACATTTTTTGGCATTTTGCTCATCATCTCAAACCAACAGTTGATTGACCCTTTCAAGTTCAATCATATAACAATAAAAAGTTAAACAATATTTGTCAAAAGCATGTCTAAGCATTTTTAAGGATCTCAGTAGCAAATTTACCAAATTGTAAAATATTTACTAATCAGCTATTTCAACCTAATATTACAAAAACCTTGTGTAAATAATTGAACATGATAACTCAAAGCATATTGGCAGACTGGCTTGAGTATCATTGAATATTAGCTGCATTTGCATTTTTTTTTTAATCATATTACCCCAAGCAAGGCAGTAATGCTACTGATGTGCAGGGGGCTACGTAAAAGTGAATAGATTGGAAAAGAGAAAGCCAGAAACCACATCCTAAACAGGGAACAAGGGATGAGCCTCTACACCTGTTCAATAGACGTGGGTGGAGTGTGAAACTGGGTGATAGTTTAGTCTATCTACTCCAATTTCTATTGAATGGTACAAATGTAGCATGTACAGTCTGTAAACTTTCCAACACCTCATTGTAACTAACTAATACTGGAATCAATTCAATACTGATAATGCCACAATCAGTTGAAGTTTGAACCTGAAAAATTTCCTTAATATAATCAACAAATAAAGTGAATGACTCTCACTTTGTAGATATAAGTAAGCACAGGCAAGAATAGAAAAGCCCAAAATTATTAAGCTTTCTTTATGGCATAGTATTTGGGGTTCAAACTAAATTTATTCTTATTTCCTGTTGTATAATATTAGAAAATATTGGTTAGTTAAAGTTTCTTGCTAATATTCAGATTTTAAGAACAAATACTGGTTCATAAAAAAGAAAAAAAAACACTGTCTTACTGTTCATACCTTTGGTTGAGCTCTTTAATTTTCTTTTTTAAATTCTTTTACATTGCAGAGAAGAAATAGAATCTGTTTTTGAGATTAGATTTTTTTAATATCATTGATTTTCATAATACTAGCATTTCCATTTTTTACAGTAAAATTTCTAATTATTTTTAAAGTCCTCAAGACAAGGCAATTACTAAGTTATTTATTTAATATGCACTAAAGAAGGGAAAATCTCTTCCTATGCCTAAAATAAATGAATTTTGTTCCCAAATTCTCAAAGTGCAAATGTTAAACAAAAGGGAACAAATGTTGTCTATGTGCATTTAAAACATCTGCTTGTGATATACAAATAAATAAAATACTGTTTTTTTATATGCAACAATAATGCATGTAAATATGTTGTATGTTTTCCCTTTATTGTTGGTTCTTAAAAAATCTATTTTTTTTTTTGTTTAAGTATGAGATTTGCATGATAATGTACTGTCATAAAAAATGCACGTATCATGTTTGTAGATGGAAAAAAATTTTCTTTGTCTTTATCAAAATTTCAGTCATTTTCCTTTCTCATTCAGTCAGAAACTAAAAAGAATCTCTTATATTTCTGATCACTTTTTTAAAAAGGATTGAATGCTAATTTTGAAACAAAAAACTATGACTCTCCCCACCAAATCTATTAGAGAAACTATCATTTTTCCTTTCTTTTCTTAAGAAACTTATCAAGTTTATTATTGTCCTTTAAAAATTCAAAATATTACAAGTATCAATGTTTCCAATTTTGTTAGAAATTAGTCTTATAATTACACTCATTTACATTTCTATTATAGACAAGATTCACTCCTCACACATTGAATATCACTTTATAAAAAAACAACTTTAACATAACTTAGGAAAAAAAGCTTTACTTATTCAAATTAAATAAAAATTAAAGAAATAATTTTAAAATTGTATTTACTTATTTCTTTAATATTAGATAATTCAAATATTGTAAATTTTAACTTCCCAATTGTAAAACAAAATTGTATATGAAATGTCACAGACTTTGCTGTTGTTCAAAGCCAACATTAACCTTTTGTTATTAAATGTTTACACTTTTGTTTTATTATTGAAAATAAAGACTCTTTTTTTAGTTCTTTTACAGTTTTATTAAAAGTCAACAAAATTTATGAACAATGTTTATTATTATATAAACAAAACACTTGTAAATCTAGTTTGATGGTAAATTATTAAAATTATGAAATTGAGGCTCCTAAATTGTGACATTTTCCATATTTTATGACTAAATTTAAGTTAGAGATTATAGTTTTAATGCATATCAAATTTATTTTCATAATCAAAAGTTAATTCAAATAAAAACTGCAAACCCCACAACTTATTCCCTTCTCATTAAGGGTTTAAGAATTTATCTAAAACTTTCCTAATAGCACATTTTTGAATTTCTTGAGAACCCCACAAAATAAATATAAACAAAAGTTTAAATTTAAACAATAAAAAGTTAAATAGCAAAAATTTTTAAAATTTCTATAAAATGCACAAAATGTTCTTTCTTGTTTTCTTCTTTATTTTGATAATACAGTCTTGTAAGCTTTTCAAATAGTTGTTGGATACATTTAAGCTTTTATAGAAAATCTATTATAAATGATGTGAATATTAACCCATTTTTACCACTAAGTGCAGTTGTCTCCCTGAACAGGATCCAAATTTAATAGAACAATCTTTTTTCTCATAAAATTTCTTATTGACAACAATTCAAAATTTAAATTCCTAGCACTTGGACTGGAACCCTAAATTTTGTTCTTGATAATACAGAAGAAACGATTTTAGAGTGTGAAAGTTGGTAATAGTTTTTAAATTGAGAACTTAGCAAAATATTTATATTTTCATATCAAATCATATTTAATAAAAAATTAACAGACTTATTTTTTTCAATTACTTTCGTAATCACACACACACATGTACAGCAGCGAGAATACACGCACATACACACACACACACATGTACAGCAGCAGTGGCCAACCCTAAACAACCATTCATAGAGAGACCATGACGAAGTGAAGTTCGGACAGTCAAAAGCTTCTCTGCCATTCTGAAGATGAGATTTTAATCTCAAAATATTAATGTAATAGGTCATACAAACACTTCCTTACCTTGCTTTATTTCACTCAACGCATTGTGACAGCCTTCAAGACATAACCCATACAACTATTTTACATAATGCTTCAAGCAAATTACAAAAAAAATCAGTTTCTTATGAAGAAATTTGAAGGTTGAATGGTTTCTATGTACAGGAAGTTTGTCAGTCTGAAGAAGGAAAATCAAATATTTTTTTCTAAATGTTTTCTAGTTTTGTAAATTTTTTTAATTCTACAAGCAAAAAACATTAATTATTGCTGTAAAATATAACTGTGTATATATATATATATATATATATATATATATATATATAAATTGAGCTAAAGCTAAATTTATTTTGTAATGGCAAAAACTTTAGTAATGATTAAAAATAAATTAATGAAAAAAAATAGTGTGTTCCTATCAAAATATCAGAGGATGACTCCAAGAAACATTGATAATAATAATTATTATTATTATTATTATTATCATTAAGGTATAGTTGGAAAAGTCTTTCATGTAAAATAATCACAAATAACATCGGGAATACTTTGGTTTTCAACCCAAATATATTTAGTCATAAACAAAAGGCATTCTAGAAGTATAAAATAAAATTTGACAGAAAAATTTGACAAAATCTCTTTCTAAATAAAAAAAAATAGATTTTCAAAAGTTTTATTAAAAAATTTGCTTGTTTTGGCTTTTATTCTTTTGTTTTGTTGTTATTTTTGTTTTTATTTTTAATTTCAGTTGCTTTTGTTTCTGTAAATAGCAAAAATAATTTCATTGTAAATTAGAATTTCAAAACTTCTTTTTGTTGCTTCATGAACATGGAAATAAATTCATTTGTTGATATAAAGTTTGTTTTTTTTTTTGTTTTTTTTTTTAATGTTATTAATACTTTTATCCATTTTCCAAACTGCATGGAATTCTTGTCTGCTAAAGTTTGATTTCAATTTCAAGATCTAAAGAACCTTTTTATTTTTAATATGCTATCATCAAAACAATAATGAGATGTAAATATTCATAAATGTATGCATGTGAAAAATGTTTAATATTCTCAACAGCAAATAATCTCTGACTTTCATTACAAAAAATTGCTATCACATTTATAGACTGAATATTTTGCTTGGAGGTTTATTTTCCAAATGGTCTTTAATCAAAAAGAAAATTCTGTAAATTACTTACAAGGATTTGTTTATTAGCATAAACTCTACAATACTTCATCCTTCCACACTATTTGAATATTGAATTTCATTACATTTTATTATTGCATTAAATTGCCTCTTTAAAATGATTTCAGTAAATGCAATAATTGAAAGAATTCATAGAATATAAACTCCAACAGAAACAAATATCTATATTTGATGTAAACAGCTAGTTTTTTGATTTAATGTTAGATTTTTATGTATAGAATTAATCATCTACCCACTGACCTACAAGAAACTACTTCAATATTTATGAAATGAGTCACTGATTGACTTACTTTGATTACTTATTCAGTTTTTAGGAGGTTTTTTTTGTTTTGTTTTTTTTTGGGGGGGGGGTTACAATTTCTCTTAATTTAATAATCTTAATTTTAATTAGTATTTTTGTTTCTTTGCAATCAATTTGGTTTGCCAAAATACAAAAAGCAATTTTAGACTGTTCATCAGAATCAGTGAAAAAACATGAAAAAATACAACAAAAAAAGAACATTTATTCAATTTCTGAAAATAACTGGTTTAAAATTGAAAAATAAAGTTAAATTCAGATTTATGATGATTCTTTTCTTACATGAAAAGTTGTTAATGAATTTCAAATAAACACTTCTTTTACCAATTAAAACCTGTTAAGCTGATTGCAAATTTTACTGAACTAAGTTTTCTCAGACATACTTCAATTTTCTTTAAAATGCTGTACAAGAAAATTGAACTTCATGAGATTAAAACCCCAACACTTCAAAAATAGTTGTGTACAAGTTCATCATTATTAAAATTAAATATTTAAAAAAAAAAATCAACAAAATAAAATTTAAATAAAAATTAATAACCAAAAAATAAATTACAGAAAATTAAATTAAAATCTAATACTATTAAGCTCAACAATTGCATGTCAATGGTACCATAGCGAGGATAAATGCCCCCACTTCACATATGCACATTTTTACTGTAAAAACTAAAAGGAGATAAAATTTCTCTTCTTGGCCACAATCTATGACAATACTATCAAGCTGAACAGTATCCTTTAAAATCATTACTGTCATAAATTTTCAAGATAAATTGGAAAATTTCATCTTTTTCTTTTTTTTAAAACAAAAAAAACATTGGTTTCTAAAACTTATATACAGAAAAAAAATCTATAGGGTCCATTCCAGAAAATAAATATAAGCAAAAAGCAAAAAAAATGTGCATTTAAAATTTAAAAAAAACTACATTAGGATAATAGATTTTAAGAAATAAAATATTCATTTTCAGAGATTCAGATAAAAATAAAAATATAAAATTTGTAAAAGTTAATATCTGATTTAGCACCTCCACTTTTTAGTTTGTGGTATCCTGCTTGTTGATAAACTCAAAATGATAGAGAAAATGCTGTATTCAAATTATGATATAATTTGTTTTGTTTTTTTAGTATACCTCACCAAGTTAATTTAAGTTACATTTGGGTGTCATGTTTGTACATTCAGTATAGGATTGATAAGAATTTTATATGGAATGGAAACACTGGTCATCTTGAAAATTTGAGCAAACTTCAAAAGCTCTAAGTGACTGAAAAAAAATGTCATTCTTTCATATCTCATACCTTGTTTACAAGTATCATTTTGACAAAAATTTTGAAACACTGGCAAATTTAAGATATTTACTTTTAAATAGTAACATTTTAAAATAGGCATGTCAATATTTGAAAGATAAGAAAAACAAGCCATCAGTTTTGATTTAATAAATACAGATTAAAAATCAAGCAATGGTCTTCGATATGTATTTTACAATAAGAAATGATTATTTTTGCAATTTTTCCTGATCTCTCTGTAAAAATTACACTTTTACTGAATTAGCCATTTAGTGGGATCAAGTGTGATAGAAATCTGTGTTTAATTTCAATAAATGACTTTAAACAAGTCCCCAACTTTTAACATGAAATAAGTAAATGCTGTTCTATTCTGTAATGTTTAATTTTACAGGGTCAAGGTTTATTATGTAATTTCTACCTTCTCCCAAGAGGTTAATTATTTAAGAAAAAAAAAAACACTAACATTTATCATAAAACTCTCACGATGAATTGTAGAAATGATAGTTAATTGCATTGTTTTAGAGTTTGGTTGTATATTTTTAAAAAGTTTAAAATTTATTCCATGATAAATTTTCCAGCTCACCAAATATGATGAATGAGATTTTGATAGAAGTGTAAGATGTTTTGTATACAAACTTTTCAATTAATCATTTAGGAGTTCAGGAATGAAGTTTTCTGTCAATATGAACTGGGGTCCAAAAGTTGAGTAAAGAAATCTGGTTGATTAGATTAATTGTTGCATTTTGTGGATCTGCTTCTTGTTTTTCAGCTTATTGGAAATCATCTTCTGTATTCCCATTCTTTAAGAAATCTGGTGAACTGAATGAACCCTTGAATTATCGCCCCCCCCCATTAGTTTTTTATCTCTTAGTAAAGTACAAGAGGCTCTAATCAATGCTAAATTGATTAAACCTCTCACTTCACATGGCCTTCTTTTAGATAAAAAAATATGGCTTCTGTTTCTCCAAGTTAGTCCAGTGATGTGTTAATGACTATTACAATATTTTGTCTATCAGGTTTTAGATAAGAACAGTGAGGTCCGAGCTGTGGCTTTAGATATCTCAAAGGCATTCAACAGGATTTGGCATGCTGGCCTTCTTCACAAGATCAAGGGCTATCATGTCTCTGGATGACTATTTGGCTTAATCCAATCATTCCCAACAAATTATGTAATGACGGTGTTGAATAGGCATGCTTCTTGATCATTTATCTCCAAACTTGATTGCCACAAAGCATGCAGACTTGATTGTATCCTTGCAATTGTCCTAAGGAAATGTGCTCTTGAACTCTCTCTCTCTCCTGTTGTCTTCAAACTCTACAAATTCTTGCTTCTTCTTGCTTTCCATCTTGTTGGAAATCCTAAGAAATCTGGTGAATCTTTTGATCCTTCAAATTATCACCTTATTAGTCTTTTATCTTTTTTTGGCAAAGTATAAGAGGGATGTGCGTTGTGGCACAGTGGATATTGGCTCGGAACGAGAAATCGGGGAGCCGAGTTCAAATTCCAGTCGAATCCATTGCGTTCACTTACGTGCAAATACCCTTGGAAAAGGTATTAATCCGTCTATTCCTTCCAGTTATGGGTTAAATAACAGGACAGATTGGGTTCCATAGCCTTGGTCGGCAACAAGTCTACCGCAGAAAGCAATGGCAACCTACTGCAGGATAATCTTCTGCCCAGTCAGTCATGTCTCTTTCGAGACATGATCGCCCAAGCGTGTATCACATATAGCACTTAACTGACTGATAAGAGGCTCTAATCAATGTTAAATTGATTAAACTTCTCACTTCACACGGCCTTCTTTGGGTAAAAAATATGGCTTCTGTTTCTCCAGGTCTGCCAGTGATGTGTTAATGACTATTACTGAATTTTGTCTATCAGGTTTTAGATAAGAACAGTGAGGCATTCAACAGGGGTTTGGCATGCTGGCCTTCTTCACAAGATCAAGGGCTATCATGTCTGACTATTTGGCTTAATCCAATCATTCCTAACAAATCATGTAACCACGATCATATTAAACAGATAAACTTCTAGTTCATTTCACATTGATGTGTGCATCCCTCAGGGCTCTCTCTTTGGGCCTACATTGTTTCTTATCTTTATCAATGATCATCATCAGTTCCCAACTTAGTATTTATGCTGATGACACAAGTATTTACTCCTATTCTTAGTAGAAAGTCAGACAAATTAAAACTGCAACTGCTCTTAAAAATGATCTCCAATCAGTGGTTAACTAGGGGCAAGGAATGACTTATAAATTTTAACACCATCAAAACAATACTGCTTCATTTAATCACCATAAAGAACCATTTTGTCTGTTATCAGCATGCCTGATGCTAACCTCCAGGAGATAAATTCTTTGTGTCTTCTTAAAATCACATTTTCCACTGATATGAAGTGGGGTGATTATATTTAATTAACTGCTAAGTCTACTGCTATGAAAGTTGGTTCACCGTGTCATGTTAGCCAATTTTTCTTGTCAAAATCCATCTTGCACGTTTATAAATCTATCATTCATCTGTGCATATCTAGTCTGGTGCTCTGGCTGTACATCTCAAGATTTTTGACAAAATTCAAAGAAAAGTCGATAATAGAATCAATCCTAACATGGCATCTCCACTTCAGTCACTTTTTCAATAATGTTTCGTGGCTTTACTCTATCTTTTCTACAAATATTTTAATTGCAATTATTTGGATAAACTTTGCTCCATTGTGCCTTGTCTGTATAAATTTAAGCATGCTGATATCAACTCAGAACAACAAATAGGGGTGCCAAGTTTGAATTCCAGTTGAATTACCCTTAGGAAAGGGTATTAATCCATCTCTTTTCTCCAGTTAAGGGTTAAATAATAGAACAGAGTCGGTTCTACAGCCTTGGCTGGCAACCAGTCTGCCGCAGAAAGCAATGGCAATCTTCTGCCCGGTCATTCATGTCTTTTTCGAGACACGATCGCACAAAATGTGTATCACATATAGCACTTAACTGACTGACTAGATTATCCACTAGGTCTAAAAAATTTTTGTTGAACTAGCTAGATACAACCATCAGTTTGATTCTAATAGTTTCTTTTTCCAGTTTCTTGTTTCCTTGCTACTATAATCTTCAAAATTTAAATGCAACACCATCTTCCTGAAACCTGTTCTTTTATTGTCCTTTCTCCTCACTAAAGTCTTCTCATTCTCTTACACTTCCAGCAACCCCTTGCATCTTAGTGGCATTATCACCTTGTTTGGGATGAAATGATTAAAAAAAATTCAGTTAGAATAGAATGTAGTAAAGATAGGATCTTTTTTATCTGTTAATATAATCTATTCTACAAAAATCATAATATTTTCATTTACAGATCTAAATCTATCTAAATCTAATCTAATCTAAACTTATTTATAAATGGAACTTTGTCTGTGTGTCCGTTACCTATAGACTCCGAAATGGCTGAACCGATTTTCTTGAAAATTTACAGTTATACTATAAGCATCTGCGAGTGTTCTTAGCTAGGTGTTGTGTCGAGGTACCCCCTGATAAATATTAAAAACTGATAATCGAAAAAAATCGGTTATAGAAGGAGTGGTCCGATTTTAATCAAATTTGATCCACTCATAGACAAAGACATAAGAAATGATATTCAGAAGTTTCAAGGTTGCAGTTCTTACAATAGTGTAGAAAATCGATAATATATATCTTTAAAGGCAAGATGTTTGTGTGTGTGTCTGTTTATCTGCCTGTATGTCCTTTATACAAATCTACAATTTTTATCTGATTCTCACCAAACTTCACACAAATATTCTTTAGGCTGAGTCTGAGCTCCAGGACCATGGATTAGTTTTAAAGCTTTCATTACACCTGAGCAACACTGGGCTATACTGCTAGTAAAATATAACTTAAGATGCCTATATCAGTTAATGATGCTATGATCGTTATATGCCTCAATTTAAAAAATATTTCCATTGATTTGAACTGAAAAGAAGAAAAATAAAAATAATGTATAACCAGGTCTGGTCTACGGTTATATCATGTTGAATGCACTGGTTCCCATCTGATCACTGAAGTTAAGCAACATCGAGCCTAGTCAGTACTTAAATGGGTGACCATTTGGGAATACCATGTGCTGTAAACGTAAGGACCAAGAATGGTCCACTGGTCCTCCAGGTTTGGGGGTTGGATGCAGGGCTAACAACCCTGCCCCGTAAAATACAGTTTGTTACAGAAACAGCAACAAAATATTGCTGCCCTAGACACCATCTGGGTGTGATGGATAAATGATGATGATGATGATGATAACCAGGACTAAACCTTTCTCTTAAATTCATTATTCTCTTATCATATCAAAGTGGCTATGTTTTCAATAAATCTAAAGGAGAGTTTTTAAAACTTGATTGTTTTTAGCTGTATTAAAGTTATTCCGAAAACAAGAAGGTTGGTTGGTTGGTTGTTTTGTTTGATGGCATATCAATCTCAGCGGGTCATTTATTGCCAACTAAATTTTGTTTATTTTTTGCTAGTAATACCTTTTTCTTTCAACAATTTATTGTTTTTTTTTATATAAGTTTTGTAACTAGTAATACTTTTTCTTTTCAAGTATCAAGATTCATTGGGATTTGGTTTTTTAAGGGCAGGGTCCCCAAGTCCTACCCTGTTATTTAACCCATAACTAGAGGGAAGGGATGGATTAGTACCTTTCCCAAAGTTACCAGTGCTTAAGTGAATGCTGGGTATTCAAACTGGAATTCAAACTCGGCTCACTGATTTCTCTTTCCAAGCCGATATCCACTGCACCACACCGCACATCCGTCACTAAACACTTACAGCACCTGGTATTCCCAAGTGGTCACCCATCTAAGTACTGACCAAGCTCAACGTTGCTTAACTTTAGTGATCAAGCGAGAATCGGTGTATTCAGCATGATATGGCATAAGCCAAAACAAGAAGGTTTAGTTTATTAGTCATGTCACTCATTAGAACATACAGACCCCTTCAGTATATTTCATTAGTTACTTTCATTGGCCTATCTTATCAACAGTTAGCATGGTAGCATGGTGAGTCTGAGACCAGACTCAGCAAAATTTAATACCTAATTTCATGCATCTATTAATAATATAGACATGAATAACAAAAGAATCCAGATGATCAGAAATGGAGCCAAAGAAATATATTAAAGAAATAGCCACTTTAGTCACTTTGTCCCTGCAATCTGTTCAGTTATAACCAATGAATAACCAGGTTGAAACTTTCCTCTTAAATTCATTATTCTCTTATCATATCAAAGTGGCTATGTTTTCAATAAATCTAAAGGAGATTTTTTAAAACTTGATTGTTTTTAGCTGTATTAAAGTTATTCCCAAAACAAGAAGGAAAGAATACTTTAACTCTTTCCAGTGTGAATATTTACTTCATTAGTCATGTCACTCATTAGAACATATAGACCCCTTCAGTATATTTCATTAGTTACTTTCATTGGTCTATCTTAGCAACAGTTAGCATGGTAGGCAACCTGAGACCAGACTCAGCAAAATTTAATAACTAATTTCATGCATCTATTAATAGGTAATAGTATTATATGCTTTTGTGTTCATTAAAGTTGAAACAAGAAATGTTTAACTTTCACCATTCCAGTCATTACTACTACCAGGTGACTAGGAACTTTCATATTCCACACTGATTTATATCAGTTGAATATGCTAATATAACCTGTAATTGTGTCAAAAATTATTAAAAGTTGCTTTATGTAAAAGTAACTGAAGTATCCAAATAGTTAAATTTATTTTTGATAAGGAAAAATAATTTGTAAGTAACTTAAGTTAAATACAAATTATTTTTTTCTCATAAGTTATATTTTTATAGTTTATACAGATATCAATAGATGCATTTATAAGCTTTATAGATACATGTATGTACTTGTAAAATATAGACATGAATAGCAAAAGAATCCAGATGATCAGAAATGGAGCCAAAGAAATATGTTAAAGAACTAGCCACTTTAGTCACTTTGTCTTTGCAATTTGTTCAGTTATTTAACCCATAACTAGAAGGAAGTGATGGATTAATACCTTTCCCAAGGGTATTTGTGCATAAGTGAATGCAAGGAATTCAACTGGAATTTAAATGGATGTGCATTGTGGTACAGTAGATATCAGCTCAGAACATGAAATCAGGGAGCCAAGTTCAAATTCCAGTTGAATTCCTCGCATTCACTTACGCACAAATACTCTTGAAAAAAGTATTAATCCATCTCTTCTTTCTAGTTATGGGTTAAATAAGAGAACAGATTGAGTTCTATAGCCTTGGGTGGCAACCAGTCTATGGCAGAAAGTAATGGCAACCAACTGCGGGATAATCTCCAGCCCAATCAGTCATGTCTCTTTCGAGACATGATCACCCAAGTGTGTATCACGTATAGCACTTAACTGACTGATATTTAACAGTATATGTTTAGAAAATTATCTGCTGCTTCAATACACTAAATATATATATATATTCCATAAATTATCCAAATAATTATAAAATATGTAAGAATGTTAAATCTAGAAGAATGTATAAATAAATTTCAACAAGAACAAATATTTACAGTTTTTTCTTTTACAAAAGACACACAATTTCATTCTTTTCTTTTATCATGAGAAATGTCAGTTTAGTTGAAAAAGTTCTGATAATTTATTATTTAAGCATACACACACACACACACACTTATTTTTGATCTGATGAAGCCTAGTCAACTCATTTTCGAGCATGACCAAAATTTTCCATCAAGTGCTTATAACTCAGATTCTACTGATAGTCACTTGTACAACATGGACACCACTTTGAACATCAATCAAGTGACAAGAATATTCAAGGTGACTGTTGATAGTTTCATTCAGAGATTTTGAGTTCAGAGTTGTCCTAATTTTAGACTGTTTGCCATTTGAGGCTAAAGAGCTCATTCTGTTCTACTATTTAACTTTTAAGTGGAGAAAAGGGATGATTACCTTTTCCAAGAGTATTTACATGAAAGTAAGTGTAACGAAATTAGCTATAATTCTAACTCAACTTGCTAATTTCTCATCCCGAGACATGCTCCATAAGACCACTGACGCATCCTATATGTATGTCATATATTTTTATATACAGAGTCTAAATTATCGTGAGCTGTGATTCTTGAGTTTGTTAACAGCACAGTATAGTAGGGACAGTGAGGCACTGTCTGTGAGAAAAAGAGCACCAGAATGCAGTTCACAACTGACCGAAATTTGGAAACGGCATTGGGATTCTTGCTGGAAGCTCCAATATGAAGTTTTTGGTGTTTGGTTGTCAATTTGATGACAGAGTAGAAGATTCTGAAAGACTTAGATGAGTCTAATGGTGATTATGAAAGTGATGGTGATGTTATGCCTTGATTCATATTCTTACAGGGCCTTATACTCAATACAGAGGCCTACATCAAGTGCCTTGAGGAGGTAGTGCTGTCCTGGGTCAAGATGGTGTCTGCTGGAAGACCCTAAGTCTGGCAACAGGACTTTGCATCATGCCCCACAAGCAGGAAAACCCAGTGAGTTTCTGCAATCATATCACCCCTTAGATCTGATCACCTAACTCCCTAGACTGCAACCTCCTTGATTATTATGTGTGAGATGCAGTTGAACAAGAGACCAACTAAACTCCTTGTAATACCAAAGATGAACTGAAGGCAAGAATTATGGGAGCATTCACCAACTTAAACAAGGAGACCATCCAGAAGAGTTACAGAAGATTCTAAAGTCGTCTTGAGGCAGTGGTTGAAGCCAATGGCGATTTAATCAAATTTACTTGTTAGCATTTCGAAATAGTTTAATGTAGTTTTGGTAAATATATCTATTAAAATGAGATGTTAGTGTAATTTAGGCTATAATTATATTCATTGCACACAATATATATATATATTACTATTATTACATTAGAACATGTAAAAAAAACTTCTACAAAATTGTATGTTTTGTTTTGACATTGAAAGAACAATGTCTCATCGGGTAGTTAACAATAATGGTACCTGATGAGACATTGTTCTTTCAATGTCGACACAAAATGTGCAATTTTGTAGTAGTTTTTCACATGTTTTAACAAAATGATAATAAATATTCATTGGTCTATTTTTATATTGAGCACTGTTTTAAATTAATGTTTTGAATGTTGCAATGTTATTCTTCATTCTTTTTCATTTGGATATATATATTTAAATTTGTCTTTTAATTAAAATAATATTGTGACATGGAAATTTCTGTTTTGAGATTTCTACCTTGTTATCAGGCAATGTTAGATCATTGTTGTGAAAATGATAAAAAACAAATTTAATTATATTATGCTCTACAATATTTATTGTATTGAGCACTTTTATAAAAAAAAAAAAAAAAAGTAAATGCCTGAGAATTCTGAATTGTAAAACTTGGTTCTCTTCAACTGGATATATATATATATATATATATATATATGTATGTATGTATGTTTTTGACCATTCAGCTACAAGATTGTCTGTCTTTAAGCATACTTTACTCACTCAAATTTCTTTATAAGTCATAACTGCTCAGTATCCAAAATGTAAACAAAGCAATTTCTAAAGAATTAATGGATTTTTATTTATTTATCCAATATATTTTTACCCCAATATTTGAGTAGATGCTTTATTTTAAACAGTATTTTGTCTACCTGCCTGAACATTTCAGAAATGTTCTTATATATAATGTGGAGGATGCATATATAGATATACGTTTACCTTTGTACATATTTGCTATTTTTACAATAAATAATTTTCTGTTTCAATTGAAGTTTTTTTTTATCTTGAAAAAAAAAAAAACAAAAAAAAACAGTCCCTTGTAATGTAAGAGGATATTTTACTTGTTCCTTGGTTAAAAAAATCACATTAAAAAGATACGATTGATTGCTTCAACTTCTATACTTACATATAACATTATTATCCATTACACAAACTTGTTCTATGATAACAAATGCTAAACAAAATAAGTTCCTTAAAAATTTTTATAAATCAATTGGAGTAGATAGACTAAACTATTGCCCGGTTCACACTCCACCCACATCTATTGAACAGGTGAAGAGGCTCATCCCTTGTTCCCTGTTTAGGATGTGGTTTCCAGCTTTCTCTCTTCCAACCTTTTCACTCTTTTCTTTTTTTTCAATTGGAGTAGATAAACTAAACTATCACCCGGTTCACACTCCACCCTCATCTATTGAACAGGTGAAGAGGCTCATCCCTTGTTCCCTGTTTAGGATGTGGTTTCCGGCTTTCTCTTTCCCAATCTTTTCACTCTTACATAGCCCCCTGCACATCAGTGGCGTTACCGCCTTGTTCAGGGTGATATGATTAAAAAAAAAATCAATTGAAAGTTGACAAAAAATATTAAAAAGGAAATTGTGCATATCAAATAAATTTATAACTACAAAGATTCAAATCAGAAATGAATGAATGCTTGAACTAAATCCTGCTGCAATGAATATCATTTGTAAATCCATTAATGTAATACTAAGTCTAATCTGTTGGCTTTAATCCCAATGATGGATTAGTTTCCAGAGTAGTAAATCCAGTAATTTTCAAATCAGGATTATCAAATTCCAATAGAAATAAGTTTTTTTTATTAAAGAAATATTTTTGATGAAGTCATTTTTAAGTATTTTTGTCTGATGTTATCAAATCATGAGATGCCATACGCTCATACAAATTTACAGCATCAATGTGATAAAGTGATTGTCAGTAAGAACTGAATGTTTGTAGCAGGATTAAAATACTACTGAGGATTATATATGAAAATTTAACCAATAACATCAGAACTTGAAATGTATTTAGCCAATCAAAATCCATTGAACTTTCAATTCTAGGTGATAAAAATAAACAAAACAATTGTTATTATTAATGTCTATTGCTTTAAAACAAAAAAAGAGAAAAAATATTATTCTATGCTGAACTGCATTAACCCTCTACATATTCATTTTGTTAGAGGGTTACTTATTAAAATGTCTTTTGTTAGAGGGTTACTAATTAAAATGTCTAGGACATGAAATCTCTTTGATTTTACCAACATTTATATTGAAAAGGACTTTTCTTTTTCAACATCAATTAAACTATTATTTATTTTCTCACTAATAAATGCTCAAAATAAGGTTTTTTATCTCTGACAAAAACCATAAAACTTTGATTTAAAAAATGGCAACTTAATTATCAAAGCATTAAAAAAAATCTATTTTATATCTTATTGAAAGAAGAAATGTTTCATATGCTTGTTGAATTAGACATCCATGAAATCGAAATATTATACACTTATAAAAATATGTGCATCTTTTAAATTCATGTACAAATAATATTTTTCTTGTATATTAATATAAATGTGAATATATTATATATAAGTAAAATATTAATATGCTTATAATATTAAATTAAAAAAACAGTTTAAAAAATATATATCTGTATTTTCAAGAATATAAAATAATATATTGCTAAATCCTGTCCAAATATCAGATCATTACTGATATTATTTTTAAGAAAATCTACACAAGATTTTTATTATTTAAATTGCATTTATTAAAATTCTACTAATTCTTTTGTATTCATTTGAATTACTACAACTAACTGCAAAGATCCTACAATAAATTCAGTTACAAAGTTTCATAAAAAAACACTAAGACTAATCTCTTAATACCACCTAAAAAGCAATTGTTATTTTGAGGCATGTTAAAATAAAAACTTGAGTTCCCATTTCCCTAAATCTATAATCATGACAAAATTAATTATCTATTTGAAATAATTGATTTAATAAGTAACACTTATGTATCCAATCAAACTTTGAGAGTGCATTTGAACTAATGTTTTCTTTGTTTTCTTTAATCTATACACAGAAAGACATGCACAAAATTAATCTTCTGGTTTACTTACCAGATTTCAGTTTGTGTTTTTTCTGCTAAATGCAAAGTTGATTTTTAAAACTCTTCATAACATTCTCTTATTTCTCTAAAGAAAAAGAAAGGATATTCTGCCCCAATGAACTTAGCTCACTGGTGCCCCCTATATATGAATTTACTCAAGCCACAAGATTAGCAACTAGGTCCCACCCTTTTACTGTGAAACCAATAAAATGTAAATGCAAATTCTACTTCTGACACCCCCTATAACCTGTAACTCTTTCTCATAACTTTCCTCCTATGTAACCCTCTGCAAAACAGTGACAGTAAAATGCCTTGCTTGGGGCAATATGATTATATAAAAAAAAATTAATTTTGATTTCTTAATAAAATGGATAATATTGATAAACCCTACAAAGACTAAATGTGGATTTATTAATTCAGTAAACAGCAATCTTAATTAAATTCTTAGTAAAAATTAATAAATCATGTCATTGTTACAAAACTCACATGTTTTCTTGTTCAGAAAATGATCAAATGTAAATTATCTATTTCATTAATTCAAATTTTTCCAAAACTGCACAATTTGTTTTAAAATAATATCTTCATTTCTAAGTTAAATAAAGATTATATTTTACTTTATTTATTTACACTATTTACATACGAACTATTGTCTTCATCTTTGTTGATTTTTATCACAACTTTTCGGCTTTGTGTTCTCTGGCTTTCATCAGATGTATGTTGATCCAGGTAACCTACAGGGAATTCTGAATTGAACCCTTTATTTTATCTACAGTGGTAGATTGTTCTCATTCCACTACTCATCTTTAGGGATATCTCATCCAGTTCTTATTTTTTTTACTACTCAGTTATTGCTTGCTATGTTTCCAATGAGTTGAAGTGCACATTGCCCAGCCCAGCTCAGGGAATAATCTCACAATTACTATGTCACCATCACTTTTAAAAGCCTAGTGAATTAAAGTGTTGGTTCGTAAATTTGGTGACAGTAATTGTGAGTTCAGTCCTTGTGTTGGGTAATGTGTATTTGAACTCCGTGGAAATCGGATGAGCAAGAACTAACTAGTATAACATGATCCCCAGGCATATATAAGCCAACCCTTCCTGAACCTTGACCAATCCACCCACGTAGTGTTTGATCTCAAACAACCTGAAGTAGGACTGCCTGTTATCAACTGGTTACATCAGTCCTGACTCGCAAGGAGATGATATATTGTTGAAACACAATGCCCGATTCCCTGGTTGCAGGCGAATCAAATATAACCAGTACAATGTGACAACAACATGGGTGCAGATTTATATATATTTATGTCTAACTAGCAGTATAGCCCGGCATTGCTCAGGTGTAATGAAAGCTTTAAAACTAATCCATGGTCCTGGAGCTCAGACTCTTTGGACGTTGGCATGAAAGACTAAAAAGCAATAGTTGTTTCCAGTTAAAGCCAAACCGTAGACTGAAAGAAAAATGAATGGATGTAAGTCAAATTTTGATTTACTGATATCAAATAAGTTTTTTTCGTCGTAAACTAAATTTTGAAGGCTAAATAACTCCTCTGAGTAAATGGTATCATGACTGAGACTAAGAACTACAATTATACCTACTGAGAGCCAAACCCAAAGCAAAAACTAAAATAAAAGGGCTGAAAATATAGACATACAGGCAGATAAACAGACACACACACAAACATCTTGCCTTTTATATATATATCATCGATTTTCTGCACTATTGTAAGAATTGCAACCTTGAAACTTCTGAATATCATTTCTTATGTCTTTGTCTATGAGTGTATCAAATTTGATTAAAATTGGACCACTCCTTCTATAACCTGATTTTTTTTTTTTTCGATATTTATCTGGGGTACCTCAACACAAAACCTAGCTAAGAACAAACGCAGATGCTTATAGTACAACTGTGTAAATTTTCAAGAAAATCGGTTCAGCCGTTTTGGAGTCTATAGGTAATGGACACACACACACACAAAGTTTCATTTATAAATAAGTTTAGATTTATGTACACTCTATAAACAAGATCAAAACTAGGTGACACACAAATTAGCTGGCTGGTATTTTAGTATCACAATACCACACTTAATATTAATTTCTGTCAAGAATGATGGCTTAATGGCTTGCTTAATTAAATCTAGTAGCTCACTGATTTTAGATTGACCGTCTTCTGCAAAATCATGGGTTCAATTCTGCTGATTTCGTCTTCCACCTCGATTTTATTGAAAAGGCACAAAACCAGAAAATTGTGACTGAGTCTTCGGCCTTCACCACTGATGGGATGAAACTTCCCCTCTCTTATTGCTTGCCTATCCATACCCAAAGCTGCAGGAAGCCAAAGACAGGAAATTCTCAAATTCCAATTTGACCTGGGGCCATGCAATCATCAAAACAGGACACAAGGTCTACAGTCCACCTACACAAATTCAATCAATTCGTTTACTTTTCATGACAAAAGTAAATGTATTTTTCTCATTCTATTCCATTTTAGAGAATTTTCTTCTTATCTTGTAAATCAATAAAAAATTTATACCATCCATTTGGAAATAGGGTTACAACTAGTACTAAAATTAAGAAGAAAATGAGTTACTCTTAGACATGGGAAGTGGAATGAAAACAATCTACCCCCATGAATTAAATAAAGGGTTCAGTTCTGAATTTTCTGTAGATGACCCAAATTGAAATACACCTGATAAGGATCAGGGTCACAATAGCCGAAATGTTGTGATGAGGACAGTATTTACATGTGCACTCCAATGATTATTTTATTTAAAAAATAAATCTCATGAACAGATTGAATGAAGCAATATTACTGAATAGTCACTTGGCAAACAAGATCTTGTATTGCTAGAATCTTAAAGGCAACAGTTTTGTTTCTTAAAGTAATTTTCTAGCATGAAATCTTTACTGAATGGAAACTCTTATCCCAAACAGAAATTGGATAAAAGTTTTATTTTCTATATTCACTGATAGACATCTTTCTTCATAGAAAATCGAAACTGTTTATATGTCAAAGAAAGTAGGTAAGATTCTTTTCTTAAAGAAAATCCAATTCAAAGACACTGAAAATGCTTTTCTATTTTTCATTCTGTTCATTAATTTTGCTATGTCAAATCTGTTTTTGTAATGAGAAACATCAGAATCTTTACATTATCTATATTTGGACTAATATCCTCATCTTTGTTATTATCACAATGTTTCCATTGTGTCTTCTGGCCCTTTTTGGTTGTCTGTTGATCTGGGCAAACTTCAAAGAATTTCAAACTAAACACTTTATTTCATCTACAGATGTCCTCTGTCCAATATCAGAATATTTCATTTTGTCGTTTTTAGTATTGCTCACCCAGTTTATATTGAATCTGTACTACTGAGTACAAGAATTGAACTCACTATTACTATATAACCAAATTCACAAACATTTTAATCTACTAGGCTACTGATCTGTAGGGATAATAGTCTAAGTGTGATAATAACAGAGATGAGGACATTATTCCAAAAGTAAACAATATAAATAATGATAACTCCTCATCTCAGAAACTAAAACAGAAAAGAATTATTTCTTGAAGATTTTAAAAAATAAAAATTAATTTAAAGAACCTTTTTTATTGGAACTAGCAAAGGTGTAAATTCTTATCTACATTTTTTCTATTTAAAAATTACTTTGTAACATGCTGAATTTAAAATAAATATCATTCAAAATATTTAACTGGTGGACTTTATAGAAATAAATTTAACAGAAATTAAATAAATAGAAATTATCAACAGTGATAATTGAAAAAGTTCAAGTTCAACACTTTTGCTGCCAAATATTTCATCATCAATTTCTGAAATTGTTATGGTGAAACACACCTATTCCTCAGATAATGGGCTCTCCCTCCTATATTAATAAGAGTTAACAGGAAGTTAACTCGAGAAGTTCTTGGGAAGTTCATAGAAGTTCTAGAGAGTTCTTAGAGTTCTATTGGAGTTCAGTAAAACTACTAGGCAGTTGATATTAGTCGGCAGTTAGCCAAATACTAAGGAGTCAGCTTTCAGTGGAAGATTACCAAGTTCCTAACATTTTGGGTGCGTTAAGTCGATTAGCAACCGACATAGCACGATTATAACTTTCAGTGCGAAAACTACTCCACAACAGAAATGCATTTGAGTTTTAAAGTGACTGAATTGTGAAGAGCATATTGAAGCTCTTACAATTTTTCAATGTTTGGTAAGGGGGATGTATTATTTGAATTCCAGATACATATTCTTCATTTAATTGGAAAAAGGTTAAATAAATGAGCTGTCAAAAAACTTTTACTTTTTGTATTCTACTGTCAGGAAAAAGAAATGTTGGAAACTATTTCTTTTTAATGCTTTAGAAAAATATTTAAATTGGATGAATATTAATTAGTTATTTCTATCTTAAGATTAATGAACAATTCATACTTTTACTTATTCATTACATCTACATTAAAATATCTGTTCATGAAAAAGAAACTATATGATAGTCAATATTCATTGAAAAAGACATAAGAATTATTGAGATGGTTTTAATGTTTGTTAACAAAGAATCTTTTGTAAAAAATCACTTTGTTTTTAGGGGGGGGGGTTCCAGCAGTAGAAACTAATTTCATTTCAAAAGGTTTCAATATATACATAATATGAATTTCATAATTATTAAATTCAAAATACAATTTAAACATAGAATGGCTAGAAATGCAGTAAATCTGAAAACATATCTTTCCTTATTCAACAGATTTGACAACATCTGAAGGACAGAATAGTCAGTCTTTTAAAATAATATTGAATTTAATATTAGCTTTTATCTATCAGTTATTTTAAATTGCAAACATTCTAAGTGTTCAAGGGTCAGGTGCATAATTTAAAAAATAAAATAAATGATTTGATGGTTACTGGTGATTCCTTTCTACCTTCAAATTTGCAGTTTAAGATCAGTAAATATTTTAACAAATGAAAATTCCTATTTAAAGATACAATTTCTCTTGTCAATTCAAAAGTGGCACAAACATCTAATTTTATTTGAAGGCATGAACAGAGCCACTTATTTTGGATTGTTCATCAAATAATGGGTTGATGAACTCAACATTAGATTAAATAATTCAGGAGACTAAGCTGACATTTACTGATCTCAATGTACAAAGAGGACAGATTTATTAGCACATTAATATCTATGCTGAATGCAAATCCGTTTCACACATGATTTAAAAACAATTTATCTGGAAACAAGCTACTGAAGCCAGTCTAAGGTTTTCAAGATGAACACTTGATATAGTATAATCTTTATTTTGTGGTAAGTGTTTAAATTTCAAGTGTTTTTGTAGTTTGCAAAATCATTTATTACAGCAATTCAAGTTGTAATTACAGTCATTACACAAAACAGAATTGTAAGTGCAAGAAATTATTAAATACTATTTAAAGATCTACTTACACTTTATATATATATATATATATATATATATATATATATATATAAAGTATAATATACATCACTAAAATGTATTTATTACAAAACTTCATGGATTTTGTCTAAATTTTGTCAGAGGAAATGTTTTAACTCTCAGTTTGAAACAAATCACAATGATTAAAATTTATAATTTTCTAAAATAGGTATTCATATGAATCTTTAACACGTTCTTACATGAACAAGTAAATGTAATTCTTTTAAATTATCTGAGTTTGTTGACTACAGCATTGTGGTTATTCATTTCTGACTAGTTTATCTTTTTTTAAAAGCAAGGCTTTTACATTCTGTACTCAATCAGAGTGGTGCCCAAGGATGCAAGTTCAAATCTTGTCTCTTGTCAGACGTGATTTCTTTATTTCTGAGCAATGGTATTTATGTAAAAGGTTATTTTTTTTTTTTTTTTATAAGCGTTTCACCCCGAGCAAGGCATATCACTGCCACTACTGTGCAGGGGGCTACGTAGAGTGGAGAAAGGCTGATTAAATATAGGAAATAACAGAGGGTGGGTGATAGGCGGGTGAGGATACCAAGAATGAGGGTTGGGAAGATGAGAGTGTTCTGAGAATAGTTGGGAGTTAGTGTGATAGGAGGTGTCTATTGACCCTACATTTAAACACCTGGAGATTGTAACTGTCGGGAAAGCAGACTTGTGGAAGGGAGTTCCACAGGCGGGAAGCGCGAGAAAAGAAGCTGTTGGAGTAGAATTTACGGTTACATCTTATTTGTTTAACTGTAAAAGGGTGGGACCTAGTTGCTAATCTAGTATCTCGTGTAAATTCGTGCTTAGGCAGCACCAGTGATCTAAGCTCATCGGAGCAGAAGCCATGAAAGTACTTGTAGAAGAGGCACAGGGAAGCTACATCACGCCAGTGTGAGAGCGGCTGCAGCCGGTCTGCCAAGTCAGTATCAACCACGTTACAGATCCTCCTTTGTATTTTGTCAAGAAGCCCAAGGAGAGCAGCAGGGGCACCCGACCAGATATGGCAGCAATATTCAATACACGGGCGGATGGTAGATTTGTATATGTGCAGAATAGTTTCAGGTGGGAAAAATTTCCGGGCCCTGCACAGGGAGCCCACTTTCATAGCAGCAGATTTGGCAATGGATTCAATATAGTCATTCCATTTGAGGTCCGCCGAGAGTGTAAGGCCAAGGAGGCGTAGTATTTTACTCTCTGGGAGGCTAGCCTGTCCCATGCTAATGGGAGGTAGATGCAATTGTCTATGGTGATTAGTTGATAACAGCTTTGTTTTGGAGGCATTGAAATTTACCAACCATTTCCTACCCCAGGTCACTACGGATTGGAGGTCCCTTTCAAGTGCGGCAGCGAGGTTCACTTTGTCGTCCAGACCTGGTTTCTGATCGATGCGGGAGTAGATTGTTGTGTCGTCGGCATACATGCCAACTTGGGATCTAATGGTGTCGGGGAGATCATTAATGTAGATCAGAAAGAGCATGGGACCTAGGATAGAACCTTGAGGGACGCCCGCGTTCGTCTGGTAGTTTTGGGAGGCATGCCCATTTAATACCACCTTTAATGTGCGGTTAGAGAGGAAGGACTGGATGAGGTCAAACAGATGTCCAGTTATCCCATAGCTCCGCAGTTTGCACAAGAGGCCAGCATGCCAGACCCTGTCGAATGCCTTGGATATATCCAAGGCAACGGTTCGGGCTTCAGAAAAGTGACTTAGCCATTATTGTTATAAAAAGCAAAAAAAACAAAAAACAAAAACTGATTAAAAACTTATTAAAAGTAAATATAAAAAAGTTTCATTTGTATTTGTCATTTACCTGAAATAATAAAATGAATAAGATCAATAACTTTCACAAACTTGGCATCTACTCAGCTCATTTGACATAAAATACCAGTATTTTAACAACAAACAATATACAGTATCCTCTTTTCTATTTTAAGCATTTATAAAATCTTATCTCGCAGATTTTCTATTGACCAATTCAAACTAAAAATCAAAGCAAAGAGTTAAAAAGTAAGCTTTGCTTAAAAAGAGAATGTAAAGTCTAGAAAATACTTAAGGTGTATTTTCATTGTCCAACTTGAAAAAAAATATTTTTTGATTAAAATTATTATTTGATTAAATTAGAAGAAAAAATTAGCCTAAAACAACTATCAGCTTGTCTAATAGGAGACATTCAAATTCACAGTTAACTTTAATGATGAAATTTTACTTGCAAAAGTTATTTCAGGTTTGTTGAAAATGCAAAGAAGACTACTTAAAAAAAAATAATTCATACTTCAAGTACAAATCCAAAGTATTTGTAAGAAATAAGCAGAAAAGTAGATTACTTGACTTAGTAAAAATATCAATGCAAAACAACAGTGTGTCATTAAATTTTTTAAAAGGCATGAAAACTAATGCAACCAAAAAAGTTAAATTGATACAAACTTAAACCAATTTCTGAATTTTTTCAGTTTTAGATCCCAGAAGGAAATCAAGGAGGAATAGATTTTGAATATAATAAAATACTATCAAATATGATATATGGGTAGGTATTTGAAGGCTATTACAATGCGTTTAGTATAATAAAGAAAGGTAAAGAAGGTGTTGGGCATTACCTATTTATTATTCATTAATATTTCGGGATCAGAATCTCATCTTCAGAGGCATGGTCTGCCAGCGGATGGACATGAAATCAAGCTCTCCTATCATTCTGAAGATGAGATTCTGATCTCGAAATATTAATCAATACTAAATAGGTAATACCCAACACCTTCTTAACCTTCCTTTATTATACTAAACGCATTGTGATAGCCTTTAAATACCTACCCATACACCTTATATACACAATGCTTCAAGCAAATTACAAAACTCTACCATCAAATATAATCAAATACTATCAATAAAGTTTCCAATGAAATCATTGGAGATTTTTATTAGTATTTTATATGACACAGATTTAATTGGAACTAGCAGTATAGCCTGGTGTTGCTCGGGTGTAATGAAAGCTTTGAAACTAATCCATGGTCCTGGAGCTCAGACTCTTTGGACGTTGGCATGAAAGACTAAAAAGCAATAGTTGTTTCCAGTTAAAGCCAAACCGTAGACTGAAAGAAAAATGAATAGATGTAAGTCAAATTTTGATTATCGATATCAAATAAGTTTTTTTCATCGTAAACTGAATTTTGAAGGCTAAATAAGTCCTCTGAGTAAATGGTATCATGGCTGAGACTAAGAACTACAATTATACCTACTTAGAGCCAAACCCAAAGCAAAAACTAAAATAAAAGGGCTGAAAAAAATACAGACATACAGGCAGATAAACAGACACACACATACAAACATCCTGCCTTTTATATATATTATCGATTTTCTGCACTATTGTAAGAACTGCAACCCTGAAACTTCTGAATATCGTTTCATATGTCTTTGTCTATGAGTGTATCAAATTTGATTAAAATCGGACCATTCCTTCTATAACCCGATTTTTTTGATTATTGATATTTATCGGGGGTACCTTGACACAAAACCTAGCTAAGAACACTCGCAGATGCTTATAGTACAACTGTGTAAATTTTCAAGAAAATCAGTTCAGCCGTTTCAGAGTCCATAGGTAATGAACACTCACACACACTCACACACATACAAAGTTCCATTTATAAATAAGTTTAGATCATATCAAACGTAAATAATTTAATTGCAAAAAGAGAATATCCAGTTTTTTTTGCTGCCTTTTCATGTTTTGTTTTTAAATAAAAATGTGAAAGTTTATGCATCATCATAACTTTGATTTCATTGAGTCAGAGATGAATATCATTTTAGGCGGACCTGAAGGTGGTGGTAATGTCATACCGGCAAGTGGTTCCAAAACGATGGATCGATTTACTATAATGTTGTATGAGAAAATGAGCCCCCTCTAAAATTGTTTAAATATTGAAATTTTTTCAAAGTTTTTTGATAATCAAAAACTTTAAGTAATAACCGACAAGACTGTAAAAAAAAATGAAAAACAATTTAAAAGTGGTAGTAGTCTCCTTCAGGTTCGCTTCATTTTAAAACATGACATTTCCCACCATGACATAAGCAATCATGGCTTTCCACAGTTTCTTTTTTTCTTTCACTGAATTACCATACCTTATTTGGAATGATAGTGGAGTGATTTCCTGTTTTTCTTCACAGTTTATGTTCAGCATTTTTATTCTCTTAGACTGACACCCAAGGCTAGAGAGCACAGTCGACCCTACTATACATAACTGAAGAGGAAGATATAGATTTATGCTTTTCTCTGGGAGATTTGTGCAAATATGAATGTAGGTGCTTAGACTGGAACTTGAACTCTGCTTGATGATTTCTGTTTCCCCTTTGATAACCGCTCTACCACAAACATATTCTGGGATGAATTTCCATCAGTCAGTTAATTACTATACATGATACACTTGGGTGATCATGTCTCTTTCGAGATATGACTAACTAGGCAGAAGATTTTCCTGCATTAAGTTGCCATTACTTTCTGTGGTAGACTAGTTGCCAACCAAGGCTATAGAACCCAATCTGTTCTGCTATTCCACCCATAGCTGGTGGGAGAAAAGATGGATTCATATCTTTCCCAAGGGTATTTGTGCATAAGTGAATGAAACAAATTCAACTGGAATTTGAAGCTGGCTCTCCAATTCCTCATTCTGAGCTGATATCCATTGCACCACAAACACACAAGATGAATCTTCTTCTTCTATGTACCTTGTCCCTTCAGGACATAGGCGATCATGGCCTTCCACGTTTCCCGACCCCTGGTGACTCTGAGCACGCCTTCTCCTGTTACACCATGCAATCCTCGTTCCATCATCCACCTGATTAGGTCCTTCAAATATGTTACCCGTTGCTTTCCCCTGTCTCTTTTCCCCTCTATCTGGCCTGTTAGTATCCGATTCTCCAAGCCCTCCTTCCTCATTGCATGAACCAGGAACTTCAGCTGTCTCTTCCTGATGCTCAGTATTAATTTCCTTTTTGTTTCCATCATTTCCAAGACCTCATCATTGCTCACATGCTCAATCCATGATATTCACAGCATCCTTCTGTAGAACCACATTTCAGTTGCTTCAAGTTTTTCCTTCATCTTTGATGATATTGTCCAGCATTCACAGCTATATTGAAGGACAGACAGCATGTAACAATCCAGTACTCTCTTCCTAGTTTCTAGCAAACTTGTCCTGTTTCTATATACCTTACTCAACTTCAGGAATGCTTCCATCGCCATGCCAATTTGCCTTCGGATCTCTGCATTGTACTTTCCATCTTCTGTTATAATGCTTCCCAGGTATTTAAATTTTTGTACCTGATTGTTCCTAAAATCAAAGGATTTTGTAAAAGTTGATCATCATACTACACTATAGATTATATTCAAGAAAAAGAAAATACAGCAGTTTCTAAAATAATGTTTATGTTAATATTTAATTTTTACTTTAAGACGACTTTGTTATATTTTCATTTTTCCTGGTCAAAATAAATACACATTCTGCCAATTGACAAAAGGAAGTTAAAACTATTTTTCCAGCCATATTCTTAAAATAAAAAGCTTAAATTAAAAAAAAAACCTCAGATCTAAGAGGGTTCATAGTTCAGGTTGAGTAGAATACATCGTCTTTTATTCTTTCTTTCCTAATAACATTGAGTTGATAGCCACTTAAGATGTTGAACATCCTTTGGCCATCCCTATAAGTCGTTGGAGAATGGTCATTTCACTTACCACACAACCAACAAAATGGAGGCATTCAGTAACACACCCACTCACTCTTTGATTCTATTCAGAAAGTTCTAAGCATAAGACATTCTCAAGTAGGAACTTGGTTTCTGTTGCATTCATTTTAAGACTGTTGAAGATAAGGGGGAAAAAAGTCTAATTTACAGATTTTTCTTCTTTGTGGCCAGAAGGTAAATATGTTGTACCATAGTTTTTAGATTTATTTTTAGTATATTTGTGATTTTATATTTTTTCACCTTTTTGCTGACACATAAAATAACCCACTGCTGTAAGTGAAATTTTATAAATGCATTTCTATACAAATTAAATCTTATTACTATAAATGTTATTTTTAGTAGTAAGTACACATGTCTGAGTTGCTGTTTTGAAATTAATAACCAACCGAGATTAAAAGTCCTACTAAAGAAAACGAAAACACTACAACTTTATAAATTTGTTTTATAAAAAAAAAAAAAATTGCTTTAAATTGCTTTTGTATATTTTCAAGCTTTTAAGATTTATTGACTGGAATGAAGAATTCTTATAAATTTGGCTAGATGAATGTTTCACTTTTAAAATCATCCTTAAGGGACTTAAGGGAGAGATTAATATTTAAAATATTTCAGCATCATCAAATAAATAATTAGCAACAAAAACCACCTTTTGTCTGAATGCACATTTAAAACAATCAGTCATCAAATTCTCTTAGAATGTCTTCATCCATAAAGTTGTTAAATTCAGTTTAAAAATTCTAAAACTTTTTCCTTTTTTCAGGATTTTTACCTTCTTTACTCATTGTGAAATATAGTACAAGTTGAAAGAAGACAAAACTTTTTTGATTATTAAGATGTTATCATCTTTAATGAACGAATGCTAAAAATCCTCATTATTCAAATATCATAAGATATTATTATCACCTTTAATGAACGAATGCTAAAAATCCTCATTATTCAAATATAAGATATTATCACCTTTAATGAACGAATACTAAAAATCCTCATTATTCAAATATCATAAGATATTATCACCTTTAATGAATGAATGCTAAAAATCCTCATTATTCAAATATCATATGTATCTGCGATGGGTAAATTGTCGCCATTTTATATTTTTAATTTCATGCTTGTGCATTGTTTGTTTTTGATTTTGTCAACTGCACAGTCTAGTAGGGTCAGTTGAGCACCGTGATGCAAATTACTCCACCAGAAATTTGGAAACAGCATACTGTACTGGCATTCATGCTGGAAGCTCCAATACAAACATTTCAGTGTGTTTGGGTGTCAATCTGAGGACAGTGCAGAGGATTTGGAAAGAGTTGGAAGAGTTTAATGGTGATTATGAAGGTATGGCAGCTTGGGAAACTCACTCTTAACATTCTTATAGGAAAAGAGCTCCCACATGTTTGGCAAAAGATCTCTGCACCATGCCACACAAACAGGAAAATCCAGTCATGGCTGTCAAACAATTTCTGTGGACATATCACCCTTTACATCTGACCACCTAACTTTCCAGACTAGAACCCCCTTCATTATTATGTGGGGCCCAGTTAAGCAAGATTCCTTGTATTACCAAAGATTATGGCAGCATTCACCAACTAAAACAAGGAGATCATCTAGAAGAGTTGCAGGAGATTTCAAAGTCATCTGGAGGTCAGGGTTTAAGCTAATGGCAATTTTATTGAATTAAATTTACTCTTTAATATTTCAAGATATTTGTGTAATTTTGGTAAATATATCTTTTAAAATGAGATGTCAGTGTTATTTTCATTTGTGAATATTTCAGACAGTAATTTAACCATTGCACTCTGTATTTGTATTTATATATATATATTGATTGATTGATTGTTTGTTTAATACTTAGTTTTTGATCACTATAGGATTAGATCAGTACACATTTGTATTAAAAAGTGTTCAATACAATAATATTGTAGAACTTTTGAATATTTTCCATTTGTAAATGAGTTATTACTCATTTACAAATGGAATATATATTTTCTAAACATATGCTGTTAAATATAAGAGACAATGAATGTCTATTATGTTTAATCATGAGCCATTCTAAACGTCATATTTTGGCTTTAATTTCAGTTGAAAATAAAGACAAAAATTCTCCAACATTTGGATAATTATTTATTGATTTGTTTCTAAGCTTTCGGCTCACATGAGCCATCTTCAGAGAGGTTATATATATATATATATATATATATATACACGCACACACATTAGGATTCTTTGAATTTGTAAACAGGAGAACCAGTTTTCTGAGTTTTGCTTATTTGTGTGTAAGTGAATTGTTTTTATGACTTCATGTCAACAAGCTGCTATTTATGGATTCAAATTTGGTGCAACTGCAACCTAAGGTGCTCACAGCATATTTAATTTCTCAAGCCTCACCAGTTGAACATTTTTATTTAATTTACACCCAATTTCAATATCCTGTTCATAACTTGTAGATGTAATTTTTCATTTTATAGCATTTTTGATAAATTAAATATGATTATCAAATGTGATTATTTTGCTTTCAGTTTCATGTCAAGTTCAGTCATAATTTTGAAGAATTGAAATATTGAACACATGGGATTTTCTACTCTCTTTATTTTAATATCATAAAACATTTTAACTTATATTTTACTCTCTTATTTACTTTTGTGTCCAGAATATATTTTGAATGAGTTCTACATTTTAAATATAGAAAAATATAATTATTTTATATGCAAAGAAAAATGCATGAACAAAGTTGACCAAAAGATTTCAGTTTTTATATTGGAGAAAATTTGATAGTTGTTTATCAACCAACTTAGAAAAAATGCTAATGGACATGCTCCTTTCTTTGATATATACTCATTGCAAATTTTATATTATTTGAAAATACCATGAGGAAATTAACAAGTTTCTGATGTCCTTATAGAATTTTTTTTCAATAGCTTCTTTGCTTGGACTATTTAAAAATAGTGAATACTTAACTATTTTAAAACTTAATACTTTTTGGGATTGCAAGTTTATGGTAATATGCAATTAACTTTGATATAAATAGGTTGAAAATAATAAACTCAAAATTAAAGAGCCAAAACTGACTGGATTTAAAAAGTCAATGTTTGAAATGTCATGACACAAGACTGAATTCTCCACTTTAATGTCTGCTGTTCACTGTTTCAACCACCTTGAAAAGAGATTGAATGAAAGCAATAGCAGCAAGCAACAATACCAAGTTCTCACCAAGTGTTAAGAAAGCAAATCACTCATCAAATGAATATTCATGAGTGAAGCAATTCATTTTTATTTTGTCTCAACAGAATAAAAACTTGATTTCAGAAAAAAAGATGGAAGAAGTCCTATCATTTTTCATGTATAACTTTATATTCACATTTTTTCAGTATCGAGGTGACCGTACACAAGTTCAGCGCTCTCGAAGTGTCATGGATGTCCAGGCAGAAGAACACTATTCCACTCGCCGATCACGAAGCCCACATCATCCTCCTCATCACTCTTCATCATTTGATTTAGGAGACAGTGACTATTCTTTACATGACAGACAAAGGTAACGGAATTCATCCAGATAACTTTTGGTTAACTTTTAATCATCTCTTATATTTTCTTCTTATACAAGGGGGTGCTGATAAGTTCTTGGCCAAACACACTTCCCAAAAATCAGTATTGCAATGAGCAAGCATCAGGACACTAATTTTTATAAGTGGATTGGCCTGAGAACTTTTCAGCTCCCCCTCATACATCTACAATTTTTTAATAATAATTTTATATTTCATTTTTACTTTAAAAACTATTCTTGTGTACAAAAACACAAAATATTGCTTTAAAATGTGCAATTTTGTGTGCACAAGATATAAAGCTGTGTAGCTTTAGAGACACATATTCTGTTGCTAATTTCATATGTGTACATGTATTTGGAAATACATATGAACTTAGGAATTCTGTGTGGATTTGAGTTTCAAAATAGTCTCAAAAATTCTCTTAGCTGATTATATTTGATTATATTTGTTGCCATATGACAGGAACCCATTACCTGAAATTGTAATGATACTGTTTTATCTAAATTATTTGAAAGCAACAGTTTATTTCTCATGTGGCCTTCATTTTTTTTATACGAATGATGCATCATGGGAATATGTCCACTCCTGGTCCAACACAAAAGATTAAGGCCACGCTACAAAAAAATAAATAATAAATTCTTACTTGTTAATTAAAACAGAATAAAAGTGTTCATTTTTTTAAAACTCTGAACAAATTAGTTCCTTCAAAAGTAAAAGTTAAATTTATTTCATAACTTTGGTTCATTTACAAAGGCTATTTTCTCATTCATTATTTGTATTTCTTCTCTGAATGCGGTTTTGTTTTTATCTTGTTTCTAGAATTAGTAGCAGCTCAGCTTTGAGGCTGAATGCCAGGTAATTTTCTTCCTTCAATTTCAGAAAATTTCTGTTGCTTGATTAAACATACTTGTTACCTATTTATGCTTGATTGTTTATGACTTGATTCTTTTAATTCATTTGTTTGAATGTCAGTTTCTATTTCAAGAGGGTTTTATAAATGTTTAGCTTTACTGGATCTTCACTTGATGTTGCTATATTCAGAAAAAGGACATTTTTTTCCCTTCTTTTCACACAAATACTTTTTGTTTGTTTTTTAAGATTTAATAGTTTATTTGTTTGTTTGTTTTTTGAGGGGGTGCTCAAGGATGCAAGCCTGAATATTGTCGAAGCTATATTGGCTATAACCAAACAAAAATAATATCAACATTTTATAAAAAACATTTCTCATTATTTTTATTCTCTAACTTTTATATAAATAATGTGAATTTAAAAGCATTATTTTATATGATTATAAAAATTAGTTTCTTCTTGTTTAGCTGAAAATTGAATTTGTTCTTAAAAAAAAAAAACACAAAAAATTCCATTAATCATGACAAATTATTATTATAGCAGTTGTTTATTATTTTTGTCAGTGGTGTAACAGTTAGCATGGTTGCCTTCCAAGCAGTTAATCTGGGTTCAACCCCTGGCTGACGCAAATCGTTATTGAATGTGCATTATGGTGTAGTGGATATCAACTCAGAATGACAAATCGGGGAGCTGAGTTCAAATTCCAGTTAAATTACTTGCATTCACTTACACACAAATACCCTTAATCTGTCTCTTCCCTCCAGTTATGGGTTAAATAATAGAACAGATTAGGTTCTATAGCCTTGGCTGGCAACCAGTCTACCACAGAAAGCAATGACAACCTACTGCAGAATAATCTTCTGCCCAGTCAGTAATATCTCTTTCGAGATATGATCGCCCAAAACGTGTATCATGTATAGCACTTAACTGACTCATTTTTCATGTTAAATCCTGGCACAAAATTGTCAAATAGGACAACAAAGAACTAGGTTATAATGCAAAATTCAGTGCTACTAAATTATAAACTGACTTTCTCATTGGTAGTCCAAGTTAACTTAGCTTGTTTTAAAAGTAACCCAAAGCGGAGAAATTCAAAATTTATTAGTGGTAAGCTTCAAAACTTTACTTGCTGCTACAACACACTATGCTATTTCTACACTACAACACACTATGCTATTTCTACACTACAACACACTATGCTATTTCTACACTACAACACACTATGCTATTTCTACAGATGAATCACCATCATTTCTTCCTTCATATTTCAAATGTAAGGAGAAAGTTCCACTCAGCTTCTTCAAGAATTGCTACTTTGTGGCAGTTTTGTGGATGTTTTCCCTGAATACTTCAAGGGTCAATTGTTATTTATCTTCTGATTCATCATAATCTTCACTTCCTACCTCCTCCTCTTTCACTCATATCATAACTCATTTATTACCCATTTCAACAGTAACCATCTACCTTGAGTGGCTCTCGAGCTTTAAGATAATAAACAAACTTGTCACTATAACAATGGCAAATGTTTTCATTATTCAAATAAATATCAGTAAAGCTGGGCATAATTCCCTCATTTTTGTCACTATGTATAACGAATGCATTTATTGTTATGACTTGTAGTAGTTGATCATAGTATTTTATTATTATCATTAAACTGGTGGTGGTTAACATATTTTACATATCATAATTGTTGCAAAATCAGTGAAGTAACTGTTTTTAGAGTTAACATTCTGGGTATTGATAGATTCCATTAATACCTGAACAGTTTTTTAAAAAATGCAGCATTTTAAAGTGATTTTCCTTCCAATTTAAAAATGGGATATAATGAGTTTTTACTCATGTGACATTTCTGAATTGACTTCAAAATAATTTGATGAATTTTTAAAAAGTAACAATGAAAATTCTTTCCAAGAAAATAAAAATGTAACTGATCACCATATGTTAATTTTATTATATCCCAAATAAAATGTACGGAGAAAATGTATATCATGGAAATATTTTAAAACAATGATCATGATTGCCCAAAACGTGTATCATTTATGGCACTTAACTGACTGACTGATTTGATAAAAGATATTCACCAACTCATTTTTCATGTTAAATCCTGACACAAAATTGTCAAATTGGACTACAAGGAACAGGTTATAATGCAAAATTCAGTGCTACTAAATTATAAACTGACTTTCTCATTGGTGGTCCAAGTTAACTCAGCTTATTTTAAAAGTAACCCAAATTAACTGATCACCATTTGTTAATTTGTTATTTCCCAAATAAAATATACATAGAAAATGTATATCATCATGGAAATATTTTAAAATCAATGAATTAGAAAATGAAATCCTTTAAACTAATTTCCAAATCTTTGTTTCAACTAATATTTTTTTTCCTTGTTTTAGAATTCAATATTTTTAACTAATTTTTAGTTATCTTAGACTTTATCATAAGAAAATAATGCATTTTATTTCTGAACTGAGGTTTAACTTATGCAATTTCTATTAACGATCCAAAAGAGTAAAATTAACATGTGTTGTGTTAATAGATTGCATTTATGCATATGGATTTGTCAGTTGTTATAAATAATTTAAATGACTGAGGAAAATAAAACAAAGATGAAGATGTTTGCTTGTTTGAGCCTTGGATGTGCATTGTGGTGCAATGGATATCAACTCAGAATGACAAATCGGAGAGCCGAGTTCAAATGCCAGTTGAATTCCTTGCTTTCATTTATGCACAAATACCCTTTGGAAAGGTATTAATCCATCTCTTTCCTCCAATTATGGGTTAAATAACAGGACATATTGGGTTCTATAACCTTGGTTGGCAACCAGTCTATCGCAGAAAACAAAAGCAAACTACTACGGGATAATCTTCTGCCCAGTCAGTCATTTCTCTTTTGATTACACAAAGCAGGGCCATAGCTGATGCTAAAAAAAACACCGAGCACAGAGAAAATTGCCCGGATTTATTAGTTGACAATGTGATGACGTTATCAGTGTCATCCGTTCCCAGAAACTGATTTTTGCGGATTTTTTCGGTTATTCCAACAGAAATTAGGCACAGAACCTGAACGAAAGCAGGTAATCTGGTTCGGACTTTTTGAGTATAACCAGTCTTTTCTCCCAAAATTAATAAATGAACAAACAGATTTTTACTGTGTTCATTCGAAAGTTTTCTTCGTCTTTCTTTCTTCATGAATTGTTTAGTTTGATTTCTGACAAAGACATTTTTCCTTGCCCGGATTTTCACTAGAATTGCACAGATCTACCCAGACCCATGTCCGGTGTGCTCGGTAGTCAGATATGGCCATGACACAAAGCATGTATCACATATGGCACTTAACTAAAGAAACATCAGAAAATGGATAAACGCTAACAGCTTTCAGTAAAAGTGATACTAAACCACCACCAGGTTTTGATAACAAAAGATTACTAAGCATTTCAGTTTGTTTTGTTTTGCAACACAATGATGACATGCTCCAGGTTTGAGATGTAGTACCAATATTGCTACATATTCTTAAAACCTTCCTTTTATTTATCACATTGCTAATGCCAACCTCTTCTGCGCATGACTGTATATGTTTCTCTTTTGTATTGCCTTTTGCCAATAAATTTCCTTAAAGACTAATTGGGACTTCTCTTTTCAACAGTTCTAAATGTACACATGCGGACATTTTCATTCAATCATGTGAATTTTAATTAATGCTTGTTGTTATAAAAAGTGTAAAATACATGAGTTCATTTCAAAATTTATGATTCACTTCTAAAAGTGATTACAATGATAAATTTTATTTTTAAATGAAAAATATTTTTGTAAATATTCTTTGGGAATATGAAGGCTAGTTCTAGTCTAAAATTATTTATTGCTAAGTACAGATTTGTATTACAGATTTTTAGAATTGCTTAGACCACTAAATATTCATACCAAAATAGAAGAGTCATTTCTCTTGTCTAATGAATGACAGACGGAGAAATCTAAATTTAGATTATTTCCTGTGTAGTTTCCCCAACTTATGCTTAAAAATCATTCATTTATGCATGCGTTGATTAAATGCTTTGTTAATCAGAAACATTTTTTTTTTTATGAGGATTTGAGGGTGGGGGTTGGAACAATCTGGATTGGAGTTTATATCAGTTTTATAAAAAAAAGTATTTTGCTTGCTTACAACAAACAGAAGATCATCAGATTGGCGAAGAGAGGATGAAGATTCTGATTCCAGCTCACAGCGAAGTCCAAACCCTGAACGACGTGCACGTGTGTCCAGATCTGATCTAATGTAGGTCTCACCTAGTTAGTTTTATGGATGCATCTCCTTACAACTGTTTACCTCTTCCATTTAATCTGATGATTTCCATTCAGTTTTCCCACTAATATTGGTCTCACCCTTAACATGGCCTCCCTTGCTTAACCTAGACCCCCCCTCTCTCTCTCTCTCTATTATCTCCCTTTATCTGTTTTTATCTCCTCTTAGTTTCACTATGCTATATTTCCAATGTGCTTTCATCCTATTCTCCTTCAAACTGTTCATGTTTTAGGCTCAGTTGCTTTTTGTCTTGCTGTTATCTTTGCTAGTTCTCTCTCATTCTGTAGATGAAGTGTCAGTCTCTTAGATGGTGTCCAGAAATGTTGTAAGCTCTTTTGCATTTCTTGGTCAGCTTACTGGATCACACGACATCATGTGATCCAGTAAGTTATAATTAATATCATAAACATAATCAATAACTTATGTCTGAAAGTTGTGTCATAAAGAAATAAACTTTACAAATAAAAGTTAAGAAAATGTTGAACTTTTACACTTTGGCAGATTTAGTTTAATACAACTGCTTCATTTTAAAATAGTTTAATATATATTTGTTTAATCTAAAATAAAATTAGCCTTTTTCACAAAGGTTCTAACACTCAATTTGTTGGTCATTTTTAGATAAATATTTGGTCAAATACTTTAGTTTGTCTCAAGTTTGATTTTTTTTTTAGGTCTTTCACAAATAAATTTTCACTGAGGCATATGATAAAAACAATTTTGTGAGCCTTTTATTTTAACAATGCAAATTTAATGTTAAGAAAACTTTTCCTCTTTTGAACATTTTTTTCTACTCAAAATCTAAAAAATACTGATAAAATTCATGGATTATAAGTTTCAAGATTGCTAAAAACTTGTTTAATTTCTTTGACCCGGTTTTGTAAGCATGTTTTGATAGTAATTGTATTCTAAATAGAATTGGTTTACTGCTAAATATATTTTTCATTTTTTTCTTTAGTGACCACTTCATTCTGTTATGTTCACTTAAACAAGTTTAATTTTGTTGGAATTCAATTTCATAATAGTTCTTGGTTCTGACTCAAGTGTGTTCTTCAAGAGGAAGATGTAATTATAGGAAGTCCTTTAACAAATCTAAAATCCTTCAGTCAGAAGTAAAAACAACCTGTTACTCTGACACACTTTCCTATTTCCTCTTGATTGCCTGATTTACAATTTCATTTTATTCTAGTCATTTGTACTAACAAATAATTACCAGTTTTTCTATTAGATTAATGTAATTTTTACATTATTAAATGCTAGCAAAGTACACATACAAGAAGGGATTATTTACATATGTATTGGTACTTCTAACTGGGCTCAGGGTGTGTGTGTGTGTGTGTGTGTACTTTGTTTAGGATCAAATCGTCACTCCTTTGCCTTCTACCTTGGATCAAAGTGTTGTATCTGTGCATTCAGTGAAAAGTGTTTCTCAAATATAGGTTTAAATATTAATCTTATTTATAAATGGAACTTTGTCTGTGTGTGTCCGTTACATATAGACTCTGAAACAGCTGAACTGATTTTCTTGAAAATTTATACAGTTGTACTATAAGCATCTGCGAGTGTTCTTAGCTATGTTTTGTGTTGAGGTACCCCGATAAATATCGATAATCGAAAAAATCGGGTTATAGAAGAAGTGGTCCAATTTTAATCAAATTTGATACACTCATAGAGACAGACATAAGAAACAATATTCAGAGGTTTCAAGGTTGCAGTTCTTACAATAGTGCAGAAAATTGATCATATATAAATACAAAAGGCATGATGTTTGTGTGTGTGTCTGTTTACCTGCTTGTATGTCTGTATTTTTTTCAGCCCTTTCATTTTAGTTTTTGCTTCGGGTTTGGCTCTAAGTAGGTATAATTGTAGTTCTTAGTCTCAGCCATGATACCATTTACTCAGAAGACTTATTTTGCCTTCAAAATTCAGTTTACAATGAAAAAAACTTATTTGATATCGATACTAGGAAATCAAAATTTGACTTACATCCATTCATTTTTCTTTCAGTCTATGGTTTGGCTTTAACTAGAAACAACTATTGCTTTTTAGTCTTTCATGCTAACGTCCAAAGAGTCTGAGCTCCAGGACCATGGATTAGTTTTAAAGCTTTCATTACACCCGAGCAACGCCGGGCTATACTGCTAGTTTTCTATATTTTTAAAGGAAGGTTGTTTAGTATTGGAAATAGAACATTTATAGATACAGACAGTGCAGACAAAGAAATCTCTCTCTAATACACATATATAAGTCCCATATCAATCAGCTGGATGACTTCCACAAAAGTAGTCTGCGCACACTCTGCGGTTATACTTTGACAATAGAGTGTCTAATGCGGATTTTCTAACAAAATGCAACATTGGTGGAATTGAGACTTTTCTGATGCATTCACAATTTTGCTGGGCTGGTCGCGTTGCAAGGATGCATGATGACAGAATACCTAAGGTCCTCATGTATAGCCAGCTTTACAGTGGGTAAAAGACTCTTGGACAGCTATGGGTCAGATATAATAAAAACAAGCTAAAGCTAAACCTCTTAGCTGTCAATATGCCCCATACTAACTTCGAGTGAATTGACCTGGATAGAAATGGAGATTTTTGTACCTTTGTACGTGAACTACAAAAAAACTTCCAAAACTCCTTTCTTAAATTCACATATGAACTTAACAATAAAATTCCTCTTGATGTATTTATAGGCACCATTAATAATATATTTACTACCTCCTCATATATAAAACTAACTAGCTACTCTTTTATATATACACATGCACTCTCAACTATAAAAAAGTGAATGTCCTAACTATTTTAATAAATGACTACTTCAATAATTAAATGTGTAAGGTTTCTTACAGGAACATTAAATGAAATAATGATGATGAGAAAGAGTACATGTACAAAATAATGGACCAATTAATTTGCAGTGCAAGATAACATTTATTGAACAAAATTAACAAAATGAAAGTTTAAAACAAGAGTTCTATTTGTTAGAAATAAATTGTGTGCACAATGAAATGTTCATGAACGTATTTAAGTGGGACTTACTGTGTTGGTATTCTTTAGTGTGAAACATTCATAGACATTTTTTTTTTTGCTTTAGTGTGGAAAGTTCATGTCACACAGTTCGAAAGAGGAAAGCCCAGAAGAGAGTTACTTTAGGGTTCACATATTTTTTATATTTCAGAACTGCTGCTAATATAAAGTTTATTTGGTAATGCTACTACTACTACACTTAAGGATCATCACTGAGATTAAATAACTATTACAAAACAGCTATTATACAAAATTTAATAAACCATAGAAAAGTTAACTCTTTTTCTACACTGAATTAAGAAATATAAAGCAAACTATCATTAATAATGACTTTCCTAGTTACGTTGTTGATGAACAAATTAGACAAGCCATTAGAAATATTAACATAAATCGAAAACACAATACTTCCTCGAAAAAAACAAAACATATCAACCTACTATACTGTAACCAAATGCATTCTAACTATAAACAAAATGAAAAAAATTGTAAGCACTAATATATTACTCACTGATTCCAGTAAAAAAAATAAAACTAATTATATATTATACTAAATTTAATACAACCAACTTAATCATCCAAAATAATTTTTCTCTGTCAACTAGTGTTTTGCAAAAGACCAGCATTGTATATCAATTTAAATGTCCTTTGGTAGATTGCATCTCTTACAAAAAAGTAAATATATATGTTGGTTTCACAACAACAACATTATCAAGGAGACTTACATTACACATGTCAGATATAAGGGCTATTGCACAACATTTAAAGACACATTCCTGTCTACATTCACAAACAAGTATACTCCAGTATGAAAATAAAAATAAAATCTTCAAATTCTTGAGATTTTCTATATAAGGGACATACAACCAACACTAAATAAAAAATTTTAATTTTTATGTAATAGCAATTTTTTAAAATTATAATTACATAAAAATTATAATTATATAAATTAAAGTTACCTCTTAGATAAAAACCTCCTAGCTTTAATAGTAATTTGTCAAAATTAATTATAACAGAGCACATTTATGTGTGTTTAAAATAATTATAAAAGAACACGTTTTTTGCGTATTTAAAAAATATTAAAAATACATTAATTTTTGTCTTAGCAATTAACCCCTGAAGATGATCTTGGATGAAATTGAAAGTACTTGGAAAAAAAAAAAAAAAAAAAAAAAAAATATGGAAACTTCCTTGATGAATGTAATATAAACATTAATAAGTCATAGAATTTGAGAAGATTAAAATAAAAATACATATATATAATATGTCCAGATTATTGCAACCAAACATGCTTCAATGAAGACATGTTGCCTAAATATACATGCATGTATTAACACACACACACAATTAAATAACTACTGTTTCTACATGCAAATTTGGTATGTACAAATCCTAGCTATTTAATTATTTGATTGTATATGTATTCTTTATTTTTTGGCATTGAGCACTTGTTTTTTTACCATTGTAAGTGTTTGAATGCAAAAATTAAAAAGAAAATTTTCATCTCGTCTTAAATCAGTTCTCTGAAGAAACTTTAATAAAAGTGAAACAGGTTAGATTAAGACACATTCCCTACTTTGTTCTTTATTTATTCTATCATATATATATATATATATATATATATATATATATATGTATTACGGAAATTAACGAAGATTAACAAAATTTGGTTATAAACAACCGACAATTTGAAATAATTTGTTTGAACATTATTTTGATCGATACTTGTATTTAAGTAGATATTCTGTTTATAATCAAACAGTATCATATATTTGTTTCTACTGGCCTGATTATTTACAATAAATTTTTATTACGAAAATCCTGCCGAATTACACATTTTCAAAATAAAAATTTATCCTAAATAATCAGGCTGGTAGAAATAAATATATAATACGGTTTGATTATAAACAGAATATCTACTTAAATACGAGTATTGATCAAACATAATGCTCAAACAAATCATTTCAAATATATATATATATATATATATATATATATAAAATACTTGTTAATGCAGATGTATCCACTTGTTTAATATAAAACAATGTAACTTCATATGTTTATTGATCATGCCCTTTACTTGTCCTTTCTTAGTAATAAAAAATTCCAGTGTTAATAGGAGGTAAATAACTTGTAAGCAAACATACCTTATGTGACCATAATAGATGATCTGTTCAGTAAGCAGGAGTGATCAGATCACAAATACACTAGTTTTATTTAGTCCTTTTCTTTTGATATTTTTTTTTTGTAATCATGTCACCCCCAAGCAAGGCATTTTACTGCCACTGTTAAGCAGGGCGTTACATAGGAGGTAAGTTATGAGAAAGAGTGATAGGTTACAGGGGGTGTCAGGAAGAGGGTATGAGAAGGATGAGTATACTGATGAGAGTGGAGTGGATGAAGAAAGAAACAAGAGAGAGAGAGAGAGCAGAAGCAAGTTAGTGAGATAGTAGATGACTATTGACTTTACATTTGAATTTTTGAAGATTGTAGCTGTTGAGAAAGCAAGTAAACAGAAGGTAATTCCACAGGCGGGAAGTGCAAGAGAAGAAGCTGCTGTTTATTTTTAAGGATTTCAGGGTAGAATTCTTCCTTACACGCAACAATAATTGCAAAAATTTATCAACTATTATCATCATTTATTTTTAACAGTACTGGTAAAATAGTGTGTGTGCTACTTCTTACAAGACATACAAATACTATACTCTAATCCTAGGCAGAGGCCCAGGGACCTGCAATGATAGTAATGCCTGGTTAGAATATGAGACTAAATTTTTATACATAAAATAGTTGTTTATCTTTCTATGAACATTATCCAGATCAAAACTAAACAATTTTTAACCTTTCTTTGAATGTTTGATCTTCTTGCAAGGACATGAGGAATTCTCCTATTCTTATACATCAGGCATTTATATAACTTCCTGTTATCTGGTTGTTTTGTGAGTGTATATACTAAGTTCACCTGGGTTCCCTTCTTGTTTATATTGGTGCATTCCCCCCCCCAGACATCCTTTGATGTCTGATTCTGCAATTGATAACTTTGGGGTCACTCTATAAATCAACTCTTGTCTCCTAGGTCTTTTGACATTCTGAAGTGACACTGAGTATTAAAATTACTTTGATATCTTGATGTCACCACAGATCAACTCTTCTTAGATCAAAGTTTTTGACAGACATTAAATTCAATTCAGATCTCTGGTGTTTTGTGGTGTTAATCACATACTACAGAGAAACATTTTGATCATAGAGTCCATTGTATGATCCTTGGCAAAAATTATACGCATGTATATTAGCTTTAAAACTCAATAAGAGAGAAAATTTTTGTTGGTTTTTGTATCTTCAGCTTTTATCCTCAATTGGAATTTTTTGGATTCATCTTTTCAAAAATAATCTAAGTAAAAATTGAAATGTCTTGATTACAAATTCGAGGTTATTCAATAAAGTTCCCACATTGTAAATGCTTCAATTGTACCAATCAATGGAATAAATACATGGCTGCACATTGATACTTTTCCTACAAATTCAGTTTGCAAACATGATTTGTGCCTTATGCACAATTATTATGTGAGTCTGAAAAAGCTCTGCAATCTTTACTGTATTTACTAGCCTTCCCACGCAAGGCCAGATGTAACACATGGTCATTTTATAGTGGCTATTCCCGGCCATATAGCAATCTTTACTACAAATTTAAACAGCATCAAATTTTATGTGCTACTGAAATTCAAAACACATCAGCTTCTTAATCCTCAAGTACATTTTAAGGCCAGTTAAGTGTCAATTCAAGATCATCATTCAAGATGATGAGTCACTAACAAAATTCTAAAATGTCTTCCAGTGATCATAATAAAGGGTTCAGTTTGAAATTCCTAGCACCTAAAGAAGGCCGGAGCATACAACGGCCGAAACGTTGTACAAATGGCAACAAAGATGAGGGCAATAATCTGAATAATGTAAATACTGTAAATACTCATCATCTCAGAAATATAGACAAATATTAATTATTTATGTAAGAATAACATTCAATTTTTGAAAATACTTGACATACTGATTCATTTTTCACAATCCAGCTTTTTAGCTCCATTTACCTTTATAAAGCTGAAGAGTAATACGTACCAAAAATAAATACATTGGGGGTGGGCAATTTGCTAACATCTAATTTACTGTTCTCTCTATATTTACTGCCATATAATATCCACATGCTTAATTCTGAATTTGTATAGGGTCCCTTTTAGTAAACAGCATATGTGGGCACCAATCACCTGCACCCTTGGGACTAATCTAAACCAGAACATTTCTGCTATAATGTACAGAGTGATTTTTAAGCAAATTTTTGGAGAAAGACATGTACTTTATATGATGGAAAATACAATAAGATCATAAGATAAATGAATATTTCTTTCCTTTATTCCAAAGGAGTAAAAAAATTTCACTCATTATTTCATTATCCCATAAAATGTCAGTCAGTTAAGTGCCATACATGATACACGCTTGGGCGATCATGTCTCGAAAGAGACATGACTGACTGGGCAGAAGATTATCCCGCAGTAGGTTGCCATTGCTTTCTGCGGTAGATTGGTTGCCGACCAAGGCTATAGAACCCAATCTGTCCTGCTATTTAACCCATAACTGGAAGGAAGAGATGGATTAATACCTTTCCCAAGGGTATTTGCGCGTAAGTGAATACAATGGATTCAACTGGAATTCGAACACGGCTCCCCGGTTTCTCGTTCCGAGCCGATATCCACTGTACCACAACGCACATACGGCAAAAATTTCAGTTCGATAATGGTGAATGATGGAAATTTCTGCCAGTTAAATGTTTGAAACAAAAACAAATCCTTTATCATAGCTACCAATGATTTCATTACCTTTCAAAAACATAATAATTTGGTTTGATAAAAACGTAATAAACGCAACCAAAACATTATGAGTGGCAAAAAAAATCATAAACCAGATTATGAAAAACATCCAAGAAATTAAGAGAAAAATAAAAACAAAAACAAAAAGTCTAATTGCGAAAGCAAACGGAAACAGGAAAGAAGTTGGACATTTTGATTTGCCTGAATTTCCTGTTTGTCACTACTTAGGAAAATCTCTTTCAGTTAACACCACTGAAATCTACTTTCTTTTATAAATGCTTATATCCAACAAACAGTAGTTGCTACTACCACAATAACTGATACAAACACACCAGCTTATTTCTTAAATATTAAATTTTTCTTTTTTTTAATCATATCACCCCAAGCAAGGCGAAAACGCCACTGATGCGCAGGGGGCTATGTAAGGGTAAAAAGAATGGAAAAGACAAAGCCGGAAACCACATCCTAAACAGGGAACAAGGGATGAGCCTCTTCACCTGTTCAATAGACGTGGGTGGAGTGTGAACCGGGCAATAGTTTAGTCTATCTACTCCAATTAAAAAAAAAAGAAAAAAAGTAAAGAGTGCAAAGATTGGAAAAGAGAAAAACCGGAAACCACATCCTAACCAGGAAACAAGGGATGAGCCTCTTCACTTGTTCAATAGACGTGGGTGGAGTGTGAACCGGGCAATAGTTTAGTCTATCTACTCCAATTGAACAAAATAAATAAAATAAAAAAAGAGTGAAAAGATTGGAAAAGAGAAAAACCAAAAACCACATCCTAAACATGTCTCAAAAAATTTGTGGATTTCGGCAACAGACTCTTATTAAAAAAAAAATGTCTCTTTTGACTAAAAAAATATTTAAAAATCAATAAATGAAGTTAACTTCAAATTTAAAAGTCAACCCTTGGCTTTGGATTTTCTGTTTAATTCATCTGCAATGAAAACTTTATATAAATTCTTTTGTTAGATTATATCACAATTTCTCTTTTCCATTCCAAATCAGTTTCTACATGAAGGAAAAATTTGCTAAATTAAATAAAATATTCTTAATTTTTTATTCCAACAAAATTTTGAGACATTTATTAGTTTTACAATATTTTTATACATTCTTTATTATAGGTTTAAGCTATTTTCCACAAATTAAACTTTTGATCATTACAAGCTTTTTCAAAGATAGCTTTCATTTTTTTTTTCTTTGAGAAATTTCACTTTTAAATATTTTGAATTTTTGTACAAATTTTCTAAAATCATCTCTCAATTTAAAAGCTGCAAGATTCTTCACAATTTCCTGTATCACTCAGGCATAATGTAAAAACAGAATACAATAGAAAATATGTTTTGTACAAGTGTCCTTTTTTTTTTAAATTTTAAATGATATTTTTAAAATTGATTTGAATACATTTTACAAAGAATGAAATTTGGTGTCTATTTATGAAACAAGAATGTATTCAATAATCTTTTTCGAGATAAAAAGTCTCCATCAACAGTTACCAAACCCAGGAAGCCTGTAAATGGTAATCAGGAGTGCTTTTCTCTCTGAGATCTTCTTTGTATAAAAAAAAAAAAGAGGACCAATTTCAAAGCAAAATTTGGTTGTGACAATGTTTGTAAAGAGATTATATCTTCAACTGAATCCTCACCTCTTCCTCTATTTTGTGACTTTTAATGCTTCCTTCTCTCCATACATTTTTTATTCTAATTATTTTAGCATATACACATTGAATATTGTTTTATAATGTAGCACATCTTTCTTGAAATGCCTGCTTCTTTATTCTTGCAATGGAAAATTTCATAAACTTTTATGCTTTTTTGAAGATTTATTCTATACCATTATTGATTATACCTTATACTTATTGCATGTTTACTTCTTGAGATTTCAATGTTTTTTCTTATTTCATTCTTATTCTTTAATATGATTTGTAATTCAATCTCCATAGAAACAAAAAATATTTGCATGCAGTTTAAGAAATTTATATAAATATTGATAACAACCATAAAGAATTGATGTCATGATGTGATGCTTTAATCTGATTTTGCTCTAGAAAATAATTGAAATTTTAACAAATTCTTTAATATCAAAGTATCTATGAAACATTGATTACAGCTTCCTCTCTCTCTCTTTCCCATAATCTATTTTTAAAAAAAAAAGGTTTGTTGCTTATGCAATATTTATAAAATTACCTGATATTTTTATATATTTTACATGACTTTTTATGTGTGTGCATATGCATGCATGGAGGTGAGTTTTTATAAATTCTATGAAGTACAATAGAATTATTTAGAAAAATAATGACATTTTAATGATAGAAGTTGCTCTTAATCAAAACACCAATTCATTATCATTTATTAAACTACCAAATCTAGCATTGATATATTAAAAATGAGTTCATCTACTTTCTTGCATTCTATGTTTGTAAGTACGTTATTTAGAAAAAAAAATTGAAAATTTTGCTGAAAAGGGATAATTTCACAATAAACATAAATATATCTTGAAGCTGATATTGCATTATATGCTGGATAAAAAATATTTATTTTGCATTTGTCTTATGATAAACAAATTGTATCTGTTTATTCAAGAATAGTAAAATGAGAATTTTAAAAACAGAAGTGTTGATGTTAACCAAAATATGTGTAATAATATAAACAGAAGAAAAGCTAATTTATAAATTACTTAAATACAAAAAAAGAAAGAAAAAAAACTAAAGATGAAGTCTTTTTACTTGCTTGAATTATTAGAAAATAAAGTTTACACTGTGTACCAGATTCTTGAGAAAACATCTTAAGATCAAAAATCGAGTTTGAGTTTAAGTTTTGTTTACTGGCATATCAACACCTCTGTGGGTTATTTAATGCCAAAAAGGTAGAGTTTTAAGGTATTCTTTTTAATGTTTGGTTATAGTGAGAAAGTTGATTTAGTCAGATTTTGATGAAAAAAATTTTTTTTATTTTAGAAAACTGAAGATGTCTTCTACTTTTGTATTAAAAAATTTATTTCTGGTAATAATTTTTTTCCTTCAAAAATTTATTATGGCAATAATTTTTTTTTCCTTCAAAAATATGTTATGGTAATAATTTTTTTCTTTCATATTTGTAATATTTTTCTTTCAAAAATGTATATTTTTCTATAAAAGTCTATTTTTATGTATATATTTCTATAAAAGTCTTTCATAGTGTTTTGACTCCAGTTTAGGGGTTAACTATTTGCCCATAGCTGAGATCCTAACAGGTGCTACCACTCCGGGTCAGGGTGGACCTGGGAACAACAGTAATTAAGAGGTGGTTCCATGCTCCTCACAACCTTCCAGTCAGAGATCTTGTTGCCGGATGCAGTTTACCGTCAGACCCAGGATCATCATAAATAGAAGATGTTACATGGCAAGCAGCAAATGTTAACATCCTCATTTCTTTTTCATATCTATACTAAGAGCATTAACATGCTAGCTTCTGATGCAGGAAAATGAAAATGCATGCCATACTCATAGCAGTAGCAGCAAGGTGAAATGATAAGTGTTTGTGCAGACCCCATGGAGGTATCCACCATAAAGTATACCAAGTTTGTATTGTCTGTGATGTGTCTAGATGTCACGAGTAACAAATGCCAAACGATGCTGCTTCAATTCTTTCTGTAAAGCCTCGAGAGTCAATACCTCTACCTACATTAAAATAATGAACACTGTCATCAAACCCAGGATCAAGGGGATGGCCATACATATTCTAGTAGACTATACCCACTCTTACATTGATCTTGTAACCCACAAATGCTGAGAATTTTCATGATCATGTCGACCCTCCTTCTCCTCCACCCCTAATGGATCCACCTAGCTCTCCTAATTTGAATTCAACTGACTTCTGTGGCTGAGGGGAAAAGAAAGAGAAACTAATCAACAGCCTTACGACAGGAATGAGAACCATCTGATCCAGTAACTTACAAGGTTTTTCTGAGGCCATTCTTGAGGCTGAGGGTGGTTTTATTGTATCAACTTTTTCTGTTTTTCTGAATTGAAAATGTGCACATTTTTTTCAATATGCTAAATTTGAATTTCTACTGAATATTTTGATTTTTTTAAAATAATTTTTATCAATTATCTTAGTGTACCACATGTAAGTATATATGAGGGATGTCTGAAAATAAGATACAAACATTTACTTATCCAACATGATTACTACTATTCAAATAAAATAGAGTGCATTTATTACTAATAATACTATTCTACATTTTCATGAATTCACAGTTGAGCATATTACACTTTACCTATTGATAATGAATACACAAACATTCTCCTTGAAGAACATGGCATAAAGCAACTGAATCCATTGTTATACCTTTACTACAACAGCATCATCAAATGAAGGTACTTATTGGATAAATGTGGTTTGATGGACCAAGCAGGTGATAATCTGAAACAAGTCAAATGAGATGTGAAAAATCATCTCAACCATATCAATGGAACCACTCTTTAGTCGGTTTTTTTTTTTGTGGGGGGGGGGGGTTGTCATGAAGTAGGATGACAAATGTCAATTTCTTTTGATCAACAACTTCCTTCAATCTGTCTCGTGTTACACAATATCTGTTGTGTCTACTTGACCATGTGGCATACAGTGTTTGGCTCAGTTTGGTTTATTTTATTTTATCATATATCAACCTCAATTGGTTATTTAATACTAATAAGATTTTTAGAATAGGTTCGTATGATTAGAATATGTATTCTTTATAAAAAATCAGTTTGTAGAGCAGCATTTGGATTTTTTGTTTTATGGCATATCAACACCTCAATGGGTTATTTAATGCCAACAAAATGTTTAGAATAGGTTTGTATGATTAGAATATGTATTCTTTATAAGAAATCAGTTTGTAGAGCAGCATTTGGATTTATTGTTTTATGGCATATCAACACCTCAATGGGTTATTTAATGCCAACAAAATTTTTACAATAGGTTCGTATGAAAAGAATATGTATTCTTTATAAGAAATCAGTTTGTAGAGCAGCATTTGGATTTATTGTTTTATGGCATATCAACACCTCAATGGGTTATTTAATGCCAACAAAATTTTTACAATAGGTTCGTATGAAAAGAATATGTATTCATTGTAAGAAACCAGTTTGTAGATCAGGTCGCATTGACGTGTTTTTGTCAATAGTCAAATGTACTGCTGGTAATTTTTTTTCAAAAATGTATTGCTGGTAATTTTATTTTATAAAAGTCTATTATACTTTCAGTGTTTTGACTCCAGTTTGGGGGTAAACTATTTGATCAGAGGTATTGCTGCTGGATGCAGTTTATTTTCATACCCTGGACAAGGCATACAATATAAAAGTAGCATAATGTTTGCATCTCAAAATACAGTTTGCCTTCAACTTCTTCACTAAATGCTGAACATTGAATTTGAGTAAAGGTTGGTGATGTTATGAACATTTGGTTGCAAAAGAAAGAAAAACAAGAATTAAAATTTCAACAGCTTGTATTTGTCAAATTTTGGAAAACATACTTAGTTGTTTGAAAGGTGGCAAGTTTGTTCATGTGTGGTTCTTCAGTTGATGTTGACAAGGAATTGAGTTTTGTTTAATGGCATACCAACCTCTGTGTGTTATTTAATGCCAAAAACGTGGGGTTTTAAGGTATTTTTTTAATGTTCAGTTATAGTGAGAAGGTTGATATAGTCAGATTTTGATGAAATTTTTTTTTATTTTAGAAAACTGAAGATGTATTCTAGTTTTTTATTAAATTTATTGCTGGTAATAATTTTTTCCTTCAAAAATATGTTATGATATTTTTTTCTTCAAAAATGTATATTTTTTTTATAAAAGTCTATTTTTATGTATATACTTCTATAAAGGTGTATTTTTATACTTTCATAGTGTTTTGGCCCCAGTTTGAGGGTTAACTATTTGCCCATAGCTGGGACCCTAACTGATGTGACCACTCCGGGTCAGGGTGGACCTGGGAACAACAGCAATTAAGAGATGGTTCTATGCTCCTTACAACCTCCCAAACAGAAGCCTTGCTGCCAGAGTTGACAAGGAAAGTGATTAAGTGTAAGGCTGTCATCAGTAGGGCTGGGAGGTGACTGATTCATTAGGTTGGTTGATCAAGGTCATGGTTTATCACAGAAGATAGGTCTGGAGCAGATTAATGAAACCATGTTGTAGTAGTGTTGGTGGGTTTGATGTAAGCTTTTCCTCAGGGTTGAAATTGATACTTGTCAGGTGTTTAATGGGCTGGCAGGTGTGTGATACTGAAATGTTAAAGTAGAACTGCTTGTTAAGGTGTGTTGCCAAGTCAATCAAAGTTACTGGGGTAAGTTGATTCAACGATGGCAGGTTGATTGCTGCGGTTACAGCAGTTGTGATTAGGAAAGCCTGCAGTGGATAGTGAAGGTTGATCCTTCAAAATGTGTTGGCTGGATTCTGGTCAAACATGGTATCAATGAGACAAGGTTATGATAGTGATGATGGGGAAGGCCTGAAGTGGCATCAACAAAATGTGGAAATGGTTATGATGAGAGAGCTCTTGAGTGTATAGTGAAGGTCAATTGAGCAGAATGTCTCTATTGGTTTCTGGTCGAATTGGATTTAATAAAACAGGGTTATGGTAATGACAATGAGGGAGGCCTGGTGCTGGATAGTGAAGATGTTCAGGTGTTGGGGTACAGGAATTATCAAAGCAGGCTTATCATCTGCATTCCAAATGTGATGAGTCAAGTGAGATTACTGAAAATTGGGTGACATCATAGTTTCTTTTTTTTTTCTTTTTTTCTTTGTACTCATATCACCCTGAGCAAGGCAGTAACGCCACTGATGTGCAGGGGGCTATGTAAGAGTGAAAAGATTGGAAAAGAGAAAGCTGGAAACCACATCCTAAACAGGGAACAAGGGATGAGTCTCTTCACCTGTTCAATAGACGTGGGTGGAGTTTGAACTGGGCAACAGTTTAGTCTGGTGATGAAAGAGGCACTCATGATGTTGGTGGTGATAGTACAGCTGCATATTGACAGGAGGCCTTTTTGGTCTCCTTCTGTGTCAATTGCTTTCAATTGACTTTCTTTTAATTAAATCTTTTGATCCTCAAGTCATCTCTTTTCTGCAGGAACATCTGTGATTGGCTCTTGTATTTTATTGTGAGGATTTGTTTTGTGGACCAGATATAATGCTTGGAGCCTCTCAGCAGAAAATGACTTTTTTTTATTTTGTATTTTGCTTTCTTAGTGTACACATTTGGCTGACATAAGGAGATCTACTTGCAATAGATTATAATAGTGATAACGGATGTTTCCAAATCATGGAATCAAACTTGGCTCCTCAAACAGCATTTAGTTAATAAGCAGTTCTACCAAGATGAAACTGTTCTTGCAAAGGTGCAAGTGTGGTTTGTCATGTGACACAATCTTCTTTGAAGAAGAGACATATATGCTTGTACACCAATTAAATAATTACATCAATCTTGATGACAACTACATGGAAAATAACATAGTAATACTAATAACAAATGCACAATGTTTTATTTGTGTAGTAAATAACATGTCAAATTAGTAAATGTTTGTACCTTACTTTTTGGGTATTCCTTGTGTGTATCAGATGAGTTAGAAAATGAAACAATTTAGAAAAAAAATTGCTTTTTACATGCATAATTATGACAACTTAGATTAAGTGACATTTAAGAACTTAGTGGTTTTATTTGTAACAGAAGATCAAAGGTTAAAATGCATCCTTTTATTTAGATTTATTTTTATTATAGCATTTATAAAAAAAAGCATACATTTTATAATTTCTTTTATTTTAGTAATTATAGAAAAATATATTATTCTATCCTGTATTTTTCAGGCATGTTTACAGGGAATTGGTTGAAACAGAAAAAACCTATGTGGCAGAGTTGTATGATATTTTGTGGGTAAGTTTTCTTTTGTTTAATCAATGGCATCTTTTTTACCTCATCAGCAAATATTACTACATTTATTAAAATTTAGAATTTGCAAGGCATATGAGGAAATAAAAGTTTAATTTTTGTGTTTTCATTCTATATCTGGATTTATGTTTATTGGGAGCAAATCTGATCCAACAAATAAAAATAAAGGAAAAAAAAAAAAATTTGATAAATAAACAAAGTTTTATTTACACTATATTCAGACTGTTTTTCTCATTTCTGTTGTTTTTATCACAACATTTCAAGCATTGTGCTCTCTGGCCTTCCTCAAGTGTATATCAACCTGGGTAACCTACAGGAAATACAAAACTGAACCTTTTAATTTATGGGGATACACTATTCTCATTCCACTGCTCATGTCCTCGGATATCATCTAGTTCTTATTTTAACACTGATCACTTACAGCTTACCTGTTTCCACTGTGTGCTAGTACATACTGACCAAACCAGGGATTGAACTCATGACCAATATGTCATCAAATTTACAAATGAATGCTTTCACCCACTAGGCCACTGTCCCATAGTTGTCCTTTTATTTGTCTTTATTAGTGGCTCGCATGTTGTATTTATTTCTATGCTAGGCCTACTAAGGAGATCCTCATAGCCTAGGATATTTGCTGATTATTTCAAATGTCTAACTCTCCTGTGTTATTCATTGTCCAGTATTTTCAATTCATTCCACAGGGGCTGATGACCACCCACTTCTCTCCATATATGATCAGCCATACCTGATTTCATAGTCTCACTATGACTTTTTGATGTTCCTCCAGCTGTACTTTTAATTTTCAGCTTATTTCACCTTTATAGTCTCTGCAAGAAATTAAGTACTAACAGTATTTGGTCAGTTTCTCCCTTATGTTAGGCTTTACTTAGTGGAGATTTCTCCATAGAGCAGAACTACTTCCAAATATTGTCCTGATGTTGTATGAACTGCAGATCTTCTGAATCTTTTCTGATAAGCCCTTGACATAAGATAAACAGAATGTGACAATTTTCTGGTCCCCTTCCTTGTCCCTTCTGTTCACACCTGCTGACACTGATGTCATGTTTGCTATGTAGTTTTTCTTCTGAAGGGTGTATCAGATGCTGATCAGTTCTTGTTGGTATGTGTCTGGGTTGCTACTTATGATTTTTGCCTAGTATTATAGGCATCAAACAATCCCTTTCTTCTCACTGTATAAATGGTGGGAATTGAAGATGAGGTATCATCTGATGTTTGGTTGTTTTGTTTTTATGGCAAATCAACCTTGGTGGGTCATTTATTGCCAACTAAATTTTATTTATTTATTGCTGGTAATACTTTTTTCTTTAAACAATTTATTGTTGTTTTTATATAAGTTTTTTGTATCTAGTAATACTTTTTTCTTTTTCGAGTATCAAGATTCATTGGGATTTGTTTTAAGGGTAGGGTCCCCAAGTCCTACCCTTGTTATTTAACCCATAACTGGAGGGAAGGGATGGATTAATACCTTTCCCAAGGGTAGCAGTGCTTAAGTGAATGCAGGGCATTCAACTGGAATTCGAATTCGGCTCACCAATTTCTCTTTCCGAGCCAATATCCACTGCACCACAATGCACATCCATCACTAAATGCTTACAGCACCTGGTATTCCCAAGTGGTCACCCATCTAAGTACTGACCAGGCTCAACGTTGCTTAACTTCGGTGATCGAGCGAGAATCGGTGTATTCAACATGATATGACCAGAAGCACGCACATCCGTCACTAAATGCTTACAGCACCTGGTATTCCCAAGCGGTCACCCATCTAAGTACTGACCAGGCTCAACGTTGCTTAACTTTGGTGATCGAGCGAGAACCGGTGTATTCAACGTGATATGACCATAAGCACTCACATCCATCACTAAACGTTTACAGTACCTGGTATTCCCAAGCGATCACCCATCTAAGTACTGACCAGGCTCAACATTGCTTAACTTTGGTGATCAAGCGAGAACTGGTGTATTCAACATGATATGGCCGTAAGCCCTTATCTGATGTATGTTGGCTTGTGATATACAGATGTTTCAAACCTATTTTCTGTGTGAGTTATTAATACATTCAAGAAGGTTAGTTGATTATTATTGTCTTCTTTCATTAGCAGCAGCAGTGGTAGTCTAATCATCAGTGAAGGTTAAGTTCAAAGTTCAAAGTTCAAGCCACTAGGACAATGGCTTAGTGGAGTAAAAGCATTGATTTGTGAATTTGGTGACATAGCAGTTATGTCTTCAGTACCTAGTTCAGCAGTGTATACTTGCACTCAGTTGAAACTGATAAATAAAATAAGAACTAGGAGATATTCCTAGACATGAGCAGTGGAACAAGAACAGTCTACTTCTTATTGTTGAGTTATTTTTGCAGTGGAGATTACTATTTGTGCTAAAATCGGTCATAATAGGTTCAACCTACAAAACATTAGGAACTTGCCATATGTATTACGCAGTGTAATCTTGCCAGGTTGCTGACTACTTTCGTATTCGACTGTCAATTACTATCCAACATCCACTGACCCTTGTTCCTCTGACTACTTCTACTTAAATTAGGTGGGAGAGTCCATTCACTATAGAATAGGTGTGTTTCACCATAACACTTCTGTAGATTAAAAATGGGTTCAGTTCATAATTCCTTGTAAGTTACCCAGATTGATTTATACCCAAGGAAGGCCAAAGAGTACAACAGCCAAAATGTGATAAAACAAAAAAGATGAGGACAATAGTCTGAATATACATAGCAAAAATAATGATAACTCCTCATCCTAGAAATTCAAACAAAAACCAATTTTTTCAAATACTGTTTATACATCAGACTTATCAACAAAAGGGAGTAGAGATAATTCTAGCAGAAAAAAAAATGTCCAGCATGTGTGTGTGTCGTTGTATATACAATTTTTTTTACAGAATGTTACAAAATGAATTATCTCTGACAATTTTTTTAATTTATTTGTTCAAACAAATAAATTAAAAATTGGAATCCCTATTAAGAATTACTACCTCTGTCTCATAATATTTTTTACATTTGCATTTTATACACTAAATGTAAAAACTATCATGGGGAAGAGGTTATATTATTTTTACAATTATTTCTTGAAAATCAAGCAGCCTTAGAGATTTGAAAAAGAAATCACTCAACCGGCAGTCAAGAGTGAGGGAAAATTTACTCACTCCAAAATCATTTTACTCGACTGACTCCATTTTCTTATGTAAACATAGTAGGAATCGCTGACAGAAAACAAGAATGAAATTTTAATTAAAATTTCAAAAGTGTTAGAAAGGATTTAAAAAATTTTTTAAAATAGCAAAATATAGTCTTTCTTCTTAATAATAGCATAAACATTTTGATGATAAAACTTTGGTTTTATTAAACATCATTATTTTAATTTTAACATCATTATATGCTGTTTTTTTTTGTTTCTTTTTTTTTTTTGGCAATTGAGTGGAGGTACGTAAATTCATAGTTTCTTTCTTCTGTTTGACTACAACCTCCATCTCATAAATGATAAAAAAATAACAAATTTGATTTTCTCAACAATTTTCTATAAAAAAAATTACTTGTATAATTTGTTTTTCAGTGCATGGTTGAAAGAAATATGTGCATTTTTATTCTTTCTTTCAAATATGTGTTTTTACTTTTTGTAAACAGGGAGGAAATATAGATGTTGAGTCAAGGATAATATTTTCTAAAAATCTGTGAGCGTCTTTAATCTGGGTGACAGAGACATTTTGGCTCTACTCTTGAAGCATTAACTAAATGTTTACACTGACCAGAACGATAAAAGCGAGACAGGAGCTTGTCAATTTAAATTCCATTTGTCAGATCTTGCTTTGATGATTGCGAGATGTCACTGTCTTTTGTTTAACCACACATTTCAATGTAAATCAAGCGCCATGCATAAGACCAAAGAGTTCAATAATGTCATTGTAGGTCATTCTAAGTAACTTGTTAATCATCAATGGCATACTTTTGGGTTGTAAAAGGAATCAGATTTCCTTTTTCTATATTTGAAGGGACACATTTTATTGTGAGACTTTTAATTGACCATGGGTGAGTAAAGCAATAAACTTTAATCGCCCAATTAAGTTTTTAATTGACTGAGTCGATTGGGCAAGTGAAATCTCAAAGGCTGAACTCAAGACACATTCATATGTAGATATAATTATTATAATTACTTAAAACAAGTAAAATATACTAATTAACAATGCATAATGCTTTAATTAATTTAGATAGTGAATCATACCTGCCTACCTTTAGAATGGATGACACTAGTCTCCTAGAGAGTGATGCACTGTGCCTCTTTGGCTTCACCCTCTCAAATGACCTCAAATGGGATGACTACATTGATTGCATTTACTGCTAGAAAAGTTGGTGTGTCAGGCTAGGAAGTTTTTCTTGTCAGAATCCATTTTGCACATTTATAAATCTACCATTTGTCCATGCATTGAATACTGTTGCCATTTCTGGTTGGGTGCTCCTGCTATTCATTTTGAGGTTCTTGACAAAATCCAAAGGAAGATCTGCAATATTATCAATCCTGACTAGGCAGCCCACCTCTAGTCACTTTCTCACCAACATGATGTGGCTTTCCTCTGTCTTTTGATGAAAACTGTTCTGATGAGTTTTTTCCCTAGCATTTACTCATGCTACTAGATTGGCTTTAAGGTCCCGCCCTTTTACTGTAGAAACAGTTAAATGTAACTGGCTCTTCTACTAACAGTTTTTCTCACACTTCCTGTTTGTGGAACTCACTTCTATTCACTTGCTTCCCTGACAACTACAATCTCAAAAAGTTTAAATGCAACATCAATTGCCATCTATTATCTGCTTGATTCCCATTGCAAGGATATTTCCAACTAGTGTCCAGTTGGAAGACAAAAATAAACAGGGTTGTAACTCAATACAATCTCCCTTTCTTGAATGAGTCATAGGGTGGATATTGTGCTGGATATTTATTAAGCACAATATCCACACTGGAATCATCAGCCAATCAGAACCTACAGAATAGAATCTCCCAGGCTCTTATATAAACTACCTACCTGAGTTGGTCTATTAATCCAACTTCAACTACAGTTGACTACTGTCTTTTGATATCTACTAATTCTACACCATCCATCTCTTCTTCGACATTCCCTGTACCTTTTTTTTTTGCTCTCACTGTAACCCTTTGTGCACCAGCAACATTTTTGCCTAACTTGGGGTGAAATGATTATAAAAAAGATTAATTACAATATTAACTGTTAAGATTTTAAAAGTGTTACATTATTTTTCATTTGAAAAGCTAATTTAAATAAAATTTAGTTATTATAGACACACTGAACACTTAAGTACACTTGAAAAAATGTTCTTTGAGGCAAATTTATAATAAGCCAATGATGTGACAGAAATATACTAAATATAAGCATTTAAACATAGTGATGGCAACCAGCTAAATCTTATTTCATTCATTAGTATAGGAATAAGAAGTAATTTAAGTGACTTAAAGGCAGTCTACTCATTTAAAAAACTGCTGATCTATTAAAATGTTTACACGCACAATTAAAAAACTGCTGATCTATTAGAATTTTTACACACACAATTAAAAAAACTGCTGATCTATTAGAATTTTTACTAAGGTTTACAGATATGGTTAGAAAAAGAAAAATTCCAGTGAGTGGTAATTCTGTGGTTGGAATGTAGTTGTTGATAAAAGAGGTTGGACGAGAATGGTCAGGCTGGTTCAAGCTGATAAAAGAAAAAAAAAAATCAACAGTAACTTAATAACAACAGAGGTGTACAGAAGTTCATTTCTAAATGCCCAGCACACTGAACCTTGAAGCAGACAGGCTAAAGCAGCACAAGACCATACCTGGTGCTGTCCCTGTGGCTCTTCTACAAATACTTTCACGGCTTCTGCTCTGATGAACTTAGCTCACTGATGCCCCCTATATATAAATTTACTCGAGCCACAAGATTAGCAACTAGGTCCCACCCTTTTACTGTGAAACCAATAAAATGTAAAGGCAAATTCTACTCCAGCAGCTTCTTTTCTCGCACTTCCTGCCCGTGGAATTCCCTTCCGTTTACTTGCTTTCTCAGCAGCTACAATCTCCAAGAATTTAAGCGTAAAGTCAATAGTCATCTCCTGTCTTATTAACTTGCATCCTCTCTATCATGCTCCTTTCTTCATCTACTCCACTCTCATCAGTATTCTCATCCTTCTCTTACCCACTTCCTGACACCTCCTATAACCTGTCACTCTTTCTCATAACTTTCCTCCTATGTAACCCCCTGCACAATAGTGGCAGTAAAATGCCTTGCTTTGGGTGATATGATTACAAAGAAAAAAAAAGTTAATGAATTAAGTATCAGCTTCAGAATATCTCCTTGATTTGATAGCTATAGGCTTATAATTGAGAGAAAGAGATTTTCGAAAAGCACTAGATAGAGAGCCTTTGTTTTAATCAAACTGTATACAGGAGGAGTTCTGGTTTCACTGAAAGAAATTTTCACTTTAGAATGTAGGCTCAGAATGTCATGCCTGATTATTACATTGGCACATAATTTATCAAGAACTAGCAGTATAGCCCAGCATTGCTCGGGTGTAATGAAAGCTTTAAAACTAATCCATGTTCCTGAAGCTCAGATTTTTTGGACATTGGCACGAAAGACTAAAAAGCAATAGTTCTTTCCAGTTAAAGAGAAACCGGGAAGAAATTGGAAAAAATAAGTTGCCCATGACCTGACCAGAAGCCGAAAGAATATTTGTGTGAAGTTTGGTGAAAATCGGATAAAAATTGTAAATTTGTATAAAGGACATACAGACAGATAAATAGACACACACACAAACATCTTGCCTTTTACATATATATATATATATATTATCGATTTTCTACACTATTGTAAGAACTGCAACCTTGAAACTTCTGAATATTGTTTCTTATGTCTTTGTCTATGATTGTATCAAATTTGATTAAAATTGGGCCACTTCTTCTATAACCTGATTTTTTCGATTATCAACTTTCGATATTTATTGCAGGTACCTCAACACAAAACCTAGCTAAGAACACTTGCAGACACTTATAGTACAACTGTAAATTTTCAAGAAAATAAGTCTAGCTGTTTTGGAGTCTATAGGTAACGAACACACACACAGACAAAGTTCCATTTATAAATAAGTTTAGATTAGATTTAGATTAGATAACTAATTGAACTTTCTTATATGTGTGATTGTGAATGATAATTTCAGTGATGTAGTGTCCTGCTACTTTAGACTATAAATTGGTAGCTGTCAGAGATAACTTTATTAGAGAGCAGAGGTTTCCACCTATACTTTTTCACTGAAAACCCTCGGAGCTGCCAATATTGAGTAATGCATTCACTGCCTTACTATTTATTCTAGCTGGCAGAACAGTTTTTGAGAAATTAAAGAGTATGGTTGTCAATGCATTGCAGATAGTTGCTGAAGAAGTAGACCGAGTTTTCACAGAGTGTCTGATCTTAGAACAGGATTTGCATATAGCTTCCATGGCTGGGCACTGTGTATGGAGTTGTTTTCTGAACCCACAGAAAAACCACTTAGCCCTTAAAGTAGCTGTACTGTTAGTAATAGTATTATAAACAACTACATTAACAGTTTAGTCAAACTTTATATAAGTGTCAGACTCCTTTTAGCTACTTCTATATGCCTGTTCAAATGATATCTTGAATTCTAAGGTCTTGTTCTCCAGTAGATGTTGGCAAATGTAACTGGAATATATTCTGTTAATAAAGGTATCTGTGAGGGGTTCATTTTTGTATTCCTCGACAGCATGAGACCAAAAATTGCTTTTGACTGTGTCAAAAGCCTTAGGTTTTCAAGGTACTGATCCAGGCTTTCAGTTAGATCTTGTTTACAGTTGGAGAGCAAATGTTGTGCAATTACCTCATTCTTAGGCTTAACGTAGGGCTTTCTGAGCATTTCTACAGCTGTCTCATAAGAAGTTGATTCTTTAACATCTTTGTAAATCACCGGGGACAGAAAGTTAATAAGTTCATGTATCTGGTCGTACCTTCAAGGACAATAGTGTTAATAAAGTTACTGAAAGTTTTAAACCTATGATGCCATTGGCCTGTTGTGTCACTCACATTAGGGTCTGCCTCAAAATTACAGGGTTTCAGATATCTTCTATAGTTTATGTTGACTAAATAATTGTGAGCTAAGAAGAAAGCATTTAGCTTTATTAAACATAGGATGTTTCTAGGTTGCTAACAGAACTTTTCTAACATTAGACTATGGTTTTTATAGGTTATGTTAGGAATAATATCAGTAAGTAAAGATGGTGGTGAGTATAAAATAGTAGTCACCAGGACAAGGTTTTCACTCAGTTTTTTACTAATAGGGTGATCTGTTAATATCTTTATGATTCCTTATAAATGAAGACTTCTGAAATTAGATCCAAATTAGTGGCTAGACTTGATATTATATTTACCAGCTATCTGAGAATTAATAATGTTTTTATAAAATGCCTCCACAATAATGAAGATTTCATTTCTTTTTTTGTTTTTTTTAACAGGGTTATTATTACGAGATGGACAATAAATCTCTTCAACACCTCATCCCTCCAGTATTAAGAAATAACAGAGACATTCTGTTTGCTAATTTGAGAGAAATATATGCCTTTCATCATGAGTAAGTAAAAATAAAACAACAGATATAACTATAGGTATTTCAGTTAGTTAAATGCCATACGTTATACACACTTGGGCGATCATGTCTCGAAAGAGACATGACTCCTGGGCAGAAGATTATCCCGCAGTAGGTTGCCATTGCTTTCTGCGGTAGACTGGTTGCCGACCAAGGCTATAGAACCCAACCTGTCCTGCTATTTAACCCATAACTGGAAGGAAGAGACAGATTAATACCTTTCCTAAGGGTATTTGCGCGTAAGTGAATACAATGGATTCAACTGGAATTCGAACTCGGCTCCCTGGTTTCTTGTTCTGAGCTGATATCCACTGTACCACAACGCACATCCCTGTACCACAACACACATCCTACATTGTTTTCGCTCTTGGAGGTCGAAAAAAAAAAAATAAGTATTTACTTGTTATTAAAAATTCATTATGAGAAAGTTTGGTTTTTTTTTTTTAAGTATACTAATCATAATGGGGATGTGCTTTGTAGTGCATTGGATATCGGCTCGGAACGAGAAACCAGGGAGCTGAGTTCAAATTCCAGTTGAATCCATTGTATTCACTTACGCACAAATACCCTTGGGAAAGGTATTAATCCATCTATTCCTTCCAGTTATGGGTTAAATAACAGGACAGATTGGGTTCTATAGCCTTGGTCGGCAACCAGTCTACTGCAGAAAGCAATGGCAACCTACTGCAGGATAATTTTCTGCCCAGTCAGTCATGTCTCTTTCGAGACATGATCACCCAAGCGTGTATCATGCATGGCACTTAACTGACTGACTGAATCATAATGGATTTTTGTTATGCAAATTTGGGAAGATTAAAAAGCTTTCTTTATTGATTATGCGATGAAGTTTGCTAGAAACAACAGCAAAGGAAATTGAAATTATGCACAAAAAACTATCAAGAAGTACTTCTGTCAATCATTTTGAATTTCTTATTGTTTCATTATTCATCATAAAATATAAAAAAGAAAAACTTTTCTATGATTAAATAAAATTATGGCAATATATAATCACTACACAATAAAGAGAATGAGATTTCCTCATAAATGTTTTTATATATGTGCTTTTTGAAAAAATATAAGATATTTACAAATCATTTTTTTCAGTTAGAATTAACAAAAGAATTTAGTTTTGTAACATCAAAGCAAATTCTCAACTCAAAAATGACAAGCACACTTTTTATGTTGCTCTTTAGATAAAATTGCTGAAATAATTTGTTTATTTGCCAAGTCAAAATTTTATTAATAAAAGAATTTTTTGATTTCAGTATATTTCTTCAAGAGTTGCAGAGCTGCAGGGATACACCGGCCAAAGTGGGCTTATGCTTTGTAAATAGGGTAAGTGACCATATCACCAGAATATCAAAACTATTTAGTTTTGGTCGCTTGATATTCCTAAGAAAATGAGCAAACTTGATTTGCATTAGATTTAAATGAAACTGTTTTTGAATTTCCAAGAAATTCAAAAGAATTAATCATATCTGCACTGCTTTTGAATCTGAATATCATTTTGTAGATAAAATAAGGAATTAAACAAAAGCAAATGATAAATAATTAGGTTTTGTTCAAAATTATTTTCATTTTTAATCTTTAATAGAGTCAAATTCTTCCCTAACTCTGTGGTGATACCAACCGAGCAAAAGCGATGAACTGGATGTTTGCACTCTCACGACAAAAAAGCAAATGACCAAAAGTCGTCGGTGCGCACCCAGGATTCGATGTTCCAGTCGAAAACTAAAAATTAATGAAATATTAAATTTCCAGTTTGCGAGCCTACATGAATTTTATTTATGGGCCAATTGGAAGCCCAGAATCAAATACAAGTATGAATTCCCAAATGATCTGCTGCAATCCAAAAAGAAGATATAAAAAGCTGATACAGAAAGCATTGCCAGACAGACCAACCCACACAGACAGACTCAGAAGAGACAAGAGTAATTAGTAACCCCCCTTGACCTAAGTCAAACGGCTTACTATGCTCGCCTCCCTTACCTCTTTACTTCTTCCCTGTCTCAAAACTACTTACAACGCTCCCACATTCCTAAGTATTAATTCTCTTTTCAGCATTTATTGCCATGAATATTTTAACGTCCGTTGGACCCATATTCAAAAAATTACTTTAATTGTAAAAACCTTAATTGATATGTGTATATATAAAATGTATTTCTCAACTCAACTTGCTTTTTGTGATTTATAATCTTTTTATGACTTATAGTGGGCTATCTACAACGAGGTCAAAGTCTGTCATTCTGCAACAATGTACAACTACTATTCTCCTAAAGAATGCCTACCCACTATAACTCTTTATTCTCCAATTTATGTTTCTCCCTGTTACAGGCATTTTGTTATATCCGTGATGTAACAACATCGTAGCTTATGGACAGGGTGGAATAGAATGGCTGAAAGAAAAAAGAATGACAAACATGCTTTTTTTCTCAGAGACACTTTTATATACTACAACATACACAAAACGATACATATACGAATAAGTGTCCTATTATATATCACACAGCAAAGCAAAGTATAAGAAGGAACAAAAGGAAACATCTTACATATAATTTGGAGAGACTTCTAACCTGAAGAAGCCAGTTTTTGAACTCTAAATTTAAATAAAGCTGATTCATCTATATCCCAAAGGGAAATGACAACATGACCTTGTAAACTGCTGGAAAGGCAGACTTAGCCAAAAGAAAGCAATTTTCTCATTTGGTTGATGTTCACAAACTTAAAAATGACTAACTTTGGTCCTCTGTATGGAGTGATACCACAAAGCAACTGTCATGCGATCTACGTGACTTGTCTTTACAAAATGGAAATAAATGCCTCTGTATCCCTACACTGATAAAGAATAGAGAGTGGGTAAGGAATTGTGAAATGGAATAAAAAATATATTAGTTAATAATTTTGATTTGAATTAAAATTGAATTATGTTGCTTTTTAAGAATAAATTAAAAATATAACAAAAAGAGTTATATAATTGGAATTAAACACTCATGTATGCATGTGTTGATTTTTATATTGTGATAGATGTATGTGTTAATTTTACATGTGTTTTTTATGGCAGGTTTGGTGAGGGGGAATTGGGTATTTTTATTGATATTGTGGTTACTCTTTTCTAATTGATTTTTTAATTTGGTTTTGGTGGGGACAAAGTGTTAAGTGTAGTGAGTTGTGTTTGTAATAGACTGGCATTTTATATTGTATTTGTTTCATTTGTATTAGTATTTAGGTAGGGAAAGTAAGTATTTGAGTGTCTGCATCTCCCCATTATCTCATTTTTCTTTTTAAATAGTTTGCTTTGGTTTTTAAAAAGGGAATTATTATTAACTTTTCCTCCAAAAACAGTTTGAAATTTCTGCTATTGATATTTTCTTTTTTTTTTTGTTTTGGGCTTCATATATATTTTGATAATGATGTGTTTATGTATCATTTTGTTTTGAATGATTGTTAAATCTTTCTTCAAAGGTTCATTCTGTGGCTCCTATGTAAATTTTTTCTTCTGTATTAATGTTTATTGAATATTTTTATGTTGCTAGAATTTGTTTATATTCTTTTTGTTGTTTGCTTTTCTGTGTGGTTTTGTATGTGTTGTTCGATTGAATGTTATATCTAGGAAATTTATTATTTTTAGATTAGATTTTGCATCTTTTATAAATACTAGTGTGTTAAAGGTTTTTGTAAGTTTTCTTATTTTTTCTGTGGTTCTATCATTACAATTTCTTATGATTATTAGGCTGTATAAACCTATGTCTTTTTATTGATATTTGCTAATTTGTTGATGACATAAATGCTATGAGTTCGCATATTATGCACCATCATAACTGCTCATTGTTATGCCAAAGTTGTGATCATTATTGTCAGTGTTACTATTATTAATGCTGCAAATTTGGTTCATATTTTGGTGTTGTAGTACAGCACTGATTTTCTACAGAGTTTGATAATGTCTAAGTTATTGTCTGGGATGTTTATGTGCTGTTTCACTAGGTTTAGTGCATTAGTGTATGTTCATTCATTTTTTTTTTTAATCATCTCACCCCAAGCAAGGCATTTCACTGCCACTATTGCGCATGGGGCTACATAGGGGAAGGTAAAGAGAAGGAGTGGTTAGACATAGGGAATGTCAGGAGGAAGGTGACAGATGAGTAAGGATAGCGAGGATGAGGGTTGGGCAGATGGGAAGAGTGTTTGATAGAATGGGAGCAGGTTAGTGTGTTAGGAGGTGTCTATTGACTTTACATTTAAACTCCTGGAGATTGTAGCCGTTGGGGAAGCAATCATTTGGAAGAGAATTCCACAGTCGGGAAGTGCGAAAAAAAAAACTGTTGGAGTAGAAGTTACGGCTGCATTTTATCGGTTTCACTGTAAAAGGGTGGGATCTAGTTGCTAATCTAGTAGCTCGTGTAAATTCATACCTAGGGGACACCAGTGATCTAAGTTCATTGGAGCAGAAGCCATGAAAGTATTTATAGAAGAGGCACAGGGAAGCCATGTGACATTGGTGAGAAAGCAACTACAGCTGAGCCGCCAAGTCGGTATTGATCACATTGCAGATTCTCCGTTGGATTTTGTATGGATAGAAGTCTTTCATATCTAGTTATATAAAGGAGCAGTTTTTTTGGTTTTTTGTTTGTTTTTTGTTGGTGATGCTATTAAACCAATTGTTTTGTTTTGTTTTGTGTTTTTCCATTGGTTTATGTTTAGTGTGCTCCTTAATTTTGTGCATATTTTGTTTATTATTTGCTAACTATTTTTCTGATGTTGCTTTGTATGGGGTTTAGTAGTCTACATGTTGCTTGTTTAAGAAGTTATCCTTGTGGTCTTTTAGATTGATGAATAATTCTGCTTTTGATAACTGTTTGATTCTGTTGTCTAGTTTTAGTTTGACAACTATGTCTTTTGCTTCTTTGTTTTCTGTTTCATTGCTAGTGATTTTGTAGAATTTAGTGACCTTTTCTAACTAGTTTTTTTATAGTCGTTGGTTTCTATTTTGTTGATTATTCTGGATTTGTCAGCTTGTATATACAGTTTTTTTTATTTGTTTATCATTTGTAGATTTTTTTTGTAGTTTTTAGAATTTGTTAGTTTTTCTTGTTTTTAGTTCATGGATGTGCATTGTGGTGCATTGGATATCAGCTCAGAATGAGAAATTGGGGAGCCGAGTTAAAATTCTAGTTGAATTCCTTGCATTCACTTATACGCAAATACCTTCTAGTTATGGGTCAAATAACAAGATAGATTGGGTTCTATAGCCTTGGCTGACAACCAGTCTACCGTAGAAAGCAATGGCAACCTACTGCAGGATAATATTCTGCCCAGTCAGTCATTTCTCTTTCGAGATATGATTGCCCAAGCGTGCATCATGTATGGCACTTAACTGGCTCGGTATGCTTTTTAGGTCATTTTTGAATGCAATAAAATCACTTTGTGGTGGTGGACTTTTCAGTGACATAAAACCAAAATTATTGTAACTGTTATTAGTGCTACTGTCATTGTTGGTATTGCCTTTGTTATAGAAGTAGAATAATTTCCATCTTATCTGTTTTATAAAGTATTCGATATTTTCAGTCCGCTTGATTTTGTAGTTATGTATGTAGCTGCCGCCAGGCACCATTTGCTACCAAACCCAATGTAAAAATCAGCAGGTTCGTTTTCTTGCCCAAGTGAGCCCTGTATTCTTGACCGGCGGCCTTGTCACCCCTTGGGACAATGTGGCCAAAAAATATAGTTCCTTATATTTTAAGATAACATAAAACAATAATGAAGTCTAAATGAGAAGTATAAAACAAAACAGTAAAGTTAGAATCAGTCAGTTATGTGCCATACGTGATACACGCTTCGGCGATCATGTCTCGAAAGAGACATGACTGACTGGGCAGAAGATTATCCCGCAGTAGGTTGCCATTGCTTTCTGCGGTAGACTGGTTGCCGACCAAGGCTATAGAACCCAATCTGTTCTGTTATTTAACCCATAACTGGAAGGAAGAGACGGATTAATACCTTTCCCAAGGGTATTTGTGTGTAAGTGAATACAATGAATTCAGCTGGAATTCGAACTCGGCTTCCCGATTTCTCGTTCCGAGCTGATATCCATTGCACCACAACACACATCCATTAGTTAGAATAAGTAAGTAAAAAATATAACAAATAAGCTGTTTTTATGGCAACCTTTTCTAAAATATATGATTTTTGGTCTCTGTGTAAGAAATAGAAACCCCCTTAACAGTCTTTTGAATTGAGACCTTCTAAGAGGTCAGACGTAAATTTATTATCTCCAGTGGCAGCACATTCGCTCGGTACTGTTAGGGAGTAACTCAATTGCCATAGACCACATGAGGTGCCAATGAGTTTTCAAAGCTGCACAAGTACTGTAAAGGAAATAAAACCTTTTACAATATATACCCGCAGTTTGTCAGTTCTCTCACACACGTTTCATATGGCAATGGTAATTACAATGTATGTTTGATGTGGTATATTTTTGTGAGTAAATGAATTGTATTTATTCTATGTTGATGTAAGATGTTTTTTATAAATATAGCTTGACATGAGATTTTTTATTTATATTTTAATGATTATCTTTTAAAAATTGAATTCCAGAGTGCCGAATTTCAAATGTACAGCATCTACTGCCAAAACAAACCAAATTCTGAGAATCTAATTGATGAAATTGGAGATCACCATCCATTTTTCAAGGTAATGGTTAAATTTGATGTCATTTAAAAAAAAAAAATTGTATGTTAAAAATAAAAAGTAACAAGATTTAAAGCTAGTCATCTTTCTCAAGATGTTTCAGGATTCACTCTTTTTTTTTTTTATTTCAACACTTGTAACTCTACTTAGAAAAGAAAGTGGATCACTTTTTTTAATCCATTTATCCAAAGTTTTTATATGATGTTGAAAACCATTTTTTTTATTAAGGGAAAAATAATCAAGTGCTATTTTATCCATTCAAACTAAGAATCCATGTAAACAGATAAAGGTAAGTTTATTAACTCTGAGGATATCTCACCTTGAAACAATAATTTGCAAGAGTTTCATATCCATTTACTACTGAATAGTAAGTTTGATCTTCATTGGGTTTCCTATACTTGTAGCCTTGTGTCAAACACAACTTATTAAAAAAAAATTAACAAGTGAAATAGGTATTACCTAACAAAATCTTTTCAAAATTTAATGTTATTCAAAGAAAATGTTTCAATGAGTTATTTGCTCATTATTTCATTTAACATTTAGGAAGTTTAGTTTACTTAAAGAATTTGAAAATATGATGAATTGGATATAAGCAATTTCAGTTGGTGCTATTTTTCAGTAAACTTTTTAATCATTTCACTCCAAGCAAGGTAATAAAATCACTAAGACACAAGGGATTACTGAGTGTGAGAGAATATGAGAAAAAGGAAATATTGTTAAGGAGAAAACAATAAAAAATCAGAAATTAAGAAGACAGAAGGTAATGTTTAATATCAGATTTAAATGTTTGAATATCAAAGTTGACTGTAAAGTAAGAAACTAGAAGAGAATTCCATAACAAAGAAGTGCAAAAGAAGAAACTGTTAGCATAGAACTTGCAGTTCAACTGTAAAATGAGATTTTGCAGCAAATCTAGTACTGCAATTAAATTCATAAAGTCTATGCCCCATAAAAGAAAGCTCATCAGAACAATTACCATGAAAATATCTATAGAAAACATACAAGGAAGCTATGTTATGACTGTTGTAAAATGGAGATGCCAGATCAGAACCAATAATATTGCAGATTTTTCTTTGTATTTTCTCAAGAATCTTAATATGTAACAGAAGCACACAAGATATGACAACAGTATTCACTTTATGGATGAATGGTAGATTTATAAATTTGCAAGATAGATTCTGGTAAGAAATATTGTCTAGCACAATACAGTGAACCAACTTTTTCATAGCAAACCTAGCAGTTGAGTCAATATAATCTTTCCACTTCATGCCAGTAAAAATTGTTAATGTGAGAAAGTACCAGGGAAGACCAACCCAGATGTTACCATCAGACATGCTGATTGAAGGCAATAAAGTTCTCTGAAACAATTAGAACAGTTTTGTTTTAGAGAAATTAAAATTAACAAGTCATGTCTTGCCATAGTTAACAACAGATTGAGATCAGCTACCAATGTAACCTTATTGAATTGATCAGACTTATTAATACAATAGTAAATAGTTGTGTCATTAGCATATATACTAAGTTAAGAGCGAATAATATCAGTAAGGTCATTAATGAAGATTATGAACAATATAAGTCCAAGTATAGAGCCCTGGAGGACACCTGCATTAATGCAAAATGATCTAGAAGAGAAGCCATTCAAGACAATGTTCATTTTGTAATTTGATAACAATCAGATCAAAAATTTATCTAGGAATACCATTTTAACTTGTGAAGAAGACTAGCATGCCAAACCATCTCATGCCTTTGAAATTAAAAATTTCAAGTTGAAATTTAATAAATAAAACTTTTAACAGATATTATGTATTGAATTGAATTTTTTTTAAAAAATCTTTTAGGAATGTCAACGACGACTTGGACATAAATTACCACTGGGTGCCTATCTGTTAAAGCCAGTCCAGCGCATTACCAAATATCATCTCTTACTGAAGGTTAGTATGGTGCTAAATAATTCAAAAAATAAAAAAAATACATGAAAATATTTTGAAAGAAAATCTTTAAAAACAATGAAAGCTAAACAGTTTCTAAAAACAGTAATTTTTCTTTTTCATTTTTTTTTTAATTTAGGTTTCATCATAATTTTTATACCATGTTAATATCCTTCCCAATTATTTCAGGAAATGCTGAAATATGTTGAAAACGACGCTGCCTGTCACGCATTATTACAAGATGCTCTAAAGACAATATTAGGAGTTCTTAAATATGTGAATGATATTATGCATCAGGTTTCCATTGTGAATTATGACGTAAGTAAACATTAAATCCATTTCCATTTTTTCATATCAACAAAATACTGTTTAGAAAATGTTGAGTTTTTCTTTTCATTAATAAAATAAAATTGTATGCACAGATGGATGTCTAATTTACAATAATTTTTTTTTATTTTCTTTTTATGGCCTGATTAATAAATCAAATTATTTGGAAAGAGATAATCTATAAAAATTGTATGTTTATAAAAGATGTATGTTTATAAAATTTCTTACATAAATTCAGACAAATATCAGTTGTAAAATTCCCAGATAAAATGAGATTACTTCATCATTAATTTTTGCGTGAATTAATATTTATCAACATTTACCAAAAAATATTTTGATAAAAAGAATGAAAAATATTTAAAAAAATGTCATAAAAACAAAATGTGAAAATAGATTTAAAAATTGCATTTAATTTTTCATAGAGTTCACATCATTTCACAATTTCATGAGAAAGTTATAAACAAATCTAAGAGAATGTAATACGATGTATTTTTCTTTTTTATTTTCCATGCATTAATGAATTTGGATCAATTTTTTTTTATTATTGTAATTAGTTGCACTTGTAAGTCAAACATTTTGTTGTTTAAATATCCTTTCGAAATCCAGGGCAATATTGCGGATCTGGGAAAGCTACTAATGCAGGGGAGTTTCCAAGTCTGGACAGAATATAAAAACAAAATGCGAGATTTTCGTTTTAAACCTATGGCAAGACATATATTCCTCTATGAGAAGGCCATTCTGATGTGCAAGAGGAAGGACGACAATCAAACGTCAGCAAACGCTGTATATATTTTCAAGCATATGCTCAAGGTATTTTACTCATGACATTTTTTTGCTGAGGTATATATTTATATATGCTATTACAAATATTTACCAGTATTAACTTTTATTCATCCTGCATCTGATTAGAAAATCTATGTTCATCAGAGAAAATTTAGTACTGTCTTTAAGCACCAACTGCTACTGAGACTTATTATTTAATAAACATTCAACTTTAGGATAAAAATATCTATATGTTATTAGGTCTTATGAGTTTCAGTTCGCAGCAACAAATTCAAACCATTGTATAAAATTTGCATTCGAAAGTATACATTCTAAACAATCTTCTAATGTTAACAGAATTCTTGGGTATTTTGGCAAAAATCCTTAAATATCCTTGTTTAAATTTGATTCAAAATCTGACTCATGTTTTATAAATCTACTAGCAGTATAGCCCAGCATTGCTCGGGTGTAATGAAAGCTTTAAAACTAATCCATGGTCCTGGAGCTCAAACTCTTTGGACGTTGGCATGAAAAACTAAAAAGCAATAGTTGTTTCCAGTTAAAGCCAAACTGTAGACTGAAAGAAAAATGAATGGATGTAAGTCAAATTTTGATTTCCTGGTATCGATATCAAATAAGTTTTTTTCATTGTAAACTGAATTTTGAAGGCTAAATAAGTCCTCTGAGTAAATGGTATCATGGCTGAGACTAAGAACTACAATTATACCTACTTAGAGCCAAACCTGAAGCAAAAACTAAAATAAAAGGGCTGGAAAAAATACAGACATACAGGCAGATAAACAGACACACACACACAAACATCTTGTCTTTTATATATATATATATATATATATTATCGATTTTCTGCACTATTGTAAGAACTGCAACCTTGAAACTTCTGAATATCATTTCTTATGTCTTTGTCTATGAGTGTATCAAATTTGATTAAAATCAGACCACTCCTTCTATAACCCCATTTTTTCAATTTTCAATATTTATCGGAGGTACCTCGACACAAAACCTAGCTAAGTACACTCGAGACCCTTATAGTACAACTGTGTAAATTTTCAAGAAAATTGGTTCAGTCGTTTTGAAGTCTATAGGTAACGATTACACACACACAGAGACAAAGTTCCATTTATAAATAAGTTTAGATCTGTTATTCTCTGACGATTTCAGAAGATAAAATGATTATTTTTGTTTCAAGATCTTATATTGCATGTTGTATCTTCCAATTAAATTTGAAATTCTTATAACCAAGTACCTAGGAAGACAGTTATCCATCATTTTATTATATTTGACTCAGGCATTTATAGCAAATTAGTATACTTCTAAGTCAGCTAGTACGATATTTATATATTTTGATGACAATTTTATAATTTTATACAGTTATTGTTAGTCAATGGATTCAAATAAAATTAGATATAAATCTATTGCAATCTTTCTCTACTCTAAGGCAAATTTTCTTAGAATTGCTGTATTTTATAAAAATTAATGTATTAAATATGAAATATTTTGAAAAACAGAAAAGTTACTTTTATTGATTAGATCTTTAAATTCAATAATTGTTTCATAAAATCTTACAAGTGGTTAATATTATCTAACTTAATGTAATTAAAACTAGAAAAAAGACATGAGTAATTTTTTTTTCGAGAGGTAAAAGCAAATGTACTTCACACATTTTAAGAGAATTATATCAGTGATGATTCCAAAGTTTGTCAGGGACAATGGGTTAATATTTCAAACTTATTTGAAATTGTGTTTTTCTAAATGTCAAATTCAAAATTTTGTTCAGCTTCCTACAACATTATATTTATTCTATTTTGTTAGTTTTAAAGCACTTTATTTTTGTCAAATATTTTTGATAAGACTAGCAGTATAGCCTGGTGTTGCTTGGGTGTAATGAAAGCTTTAAACTAATTCATGGTCCTGGAGCTCAGCCTAAAGAATATTTGTGTGAAGTTTGGTGAGAATCGGATAAAAATTGTGGATTTGTATAAAGGACATACAGACAGATAAACAGACACACACACAAACATCTTGCCTTTTATATATATATATATATATATATATATATATATATAACCGATTTTCTGCACTATTGTAAGAACTGCAACCTTGAAACCTCTGAATATCGTTTCTTATGTCTTTGTCTATGAGTGTATCAAATTTGATTAAAATCGAACCATTCCTGCTATAACCCAATTTTTTCGATTATTGATTTTTGATATCCATCGGGGTACCTTGACACATAACCTAGCTAAGAACACTCGCAGACGCTTATAGTACAACTGTGTAAATTTTCAACAAAATCGGTTCAGCTGTTTTGGAGTCTATAGGTAACGGACACACACAGACAAAGTTCCATTTATAAATAAGTATAGATTAGATTTAGATATAATACATTAATATGAAAAAAGATTTATTTACAAAACCAAAATGCAAAAGAAATACAAACAAAAAAGCAAAAGAAACAAGAAATACAAATGAAAAGCAAAAGAAACAATCACAAAAACACGTTTGTATTGTATTAGAACTTAATTTTGTAAGTATGACAAAATGCTGAAAAGTTCTTGGCCTGACCACATAGAGATACAAAAAATAAAAAGTCTGATGTCTGGTCAGATTTTAAGAAGTGGACCAGACTGAGAATTTTTCAACATTCCCTAAGACATGAATTCATTGAAGAATTAATTTAATTTACAATTGATAATGATTCTTTCAATTTATAGTCATTGATGAATCATAGATTATTTACTAACTGAAGTCCATCATCCAACAAGATTACTGTTGCTAAAATGATCAGAAAAACATTGAGTTTAGTTGTTTTTGTTTTTGTTTTTTTTTTTTTTGCTTAAATAATAATTCTTTTTTTTTTTTCAGTTGTCTCATATAGGATTAACAGAAAGTGTGAAGGGAGACAAACGGAAATTTGAATTGTGGTTACGGGGAAGAGAAGAAGTTCATATTATACAGGTTTATCTTTTGTTTTGTTAAACATTTGTTCTTCATAATTTCATCCATTTTTTATTGTTATAAAAACAAGTTGGGATTAATTTCAAGTCATCTTTAATCAAACTAACATTCTGATTTTGTAAATCCTAAGTAACAAAAACCGCAACAGTTTTAATGTATTCCTTATTTTTAATTTTACTGATTTAAACTTTGAAAAAGTATTATCTAAATTAAATTATTTTAACCATCGCTCAATTTTTAAACTAGCAGTATATCCCGGCGTTGCTCGGGTGTAATGAAAGCTTTAAAACTAATCCATGGCTCTGGAGCTCAGACTCAGCCTAAAGAATATTTGTGTGAAGTTTGGCAAGAATTGGATAAAAATTGTGGATTTGTATAAAGGACATACAGACAAACAGACACACACACAAACATCTTGCCTTTTATATATATATATATATATTACCAATTTTCTGCACTATTGTAAGAACTGCAACCTTGAAACTTCTGAATGTTGTTTCTTATGTCTTCGTCTATGAGTGTATCAAATTTGATTAAAATCAGACAACTCCTTCTATAACCCAATTTTTTCAATTATCGATATTTATTGGGGGTACCTCGACACAAAACCTAGCTAAGAACACTTGCAGACGCTTATAGTACAACTGTGTAAATTTTCAAGAAAATCGGTTCAGCCGTTTTGGAGTCTATAGGTAATGGACACACACACAAAGTTCCATTTATAAATAAGTTTAGATAATTATATTATTACCAATTAGTGTTATCAACTCTGGGGTAAAAGAAGTGAACATGACACTTTCAATCTGGCACTAAAATTTCTGTATACTCTTCTTATCCAATAGATTTAATTTTTTCCAACATCCTTTAACTTAAATTTGTGTACAAAATAAAGGCTTCATAAAAATGATGTTTTAACTTGTCAATTGTTATACTATATTGGATAAAAATTATTTACATCATTTTGAAGAATGGTTTTAAAAGTTTTATTCTTACTATAAGAGCAAAATATGTATAATTTGCTTTGCTAATGTCATCTTCAGAGGCATCTCATTACACCATTTTTGTTTCTAATGGCAATATTTCTCAGACTATTTTTTGTAGTTTCGATGTATATGTGTGTACTAGCAGTATAACCCAGCATTGCTCGGGTGCAATGAAAGCTTTAAAACTAATCCATGGTCCTGGAGCTCAGACTCTTTGGACATTGGCACGAAAGACTAAAAAGCAATAGTTGTTTCCAGTTAAAACAAAACCGTAGACTGAAAGAAAAATGAGTGGATGTAAGTCAAATTTTGATTTCCTGGTATCGATATCAAATAAGTTTTTTTCGTCATAAACTGAATTTTGAAGGCTAAATAAGTCCTCTGAGTAAATGGTATCATGGCTGAGACTAAGAACTACAATTATACCTACTAAGAGCCAAACCTGAAGCAAAAACTAAAATAAAAGAGCTGAAAAAATACAGACATACAGGCAGATAAACAGACACACACACACACAAACATCTTGCCTTATATATATATATATATATATATATATATATATATATATTATCGATTTTCTGCACTATTGTAAGAACTGCAACCCTGAAACTTCTGAATATTGTTTCTTATGTCTTTGTCTATGAATGTATCAAATTTGATTAAAATCAGACAAATCCTTCTATAACCCTATTTTTTCAATTATCAATTTTCGATATTTATTGGGGATACCTCAACACAAAACCTAGCTAAGAACACTCGCAGACGCTTATAGTACAACTGTGTAAATTTTCAAAAAATCAGTTCAGCTGTTTCGGAGTCTATAGGTAACGGGCACACACACACACACACCGACAAAGTCCCATTTATAAATAAGTTTAGATTTATATTTATACTGTGTAGATTCAAACTCTGAAAATTACTTTGAAATTTGTAAGTTTTTTTGTTATCATTTCACCTCAAGCAAGGCAGTACCACCACTGATGTGCAGGGAACTACATAAGAGAGTTGAGGTTTTAGGCAGGAGGAGAGTGAAAAGGAAGACAAACCAGCTACAGGGGGTGAAAGAGAAAGGGCAAAAGAAGGATGTGAACACAGGAGTGAAAGCAGTTGCGAAGGTAGAGAGAAAGGTAAAGAACAAGATACACAGGGTGATGAAGAAAGGACTGGAGTCAAGTGGATAAGAGATGGGAATTGACATTGCATTTAAATGCTTTCTCATATAAAATATTAAATCATATGCATTGTGGACATTTACTGTGAAATAATGGTTAACAAGCTAATCCCACAGAAAAATTAATGAAGAGCAAGTCTGATCCCTAGTAAGTGCCTCATTAATGTCGCCTTGTGCCAAACTAAACTTGGAAAATATTCATATGCTGCTAAATTTGAAGCAATTGAAACCAAAATTTATTTATATTAACAAAATCTTCAAGCCACAAAAATAGACTTGTGAAATTTATTTTTCTATTAATATTGATTTTTTTTTTTAGAATGTTATAATCTTATTATTGATATTCATACAATATGTGGTTTCCGGCTTTATCTTATTCAATCTTTTTACTCTTTTCTTTCTTTTTTTTTTTCAATTGGAGTAGATAGACTGAACTATCGCCCGGTTCACACTCCACCCACGTCTATTGAACAGGTTAAGAGGCTCATCTCTTGTTCCCTGTTTAGGATGTGGTTTCCAGCTTTCTCTCTTCCAAGCTCCTCACTTTGTTTTTGTTTTTTTTTTCAATTGGAGTAGATAGATCTATCTATCGCCCAGTTCACACTCCACCCATGTCTATTGAACAGGTTAAGAGACTCATCCCTTGTTCCCTGTTTAGGATGTGGTTTCTGGCTTTCTCTTTTCCAATCTTTTCATTCTTACGTAGCCCCCTGTGCATCAGTGACATTACCGCCTTGCTCGGGGTGATATGATTAAAAAATAAATAAAAATAATTTTTTTCTGTAATTTAGGCTCCGAGCATTGAAGAAAAAGAGGAATGGGTGAAGGAAATTAAAGCTGTTCTACTGAATCAGTTTGATCAACTTAGAGGTGAGTGAAGCAAAGTATTTGAAAAAACAAAAATGAACCTGTTTTTTCTTTGACTTCACATGAAATTCAGATTCTGTTAAATTTGTTTTTAAGATTTGAAGAAGCCTTCCTTTTTTACAGGACAACCATTTTGATTATTTCATTTTTTTTCACTTTTCTTAAATATTCATACCTAAATATATAAACTGGAATACTAATGAACTAAAATCACTTATTCTTTATTGAATACTCATGCTGTTTTTGTTACAATTTTTAGATAGTATTTTAGTTTCACCAAAACTGAAAATTCATATGAAATTTTGTGGTTTATTTGCATATACAAAATTATGTTAAAAAAAATAACCAAAATATTTGTAATATTTTAAAAGCTACATTATTGTATCAGCTCTTTATATGCAGATCCTTTATTTTATATGTTTTATGAAATTCTTATTACTTATTTTTATCTTAAAATAGGATTCTCAGTTGTTTTACAATTTGCTTCTAGGTGTTGTGAATGGTGTTTCTTATCTATGTTGATGCATGTAAACTCTTTCCAGTTCTATTTTTCTTATCAAGAAGAAAAATATTACCAATTTTTTTTTTACCAGACATTTTAGGTAAAATATGAGAAAAAGTAATATTTACGTAAACCACTGAAGAGACATGATAGCTAAAACTGGAAATACAATGTTTACTACTAAATTTTAAAAAAGAAAATTCTTTGTTGAAATGATCATAACTTTCCGTTCAACAATTTTCAAATTATTACTAGTTATTAACAAAAAAATGTCTAATGACATTTTGTTTATAATTTGCAGTTACACTGACAAATATCTGTTAGTGTACAGAACAAACACTTCAATCTAAGCTCACATTTTCATCAGAAAATCTCAAAATACATTTTAATATTGTTTTTTGACTGTAAATGTTGGTTTTGTTTATAAAGGCTTTATAATGTTCTTTTAATGGTATAATTGCAAGTAATTGGCATCAAATTTGATCTTTGTGTTCATATTCATTCTCTTTCCTCATCCACACAGTATATACCTGCTGTCAGTTTAATGTCGTCCGCTAGGTAATATGCCCTGACTTCATTTCACCAATCCTTTTCTTACTCTCTTTTCCTGATATCTCACATCAAATCAATCATATCCAAACTTATTTTAAATTAGAAAACTAAACAAATTCATGATACTTAATATTAACTTTATGTTCATTCAAAACTTCCATACTTGTTGGTAACATTTAAGTTAAAAGTAGAGAACGCAACAGAAATAATGGTAACAGTAAGACATTAGTGGCAACAGCTTCATCATCAAACTAATGTCTTACCATTATGTGGAAGGTATTCTTGCAACGAATGTGCATTGTAATGCAGTGGAACAAGAAATCAGGGAGCCGAGTTGAAATTCCAGTTTAATTCCTTGCATTCACTTACGCGCAAATATCCTTGGAAAAGGTATTAATCTGTCTTTTTCCTTTAGTTATTGGTTAAATAACAAGACAGATCGGGTTCTATAGCCTTAGTCAACAACCAATTTACCACAAAAAGCAATGGCAACTTACTGCAGGATAATCTTCTGCCAAGTCAATCATGTCTCTTTCGAGACATGATCGCCCAAAGTGTGTATCACATATAGCACTTAACTGAGTGATTCCTGCAATACCCTCTATAATAAAGGATTTATATCTAATCAGTTCTTGAGATTTTATAAAAAATTCCCATTATTAACAAATTGTGAAATTTTATTACGCAGTACTTAAAGATTAGATCATCTTAAAAGAAATTTTGTGATATGTCCCAGAAAGGGATATATATATATATATATATATATATATATATATATATAAATACGAGGTTGTTAAGTGGTTAAGGTAAATGTAACCGGGTAGGTCAATCTAGTACGTAAACGTAATCATTGTACGCAGTATCCTGAGACGTAGGCATAGTCATAGCCAATGGTGGTAGACCAGTAGACCTCTGGATCTTTAGATCTATCTCTATCTCTAGTGGAAGACCGGTAGATCTCACTCTGGATGTCCTTGCCTTTGTCTCTATTTATGGCTGATACCAGCCAATCACATTCTAGTGAGAGGGAACCAAGGTGTATACATATTCATTACCTATTCATTACATCATTTTGTTATTCCTATTTTGAAACTATTTTAAAAACTGTTTAAAAGAAAATGTGAAAGTCTTAAAATGAGTATTTCTTTCATAAAGACATTCAGCAAATTTTAAACTAAAAAACTGTTTACATCTCTTTAACAAAAAAAAAAAAACTAATTAAGATTTTTATTTAAAAATCTTTTCATAAAATGTTGCATAATTTTAAGTGATTATTTCTATAAATTATGAAAATATTGACAGCTAAATTTAATTCACTTGAAGTTAATAGAAATTTAAAACAGGAAAATTACCAGAAAAGTAACATTTAAACTATTTTTGCTTTACACGTTAAAATAATGTTCATTTAATAGCTTATGCCTGATTGATATCTACATTTTTAAGAACATAATTCTTTCAATTGCTCCCAAGTGAAACCTGCATCAATAGTTATATATAAAAATGCAAAAGCTTAACAATGAATACAAAACTCCACTCATTGTAGCCTTAATCTATTTTCTGTAGAATTTTCTAATCAGATAACTTTTGCTTAAATCTTCATTGCTTTCTTATAAATACAGAGATATGTATGTTGTTTCAACATTATAGATTTACAAGTACACTATCATCTAAAGAAAAAGTATGCTAATTACCAAAAATGATTTCAAATACACTGCAATCTGCATAGACTTATAGAAATGTTATCTAAAAGTTGAAATTCAATTCCATAATGGTTATTGAATGAAGCTGGGTGAATATTTTAAATGATAAATACAAATCTCATTTCTTAAATGTTTCAGTTAATGACCATTAAAAATTTCCATACAATAAATAATAAACAAAACTCTATGGATTTTTTTAGAGAATCAAGAACAAATAAGATCAGTGAAATATATGAAGAAGGCAACTGAAGTTTTATCTAAATATTTTAATTCTTAAACAAAAAAAAAAAAGATTAGAGTTATTGTTTCTTGCTGACATTATCTTCAATAATAGCGAGATATTTGATAAAATTGATAGTAAAGTTTGAATTTGAGAACAAATATTTTAGCTGTATGCTTTTAAGCTAAGTATGCCTGTATTTTTGTTAAAATTTGTATTCAAATGTTCGTATGCATTCCAAGCATTTTAGAAATAAAATTACTTTAGACATTTGGAACATGCATTTAGCATATAATTACTAGAATATACAATATTTTAAGTTTATCTTATAACAAATTACATGAATGTAGGCAAAATTCTGATTGTTTTAAATATCTTTAGATGTCTATCAAAATGTGTTGTGTGCTTTGTTATTCATAAGAAATATAATTATGCATGTGTGTCAATAATTCTGTGCTGATCTATTTATAAATATAAACTTTATTGGTTAGTGATTTTCATGTGTAGAGTGTATTAACATGTACACATATGAATCACTAGCATTCATTGATAAATACTTTTAGGATGTAAGCAGTCAGGGATATAGGTTTCCTTCAATATCAGTCCTTATTACAAAGAGCTAAGATGACTAAATATTATTGTATACAACCAAAGAGCATTGAAGCTGTTTACCAATATAATCATCAAGCAAACAAAAAAATGAATCTTCTTTTGTTAAAGGTAACAAAAATTTTGGTCTTTATCACTGTAACAAATTTTAATTTCTGAATCAAATGGTCTTAGTTTTTAAAAGCTTAAAGCATGTAATTGATTCTTTTTGTTAAACAACTTTTAAATGAAACAATTTCAATAAATCTGCATTTAGATAATCCATTGTTTGAGAAGCAATGGGTCCAAAATAATTTTTTTTTTTTCAATATTCTGAAATGTAACTGTTTTTTCCTTTAAAATGTTGTCAAGTTTTAAACAAAAGGAAAGATCTAAACAGAAAAAATAAGTCACAAAGAGAAATCTGCCTATTGGTTAGACTGACTATGTTTTCTCAATATTCAGTGCACAAGCTGAGCCATTCTCGCTATGGAAGTAGATCACAAGAAGACCTCACCAGAATGGGAAGGTTTTCTGAGTCTATGGAGGGAAGGTGAGTTCTTTACTTTATCTACAGTCAATAAATTATTTATTGACTTGGGGAGAAGCATCTATAATATTTCCTATAAGAAAAATATTTTTTTAAATATTGGTTGTGATATTAAAAACTACACAGCATTATTTTTGTTACATCTTTAAAAAGATATCAGTATATGTGTTTAGTACTTTTAAAATTTTGTTATTTTATGAAGACAAAAAAAACAAAAAAAAAATCAACGCTGATAACCAGGAAGTATTTGAGAGATTAAATTAAACAGTTTAAGGGAGGTAACTAGTCAAAGGGAATCAAAAATATTTTGAAGTTTCTGCTAAGAGAATAAGACCTTTACAAAACTATAGGTATTTGTAATAATGCTTTATATACAGAATTTTGCAATATTCGAATATGATATTGTTACCTTTGAAAGTAGGTATGTGTGTATAACTGATCAAAGTCATTTTCCATCTGCCAAGTGTCTATTTAATGAGCTCTAAAAAAAAGTGTGTGTAAACAAATGGAGAAAAGAATCTTTACATTGAAGATATCATAAAAGTAAGAAGCTCAAGTTTGTTTTTTTGTTACAATGATGTTCACCCTATACAAGGCACAAGAACCACTCAAAATAGGGGGTTACAGAGTAAGGAGAATATTTTATGGAGATATGTGGAGAATGAATAACGCTAGAGTTGAGTAATGTCATATAGCAGAATAACATGCTTTACTTGAAAAGTTTTTTGTTTTTTTTTGTTGATAACCAAACTAAGTATCTAATAAAAAAAACTGAAAAATAATCTGATATTGATAAAGCAGGGATTTATACATTTGGTTTTATATTGAATAATCCCTTCGTTATTCTATTTATAAAATATATTTGAATATGTAATCCAGTAATTCTAACTGTGAAAAATTTGTAATCAGATTAAATACTTTTTTATTGATCATTAATTAAAAATGAGAATTAAATAATTATAAAAACATAAAAAATATGAAAAAACAAAAATAAATCCTGTAAACGATGCAATGAATATAAGGGGTGAAGGCCGAAAATGTTCAAAACAAGATAAAAAGGGGCAAAATGTTTCTTTCATCCCTTTTCTTTAAATATTTTTCTTTGTGCCTCTGCTTTTTGTTTGTTTGTTGTTTGTTTGCTCATTCCAGCATTATATTTTGTGAAAAGTCAGTATTAAGTTTTAAGTTATTGTTTCTAATACATAAATCCTCCATCAAAAGATGTATGAAAGTCTCATTGTATGTTCATTTTACTAATCAAATGCACATCTCTGCTTTATCAGAAAACCATTGTAAGCTTTTAATGTTGTCAAAAAGCTTTTCTAAAGTAAAGTATAGTCTCCAAAAGTCGCATGCATTTTAAGTGCAAAGAAACTGTTGACATAAGAATTAATCTCTTTTATCACTTTTTCTGTTTATAGATAAATGGATGGATGAGAAAAAGATGATTGTTTTTCTTAACTATAATAATAACTTTAGTTCATTTTGTCTAAGCTTTAGTAAAGAAAAAGAAATGTTCAGATCATGAGTGTTGAGAAGAATGTTTTATAAAATTGATCTTCGTCAGTTAGTTTCTCCAAACAGATACTTATCATATACAAAAAAGGAATGTAGTTAAAAGATTTGTACTACAATAGGTTTAAAATGGGAAGTAGATTTTCTTGTAAAACAATATTTAAATATAGATTTTACATGAATAAGCAATGGAAAAAAATAATAGTTTTTAAACTAGACATTTCCAAACATTTGAATTTTTCCTTCACGCAAATATCTTTAGCAGTTATAACAACTACTTATTAAGAATTGCTGTATAGGTTTTGTAATACAATATGTGTGTAAATATTTAAACAGATACAATAACCAGAAACACATATTAGATACACAGTCAGTAATGGAATCAGCAATAAAGGGCAAACAATAAAACCAACAAAGACAGGATTCAAGGATAGAATGTGATTATTATTGCTGAAAAAAAATCATTTAGTAGTGACACAGTTAACATATACTATTCTAATCCTAGCAACAAAAATAGGTTAATCCCTTAATTCTGCTTAATAAATTAAGGTTATATGTCTGGTAACATCCAAAAGTCATGTTCACCTTGATTTCAGCTTGATTATGAAGTTTTTTTTTCCTTTTCAAAGCAACAAAAAAGTGGTATTTTATTCCTAAATGATTGTGTAATTATTTTTTAATTTCTTCTAGGCTGCACTAAACTTGAAAGATTTTGTTGTTATTTTGCCATATTTGTAGGGGAAAGCAAGTTTTATCTAATTTTTTTTAAACATAAATTATTGTAATGGAATAAAACACTTTTATATTTTTATTCACACATTTGACATTATCTCTAATGTTTAAGCTAATTAAAATAAATCTACCAATGGTAGCCACTTTTACTGATTTCTTTTCAATCCTAGTTTCCCAGTAGAGGCTTGATTACCTCCCTTAAATGCATTTTTCCTGTCTGTATGGATCTGTTTACAGCCAATGAGATTAGGTGCTTTCAAATTCTTTTATAAAACTTTTGCATTTTAAAGCTTGAACTGAAGTTAAACAGATTTTTTACATTCTTAGTTTTCAATTCATAATGCAAATATCTTTAGCAACCAACAATTTATGATAAACACTTTTGAAGTTTATACTTGTGTAAAAGCAAAAGGCAAGTGTTTATGTTCATTTACATTTTTACACTGAAAAACGGGAATAGAGTTTTCAATTTAAACTTACAGATTATGACATAATTCACATCACAATACCACTTTTTGATTTTGATGTAAATGTAAAAATACCTTTTTTTTTTATAATTTCTACCAAATTAATATTTGGAAAAGTAGTTTAGTCTTAGAAATAGACTTTGCATTGAAGAAATTATTAATTCTTTTATTTCCAGATTAACTTGAAACATTAAATATATCAGATTCTGTAATTTGCATTATTTTTTAATTGGTCAGAAATGATCAAATTAGTCTAATTTTTATTTGAATTACTTAGTAAAAAAATTACTTATAAATTTTTAATATACAAATTTTTATTATTGTTATTTATTTGCTTTCTATTTAAATTTAATATTTCTATTCTTATGAATCTATAAAATATAATTAAATTTTTAATATTTTTATGTCACTTTTGAATATGCTAACCACTATTAAATATTAATAACAATATGAATGTTCCGCCTTTTTGCATAATGGATATACAAGTGAAATAATTTTAAATGTAATATCAACAAAACTATAAAAATTATAGCAAAATATTCGATAGAGAAAATACTAATACCTTTGCTTCTTTTGCCGAAATTTAAATTCACAAGTAAAAATTTTAAAAGTTTTAAAATCTATTATGTTAGAAATCAGCATTCAGCAAATAAAATAATTATTTAATTTTTTTAATGAAGTTAATCAATGTTAAGTAAACAACTTATGAAAAAAAGTCAATGAATTACATTATATTTACATTATTACCGATGAAGAAGTTATAATTTTTTTTCAATAAATAATATTTCTTGCATCTATAAAGAATTTACAAGTGTTATATGTGCATAGAAGCATTTGTGTGAAAGTGGAATATGTGTCTTCTCTCTTTTTGTATGATCAGAATCTTTTTCACTTATAGCAGCGGAGATAGCTGGCACACACGGTCAATGAGCCATTCCACTGGTAGCGCTCCCACAGTCCCTGTTGGTTTAGAAATGAACTCTCCCTTAGAGTCCCCACCTGGTGATGGTATCATAGACGAAGGCTGGTCAAGCGGAGAGTTCACCAACAGCGATGAGGATCTTGACGTTATGCAACACCACCGCAACTTTGACCGTATAGAAGTAAGTCTGGAAATGCTGGTATGCTTTGTTTTGTAATTTAAACCTTTTTTTGTGAAAACTAAAAAATAAAGATTAACCTCTTTTTGCTGCCATTCATACTCTGTACTGTATGAATACAAATTAAGTGAGATTTTAAACTTATGTTAAGAATTCATCCATTTCTCTTAGGATCATCCACATTAAGTCCTTAAAACAAAGAAGATACAATGATGATGATTATCTAAATCTCTCCTCCACCAGATTATTCAGGCACCTAAAATATACAGACATGTATAGAATAATATTTATCCAAGAACATACACACAAAATACATGCCTGTTTTTACTTGTTGGTTGACATGAGTTTATATAAATAAAAAAAAAATCATCCAAAAAGAAAATGAACTGTTAAATGTTGATAAATCTTATCTATTTACTGTTTTTCATATTAAAAGTAAATTATATTATCTCTTAATTTACTCCAATTACACTTTGATGGCTAATTTAAAATTGTTTTAACTTTAATTTTACTGTTTAAAAAAGTCAAAAGAATATTTTTTAAAGTTATTTAAAAATCTTCCTTATTTTTATATAATTTTTTTTACGAGGTATTCTCAGAAATCTTTTTGATTGTATGTGCTATGATTTTAGCATTCAATTAAAATGTGCATTCATCTAATACTAAATAGCACCCAGCCTACTGAGTGACTAACTCAAGCATTGTACGATTTAGATTTAAGGCCAAATCACATTAAAACATTGGTTCCTATACGATCACTAAAGTTAAGCAATGTCAAGTCTGGTGCCTAAATGGATGACCACATGGAAATACCAAGTGCTGCAAACTTGGATGTGCAGGTGGTGTAATGAATAATGAGCTCAGAATTGTTAATTAGAGAACAGAGTTCCAATTCCTGTTGGTTTTGTTATATTCACTTATGCACAAATACTCTGGGGAAAAGTATGAATCCACCTCTTCTCCTTCCAGCTATGGGTTAATTAGTAAGATTTGTATCACTTAATCATTATTAACTGAAAAAAGTTTTAAAAAGATTCATACAATCTAAAAATATTTTCTGGCTTTAAATAACATGCAAAGGGTTGATAAATTGTAGAAAATGAATTAATCAACATGCGTTATTTAGTTTTATTCAGTTATTATTTTGTAAAATTTTGTTGAAATAATTTTGTTATATTTATAAATTCAAGTAACATGCCTGAATCAAACTTTGTGAAGCTCGATAAATCTGCCACCGAGACCCTTGAAACATTTTATCTATCGTTTGACAAACATTATTTAGGTTGAACGTAGATTTTTGAGAGGCATGCACATTTCAAAGTGAGTTAAGTGTCAGTTTAAGATTACGAGCATTCAAAGTAGCCAAGCAGCAATAAAATATCACAAAATATAAAAAAATGCTTGTGAACACATGACGACTATCACCAAACAATCCATCAGGTCTTAGACATTAGAATCAGTAATAGAATCTACGAGAAAATCCTCATAGTAAAACTGAAATTTCATAACTGGGAAGTTTTTTCCCTAGCTTATATTGTATGTTTGTAAGTGAACCTTTTTTAAAGGGTTTATGGCCAAATTTGAATAATATACCAAATATAGACAATATGCCCAACACTGAGGTCCTGTCTCGAGCTGCTCTGCCTACCATGTTCACACTTCTTAAACAGCACAGATTCCACTGGCTAAGCCATATCCACCGCATGCCAGATGGTCACATTCCAAAAGACCTCCTGTATGGAGAGCTGGCCACTGGAAGAAGACTCACTTAGCGGCCACAACTGTGGTATCCTGACATCATAAAACGCGATATGAAAGCTGTGGGCATCAACACGGCATCATGGGAGAGCGTAACAGTCAACCTGTTTAAATGGGGAGGAACCCTGGCTCAACAACTCAAATCAAGGGAGGAGCAACTAACACAAGTCCCCATGGAGAGGCGGGTTCACAGAAAGCAAAATGACAGCTCTGACAGACCAGAAACAGAGCATAAATGCAGCCTCTGCAACAAAGACTGTCGCTTACGCATCGGCTTCTATTGTCCCAGACGCCGATACTCCAGCCAAGCAGACAACTAGGATGCTACCCATGGTCACCTACTATTATTTAATGGAGTAATAATGTATTTCTATAGGTCTAGTGTTAGAACTTTCAGATACCACTTCTCATTGTTATGATTTATATTATTTTGGTAAAAAAAAAAAAAAGTATTTATGGTTGAAAAGCAACTATTTCAAAACACATCCATACTATTTCAATTCCAATCTTTTTCTTTTAAGAAAATATTCCTGATATGGAAAATAATTGTAAAATGCATTCTTCTTCTATGTGCCCTGTCTCTTCAGGATGTAGGCGATCATGGCTTTCCACGTTTCCCTGTTCCTGGTGGCTCTGAGCACGCCTTCTCCTGTTACACCGTGCAATCCTCGTTCTCTCATCCACCTGATTAGGTCCTTCAAATATGTTATCTGTTGCTTTCCCCTGTCTCTTTTTCCCTCTATCTGGCCTGTTAGTATCAGGTTCTCCAGGCCCTCCTTCCTCATTGCGTGTCCCAGGAACTTCAGCTGTCTCTTCCTGATGCTCTCAATATTAATTTCCTTTTTGTTTCCATCATTTCCAAGACCTCATCATTGCTCACATGCTCGATCCATGAGATTTGCAGCATCCTTAAAGTCACAGCCTTAAACATGATAGGGATAATGTCTGTAGCAAATAGGTTTTTGTGAGGTAGAGTTGTTAGCTACATACACAACCAGTTTTGAATTGAGAGTTATCCTTTTCTTGGACTAAGGCTAGCAGTCTGCCTTGCTTTTAACCCCTGGTTTGTGTGGAGAGGGGATATATTCATACCTTTTCCAATGTTATTTTTTGCAAAAGCAAATAAAAACCTTGGCTAGAATTTGAACATGGCACACCAATCCATATCAGTAACCACTATACTATTCATGCATATGTTGATATAATTACCATGATTAATTATATTTCATTATGATTTACTTTTATAATAACTATATAATAATAATGGCTGGTCACTAGTTCCTGGGTATGCCTGTTTGCTAGGGCGGTTAGCCAATCCCTGCTGTAGACTCCTGTTTAGGCATATTTGTGTTTGTTTAATACCAACAGAGATTACCCGTGGTTTATAATGCAACTATGGTGGGCAGGCCTTAGTTTCTGGGAGAAAGCACATCTTTTAATGTGATCAAAAGTTTGAACAAAGCCAGTACACTCAAACACTCGGTCATGATGACTTGTGACTTCATGCTAGAACAACTATTACTGAATAATTTTGTCAATCCAGCTTCACTCAAAAAGCTTGAACTAACCTGTGGTATGATCGTCAGACACTCTCCAAAGGTGCCACATGCTGAGATTGTCTTTCCAAGATGATTACATCAAGAATTTACCTTTCTAACAAACTGACCCATGTTGAGATTCAAATCTGGTTCTCATAGTTAGAAAGCAAGCATTCTAACAACTTGGCCATGCACTCACATTATCTAATACAATCAGTCAGTCAGTTAAGTGCCATATGTGATACACGCTTGGGCGATCATATCTCGAAAGAGACATGACTGACTGGGCAGAAGATTATCCCGCAGTAGGTTGCCATTGCTTTCTGCAGTAGACTGGTTGCTGACCAAGGCTATAGAACCCAATCTGTCCCTGTCATTTAACCCATAACTGGAAGGAAGAGACGGATTAATACCTTTCCCAAGGGTATTTGCACATAAGTGAATGCAAGGAATTCAACTGGAATTCGGACTCAGCTCTCCAATTTCTCGTTCCGAGCCGATATCCACTGCACCACAACTGCTAATACAATACAATATAATAATTTATGACTGAAAGATAAATAAAATCAAAGATGTAAAGTAAAAATAATTTAAAAGGAAAAAAAAAGAGAAAAGCTGTTGTCACCATCTTTTATTGTAGCCCTCCTACTTGCAACGGTTTTCTGTGCTCGCGGATTACATCCCTGTGGATAACACAGAATTGACTCTTCAGGAAAATGATGTAGTCGAAATATTGCGAATAGGTGCCAAAGGTTGGTGGCTGGCCAGGCACCTGGGTAGCTCTGAAGAAGGATGGGTGCCGTCCACATATCTGGAACCAGTTATGAAACGACACTCACAGTCAACCAGTGCATCCTCATCCAGCATAGGTAAGTGTATATTTATGTATATATATATATATCTATATTTGCACACAGTTTCACCTCACTGTCACTTTTGCATGCTTGTTAGCAAATTCTGCATCAATTTCTAATTCATATCATCCATTCCAGCACATGAACACTTAAGTGTTTCTATTAACAAAGATATTTTGTGGTTGTCGTAGTCAAGAGATTGCTTATAAATTCTGTCTTTGCTTCTAAACTTGAAATTAAAGAGAAAAGGTGATTTTTTATTTCTAATTTTGCTAAGTTTATGGAAACCTTCTGAAACTTCTACTTGGAATTGTTTAATGATAAAAATAGTGCTCAAATTTTAACAAAAGGTCAAAAATTAATTTTAAAAATTCAATAAATATATATAAAATTTAACTGTCAATTCTAGACTTCATAATAATATATCAATCACAATGTAACAAGTGTATTGTTTTGAATTTATCCCAAGTCACTGTTAAGAAAAAATTGTAAAACGTATGACAGTGTCTTTAAGTGCTTTTTTTCTTTTTCATTTTCTCCTATTTACATACAGTATTAGCATTAATAAAGTTACCAAAGACTTTGGACAGACTGGATAATTTTAAAGGCTCTGAATGAGGTTTTTCCTGCATTATTAGCCATCTTATCTGTAGTGGGTAGATACATTAAAATGTATGTTTTGCATTCCAATAAAACAACTGACATTTCTTCTTACAGTAAAAATAATCTCATACATCTCATCATGTCAGTAATGCTGTATCTTTTGAAAAAAAATATATTGAGAAGGCTTATGGCCATATCACGTTGAATACACCGGTTCTCACTCCAAAGTTAAGCAACGTTAAGCCTGGTCAGTACTTAGATGGGTGACCGCTTGGGAATACCAGGTGCTGTAAGCGTTTAGTGACGGATGTGCATTGTGGTGCAGTGGATATCGGCTCGGAAAGAGAAATCGGTGAGCCAAGTTCAAATTCCAGTTGAATACCCTGCATTCACTTAAGCACTGGTACCCTTGGAAAAGGTATTAATCCGTCCCTTCCCTCCAGTTATGGATTAAATAACAAGGGTAGGACTTAGGGACCTTGCCCTTAAAAACAAATCCCAATGAATCTTGATACTCGGAAAAGAAAAATGTATTACTAGACACAAAACTTATATAAAAACAACAATAAATTGTTGAAAGAAAAAGTTATTACCAGCAATAAATAAATAAAAAATTTAGTTGGCAATAAATGACCTGCCGAGGTTGATATGCCATACAACCAATCAACCAACCAACATATTGACAATTAGTAAAACAAAATAAAAAAATAATTGGAGGAAAGTTCAAAAGAGATTCTCTTATTTTAGCACAAGAAAATGATTTACAGACACTCTGAACCTTTAGTGATAAACAATTATTTTAAAACTGTTGATTTATAGATATGGCTTATCTCTGCAGTAAATATAAGTTGGTATGTATTGACAAACCTGCTGTAACAGTTCCTCATTTTGGAACTTGTGGTTAAATGTTTTCACCCTTTATTACTGCAAAGTTAATTGGTGATTCAATTATGAAAATCCTGGTGTATTCCTTGCATCAGTCAGTTAAGTGCCATATGTGATACACGCTTGGGCGATCATGTCTCGAAAGAGACATGACTGACTGGGCAGAAGATTATCCCGCAGTAGGTTGCCATTGCTTTCTGCGGTAGACTGGTTGCCGACCAAGGCTATAGAACCCAATCTGTCCTGTTATTTAACCCATAACTGGAAGGAAGAGACGGATTAATATCTTTCCCAAGGGTATTTGCACATAAATGAATACAATGGATTCAACTGGAATTTGAACTCGGCTCCCCGGCTTCTCGTTCCGAGGATGATTTGGAAAAAATGTCTCTTGTATAAAATGTGTTTGCTCTCACTGAAATTTTGTTAAAAAATAAACTAAAATACATAAATGAAAATTTTGAAAAGATTTTCAACTTCATTTCCTACTTGCTTGAATATAAAATCTTTTTTTTTTGTCTTTGACAGAATGTTAAGTCACTTCTGGAAAACACTGCTAAATGTTGCTGTTTTAAATATGCTTATTTTAATTTTTGTTTGGGTTCTCTTAACCAAATTTTACCAATTCAATACAAATCAGTCAGTTTTTTCATTATATCTTATTTAGCTAACATTTAAGATAGACATATTCTGAAAACTGAATTTTTCTGGAAATATTTCTTAAATATTCTCCTTTATTTTGGAAATTGTGAATAAGTAAAATTAATTCTTTTTACTTTTTAATTTTCTCACAAAACTGAGGTCCTAATTTTCTTGAAAGAAATTAAATATTTTATACACTGGAATTTGTGTTTATTCTAGTTACAAAAGGAATATTTAAGATTCTTTTAATATTATGCTGTTCTAACATAGCTTATTGCAGGTAACACCCTTTTTTTAATAACACTATTTTTAATAAATTAAATTCAATAAACATATAAAATTTTGTTTGCAAATTTTCTGTACAAAAAATACAAATAAAATAGATCTCAAACATTTCAAAATTATAAATGTTAGAAACTCATTAAAAATTTCTTGTTACTTTTACTTTATGAATCACTTTTTTGTTTACTTTTTTTTTAATGCCATGCCTCTTTAAAACAATCATTGCTCCCCAAAATTATTTCTTTTTAATTAACAAGACTTCTAATTTCCTATTGCCTTCTCTACAGCTTGAAATTCAGGCTTTCTAGATTGATTGATACCAAAATCTAAAATCCCAGTCTACTTTATTATTTAACTAAATCTAAGCTGAGATGTTTTCAGGTCTTTCCCAAAGGGTATGAAATGACTGCAATAGACCCAGACAGAACTTGAACTCTGATCGCTGATTCCACTTTCTATTTCAATAAATGTTCATCTGCACAATAAGTTTTAGATTCTATTTTCAGTTTTTGTAGATTCAAAAAGTTTTAATAAATAATGAAGAATATATTGTTATTCATGTTAATAATCTCCACTACTATAGCCCAATTATAAAATATCTATTTTTTCATTATTGATTATATTTAATTCATACTGTTATTTTATTCCTGCATTTTATTCTTATTATGAAAGGTATGCAAAAGTAAACTTCTATATAAAAACAAACGTCTTCTTTTTCCACTGAACCCAAATTTTTATTGTGAAAGAGTTCTTATTTAAAAATCTATTGGATAATGAGTACAGTCATCTACATTAAGGTACTATCTCTTAACTGGTTATTATATATTCCAAAGGATTATGAGGGTGTGGGGGCATAGAGCAAATTCTTTTAAGCTGAGTAAAGGGTTTCAGTGGTCCAGACACACCTCTGTATCCTCTCCTAGATCCCACATTAAGTTAGGGTCTAATATGGCTGCTATAGGTTAAGTTGCAGTAAATGGCCAGACCAAACTTCAGCCTAAGGAATGCCCTTCCTGCAATTCATGGCATGTGTATCCCATTATGTTCTATACTATAGGCCTAATCATAGTGCAACTAAGGACCAGAATGAGAAGCTTAGTTCAAAATGCTTGTATTTCCTAAATTTGGGGGACAAAATTTAAATGACATTCTTAAATAAATTTTGCAATCTAAAAAAAGAATCAAAGAAAAAAGTCTCTTAAAAATTAAACATGAAATATTGTTAAAATTAACTTTCTTGGGAGACTGTAATGTTTGTAAAAAGAAAAAATAGAAAAAAAATGGATTAATAAAGTATTTCTTTAAATCAAGTAAAATTATGCATTTTTTTTCTTTTTTAGCTGTAAAAAGGTTACATGATGGTATAAGAAAATTTCAACATACTTTTTACCAGTTAAAAATACAGATTATGCAAAAAAATTCAAGCTTATCATTAGTTTTTGCTTTTATTAATAGAAATTTCATAGAGATAATATTAAATTAACATTAAGTGAAAACAATAAAATTAACTTTCAAGTGACAAGATTTTTAAATTTAATATTTTTTTTTATAGAATTTTGCACAAAAAAGTTTTTTTGCAATAAACATAAAATAATATTGCAAGTCTGGAGGAAATAAAATAAATAAATCATACTTTTTTCATTAAATAATCTAAAGTCATTCAAAGTGTAAAAGCAAAAATGTCTTTGAATTTCTTAAGCTGACTACAGCAAGAAAGTAAAACAAATTAAAACTAAAATGTATCACTTCCAGTGGAATATGGAGCTTTTGAAATAGGCCTCCATTTTTGGCCTTTACTTGTATCACAAATAAGCCTGTAGTTTAGAACACTATGGTATATACCCAACTGGTCTTCCTTCTCTTAGACTGGCTGCTACCCAAGGTTAGAAAGCAAAGTCTCTTCCACTGTTTAACTTATAGCAGGCAGATTGAAGAAATTAATCCATGCCTCTTCCCAAAAACATTAGTATGAGGTGAACACAATAAGCTTGGTTTACTAGTTTTACTTCCCATATAGATAACCATTACGTTAACCACACATATCTTAACAAATAAAGACATAAATATCAATGTGAAAAAAATAGTTTTAAATTTTCTAAATCTTAGAATTTTTTTAATTGTGGAGTTGCATCAAGTCATATGTTTGTGTCTGTCATTGTTTGCATTTCGCATGGTCTTTTTTAGTCAATAGATTTTTCTTCCTATAACCAAATATTATATTGCAGACTATTTGTTGATGGCACTATGTTGTTTGGGATCCCTGTTCAGTGGTTCTTATTATTTGAATTTAGTTTCTTATTCTAATGTGTGCATACAACCAATGAAAAGTCAGTTATCTCTTACAATAATTGTAATAGTCTAGTCTGAACAAGCTGGACATTTTAAAACAAACAGTTGATAAACATTAAATATCAATGTGAAATGCTTTATGGCATTTTAATATTACTATTAACAACATCCTGAATAAAAATGACAACAATTATTCATCTACGTATTTATAGACATATACACAAATATAATTATCTTAAAATAAAATAAAAACCTAAGTAACACTAAAACTGATTATCTTTAAGATGTTTCAGTTTAACAATTTTGTTATCAGTATTCATTTGGCCATTGATATTTAAAAAGCCCTTTCCCATCAAAGAATAAAAGTTCCCTTTTTTAAATATATTCAGTGGTTTTACAAGATCAAAGCTTTTAACCTACAATACCAAAATAATGTCCATTGCATTCAGTGATGAGAGTTAAACTTCTGAAATCGATGGAAAACTTAAACAGTTTAAAGATGGAAAACTTAAAAAGTTTAAAGTTGGAAAATTCTGGCTACTCCAGTTGAAATTTCTTATTTTGCTTAAGAAGTGATAGAAATATATTTTCCTTGTAGGGATTCTTTGATCTAAAACATTTGTTTCTTTTAAAATGTAAATATATTTTCTTAGTAAAGTACATACAATTTCAAAGAAACAAGTCATAAGAAAAAGTTTCATTAGCCTCATAATTAGAAATTATTTACAAATAAAGGTTTTAGATATAAATTAACAAAACTGATTTGTAAATTTTTTAAAAGTCAAATTTTAAATTGGGTAACACTATATTCACCTAATCTGTTAGCATTAGTTTTCTTTTCTGACAACATCCTTTTTTGTTTTAATGAAGTATTCACAATTAACAAATGTTTCTGTGATGTTCATTCAAGTCGATGAATGTAATTGTTCTAAACTATGGAAGAATAAAGAATGAATGTTAACATTTTTAAAAAATAAATTATATTCAACACAATGCACGTGTATACATCAAGTTATTTTTTTTTCTCCAGAGCAATCGGCAAAACTATTTTAAGGTGCAAACTGTAAAAACCTTCATCAGTGAACTATTATCCAGCATGGATTGTCTTTGTTCCTATAATAGCATCTGAGTTTCTTCTATAAATTCAAATAGTAAAGAAACAGTATAAAATAATGTATTGTTTGTTTTTGTTGATTGATTGTAAGGATACAAGTTGCCTATATCACAATTTTGTATTGACACAAAACTCACTATGCATGTTACTCTTTCAATGTTCCAGTGGTGAGTGCCATGACAAAAATCAAGTTTTGTTTCATAAAATTAATAATTAAGAATAAAATTAATTTGAAACAAAAAGAACTTTATGCAAAATATTTATTCAACATGAAATTATTAAGCAATTTTTTTAATGTAAAATTTATTTTGATGATTATTTCAAACTAAGTTTACTATGTCATTTTTAAACATCTGTGATAATGGGTTAATGTTTTTTTGTTGTGATCCATTTATTTATACTTGGTTGTAATTTGAATACATTATGTAAATAGATGCTGAGTTTTTTTTTTTTGTTATATTTTTGTAATATTAAAATATCCTTGACATTATAAATTATCGATAGATATTTCATGTGAAAAGTGTCTAATTTTATCATTAATTTTTTTTAAATTATCAGACAAGAAAAATGATTTTTCATTTCATCATTGTTCTATTAATTATTTTTCCATTACTTTCACTTATTTTTCAAAATTTAATACAGTTATAAGATGCAGATAATGAAAAGCATGTAGATATAATAGGTTTTGCATTTCATTGTTTATTTTTTCTCGTATCTATAAATAAATACTAATGAGGCAGTTGCCTGTAGTATTTGAACTTCCACTGTTTAGACATGGCGCCTTCATGACTTCACCTTTATTATACTATGATTTTAGAACAAAACAACATTATTATTTGTATGATACTTGCACAAAACTATTCATTAAAATAATATCCACTAGTGTTAAAATACTTTTCTAACAATAATAAACCTATGAAGTAATGAAAAGTAATTTATAAAAGCAATTTAGTAGTGAAATATACATGGCATACAAATCTATATATCAAGCTAACAGTGGGGTAAGTGAGTGACAAAATGGAAAAACTCATTTCATTTCAAAAAGGAACTTCTTCAGAATAATAAGTTTTGTCAATACGGGTAGTCTTACTTATATGTGGGGTGAAGGTAGGAAGAATACAAGAAATGCTGGTTACAATTATACGTAAAAAATGTTAAAAGGTATAAAATACTCATCTATAAACTTGGATTTTCTTGTTATCTTGAAGTTTAACTTAGATGACCTCATTCAGCTTTCTATCACTTTTGCTTTTAGTCATTTTTTTTTTTTTCATCATTGTTTTTAACACCTTCCCATTGTATCAGTCTTAGTTTTAGAAGAAAGATAAGTTCTACAATCCTGGGTATAAATTTACCAAAAAATATTCTGAAATTAGTCTTCTTGTAATATATTTTTGTCCAAATAAATTACTTTCTGCTTTAATTAAAACTACACTCTTTAAGTTGAAATTATGATCAGACCTATTACAATAAACAACAAATGCACTTAGTGTATTGTTTTGCAAAAGATCCCTTTTATGTTCATAGATTCTTTTATTTAAATTCCTAGATGTATTTCTTGAGATATATATATACAGCCTCTTTTGGCAATTTCTGCTTCATGTGTTTTGTTTTGTATTAATTAAATCTCTTATTGTTTTTGAAGCTGAATGAATACATTAAGTGGGCATTAAACTTGAATATAAAAGATTACATGCATATAAAAGGGATCTTTTACAAAACAGTATTGTTATGAATAATCAAGAGTAATTTCTCCTTGTTTTATCACTCTCCTCTTTGAGAGAACTATTTCTGTTTATGGAGACTATAAAAAGACACTATACACGAACCTTGTATTCTAAGTTAAATAAAGCTTTCTTAAAGCTTACACCTGCATACTTTTGTCATTACAATTATATTCACTGTTTTGGTTGCTCATTGTATTAGGCTTGACCATAATTAAATTTAAGTCATAATAATGATTTAAAAATTGTTATTGAAGAGTTCTGGAAGTGACAAAAAACAAAAATCCTTGGGTCACAAAACTGTCTTTCAAACAGTAGCAAACAACCATCTGTCACATTGTTCAGGGCACTCAGCTTATATACACACTAGTGGCCATAATTGTTAAGCCACCCCAGTTTTTTCAAAGAAATTAATTATTTCATACTATTTTTAGTATTTATTGCCAAGTTGATAATTCTGTATGAAAATAGAATGGTTCTTTTGTTATAATTACTTTGCAAAATTTTACAAGGCAAGGATGCAAAGATGAACTCGTCTGAATCAGCCTAATTTTTATTCATTCTTTCATTGATGAAACTGCAATATAGGTAATTATTAAATATTTATAAATTCATTTGATGCACATGTTATTGTGCAGTATTAACAAAAGAACCATTCTATTTTCATTTACAATTATTCACTTAGCAATAAATACTAAAAAATAGTATGAAATACATTTTATTAAAACACTGGCATGGCCTTATAATTATGGCCGGTACTGTAAGTTGAAAAGTTCTCTATATAAAGAAAGAATTCATGCTAGCTTTCCATTTTTTCACTGGCAGATAACACACATGATACACTGTCACTTGTTTTGATGAGTTGCCATTTTCATGACTGGACTACCCTGCCCCAAATCTCATGATCACAAATGTGACAGCCTGAAGTAGGTCTCTTGATCCTGGTGTTTCATCACAATAGGACAATCTGTGTGTTGATGAAACATTTCCCAAAGAATTGTCATGCATATCTGGTTCAGTGTCTAGGATATCTGCAATCATCGAATCAACATATTCACTTAGTTTGATTACTCATCCACTATTAGATGGTGAATCATTGTCAGAGTCACTTATGTTGACCTGCCTGAGTATAAGGAGCAGAGATCTTTTACATGCCACAGCATTTCATCAATCATCATTTGTAGACAAACAACGGCTGTCAAACAACCCACTTGATACTTGGCGGTAGGTCTTTTGATCCTGGTGTTTCATCACAATAAGACAATCTATGTGTTGATGAAACATTTCCCAAAGAATTGTCATGCATATCTGGATCAGTGTCTAGGATATCTGCAATCATCGAATCAACATATTCACTTAGTTTGATTACTCATCCACTATTAGATGGTGAATCATTGTCAGAGTCACTTATGTTGACCTGCCTGAGTATAAGGAGCAGAGATCTTTTACTGAACCTGTCTCCATTCATCCAAGGAATCTTTAAACAATTTGCTGTGAAATACAGTATCATTATCAATAAGGATTTCTGTAGATGGACCCTGTTCATTAAAAAAATCTCTTTGTCAAATGACAGTTCTCAAATCTTGGTGATGCAGAGGTCACCATATCACAAATTAAGTGTGGCCACAACTGATTAAGATAAAGTAGTGTTGTTGACTGCAACGTGTAGTATCCATTCCTAAGTGAACCTATATTTCATTCACATTTTAGTTGTGACCAACAAGTTGAGGCTGGCTCAGCCAACTGGTATTCTTTAAATTCCCTGACCACTGCTCTGATAGACATTTTTGAATTGATTCATCTCACAAAGTGTCCATGTGATACCAGGATGTGCACTCTGTCAATCTTATCCAGAGAAATTTTGTTCATCATCAAATCATATATAGAACGTGATTGCTCAACATTCTCCTTTAATGTCTCTCTGTCAACATTGGCTGTATTTTTTTTTTTTAATCATCTCACCCCAAGCAAGGCATTCCACTGCCACTATTGCGCATAGGGTTACATAGGGAAAGGTAAAGAGAAGGAGTGGTTAAACATAGGGAATGTCAGGAGGAAGGTAACAGATGAGTAAGGATAGCGAGGATGAGGGTTGGGCAGATGGGAAGAGTGTTTGATAGAATGGGAGCAGGTTAGTGTGTTAGGAGGTGTCTATTGACCTTACATTTAAACTCCTGGAGATTGTAGCCGTCGGGGAAGCAATCGTGTGGAAGAGAATTCCACAATCGGGAAGTGCGAGGAAAGAAACTGTTGGAGTAGAAGTTACGGCTGCATTTTATCGGTTTCACTGTAAAAGGGTGGGATCTAGTTGCTAATCTAGTATCTCGTTCAAATTCATATTTAGGGGGCACCAGTGATCTAAGTTCATCGGAGCAGAAGCCATGAAAGTATTAAATGTATGTGTGTCCCAAGTGCTCATTTAGTTCCTGATAGCCTAGCACAAATCATACTTTATTTTGTTTTCGGGCAACACAGCCATCAACAGGATCAAACTTCTTGGGGAACAAGTTCCTTTTCTGGATAAGGTTGCAACCAGCAGTTATTCAAACATACCTGCAACTCACATTTATATTTTCCCTTGACATCTTTTTGTATTGGATACTTGGACGCTGTTCCACAAATTCTCTGGTGTTTGACCAACTGACCACTTCCATGATGCAACTCAAATCTATTTATCTTGGTCAAATTCTGCACAGAAATTGGTCTCATCAATTTTAATGACCCTGAAAAGAAATATCTCATGCTTAGGAAAATAAACATTGCCAAACCCCATTATTTGGAGTCTAAACAACTTTATAATAATGTTGAATCCATGCTAAAGATTAAAACCTCAATAGCTATTTACCTATAACTAATACTTTGATGTCAAGGAAGCTAAATCATCCACACCAACCTTGGCATTTCCAAATTCACAACACCTGATGATATTTCCATTTACAGTTAGGACATCTACCTTTTTCTTCCCCTCTCCCAAATTGATAGTCCAAATACAAGTGATTGTGAACGGCCAGTATCCACTCTCTTGATTCCATTCATAAGTACTTTTGACTAGTAGCAACTAATTCACAATTCACTTAGGGAAGAGACTAGCTCTGATGTTTTGTTCTCTTCCTCCTTTCCTAGACACTTTGAAGCAATGTGGCCTATACCATAAGATGTATCACAATGTCGTAAGGGTTTTTTGTAGATGACAGGAATGTCTCATTGAAAAGTGATTTAACCCAGAAGCAGCATTAGTAGCATCTAATGTTGTCTCAATGTTTAACAGATGTTTACCAACTACTGTTTCAAAATTGATACAGTGCAAACCAAAGCTATTTCCTCAGTCACCATCTGATCCTTCATTATATTTTGGGCTTGGACCAATAGCTGACTTATACTCATTTCTTCTATCATGAGGACATGTACAACATTTGTTTGATATAAACTGGCAGTTCTACCATGAAATGCTGACAGACAGCAACTGTTCTCTCAGTCAATAGCAATGGAAGAACTCATTCAAGCTTCTTTACCCTACAAAGTTCAGACAAGTTCCCCTTTTTCTATCCATTCAGTAACTAGTTGTCTGGTCATCAAGCAATTAAACTCAGGTATAAGCTTCACATCAAACATCTTGTCAATCATTGTGCCATTATAGTTTGTAGCTGAAGAGATCTAGAGGTAGAAAAATAAAATTTGCAGATCAAAAGCCTCAAATCTGTAGTTCACAAAACTGTCATTCATACACCACAGCAAATAAAAAAAACCACCTGTTCCATTATTCAGGGTAGTCGTTTATATGTAAGACTAAACTATCGCCCGGTTCACACTCCACCCACGTCTATTGAACTGGTGAAGAGGCTCCTCCCTTGTTCCTTGTTTAGGATGTGGTTTCCGGCTTTCTCTTTTCCAGTCTTTTTACTCCTACGTAGCCCCCTGTGCTTCAGTGGCGTTACCGCCTTGCTCGGGGTGATATGATAAAAAAAAAGTCAGGAAGTGAGGCGATTGGTTGAAGCAAAACAAACGTGCATGATGTTCTCCAGACAAAAAAGGCATGAAAGCCTTCCTTTTTTTTTTCACCAGCAGGGAGCACACGTTACATGCTGTCAGTTGTTTTGATTAAGTACGTTAACATTTTCTTCACCACAAAAATGCAGTTTTAATTAAAATTGAAACTAATTTATTGAAGTAAAACTATATTGAAAGTGCACAGATTTCAGAAACCTCCATGGTAAATTTACACCCAGCACTATACAACATACAGGAGGTAGACAAAATATAATGGAAAATGGAAACACTTTGAAATTTCAAGCAAATTTATTTCAGTATAGAAAAGGACTGCCTTGGCAGCAATTACAGCTTGAATTCTGTGTGGGATTGACTTGCATAAAGTTTGAATTATTTCCAGAGGAATTTGTATCCATTCTTCAGCTGAAACAGTCTTCAATTCTTTCAATGATGATGGTGGAGGATATCTACTCCTCACTTATTTTTCTAAAATGAACAATAAATGTTCATTAATGTTGAGATCTAGTGACTGTGGTGGCCAGATAAGCTGTTCTAATTCACTGGAATGTTCCTTATGCCATTCAGCTACAACTTTAGCAGTATGAATGGGTGCATTATCATCCTGAAAGATAGCATTTTTCTTTGGAAACAGTTCTCAAACGAAGATGAAGCTGATCATTTAAAATTCTTAAATGATCCTGACTGTTGATTTTAATAAACTTATTTAAATAATATATGTAAAAAAAAAAACAAAAAAAAAACAAAATGAAGTACTACTAATATTAAATCAACAAACAAAAACAAACAAGCTTTTAACAGTTTAATCACATTTTCCAAATTATGCTATTATGGTACGAAGTGTTTCCATTATTTTCTCCCCCACCCCATCTCCTTTCCACACAAAATTAATACTGATAAAATATGGGATGTTTAAAATCAATAGCAATAAAAAGGTGAATGATATCAGTTAAGCATATGGATTCATTGAATCTCAAAATTTAAATTTATATCTGAACATTTTTGTATCTTTAAAGTTTTTATGTAAAATTTTAACCAGTATTTGTTGTATTTCTCCCATTAACTTTTGCTATATAAACAAAAAAAAAATCTATTATCCCACCTAAACCTTTTTCCCTCTAATAATCACAATATTTATACTGATTTCTGTAGTGTAGAATCTTTTCTCTTGAAACATTTTCCAGATATCTTAGCATATTGTGAAACTAATTTAAACTCTTCTATCATTACCAATGAATATACTAATACAGGGTGTTGCAGCAAAATCTGACCCTTGACAAAAAAAATAAAATAGGCAATAAAAACAAAAGTTGTATAAGCAGAGATCCGACAGTTTATTTAACAATAGTTACATACCACATTATCTTTTAATGTAACTGCTGACATGGGTGACAACCATCTCAAGGCGAACGCGAAATGAGTCACATGCTTTGGCAACCATGTCCTTGTCCATAGGGGCGAACACCTCCATGATGTTAGCTTTCAGAGTTGACCATGTTGTGGGCATGCTTGTTGGTGTTGGCCTCGATCACATCCCCAGAAGAAATAGTCAAGGGGGTTGTAGTCAGATGAGGAAAACTGCCACAAATCCGGTGACCAGTGGCGAGGTACATTGTTGAGCAGCCATGCCTGAGTCTTCTCGGCCTTGTGTGCAGGAGAGGAGTCATGCTGGAAGGCGTAGGAGTGATCTCATCCATCCAGGGATTCACCATGCTCCTCAGCACTTCCTGGTAGATCTCAGCACTGAATCTCATACCCTTTTGCAAAGAATGAGAAATTTTTCTATGATGAAAAGAATTTCATTCAGGACCAGACAAGCAACAGACAGAATGACAGGTGGATCTGCAAAGACATCAAGGAGGTTCCCCGTCATGATGCATACGAAGTTTCCCTCCTCCGTCATGGTCCTTGGCATCATCTCCAGCGAGGGGGACATCATGCCTCCATTCTTCTTTCAAAAGGTCACTGCTGAGATCTACCAAGAGATGACCACTGGATGCCCCTATGTCTTCTAGCAAGACTCCACACCTGCACACAAGGTCAATATAATCTAGGAGTGGCTGCTCAACAATGTTCCTCACCACTGGTCGCCGGACTTGTGGCTGCCCTCCTCACCTGACTGCAACTCATCATGCAGCCGTTCACCTTTATGGACAAGGACATGGTCGCCAAAGTGTGTGACTCATTTCATGCTCGCCTTGTGATGGTCGTCGCCGCCAGCAGTTACATTGAAAAATAATGTAGTATGTAACTAACTGTTGCTAAATAAACTGTTGGGTCTCTGCATATACAACTTTTGTTTTTATTGCCTGTTTTGCTTTCTTTTTGTCAAGTGTTGGATTTTTCTGCAACAGCCTGTATATTACAACATTTTAATATATTAAACAAACTTTCTGATGCTATAGAAATGGTTCTTTACATTAATCTGCAAACATTTTTGTGTTTGATGATTTTAATACTCATCACATCAACTCGCATAAGCATTCTAATATTTCTGATATTACCAATATTCAAACTTTCAATTTTTCCATTGCTCAGTCTCTCACTCAAGTAGTGAAAATCCCTAGTCATTTCTCTAATAATTCTGAGCAACATGTTTCTTTACTTCATTTGTTTGTTTATCTTTTCTCCTGAATTTTGTTGGCCATTACAGCTCTGTCCTCTTGCCAGTTCAGATCAAGTTATAGTATCTGTTGACATTTCTTTTGAGTTGTCTATTAGCCATGAAACTCCTATTTACAAGACTTCTTTCTTGTTACCAGCATACTGATTGGAATTCATTTTGTGATTTTCTTTGCAGTTCTCCTTGGTGTAAAAATTTTAACCTTCCTATTGAGAATTGTGCCACTTAGGTTGCTTCTTTTGTAATAGCTTGCACCGATGCTTTTGTGCCTTCTTATAAATACCAAGTGAAATCAATCTTTTCCTTGGTTTACACCTGCCTGTTGAGCTGCTGTAGCCCACAAGAATCACTTTTTCCAGGTGTACCAGCATGACAGTTCTGATCACAATGCCTCTTTGTGTTTGCTCTTAATAATTGTAAATGTGTCCTCAAAGAGGTTAAATCTTTGTTCACTAAGCTATATAGCCTCTAACAAGTTTGGTTCCCCTTACTACTGGCAGCTCTGTAATAGTGTGTTAAATAAGAGTAAGTCTTCTATCCCTCCTCTTTTCACTCAAGTTGAGGTGTTAACATCTTCTGCTGATAAATCAAAATGTTTTGCTTGTAAATTCTTGACTCCCCTGAAGTATCTTTACCTGACTTTCCGCTTAGAACTGAGTCTCTACAGTGGGATACGTACATAACTCTGTCCATGATTTCTGCTACCATCTCTAAATTGGATTCCCACAAAAAATGTGAACTTGATTTGTATCCCTGCAATTGTCCTTAAGAAATGTGCTCCTAACCTGGTACTTGTTCTTTCTAAACTATCCAAAAAATGCTTTCCTGCTTGTTGAAAATCCTCTTGTGTACTTCCAGTTTTTAAAAACTCAACCTAATTGTCTGCCTCTAGAGGCCTTAATCAACTTCAAACTGGTTAATCATCTCACCTTGAAGGGTTTTCTTTCAAGCAAGCACTAGGGCTTTTGCTTCTCTAGTTTAACTTCTGATGTCTTAACAGCTATTGTTAAAAGAGTCACTCAAACTTTAGATGATAATGGAGAAGCTCATGCTGTTGTTTTCAATATCTTGAAAGTGCTTGACAGGGTTTGGCATCTATTCTGACAAATGTTTACTCCTGCCTTAATGGTAAGTAATCAGTTGAAAAAATAGATTAACCATTTTTGCTTCCCATCAACATGGCTGATGCTAATCTCCATGAGAATGACACATTGTGACTCCTAGGTCTAATGTTTTTCATTGACATGAAGTGGAAAGATTGTATTGAATCGATTTCTAGGTATGCTTCTAAGAATGTTGGTTCCCAGTGTCATGCTAGACAATTTTTCTCACCAGAATCTATCTTATACTTTTATAAGTCTACCATGCATTGAATATTTTTGCAACATCTGGTCTGGTGCTTCTGCTATGTATTTACAGATTTTTGATAAAATACAAAGAAGAATCTGCAATTTTATCAGTCCTGACATCTTGGCTACAATCACTTTCCTCGCCACTGCAATGTATCTTCCTTGTGCCTTTTCTATGAATGCTTTTATGGTAAATGTACAAATTTAAACACAGTACTAGATTGGCAGTTAGGTCTAATCATTTTACAGTTGAAATGGCTAGATGCAACTGTAAATTCTATGCTAACAACTTTTTTCTCTCACATTTCTCGCTTAGAGAACTCTCTTCTGGCCTTTTGCTTTTCAGTCAACTTTGATCTTCATAAATTTTAATGCAATGTCAATAATTATCTTTTGTCTTCTTAATTACTGTTCATTTATCATTCTCTCTCCTTAATGTTTTATTTTATTCATATTATTTTATACTCAGTAACCCCGTGTGTCTTAGTGGTTTTATTACTTTGCTTGAGCATGAAATGATTAAAATCATTATTAGTCTAAAGAAGTTCCTTCTCAGAATGAAACTCATTAATTAAATGTTTTCCAATACATCCATTTATATTGTGAGAGTGCCATGATTGGTAAAAATTTAATCTTTTTATGAGCAGTGTCAGGAGTGGCTTAACAGTCCAATAGTTGCATGGCAGTCTTTTTCTGCAGATGAAAATGGAATGAAGGCCTGAGCTTGCTTTCTCTGCTTTTTGTATTGTAAAATACTGTTTCCTGTATTAGGCTTTCACCAGGTGATTCAACTGGGGGAACCTCTCCAGTATGCAGACCATGTGCTGCCCAGAAAACATGATACCAACAAGATCCAAAAGTATACAGAGTATTATATTTGGAGCTAGCTTGGCTGCTAAAGTTGCTGAAAGGTTATTGTTGACAGGCAACCCCCTTTAGGGTTCCATTCTGGATTTTATGTCTGAATTTACTTCCATAATCTTTCAATATTTGAATTTGGCTGCAATGCAGCAGAGGTTTAAAAATTACAGTTTTTCTTCTAGATGGACTGCTCTCCTGGGCTGCTGAGCTTCATCTACCCAAAGCTCATTATGAGGTGTTGGTGATCCATCTTTGCCTTTTCACCAACTTTTCAGCTGGATTTAGTTGTTACAGGCAATTTTTGATATTTGCCATGGGAACATTGTACAGACATTAGGAGCTTATCTCCCCTATGATGACAACCTTTGAAACATATATAATGCACATATATAAACATTACATACATGATGTGTTTAATGAGCTCCCTAAAAAAAAAAAAAAAAATGAACCTTTTTTTTAATATATATAATGTTAGATAAATAAAAACACTATAAAGCAAGATAATTTTCAAGGAAGCCATACATAAATAAACAAACACAAATGTAGAACAATTCAGTAACCGTGAAAAAATATAAAAATAAAATATGGATTTAAGCCTAAAATACTTGATTATGAAGTTATCAAAACTTAATTTATAACATAAGTTTTGACAGTATTAACACCTAAACTCTCAATTAATAAAAAAATAAATTATAATAGAAAAAGCAAATTTTATAAATATAATTTTAGGTAAATAAAAACACAATGCAAGTATAGGAAAAACGATCTTCGGGATAGTTCTATAAAATATATATTATAATTTATATAAATTTTGTGAAAAAATATAGAAAGGCTTCAAAAAAAAAGTAAGGGAAGTAATTCCTTTTCGATATTGATTACTTCCCCTCATTCATTAAATACAGGGTGCGGCAAAAATACCTTTCACATATACCTCTCACATAATGGTAAGATATTAGTGGTAATAGTGTCTTCATCGAGCTAATGTCTTACCATTATGTGGGTGGTATTTCTACCACACCCTGTAATACTGAACTACTGAGTTCACTACTTACATAATTATTAATCATCTCAAAATAAATATATTTTTAAACAAATTTTTATATATTACAACCAAATATATTATTTCTACTCAATAAAAATCTAAACTTGACGGAAATAAATACCTAATAAAAATCTGTTATTAAAATTACTTTCATCTTTTTTAACACAAGTCAACAATATTAAAAATCTTATGTAAATATCAATAAATAAAATAAAAATAGATAAATTTCTTTTGCCTCTGAACTTTTTAAAAAGTTTTAATTATTTGGGAAGAATAATTTTATTGCATTTTTATGACAAAAATTGCATTTAATTTAAATGCAAATAAGCACAATTGAAGAATCAAAATATAGGGTAGCCATTTTTTTATATAAAAATTAAATCATGCAAATAAAAAGCCATACTCTTTATTATTAATTTTTTTATATTTCCTATTTCAGTATATTAATTATAAATCATTAATATTTCACAATGGGCAAAGCTGATGTAAAGTAAGTGGATATAGGCAATTATTTTCTTTGTTGTTCTATTAGTTATTTAGATTTCAAAAGTTTGTTAATGTTTTAGTTGTCATGTTTTGTTTGCATAACCAATAAAAGATCATTTTCCTTGGAACAAAAAACTGAATAGTTCATCATAAGAATGGCAATAAAATTTATACTTATACTGTTTTTTTGACTTAAGGTTTGAAATCAGTCTTTGTTTGTATGAGAAGAGAAATCAAATCTAAAACCAAATTCATAAGCAAAGGATTCATGTGGTTTGTGTCTCAAATACTGCAGGATGTTGAACAAACTTCTTGTATATATACAAAATTAATATCTAAATAATATGTGATAATAAAGTAGGACTTGATAATTATGGTGAAAATATAGATTAATCTATAAACAATTTATTTTAAATATAGAGAAGATATAAAAATTATTTTCTAGTACATTTACATTACATGTATTCAGTATTTTTTACAATAGTGAATTGTTTCTCCCAAATGGTAATAAGTTTTTATATTTTCTTTCAAATTGCTGTTATTATAAACAATATTTTCAAATGAAGCTTTTCTCTATTGTTTTCATTGTAAATAGTTAAAATTCCAATATTTTACAATAAAGCATATTTCCATAACCAAATAAATATTATACAATACTTCCTTCCATTAATTTTAAAGTACTTTATTTTCTTAGTTTAACAAACTCAACAATTTTTGTCTTTGACTGGTATTCTGTATTTATGTTTTTAAAAGGGTTTTATGTTGATTTTCCATTTCTGAAATATCTGATTTTTTTTCTCTAATGTTATTTTGGTAGTAAAATGACCCCAAAAACACTTGTTTAGGGTATCAGACGTTAAAAGGGGTAATTTTTTTTATTAATTTTTAGTAAAAACATTAGAATAAACGTCTACTTAAATGATTTGCTCTTTAATGCCAGAGTTTATTTGATAACTTAGTTTTTGAATATTTTTTTTATTGGAAAAACATTCTTAAATCATAGAAGTTCTTATAAAAATCTTTTTCAAATTCTACAGACTGCTTTTCAATCTTTTTGTAAACAGCTTTTCTTTTAATATTTAAAAATTTTCAAATATTAATATTTTTCCTCCCTTTTTTCTCTCTCATATTTTAATTCCTGTTTATTAATTCTGTGTTCCACTCCCATAAAAGTTTTGTCTTGATGGGTCTGTTGGAATTGTCTATTGAGTGAATTGTGTGCTTGACTTTTCAGTCAGCAAGTACGGATCACGCAGATCATGAGATTACATTCTTGGGAGATCACCGAACCTCAAGTGATCTTCAACATTGAAGTATGCACAGTACTGATATCACTACTTTTGCTTTTTATTATCTTTCTACAATTTTTACTTCACTTCTTTATGCTTGCCCAAGCTGCCTAATGATCCTCTTATATCAGTTGTACATTCACTGGATTTTTTTTTTACATAGCATGTATATATTTTCTGCAAGTTTACATTTCAAATTTCAATATGAAACTCCTTTCAGTCTACACACAATTTTTGTTATCTCTTTTGTCACACTCTCTTAAAATAGTAATATTTTTTCAATTAATTTAAAATTATTTTTTGCACTCTCTCAACATTGCCATTATATTTTTTAGATTTACAACCAATATTATCAGCACTATATCAATAAGGATGTGTATAATTGTGCAGGCATATATAATTGATAAAACAGCCTAAATTAATGTTTGAATAATTTAATTAGTATGAAAAAAAGAAAGAATATCAATACTTGTTTTCTTACAGCTTTTAAATTAGATTTTTAACTGCATTAAGTGAATAATGTTATTGAATGTTTTATTTTTGTTGAATTTGAATCAATAGTTGAAAAGAACACAAGAAATTAGTTATTTAAATGACACCTGAGTAGCTGCAACAATAACTTCATCTTTCATCTTAAAAATGAAAACATTCAATGAAAGAGTTTTGACTCAAATATTAATGGCATTAGAAAAATTTTATCAAATATTTCTCATTAAAATTTAATTTTTATAGAGAATTCTAAATAGCATTACTGTTTATAAGACTTATATTATCTAGAGGAAATAAAAATTGAAAAGGCAAAACACCTGCAGAATATGCAAGAAATATTTCAATCAAATACTTCTATATATTAGTGAAACAACAAAAATTTTGGATTATCTAATAGGAATTTAATAACATTTATCTTAACCTTTTATATATATATATATATATATATAAAAATGGATCTGTGTGTGTAAGTGTGTGTCTCCATTCTAATGAACCCTACTCCTCCAAAACCCTTGATCTAATTTCAACCAAAATTGGGTCATTTTTTGAGCATGACATGAACCTTTGATGTATGCAAAATTTTTCAACTTGATTTACTGGTATGGCAGAAATCATCAAAACACTTAAAATTTACAAACTCTTCTCCTTTGAGACGCCTTAAGCAAATTCAACTAAAATCAGGTTACTTGTAGATCAAAGTCCAAACTTTTGATGTACATAAAAATTTTTCAAATCAATGCTCAGAGTTTGTCAAAAATCAATGACAAACATAATTTTTGGTGGTCTTTTGTGCACTTTTATGCTTTCTCTGAAACCTTTCAAACAAACTCAACCAAAATTGAGTCACTGGTAGATCAAGGTCTGATGCCTTGATATGCAAACAAAAATTTCAATCGACACACAACGTGCAGTAAAAATTAATGGAAAAATGTTGCTTTTTGCAATCACTTCTCCAAAACACTTATTTGTGTTCCAACAAAAATCGAGTCTTTTTTGTAACCTTTTCATATGCCGTAAAAATTTCACCTTTTCTACACGGTGCCAACTACTCTGACGTTGCAAAGACAATGCATCCACTTCTTCTGCGTCACATCATCACATCACAGGCTCCTGTAACACCCGCCCCTGTTCTTCCAATTTTATATACATCATTCTCGTTTATTGGCAAAATTGACCAAGCATGAATCCTTTTTAACAAATACAACAAAAAGCAATACTTACTTCACATTTTTTTTAACTTACGCATCACAGCAACCTCATACTGAAACTTTTTGAATAAGCCCTTGACCTTACTATTTCAAGATAACCACTAAAACACCCTGAGCAATGCCAGACTATACATCTAGTGTATATATATATATATATATATATATATATAAAGTACAATGTTGTACATGCCAACTTTGAAGTTTCATGAGGACACTGTTCACTCATCGGGGCTATGCAAATCTGCTCAGTTAAAGTGACAAATTCTTTGTACTTATCAATGTTCTATCTCCACCCCAATATCAAGCACTTTACAATGAAAAACAATTGCCAAAATACGTCTTTTTTATCTGTAAAACCACTAAAAAAAAAACAAAAAAAACAATATTGACGGTAAACATTATAACAATTAAACACTATATATGTATAAATAAATGAGATTATAACTATGCTTGTGTTGAAAAACCTTCCATGAATCTACGAAGAAGGAAAAAACGGTTTTAAAAAAGAAAGAGCTAAGTACATGAACATCAGTCAAAAGGGTTCAGACTGAGTCAACATGTAGCCCAAAGAAAAAACCCCGATACAAGTAAACTAACAAAAAGCGCTCAATACTTAGATAGAGTGGAATAAGTAAAGAATACCCAGTGAGCCAGACAGACCTACCTAGGTATTCTTTACTTATATATATGGAAGAATAGAATATATAAATTTCTACATACCAGAAAAACATTAGGCAAATGAATGACAAAATAAAATCTTTTTATTTAACGAGTTTCAACCTGTAGTGTAGTTTGAATGAAGAGGAGAAAATAGAATGTCACTTACCTTGTGGTGGGGGAGAAAAAAAGGCGGTGACAGGTGATGACTTCTTTTATAGAAAGATATTTCAGAAAGAAAGAAGAATTATGGAAAGAAAGAAAAGCAATAAAGCTTGACTGAAAATATGAGTTGGGGAATTTTGTTTTGTATGTGAAAGGTTGTGAGAGAGGAAGAAGGAGATTTAAGAATAAGGAAAGATGATAGAAGTTTTTTTTTTGTTTTTATTTTTTTAACTGCAAGCTATTTCAGGACTAGAGAATCTGGAATGGTGAGACTGGGTAGAGGTGTGATACCAAAAAAGTGATAGTCTCTTTCCACTTTTTCTGCAAAAAGACTGATGAAGACCAGTTGGATGAGGGCATCATAGAAACCAGACTGAAGAAAGCATTCACTGAAGGGCTGTTTGAAGCTTATGAAAAGCTCAAGAGCGTGAAATGGACTGGAGAATTACTGGATGTCTATGCTAATAATATCAAAGGGCTGGCAGGATATTTGGGGAGAAGACTGGATCATACAGTGAAAACTTTTTTGTGACAGACTTCCCAGACAATGTATCTTTAGCAGTGTAACAAGTGCCCTGTGTAGAAAAGATGGACCTCTGCAAAATGATACCAAGGCTCTTGGTCAGTAAAAGGCTCAGGAACCCAGAACAGTGGTAGCATATGTACAAAATGTGAGACCAAAAAAAAAAAAAGTCATGTGGAATTGTCAAGCATTAGGTGCTATAGATGTCTGGGATCACACCTAATTAAAGACAGCAAGGAGCCACTGAGATCAAAAGTAATTCCAAGAGATTGGGGTATATTACAAAGTATTATCCTCAGGCTCAGGGAAACAAGCAAGGAGGAACTTCCCCATCAACAGAACAAAGGTGCAGTATTGACCTCTCCCAACCATAGAAGTGCCAGTGGAAGGTGTGATAGCAGTGGCTCTTGTTGATACTGAATGCACAACCACTTTACTTAATCCCAAGTTTGTGAGCCAATGAAGTGGGAATGGCACTGTGAAAGCAGTTGACGGAAGGAGATAAAATGTAAAGAAATTCTGCAGGTGGAGGCAATTATCATTTATCACATCATTGATGAAATTGACATTGTTGTCAGAATAGATATAATCACTAAGCTGGGAAGTGTGACTAAAAAATGATGAGGTGAAATTTGGAGAGATACACTGTGCCACAGGTGCCCAAGTTCTGAACTCTTACAAAATGGAAGACAAGGATTTCACAGCAGAGTTCGATGAAAAGAAATAGACTGTGGAATGAAATTGAATAGAAGAATCTCCAGTATTAAAAAAAAAAACAAAGTGGAGTACTACAAGAATTCCTTAAAAGAAAAAAAAAACAAGTAGAGTTTGAGGAAGTGGTGATAAGATGAATTACAGAGGGTATTCTCTTGCTGTGGAAGTGTGAAGTGAGAGGAATCTTACCATTGATGACAGTGGTCTAAGATACAAAAAGGAAAAGTTAGGCCAGGGTTAGACTTTTGAGCATTGAACCGTTATATACAGTGCCATACTGGGAGCAACATAATCGATGTGTGTGATGAAAAGATTAGAAAGTAGAGGCAGTTGGCAAGAACTATCATCATGGTCATTAAGTTGGCCTTACTGAAGTTACACATCACAGAGAAACTATGGCAGTACCAGCTGGTGCGTCATAAGGCAAAAACTTACTACTTGACTTGGTTGAGGTTTGAACTCAATGCTGCACCAAAAAGTATTGTCACAGTCCTAAAAACTGTACTAATAAAGAACAATAAGACAAAAGAAGCTACCGATTTGTACATTGATGACATCATGATAGATATAACAAAAGTATTAATGGTGGATCATCTTAAATTTGGATTGACAACAAAGTCACCAGAACTCTTAGAAGGAGAAGCAGTGCTGAAGAGAGGAAAAGTGAGTGTTCAGTAGTGGGCAAAAAGGACCCACAGGTGACAGAAGAAATAAGGAGGCAGTAATTGTTCTTGGAAAATTGCTGGGGCACTACCCTGTTGCTGGATGGCTATGACCAGCATGCAGCTACTTGAAAAAAGAGCAAGGGAGATAGAGTGTAAAATCAACATAGAAACTGTAGCTGGGATGCAGAAGATCTTAGATGAGATAAAGAAAAAGGGTCCTATGACTGCAACTTGGCACAATGTTAAAATGAAAACAAAAGTAGTGTGGTGCAATGCTAACAGCAGTGGCGTGCTTAGCAACACTGCCACCCCCCGCCACAGAATTCACCTTGCAGCCCCTCTACCCACAGAATGCAACTTGTGCCCCCCCCAACATACTGAATCCACAATAAATGGTACTTTAAACAAAATAACATACTCTTGAAACTCAGATATTTCGTGATCATGAAAAAATGGAAGAAATTGCGGAATTGGTATTTTGAAGCTATACATTATGAATGTTTTCACAACTTTTAGCTACTTTTTATGTATGTTGAATGAAACACATATCTATAACTATTTCTCTCTCAAATTCATTTTTTTTTTAATTACAAATGATTTGCAGCCTCTTCTGGAGAGAGAGAGAGCTAGATGGGTTGATAGAAGTCTATTTCAACATACAAATATGATAATAATTTCCATGCTCCTCACAACCTCCCAATCAGAGGCCTTGCTGCTAGATGCAGTTTACCATCATGCCCAAGACTTTACTTCTCCAAACAATGCTTGAAAAGGTACTATAGAGCAGTATACAGCCCAGTAGGAAATGTAATAGTGGTGCAACACCATCAGACCATGAAATCAATAGCCAAGAGGGGAGGGACATAACCTGTAGAATCAATGTTTTGATACAACATGGTGCCTAAGATCAGATAGAGAAAGGAGACAGTACTGAAAAGGTCAATTTTCACCCATGAATGGAGGTACCCAAAACATATTTCCAAGAATACTGATGAGGAAGTGCCGGCCAGAATCCATATAGGATAAGGAGTTTGGATGATGCCACCAGATGCATAACACAGTAGGGGAGAGGAGTAGTGAGCGGAGTGCTTTATGCAAAGAATGAAGATGATATATCCCAGTGATTGTAATAAAGGGTTTGGTTTGAAATTCCTAGCACCTGAAGACGGCTGAAGCATACAATGACCGAAACGTCGTACAAATCCCAACAAAGATGAGGACGATAGTCCAAATAATGTAAATACTGTCATGAAAGTATTTCTAGAATATCACAGGGAAGCCACATTACAGCAGTAGAAAAATGACTGAAGTAAAGACACCTGGTCTGGAATTATAACATAACAGACCCTTCTTTGGGTTTTGAGAAAACTTTCAAGATATATAGCAAGAACACCAGACTAGATGTGGCACCAATATCCAATTCAAAGATGAATAGTAGATGTATAAACATGCAAGCTGGATTGTGGCAAGAAAAATTGTCTGGCATGATACAGTCTACCAATTTTCCTCACAGCAGATGATTTAACTGATTCAATATAATCATATAATCATGTGAGCAAAAGGCATGAGACTGTCAAGGCACAAATTATTCCCTGGAGGTTAGCATCAGCCATGCTGATGGAAGGCAAAAATGGTTCTCTAAGATGACAAAAAGGCAGCAATATCATTTTGGAGGTGTTAAAATTTAAAAGCCATTTCTTGCCCCACTTAACAACTGATTGGAATTCATTTTTGAGATCAGCTGCCAGTTTTACTTTATTAAAGCAGGAGTAAATAATTCTGTCATCAGCATAAATATAGAGTTGGGAACTGATGACCTCAAGAGGATTGTGAATGAGGATAAGAAACAAAGTAGGTTCAAGGATAGAGCCATGCAGTACACCTGCATTAAAGCAACAGGGTCTAGAAGAGTAACTGTTCAGCATGACATTCATTATACTATTTATTAAGAAAGTTTTGATCAATTTCTTACAAAGACACCATGGCCCTTTAGCTTGTGAAGAAAACCATTATACCAAGCATCATCAAATGCCTTCATAAACTGCATCTGACAGCAAGGCCTCTGATTGGGAAGTTGTGAGGAGCATGGAACCACCTCTTAATTGCTGTTGTTCCCAGGTTGTAGCACCAGTTAGGGTCCCAGCTATGGGCAAATAGTTAACCCCAAACTGGGGCCAAAACACTATTAAAGTATAAAAATAGACTTTTCTTTAGAAAAATATACATTTTTGAAAGAAAATTATTACCAACAATACATTTTTAAAAGGAAAAAATTATTACCATAACACATTTTTGAAGGAAAAATAAATTACCAGCAATACATTCTTGAATGCAAAACTAGAAGACATCTTCAGTTTTCTAAAATAAAAAAATTAAAAGTTTTTACATCAAAATCTGACTCAATCTTCTCACTATAAACGAACATTAAAAAAAATACCTTAAAACCCCACCTTTTTGGCATTAAATTATCTACAAAGGTTGATATGCAGTTAAACAAAATTCAAACACCTTCAAGATATCTAAAGTATCCTCCTGCCCTTAGGCTTTACCATTCTTGACAAACTCTTTCAGTAATAACTGCTAACAGATCAGTGACTGACCCAAAGAAGCAAAATCCATATTGTTTCACTGAAATAAAACCGTACAAAGCGAGATGCTTAACCAATTTAGAGTCAAATAAAAGCCTCTAGTACTTTGCTAAAAAGAAGTGGAAGACTATCAGACTTAAGTAACTTTTTTTATTTATGGAATTATGTGGTGGGGGAGGTGAATGTGAAAATGCAAGTATTGGTTATGATTATATACTGAGAGGAAACGGTAAGTATGTGTGAATGCTGAAATTTTAATTTATATAATTTAAAAGAAATTAAATTTCATTATTCACTCCTCTTCAGTGTTTCCCCTTGGTATATAATTATAACCAGCACTTGCACTTTTACATCCCTCTTCCCTTACTCAAGTATAATTCCATCACTAAAAATATTACTTTAGTCTGATGAAGTCCTTCTGGAGGACGAAACATGTAAAACACATTTTTTCCACGTTGTCATTCATTTGCATAATTACATATTACAGAAAAACGTAACAATTCCAGAAAAAAACTTAATAAAATTTAATTAAATCCCCCTTGTCAGACATATTTAATGAAAGATGTTTGAAAGAAAGGTTTCTGTCCAAATATATATATGTATGTGTGTGTATATGTGAGGGAGTGATGAAAAATTCTTGGTTTGATCCACTTACCAAATCAATATTTAAATGACCAAACTTTATAATTTATTCTTTTGTTTTGTTTTTTTTAAGAGTTATAGGAACATATGTTATTTCCTGTTTTAAAGTTGATTTTATTGAGTGTTGGTTGTTTTGATTTGATGTACATGGCCTCTAATATCTGCAGGTTCCTTTTACTGTGTGTATGAGTAAGGATCACCATATTGTTGACCAAAATCTGTCTGATATTACCTACATGTTTATGTTTTTCAGAGAAATGTTGTTTAATAGTACTCTGATCAGAAAGATGACATGTAAATCTACGGGAGAGCGTGGTTGTGGTAAAACCAATATATGTACTAGGTTTTTGAGTAGTATCAGAGATGCAATCTCTGAATGGGCATGTAAATTGGTACACTACATTGGTTTTTTGTAAAGAATTTAGTTTAGTGCCTGTTGGGTTATTATAGACTATAAGGTCAATTGTTTTAAACTTTTTATAATATATAATGAGTTTAATTTGATTATTACTTTCGACTGGTTTAACATTTCTACGTATTATGCTTTTGAGAGTTTTTTCATCTTGTTTATAATTATTATATATTTGGTTGCAATAGTATAAGTTAATAGTGTTATGTTTATTTTGATGTAAACCATTATTATTATTAATATTATCATTATTGTTAGAGCTATTGTTAAGTTTGTTGAGATACATTTTAATTTGTTGATCAATAACGGAGTTAGGAAATCCATTATTGACTAGTGTTTGCTTAATGTTGTGTAATTCTTTATAAAATATAGATTTTGAAGAAGATATCATTTGTGTGCGTTGAAGTAAGTTTTTTATAACAGCTAACTTATATCGTTGGGGACATTCACTATTATAATTAAGAAGACACGAATTTATGCTAGTTGGTTTCCTATATAGAGAAGTAGTAAATTTATGTGTGCTAGGATCAATGAATACATCAAGGAATGGGAGTTTGTTATTAATATTAAGTTCTAATGTAAATTTGAGGACAGAGTGACTTTCAAATTTGTTTTTAAGATATTTAATTTGATCGATATTCTTAGCTAAAACAAAGATGTCATCTATATATCTTACATATATAGAGGGTTTATTGTTGTCATTAATTATTTTATTTTCTAGATTTGCCATATAATAATTAGAAAAGAGGGGGCCTAAAGGAGATCCCATCACAATACCATCTATTTGTGTATAAATATTGCCTAAGGGATCGTGAAAGGGTACTTGTGTGGTGCATGCTAATAATACTACTCAAAAACCTAGTACATATATTGGTTTTACCACAACCACGCTCTCCCGTAGACTTACATGTCATCTTTCTGATCAGAGTACTATTAAACAACATTTCTCTGAAAAACATAAACATGTAGGTAATATCAGACAGATTTTGGTCAACAATACGGTGATCCTTACTCATACACACAGTAAGAGGAACCTGCAGATATTGGAGGCCATGTACATCAAATCAAAACAACCAACACTCAATAAAATCAACTTTAAAACAGGAAATAACATATTACATTGCATTTGACTAGATGGTTTTGTTGTCATTTCGTGCTATCCCGCGGTGTGACGTCATAAAACCACATCGCAAACTTAAGAACTGCGTTTATTATTTTTGGTAACTATTGCCGTTGCCAAGCGGAGTTTTATGTCAACACAAAATAAAATCGTCGGTGATGGTGGATTTTATAATATTTCAGTTTAAACTACCTCTCTGAAGATGGCTCATGTGAGCCGAAAGCTTAGAAGAAAACCAATAAATAATTATCCAAATGTTGGAGAATTTTTGTCTTTATTTTCAACTGAAATTAAAGCAAAAATACGACGTTTAGAACGGCTCATGATTAAACATAATAGACATTCATTGTCTCTTATATTTAATAGCATATGTCTAGAAAATTACTTGCTGCCTCGATATACTAAATATATATATATAATATATATATATTATCAATTTTCTGCACTATTGTAAGAACAGCAACCTTGAAACTTCTGAATATCGTTTCTTATGTCTTTGTCTATGAGTGTATCAAAGTTGATTAAAATCGGACCACTCCTTCTATAACCCGATTTTTTCAATTACCCCAATATTTATCGGGGGTACCTCGACACAAAACTTAGCTAAGAACACTTGCAGACGCTTATAGTACAACTGTGTCAATTTTCAAGAAAATCAGTTCAGCCGTTTCGGAGTGTATAGATAACGGACACACACACACAAAGTTCCATTTATAAATAAGTTTTGATGTATAAAGTAAAAATTACTATATCTCACTATAATCTTTTGGGATTATACACATGGACATGACTAGACTAACACAAGAATGCCCACACTTACATGAACATGACAAGACAAAAACATGTGAGGTCTACCTGACAAATGAAGACCAAACACTTCAGAAGTAAAAGTATTATAACTTTCCCTTCCATAATGCATTTTCAAAGGATAAATCTTAAAATAAAAGCAAAACATGTTAAATTTATGAATGTTTTCTATTTTTTCCTTATTCTATCATTCAAGAATTTTTCCTCATTCTTAGTTTAAACGGGGCTGAGAATGCATGTCTTAAAATGACATGTTGAAAATGTCTATTTCCCCTCAGTTTTATCTGAATTTACAGATAAATAAATAAATATATATATAAAAATTAAGACAGACACATTATTCCATGGTTAAGATTTTGTACAAATCGTGTAAAATCTTCTGTACAATAAAGACAGAAACTGGCGATGGTTCGCCTGAAATAAGCCTATACTTCTGCTTAACCATGGAATAACGTGCCTGTCTTAATCTTTACATATATTTGCTCTATATGTATTTATATACATATATATTTAGAACTCTCCTAGAGAGTTATCTCACCACTTTATGTACAGGATACCCCTTTGGATTCTTCTATACCTACACCGTATATATATATATATATATATATATATATATATATACACACACACAGAGGAGAGCTTGTTGAAAAGTTTTTGACCTGATGCATATCCCAATATTTTACCAAAAATTCAATTTTTTTTTTTTTTTTTTAATTGTTTTTTTGATCAGGCCAAAACATTTTCAGTTGTGTGTTCATGTGCGTTGATATTAATAATCTTATAACAAAAATTTTAAAAAAAAACCTTCAAGAATGTCTTCTTTATTCTTTTTTGGTTAACACATTTTTCTTAAGAACTGTTTTGAAATAGCAAATCTACATGCATAATTCTAAAAACCATGAACTAAAAAAGAAGATGAGTGTTACAAAACTTTATAATCAACTATTGTTTAAATTCCTAGGATGAATACCCGAGTGCAACAAATAAGAGCAACTAATCTAAGATGTAAATGCTTGATGAAAACCAGAAAATAAGTAAAATAAAATAATATAAACTACAGAATTTGAATGATATTTTGGTTCAGGAAAACAATGAACAAAACAGAAGATAATATTTAAAATATCAGAATTAATACAAAAATTTACTATAATAAAAAAAAATAATTGACACAATATTTTAATGAGGTTTCTGATTCAGAATATAGCAAAACAAATTTTTTTTATATCATAGAAATGCTGAAATGAATATATAAAATTGTTTTACCCTCCACATCTTAAACTTTAAATAAAACTTATATTAAATAAAGATGAAAAAAAAAAAACAGTGAAATCCAGTACTTACAAAACCTACACCCACAATTTTTTTTTTTTTTGAGTACAGGGATCAAGGATGTCATTTGTTGCATATAAGATATCTTTTATTTATTTAAAAAAGTTTTAGAAGAACAAAACTTTTTTCTATCAGCCTTTTGAAAATAAGATTAAAACAAATCCACGAAGTTTGTTCACCAACTGTACACTTATCTTAAAACCATGCATCTGTAAAATTGTTTTATCAGAGGCACTTCAGCAGAATTCACTTTAAAATGCCTCTTTAAGTTACATTTAAAACAAAACTCCAGCATTCACCTATTTCAAGAATTTCCTTAATATTTCTTTAATTTAATATTTTCCTTAATATTTCTTTAATTTAATATTTATTACATTCAAAAACTTAAAAAAAAAACTTTATACACACTTGAAAAACTTTTATTATTTTGGTTTGTTTTCATATTTCTGTCTTTCTTGATCATCTGCTTTTGGTTAAAATAAAAAATTGCCAATATTTTCTAACGTAAAGTAAGTTTTTATCCAAACTGTAATTGAAAATGGCATGCTACTTGGTTTAAAATATGCATTTTACTGGACAAACATTTTAATGGAAATATTTTTATATTTTCAACTTCTAACATGTAGCATGAATTTAAAACATTCAAGTTTTGAACTTGGACACTTGTTTAGGTATGTTAAGAATTCCATTTATTTTCATGTCAATTGAATAATTACAAATCGTTCATAAAATTCCTAATTGATAAAAAGATTTCAATTTGAGTTTGCAAAAAAACCCATCATACATCTTTTTGCTGTTTTAAGAATTTTGATCTTAACATCTTTTACATTCTATTATAATAATAAAAGTAATAGTTTATGGATAAAGTATTCAGATAGAAATGATTTTGTGGATGTACAACAAAGAAAATATTAATAGAAAAACAAAAAGAAATCATAATTGAAGCAAACAAGTTAAATTGTAATTTGAATTTTTCTATTTTTTTTATTTACTTTCCCTTTGAATCAATTACAAGTTTAATTGCTCAAGCTAAAAGATAAATTAACCATAAAAACATCTTTTATGGCTTTTCTTTTATTAATTATAGTTTCTGTTTTTTTAAATTAAAAATAAATGTATCAAATCATAGAGTTACCTATACAAATCAGAAAGTATAAAACTTAAAACAGTTCTTTATTATTGAATGAAAAATACAGGCAGATTTATTTTGCCATCTTCCAATATATTTCTATTTTATAGAAAAGAGAAATCAAGATACTGTCTATGCTTGAGTAGAAGTTGACATTTTAGGCATTAAAAATTTGTCCTAATTAGAATTAATTTTGACCCTCTGAATGTAACAGTGTAATGGAGGTGGTGATGCCTTGATTTTCAGATTGTCACTTGTTGACTGAATTTAGGTCTCAACATGAATTAACATCTCAGAATTTTAGGGATTAACTTTTATACTAACATTTACAACATTTTTAAATTTATTGTTCTTAAAGTTATGAAAAGAATGGTATTTTTGTTTATAGATTTATAATTAATTTTTTACCAGAGAAAGAACAAAGGAAACTTAAATATTTTAATGTTTTCTATTGTTTTTATTCTTGATCCATATTTATGCAAACCTCAGATCAATACTTTCATTTATTTTAGGGATTAACTTTTATGCTAACATTTACAACATTTTTAAATTTATTGTTTTTAAAGTTATGAAAAGAATGGTATTTTTGTTATCTGATAACTTATAAACAAAAAAAGCATGCTTTCAAAAGTATTCATATACATCACAGTAACACTGCTCTTGATAGGTTTTAGATTAAATTTAAATAGATTTAAATTTAAATATCAACCAAATAAAACTTAATCTCATTCAATTTTATTCCTGTGACACTTTTGTGCATTTTCATGTTGATATATATATATATATATTTGAGCAATGTGTACATGTATAATTTAATGTGCATACAGGTGCATACAGTTTAAGACATTCTAGCTGCTGATATCTATTCATTGACGTTTTAATGTACTTTAGTGTTTTGCTTGTTTTCTGCTTTTAATGAATTTTCTCTTCCATACATTTGCATGATTCATTTCATTTTACAGTCAATTCTTTTGCGCTAAATTTGGTAGCATTAGCGCATCCTTGGAACAGTTAATTCTTGAATACGGTAGGTCAGTCTCCTACAAAACCCAAATAAAAACATTTATACCTGGGCTGCTAATTATGCAATGATATCATTATGGCTTGATCAAATCCATTTTGACTAATCCTTAGATCCAGCTTATCAACCCTTTTACTGCTTCTACTAACCAGCAATCATAAATTTTGATCCCACAGACAAGACAAAAAATATACTAATTGATTTTTACTTTACTGACCCAAAAAGTGGTAATGCATAAATAGAAATCTTTAATCAAATGTGAATGATATTGTAAAGTCATCCTAAAAAACTATAAATATTATCGAATATTTTATAAATTTATCACTTTATTCATGCATATTAAATAATTGTACACTATCGGCCATAATTATTAAGCCACCTCAGTTTTAGAAAAATGATGTATTTCATATTGTTTTTAGTATTTATTGACAAGTGGATAATTCTAAATGAAAATAGACTGGTTCTTTTGTTATTATTAATTTGCAAAATATTACAAGGGAGCCAGGAAGCCTTTGTTTTGGCCAGCCAATAAGAGACTAGCATGGGGAAGAGATCACAAAAACTAGATACCAGAGCAATTCATTTGATGCACATGTTATTGTGCCATATTAACAAAAGAACCATTCTATTTTCATTTCGAATTTTCCACTTGGCAATAAAAACTAAAAATAGTATGAAATACATCATTTCTTTTAAAAAACTGGGGTGGTCTAATAATTATGGCCGGTAGTGTATATCTTCTGCAAAAATTTTCTATTTTCTATAAAAATGAGTATTGTTAAATATTTTACAAGTCTTAAAGTAAGAAAACTTTATTTTTCTTACTATGACAAAAGAAGAAGCTTCCCTATAAAATAAGCCATTACTGAATGGCAGTGATAAGAATTCAAGTGGTAATTACCTTTGTTTAATGTTGATTTCACAAGTTGAGTCATCTGTGAAATCATGAACCTTCAATCTTTCTTTGGTGTAAATACCTATACAGGAAGAAAAAAAAAACAAATGTTATTGAAACAAGGATAGGTACAAAATGTTGTCAGTATCATAATGAATGACATCTTAAAACACATTGATCTGAAGAAAAATGGAAAGAAATGTGTATAGCAAATAACGTATTGGTTTATTATTATACTAATATAGTCTTCTAAGTGAATCAAGTGAAACTAAGCCAAAACATTAATGGAAAAAAACTTATAATTGGTAGATGATGATTTTTCTTGAATAAAATTTTGTTATCGTTGCAGCTTTTTCCAGATGCTTGTTAATCTAGATAACATTCATGGAATTTTTTTTTAATCATTTCACCCCAAGCAAGACAATAAAGACACAAGGGGTTACCGAGTGTGAAAAAATATTAAAAAAAAGAAGATATAAGATAATGACTGATATTGCACTTAAATTTTTGAAGATCAAAATTGACTGGAAAGCAAAAAGCTGAAAGAGAGTCTCATAAGTGAGAAGTGCGAGAGAAAAGAAACTGTTAGTATAGAACTCACAGCTACATCAAACCATTTTGACTGTAAAATGATGAGACCTTGCTACCAATCTAGTACTGCACTTAAATTCATAAAGTCTAGGTACCATAGAGGAAAGTTCATAAGAACAATTACCATGAAAATATTTATAGAAAAGGCTCAGGGATGATATGTTACAGCAATGGCAAAGTGACTAAGGCTGAGATTCCAGGTCAGGACCAACATTGCACATTCTTTATAATATCTTATCAAGAATCTCTAAAAGCATAGAAGCACCAAACCAGATGTGGCAGCAATATTCAATGTATGGATGAATGGTAGGCTCATAAACATGTAAGATAGATTATGGTGAGAAAAATTGTCTAGCACAAAAGTGAACCAACATTGCTAGTAGCAGACTTAGCAGTTGATTTAATATAATTCCACTTCCTTCCAGTGAAAAATGTTAATCCAAGAAAGTGCAATAAGCAATTCTCCTGGAGACTGCCATCTGTCATGCTGATGGAAGTTAGAAATGGTTCTTCAGTCAGTCAGTTAAGCGCCATACGTGATACATGCTTTTGGGTGATCATATCTTGAAAGAAACATGACTGACTGGGTAGAAGATTATCCTGCAGTAGGTTGCCATTGCTTTCTGCAGTAGACTGGTTGCCAGCCAAGGCTATAGAACACAATCTGTTCTATTATTTAACCCATAACTAGAGAAAAGAGACAGATTAATACCCTTCCCAAGGGTATTTGCGCGTAAGTGAATGCAAGGAATCCAACTGGAATTCGAACTCGGCTCCCCGATTTGTCATTCCGAGTCGATATCCATTGCACCACAATGCAGACAATTAAAAGAGAACAATTTTGTGTTGGGGGATGTTAAAATTAAGAATCCATTTCTTGCTCAAGTTAACAACTGATTTAGGTCATTTTTTAGATCAATTTGACCTTATTGGACTAATCAGACATACCATTAAGCCAGAAATAAATAATTGTGTCATTAGCATAGATACTGATTCAATTTGAAATTAACCCTTTATTCTATTAGGGTAGATTATTTGCATTTGGCTGTTCATGTCTAGGGATATTTTGTCTAGTTCTCTCTCTTTTTTTTTTTTTTTAATGTTACTCAGTTACTGCTAGTTCCGTTTCCATTGAGTCTAAGTCTGTACTACCCAGCCCAGGGATTGAACTCACAATTATTTTACTTCCAAACTCATGAACCAATGCTAAATTTTCTAGGCTGTTATCTCATGGGAAGATATACAGTTTAACTTAAAATTTAAAATCTAACTTTTGTCCTTTAACAATTCAGTGCTCATTTTTCCTTAAAAAATATAGGCATTGAAATCAAATAATAAATATCAATACAATAATAGGATATTGATAGGTATCATGATGGACAATCATAATAAATTTGATCTGCTGCCATGATTGCTTGATATCAAGTTGAATAACATTTTAACTGATAAAACTAACCTGATGCATGTTGGGAATGTGTGGGTTCATTTTGTTTCTTTTAATTTTATCAATTTTCATCTGTAACAAGATGAGCATGATCTTTTATTTATCTCATGTCAACTTGTTTTCTTTTATTCAAAGAAAGTGTCAAATGTATTGGGTTGTCCAGAAAGTTCTTGCTGATTTTTAGATTTTCATGTTCCAACGTATTAGATCACATCAAATTAATTGACAGATATAATATGCTTACATATCTGATTAAAGCACACTTCAAACTATCACTTAAGAGTTTAAAATTATTTAATTTGTATCAGTTTTGCATCCCGATGAAAATGGAAGATCATAAGGTGCATTTTAGAAATGTGACGCTTTTTTTATTACCATAAAGACAAATATGCTTTGCAAGCAACAAAAAGATATTCGCTGTGTATAGTGAAGGTGCTTTGGCTGTGTTGTGGAGTTATTTTCACAGTGGAGGCTAGTATTTGTGCTAAAGTCAGTCCTAATAGGTTCAACATACGGAACTTTTTTTAGGAACTTGATATAATATGTATCTTGCCAGGTCACTGACTTCTTTCGTATTCAACTAATTGTCAACTACTATTGACCAACATCGACTGACCCTCATTCCTCTTACTACTCCTACTTAAATTAGGTGGGAGAGTATATTCACTATAGAATAGGTGTGTTTCACCATAACAGGCTGATAGAACAGTACAGAAGTAATTCAATAAGTTTAGTAATTGTAGCCTCATTGAGGAAAAACGCTCAGGCAGACCCCACCACCCCACTACAGAGGACGACCAAATCAAGACATTGATTGAGAATAACTCACATCACACAATGTGAGAATTGGCAGAAACACTAAATGTATCAAAATCCATCATCCATGATAAACATTTAGTGAAGCTTAGGTACTCAAATCACTACAATGTTTGGATACCACATGATCTGGGTGAAAATAATCTTTTGGGGTGCATTTCTATTTGATTTGCTGTGCAAATGCAATGAAGAACAAATTGTGATAGGTGATAAGAAATGGATTGTTTACAACAATGTTCAGCAAAAAAGATCCTGAAATAAATGACATGAGCCAACTTTAGCCACCCAAAAAGCAGATCTTCATCCTAAGAAAATTATGCAGTGCATGTGATGGGATTGGAAAAGAATCATGTACAAATAACCAGTCAATAAATTCTGAAAAGTACTGCTCACCACTGGATGAAATTAAAGGCAGCAATTCAAGAAAAACGCCCAGAATTGGTGAACAGGAAAGGCGTTGTTTTCCACCAGGATAATGCCAGACCTTATGTTTCTTGGGTGACCTAGCAAAAATTGTTGCAATTTGGCTTGGAGGTGTTACCGCACCTGCCATATTCTTCAGACATTGTTTCTTCAGATTTTCATTTATTCAGGTCCTTGCAAAAAAATATTCTTTGAATGATATAAAAATGACGTTAATGAAATCTTTGCTGAGAAACCACTAAAATTCTAGGAAGACAGAATCTTTACATTGAAGGAAAAATGGAGAAAGGTTGTGCAAAAAAACGGTTCATATTTAATTAAATAATTATTTAATGACAGAATTTTGTTTTGTGTTTTAATTTCCCTTAAGAACTGGCATGAACTTTCTGGACAGCACAATAAAAATGGAAAATTTTTGGTTTTATATGAAATATATAAATTTCTTCAAATTGTTAATGATTTTTCTTTTATAAATGAAAAATGTTTTCATACTAATAATATTAAAAATATATACACACAATTTTACAGCAATAATGAATTAAGACTTGGTTATTTTTTTTTTTCATGCACATGAAGCAACTTCAGTAACTAAACTCATTTTAACGACAAAAATCAAAAGATTATTAAATCTAAATTTTTTGTATAACCTATACAAGAAAACTTAATAAATAGATGAAATTAAACATTTTTTTAATATTTTTCCTGGTTAAATAAATACTTGATATGGTTCCCAAGTTTTTGACATTAAAACAAAACATTAGGTTATGGATTACACCCTATTGCAGGAACCATATAACCCATTAGAATGTATTATATGTTACTCAGGTGGACATCATCAAATAATTCCATTACTTCTACAAATGTTATCAAAGATCTAGCATGGGATTCCAGAGGTAGACAAGATATAGGATAATTTTAATTTTTACATTAAAACAAACACTGAAACTTTATTTTATATTACATTAGAATAAAGAGAAAAAAAAAAAATATTGTTCTCAAGAAAAAAGAATATATATATATATATATATATATATATTGTGTGTATTTTGGCAGCATTTTTTCATTAATGCAGGTTTCATTGAATAGTATTGAATAGTATAGACAAGTTTTGTCTATTAATTTTGTGTAGGATCCGTTCATACCGTCTGATATACTTGATGGTGATGTCGTTGAAAGACAACAAAAAATCACAGTATTTGTTGAATTTTTTATCGGGTCTAAGCTTTCGACTCACATAAGCCATATATATATATATATATATATATATATATATATGTGTGTGTGTGTGTGGTGTGTGTGCATATATTTATTGCTGCTTCTATGCAAGTGAATTTCATATTAGATGATTTACATTTTTTCTGAAACAAAAATATTTATGAAAAAATATGCGAAAATAATTTATGGTATTTACATTATTCGGACTATTGTCCTCATCTTTGTTGCCATTTGTTCAATGTTTCGGCCATTTTAGGCATTGACCTTCTTCAAGTGCCAGGAATTTCGAAACAAACCCTTTATTACAATCACTGGGGTATATCATCCTCATTCCTTGCATAAAGCCTCAATTAGAAGTCATGAGTTATCTCCCTCTAACCCTGCAAGTTACTTGTTCACAACTGCTGTAACCTGGTATTGAACTCAACTCTAAGAGTCTAGTCAGAAACTAACCAATGTCTATATCCACTTAAGGATACATGGCTCAGTGGATATAGACGTTGGTTAGTTCCTGACTTGACTCTTAGAGTTGTGAGTTCAATACCAGGCGGCCCTGTCAGCAGGGCTCCAGAATACACTGACTGCCCCCTCTACAGAGGGTAAAAATCCCTCAATAGGGCTACCTCTTGGCCATGGATGGTGACCCATGATGCCCTGGGACAGGATCCTGGTGGCTGAGGGCCTTGGAGGTCAGGTTAAGTACCTCCACTTCCCAACACACCACTTTGGCCCTTACCAGGGCTAGACAGGCGGTTGGAGGGGCTCGATCCGACTAAGTGGCTGGTCAGGCCAAACCCTAATGTCTACTACTGGAAATAAACGACATCAACCTTACCAATCTTCCCCAACTAAACTAACCAGAAGAATGAAAACTACGGAAAGATACCCAGAACCTGTAGACATTAGAAGGCGCTGGCTGAGTGTCAATCATCTCGTTGAGGTTCAGGCCCAGATATGGCTGCAGACCCTCCAACCAGGCACTGTGTCTTGGAGCAGAGCATTGGATGAGGTGACAGGTGCTCTGAACCTCTCACCAAGGTAAGTATACCGCCTATGTAGTGCCTGGTCCGTCAGGGCAATTGGGTTTCTCCCCTGGCAGACCCCAATTGCAGGCTCCGATTTGGTGTGTGGGGAACACGGGTGATGAACCTATACCAAAATAAATATTATGGCTTTCCCTCCAAAAGACCCCATATGAAGTCAGACAGTGACTGAGCTGTGCCAACCTTGCTTCAACAAATTCATTGTCCTTGAGTCCACTGAAGATACTCCCTTATCAAAGCTATCTTCCTTCATGATAGAAGGGATAATATCCTCCAAAATAACCCCCAAGATGGTCAAGAAAACGAAAAATGGAACACTGTTAGTAGAAGTCGACCAAAAAAAACAAGCAGATTCTCTGCTCAAAATGACATCCTTTCACAACCTAAAAATAAAAGTGTACCCCCATCAAACGCTAAACACATCTGAAGGAGTAGCTAAGAGCTGGGAACTCTCCCTCTGCACTCCAGATGAAGTCAAAACAGGACTAAAAAATCAAGGAGTCATAGATTATAAAAGAATCACCATTAAAAAAGAAGGCAACACCATTAACACAAACACGTATATCTTGACCTTTAACTCCCACAAGCCCCCCAAAAGAGATTAAGGTCAGATACAATTTAATTAATGTTGAGACCTACATCCCAAACCTGCTCAGGTGTTTCAAATGCCAGATGTTTGGACACTATAAGGAGCAGTGTACAAGAAAACCTGTAGGCAAGAAATGTGGAATGAGGGATTTGGATCACCTAGAAGATCAATGCAATCGGACTATCAAATGTGCAAATTGTGAAGGTGACCACCCGGCATACTCGAGAAACTGCCGTATATGGAAAAAAGAGAAAGAAATACTCGAGGTAAAATATAACAGAAATATACCCTTTTGGGAAGCAAGGAAAATCGTCAAAATGTACTCAAATAAGGTTTCATACTCCAACATCTCCCAAAGAACCCCTCCAACTACTGAAACAAAAGATAAGTACAAGAATCTCCTTGAAAAACTCATACAATTAGAGCCCAATGATTGGCCCAAATTCATCAATGAATTAAAAATTACCCTTGGTAAATCTGAATCCTCCTTCGCCAATGAAAACCCGAAACCAATTCTCAACAAAAACCAAAATGAAAATCAAAAACCCACACACAACAAAGACAAAAACCTCTTACCTAAATCAAATAAGCCAAACAACGACAAACCTTCTTTTACCCAATAAGAAAACAGAAATTATCCCTAACACAAACTCTCCAAAAAAAAAAAAAAAAAACTGAACCAAAATTAACCCCTCATTTGGACAAACCAAAAAAATCCCCAGGAAAAAAGAACCAGCAAACAAGACATAGACCAACATCAAAATCAAGAACCCAAACCAGCTTGAGTCCAAGACAAAACAGATTCAAAAATCTAGAAGTAATGGATATCGAGGAATAAAATCCTCAAACACGCCAAAATCCCAAACAAAAACCCTCTCAAAACTGAAACTCACATATGATGAATAAAATTATTCACTGGAATGTTTGAGGCGTAAAAGCAAATAATTCTCAAAAACTTTTCCCCGGCAGTTGTTTGTTTGCAGGAAACATTCCTTAAAAGAAAACCATATACCAAATGTAAAACATTATACCTCATACAACCATATAAACAAAAATCCTAACAAAGCCTCTGGAGGCACATCCATAATCATAAACAATAAGATACCACAAAATCAAATCAAATTAACCATACAAAAAAAACAAAACACTAACTATTCACCACTGCTCATTGCCCTTTTTAAAAAAAAATTTTTTCTTCCCCTTAAAAATTTGAAGATAACCAACTCTGAAAGGTCGAAAACAACCAACTTTGAAAGTAATTGAAAGCTTGAAGACAGCCAACATTAAAATCAATTAAAAACTTGAAGACAACCAACTCTGGAAGCCATTAAGCTTGAAGACGAACAACTCTGAAAGCAAAAACAACTTTTGGCCTTAAATGACCCTTTGGAGGTTGATAGGCCGTTAAACACAATCAATCAATCAATCAATACCAGGCTACAGTGGTGAACAAGTAACTTGCAGGGTTAGAAAGAGATAACTCAGGACTTCCAATCAAGACTTTTCGCAAAGAATGAGGATGATATACCCCAGTGATTGTAATAAAGGGTTCAGTTTGAAATTCCTAACACCTGAAGAAGGTTGGAGCGTACAATGGCTGAAACATTGAACAAACAGCAACAAAGATGAGGACAATAGTCCGAATAATGTAAATGCTACCTCATCTCAAAAATATAGACAAATAGAATGATCTATTATTAAGCGTTGTACAAATGGCAACAAAGATGAGGACAATAGTCTGAATAATGTAAATACTACCTCATCTCAGAAATATAGACAAATAGAATGATCTAATATTAAATGTCATAAAAATGGTGACAAAGATGGGGACAATAGTCCGAATAATGTAAATACTGTAAATACTACCTCATCTCAGAAATATAGACAAAAATCATTTATCTTTAACAAAAAATCTTCCTCTCTATTCAGGGCATTTCAAATTAATAAAACAGATTTCTGAAGTCTTTATTTTGTTATTTAGTTGATTGCACAATATCAAATTAAAAAAAATGTTCAGTGACAGAAATATGAAATTTATTTTATGAAACAATTATATAATAATATAGCAGCAAACACTTTCCTATGAGGCTGGGGGGAAAAAAAAGGAATAATAGACATAATCATCCATTTTCCTCATTGTACAAAATTTATAAACACTGAATTTTTTCCAGCCTAAATAAAAATGAAAAAAAAAATTATCACAAACTACTTTTGATTTTAACAAACAGCAAAAAATGTATGATTTGTGATCAAATGAATAATTGCTTGTGTTAAAAGAAATTTAAAAAACAGAGTGTGATTAAAGGAAGTGGGGGCAATGGAAAAGAGAGGGCTTTGGAAGATTTTTGTACACAAATTCATATAAGCACATTTTGTTATATAGCACCATTTCATTGTATCTGTGAATTACTGTATCACTTGTCATCTTTCTACACCACACTTTCACCTGTAATTGATGTTGTTCTATGCATTTTGAAGATGATTAAAATTTTATTATTATTATTATATGATTTTTAAAAAGCAAAGAACAATTCCATTATTTTATGCATTAACAAAGACATAAATTAAAAATATTAATACTACTCCTAGATAAAGGAAAGTTAACAATCAATGAATGTTACAGTAAGTATTTACTGATATAAAGTATTTACTGATATAAAGCATCATTAAAGAACATCAACTAAAAATGCCATTTAAATTTCAGCTGGTACTATTAACATGAATATTAACAGAAATTTTTCCTCAGATATACATTTTCTATTTTCATTTTACTAATTCATTTTTCCAACTTTCAAAACCTGTGTGACAGATTTTATCCAAGTTAAATTTTATTATTATTAAAATCTATATTCATTTTTCAAGAACATTCTGCATGTATATCAAGATGCATGCATGCTTGATTTTCCTGTTATTTTATTTTTCTAATTATATCAATGTATTTTATTTAAAGAAAACTTTCCAAATTATTGCAAAATTATTGATATATTTTTCTCTTATTTATAAAAGGTTTCATTTGCATTTTACTACAAGTTTTAATGAAAATGTAGCAATCCATTTTTTTTATAATAGAAAATATATTATTGAAGGTTTAGAAATGTTTGAGATCTCTACAAATATGTATACATTTGCAAGAAACATTTTAATGCACTGATTTAAAACTTTTACAAAACAAAACAAATGGAATATAAGAAATAAGAAAAAAATAACTGATGCTTTCCTCAGAAACCTTGTGGATAGAAGAAATTGCTAGAAAAAAAATAATATTCTTATCTAAAGTTGAATTTTTAAAATAATTACGTGAATCAGGAGAGCTGAAAAAAAATCTTAGTTTGAACTATTTCCCCAAATGACAAAACACTGAATTTATTTCTGAAGGGATTCTGGATCTGGTCACAAACATTCCAGAAGCCTCTTATAATATTATAAGTTATTTAATATATTCTAAGAGTAATATTTAATTTATAGTAATGAAATAAATAATATTTTAATAAAAGATTTGAAAATAATATAAATACAATATTTTAATAGACTAAATGTTTATTAAACACCGAGTAGTTCATTAAAATAAACATTTAATTTTAAAATAAATCATACGACTGTTTTATGAGAGTATATATAATAAAAATATTGCTTCCTTTCCACAAGCTAAAGGCATAACTTTTCCTACTTGAACAAAGCATACTTTATAAAATCTCTCCCTATAATTTTCATTTGATATATCATTATTTGTTCATTTATTTTTAAAATTATTTGTTTGAACATTATTTTTGATCAATACTCATATTTAAGTAGATATTCTGTTTTTAATATTATATATTTTTTATCTACCGGCCTGATTATTTACAATAAATTTTTATTACAAAAATGTGTGTCATTTGGCAGGATTCAAACCTGCGACCTCTATTCACATAGGGGAAGCTACCATGTGATCTGGCACGTCTTAGACCTCTCAACCACGAATGACTATCAGTCTAAACAAGGTTTTAATCAAGCCTATATAACACAATTTTTGATTCATCGCAATAACCATATCTGCTCTGAAATGTATCGTAATGTATCGTGGTCAAGAGGTCTAAGACGTTCCATATAACATGGTAGCTTCCCCTATGTGGATAGGGGTCACAGGTTCGAATCCTGCTGAATGACACACATTTTTGTAATAAAAATTTATCATAAATAATCAGGCCAGTAGATAAAAATATATAATACTGTTTAATTAAAAACAGAATATCTACTTAAATACGAGTATCGATCAAAAATAATGTTCAAACAAATCATTTCAAATTGTTGGTTGTTTATAACCAAGTTTCATTAATCTTCATTTATTTTTATAAACACACAAGGTCAAATCACAATTTATCAGAACTTATGCTATAAAAAGAAAACTACAATACATATCAATTCAGCATTTAATCTCCTTCAAAGTAGTCCTCTTCTAAAGCCACCCATTTTATTCAGCATTATTTCTATTGATTGAAGCAGCTGCCTCAATGTCTTGAAATCTTTGATTTTTGGAAAGAGGAAAAGTCACAAGGGCCAAGATCTGGAGAATTTGCAAGTTGTCAGAACTGGGGGATGTTGTATTTGGCCAGAAACTGCTGTACAAGCTACACTTAGTAAACAGGTGCATTGTTGTGGTGTATTTGTCTTTTTCCAACAAATAGCAATCCTACAAATGCTGCAATGTCACAGTAGTACTCCTTGTTCATTGCCTAACTAGGTGGTGAATACTCATGATGAACTATGCCCTTGTAATTAAAAAAAATTGTCAACAGTCTCTTCATATTGCTTCAACTCATTTGTGATTTTCTTCAGTCTTGGAAAGGTTTGGGTATTCCACTGCAAAGACTGAGCCTTGAATTTTGGGTTCATAGACACAGATCCATGATTTGTCACCTGTTATGACCATATTTAAAAAGGTTTTATCTTCCACAACACAATCAAGATGCTTGCACAGTTGAAACTCATTTTATTTTTTGGCCAACTGAAAACTGTTTTAGCACAAACTTGGCAGACAATTGTCTCATACCTAAATTTTCAGGGAGAATGGACTGAACTGAACTATAATGTTCACATCCTGGTTCATCAGTCTTTCCAAACATCTATGACATTTTCATTAGTTCAGCTGGTAATAGATCTCCCAGAACATGTGTAATTGTTGACATTCATCTCTATACACTTTCTGCAACTTTGCATAAGTCTTTGCACAGGCATCACCAAGATATCAAAAAATTGCAATATGAACTCTGGTAAAAAAAAAAAAAAAAAGGATTGCTGGACATTAGGTTTATAAGTCCCAAAAATTCAGTTGTCCTTGACACATGGCCCAATGAATATAGACGTTGGTTAGTTCCTGTGCCTTGAGTCATGAGTTCAATACCAGTCTACAGCAGTGGTGAACAAGTAACTTACGGGGTTAGAGGGAGATAACTCATGACTTCCAATCGAGGCATTAGTACACAAGGAGTGATATACCCCAGTGATTGTAATAAAGTGTTTGGCTTAAAATTCCTGAAGAAAGCTGGAGTGTACAAAGGCCAAAAATGTCATACAAATTGCAACAAAGAGGAGGACAATAGTCCAAATAAGTAAATACTGCATCACCAAGATTTTGGCAAAATTTGATGCAGATTCTCTACTCAGTTTTCTCTGCCACTCTCTCCTTCCAAGCACTGCTATAAAACAAGAGAAGTGTGCAAGAACAACAGAGATCAGGGTCATTATGTGCCAAGCAGCTTCGCTCTGTAAATTTTATAACCATTATCATAGTAACAGACCTGATTTATTTATATATATATATATATATATATATATATATATATAAGTTATATGCATTTGTGTAAAGTTTTACATTTAGGCTCTTTTGTTATATTTATGAGGGAAGAGGACTTAGTATTGGAAAGAGTATTTGTAGATATAGACGAGTCTGAACACGAGAATCAACACTGCATGGTGACTGTCAGTTTTATGCCTCAATTGATCTTCAAACCAAAGACTGTTTAAGGCATGAACTGTCAGTCACCATGCAGTATTGATTCCTATTTACACACAGACATACACACAATATATATATATATATATATATGAATAAACAAGCAAACAAAGACTTTAGAATAAAAGATTTTTCCTTGGTTATTTTAAATTGTTATTATCTAACTAAAACTTTTCTAAAATGCCAGCAAAAAAAAAAAAAAAAAAAATGATATTTGAAAACCTTAATAACAATGCATTATTTTTTTTAAATGTTCAACATTTTTCAGTAATCATTAAATTTACTCAGTTTTCTTCCACTTCAATTACAATTTCAATTTTGATTCATTCAAGAGTCCTAATAATAAATGAAAAGATGTTTATTGTATTCACTTTTGGTTTTTGGAAATGGCTCTCCACAAAATCTTGTCTTATGCATGTTTATAATTTTTTAAAAATGCAAATAAAAAATTATCTTTAAATAGAAAAATGAAATTGAAAACCAGTTTGAAAGTAAAATCTTTTATATTTAGAATCTATTTTTTCAATTTTTTATTTTATTGGTGACCTTCCTATAAAAAAAAACAATATATTTTCAACATATTAATGAAAATATTCTAAAAGTAACATTAAAACTGATGCCAAAATTTCAAACTAATATAAATTAACAAAAGTATTTTCATTAATCTTCAATCTGATGAGATGAAAATTAATGAACGTTATTCTGTTATAATTTTGGCACAGAATAAAAATTAAATACTTTTAGAAATGCAATCAAAAATAAAATTCCTGTTTTATAAGTACTCTTTCTATCTTACAAATTCAAATAACCCTTGTTTTTTTTCTCTTTAATTTCAGAACCATCCCCGGTAGCCTCCCTTGATAGCGTGGGCATCGGTAAATCCAGCCACTATGCTGTACCCGGTCGATGTCACCACAAGTCAAAGAAGCACAAAGTGAGCGGTTACCTCTCCAGTCCAGGAGAAGAAACAACGGTTTAGTTTAAGGATGGTTCATCTGATTATCTAATTAAGCCAAAGGCTGTGATATCAGAAATTATACAGCTATCTATAGATTATATGATCATAACACAATATGGCAAATTAACTTGCTATTGATTCAGTTTCCCGTACGAAAAAGTGAAAATTATTGCAACATACATTTATTTTAAAACGAGTTAACTTTAGTTTATTAGTTTTTACTTTTTAGTCTGAATATGACAACACAAATCTTGAACAAGCTTAATATTGTTGTTGTTATTATTATTTATTCTTGTTGATATTGTTAATGTTTATGAAAACATTCCTTCAAAAACCCATTTCCTTTCCAATTAAAAAAAGGGTAAAAAAAATTTTAAGTATTAAACAGTTAAACTTTAAGAATACTTATATACAATCAAAACTATGTATATAAGTAGTGAGTACTTGTTCAAGTTATTGTCAATACTAATTCAGCTAAAATTATACTTTAAATGAATTAAAGCTATACAAAGGTACCGTAGGTAATTGCAAAATGACAGATTGAAAGGAACTGATTCACATTTTCTTTTTTCTGTATGTCTCTCTCATCCTTTCTTTAAAAAAAAGAAAAAAAAGAAAAAACTGAATTATCAATATTTTCTGTTTTTAACTGTTCAAGGGACATGATCCTGGACAACAATTTTAGCTTGCAGCATTCCTTGAAATAATTCTGAAACAAACTTCATTCACAATAAGATTATGCTGGAAACCAAAATAATGAACTCACCAACCATTTCCAAGAATGTCACCTCTTTAATTATGAAAATCTTTCACTTTGGAGATGTTTGAATTTTAAAAAGTAATGGATTCAATTTGGGAAAAAATAAATGGGCATGAAAGTCCAATCTCCAAGACTGATTTTCCCCAGTTTTAGAAGTCGTTCTATCAGCTTTTGTCCTTCTGCTGGTCTCCTATATTTACAGAGTTTTATTGGCTCTAATTTCACAAATTACCAAAGACTGCATCATAGCCACAATCATTGTCATCACTGATATTTTGTATTATCTTTCAGATATATCTTTGTCTTTACTTGACTCTACAGGAAAATGTACAGGACTAAAATTAATAGTAAAGTCTCCCGCCACTTCCTGCAGGAGGATGCTTTCCTAAAAAATCAACTTGTTAAAAGAACTTGACAGAATTCAGGGACTATCAGGAAACTGGAATACTAATTATATACAAAAAATAGAGCTACAGATGCCATTTTGCACTTTGGGTATAAAATGCTATTAATAAACTCTGAATAACTCATCATACAAATGTTACCAAAAGTTGCCAAGTCCTTAATTTTTACTGATGTTTTGCAAAACAATCTAAATTGAAAACCTGAGAAATTGCAATGGTAATATAAAAGGTGCCTGCTATTTCACAATGAAATATAAACAAGGCCTTAGCTACACTTGGTAAAATACATGTACAGTTAAAATTAATTGTATATATGTATATACACAAGTTAAAATTAGCAAAACTAGTTAAAATCTTACCACAAATGAAAACCAAATTGTTAAATGGCTCATGTAGCAGTGATTACAAAATATGCCGGTGAATTTATTAAAATGTGAAATTAACCTGAATTCAAAATATTCAGGTTCATCGGAGAAATTTTTCCAAGTCTTCTGAAAGTCCCAACATAATTATCTTCTGGTCGTATCCTGATGTTTATATCAAGTTTACAAAGTGAAACCTCCAGATACTTACAATCAAAAATATTACTGTTACTTCAAAATCAGATGTTATTGTTGTTTGTTGTTATTTCCATAAGTTTCTTGTTCCTTCCATACTTTGCCGACTGTTTGCATTCGACCTGAACATTTTTTGTACATTTACTAACATTTTTAATTGATAGTTTTATTTTTGTTGTATTATTTTATTTATATATTCAATTGTCAATTTAAATGTTTCTGAAATTATGATTTAATTTTTAAAACAAAATGTTGCTTCTGAATGATATCAGAATTTTAATTTTTTCTATCCTTCTAAAATCATTTTTCAGTCTTTAAGCTTTATTTTCTTTTGTTCAGTACAGATATTGGTTTATGACCAGTTTCAAAGTTTTCTGATATTCTTTCACTGTAAATTCCATGGAATTTCATTTCCCCAATAATCTCTTAACCCCTTCACTTACAAAATGTTCTTTATTGTATTGAGGCTGCAAACTGGGTTTTTATTAGCTTGTAATTTATACAATTTTATAATATATTTCTTAAAATTATCTTATTGGAAAAAAATTAGATAGACTTAAATGTACGTATATGGGACCATCAAAGTCTTTACACTTAGTAAGGCTAGTTTGTGTAAAATATTTACAAGATGTAAATATCTTCTTGATGATATTGAGATAATTATACCATTGTTTTGTGAGCAGAAAATTTAAGGTTCAAGTTAAGTTCTTGAAAAATTATTGCATTAAGAAGGAATATGAAGAGGAGCAGCCATTACAATTTGTGTTTTGTAGATTATTTTGAAATACTAAGAATATTTCTTATTAATAATGATTCTATGTTCTATTGGCTGAGAGGAAGAAATTCAGACTTACTCCCTAATGGTCAATACCCTATCTTTTTTTTTTTTCCTGGAAGAATACCAAAAAAAGGACTGTTAATTTGTGACATCAATATATAACTTCTAAATCTAAAGTTTAAAATGTTCAGTACATGTCTGAACTTGTTGTGAATTATTAATAAATGTTTATGGAATAAATTACACTAGAAGCACAAGAAAAAAGTTATTTCAGTTAAAATAAATCTCCTATTAATATTTTCCCATACAATATTCAGTGAGAAACTGTAAATCTTTGAATTAGATACTTCGAATAAATTCTGTATACATCCAGAAACATTATAGAGAATTAAGAGTAACAGAAATGAAAATAAGAAATTACAAGATCATGGATTTAAATTAATATTTTCTTGAATAACATGTCATTTTGAATTCCTGCTCTTAATTCATTTTAAATGTTTGCCTTATAATAATAGTATATATAATAACAATATTAGATATAATAATGACATTCAATCAATAAGTTAATGAATTTGTTTACTTTGTAATTTTAAAAACTTACCTTGCTCACTGCTCAAGAATTATAACTAAAAATAGAGCTACAAAAATAAGACATAAAAAACAGCCAAGAATAAAGAAAAAAAAATCACCCACTAAAGTAGGTACGAAAATAGAAACACACACAAGAAAAAAGGAGCCCCAAAAAATGAAATCTGCTATTGTCATGCCTTGTTTGTCATAACTCAATTGAGGTAAATAAATAAAATTACTTTACACACCAATTAAGAACATGAAAACAGAAAAAAAAAAATACTCATCTCAAAAATATATGGGGACAAGAATATTTTCTCTTAAGCAGTTGTAGCAATAGTTGAGTTTTTCCTATTAGCTTTTTTCTTCTGTTTTTATTGTTGTAATAAATTTTTGTACTGTTAAAATATTGCCAAAGAGTTACCAAAATAGATTTTTTTTAACAATAAGTATTTACTTATACTTTGACTTTAGTTATATGTAACACTAAGAATGATGTTGCTTATTCTTCCTGGTTAAACTTTTTCTCAAAATATTTTTAGAAAAATATATTGAATTAGATTAAATAATAATTACAAAAGAGCTAATCCTTAATATTTTGTAGCAGAAGCTTATCAGTAATTACAACTATGAGAAGCTTTATATCAGTAAAGTATAATTATGAAATAATTCTCAATTGACAATTCCTGTCTAGCTTATTCAGATTGCAGAACACAGTGCAAAAAATAGGAAAGCTAATGTGCTTTCTTAAATCTTTCATTAAAATGTTGCTTTAGTTTTATTTTTTTTGTCATGAATAGATTAATAATTACTAGCTGAAGTACCCATTTACATAGGACAACATGTCAGGACTTGACTCTAAGGTGAATATAATGACAACAAAATGATTCCTTAATACTGGTGGTATTAAGTATCGTTTCCATCAAAATTATTTTGAACTGAATAAACTAACAACACAAGTAAAGAATAATTTTAAGTTCTATATACTTTCTTATACCAAGGTGAAAACAATGTTTAAGAAATTTTATAATATTTTTAACCAATAAAAAAATAATTATTTCTTTTTCATGATACCAGTTATGTACAGTAAAGCAATTAGCTTAAAATAAAAATAATGGATCTTTTTTGTTCATCGTAAGATTACAATGACAAATCCAATGAGAAATAAAAAATATTTTTGAGAAAAAAAATATTCTCGGAAATTGTTTTTTCAAAGTACAAAAATATTTGTCTTGAATAATCATTACTAAAAGAAATTCTAGTCTTACACCAAACGATTACCAAAAGATACGTCCCTTTCACCACAAAGAACAAAAAATATTTTTTAAGTTAATTCAAATCTTCCCCTGGGTGTAATAAGTATACATAATAAAAAAAAATCCTTTAATTGTGTATAGAAAACAAACTGTTCACAAATTAGATGAAAGCAACATTTTGAAAGCTAAGTTGGTAACAAACCAATATCTGTTATTTAAACTAATGATTTTTAGCAACATTGATAAAATTGTTAGATGCTAAATCTAGCAACTATTTATTATTATTCAAATGTTTGAAATTTTCTTATTGAACTTAGAATACGGTATCTTGGTATCTTCAGTGCTGTAAAAAAGCAAGAAGAGAAAGTCAAATGTAAATATATCTTCAAATGCCTTAGTTCTTATTTTTCAACTATTTTGTCACAACTTAAAGCTTTCATAACTGGTTGTGGTTTTTTCCCTGCAAAGAAAAAGTGAAGTAAAGAAAAAAAAAAAGAAAAATATAAAAAGCCTTTGACTTTGAAGATGTTGGAAGAGATTTCTAATATCTTGTATAATCTTCTTCCTCTCATGTTCCCCTTTCAACTCTGTACTAATTTATCTGTCGGTCAAATCCATCTATCTACTTAGCTAGCTGATTTTATCTGAAAATTTATATAGTCTTTTTAAATGTTCTTTCAATTAAAAGAAGGACAGCTTAATTTTTTAGAGGATGAAATACATTTAAAATATTCGTCATGAGATTAAAAATAACATTTGATCTCATCAAAATCATTTTTTGTTTACTTAATTTTTGTATTCTTCCATTTTCCACCCTTCACTTTAATTTTTATTCTCCCCAGCCCCAAGTTTGTTTTATTTTAATATCTTTGGACCAGCAGAACAGTAGTTCAAACTATTCTTTTTTTTCTGGCTTATAACTACTTGCATATGTATATAAATATAACTGTATACATCTATCTTATGTACAGATACATACTTAACTGAAAAGGTTGATGGCAGGTTTTCTTTGTCTTCTCATGAGATTTATTAATGAGTTTCAAATAATTTTTCATTATTTTAACTAATTTCAAGAATAAATTTACCAAACTCCCTATAAAAAAGAAAAGAAGCAAAAAAAATTGAACACTGCAACTTTTCCAAATCATGTGTCTTGAAAGTGCACATTTGAGGGAGTTGACAAAACTTTCCATTCACCTTGTTGCCTAGTGGTTACAATGTCATTTGCCAAAGTTGAATCCTTTTAGAGAAAATAACTTTAAATAAGAAATGGTTAAAGAAAAATATAAAAGAAAAAATATTTAAAAAAATAATAAAATAAAACATTGGAGTAAAATGCTTATTTTGATTGTAACATTAAAATTTTATTTTTCTGATCAGTTTTAAATCAAATTTTCTTATAAAAATAAGTTTTAATTCTTTACTTTAAATTTTTTTCCTTTACATTTCCTTTCCTGTCATTTTCTTTTACTTCCTAAAGATTTATTAAACATCATATTTCCTAAATGTTAAATTTGTATCAATATTTGGGCAAAAATCTTTATCTCATATTGATGTCATATCAATAGACATGATTAAAAAGAAGATTTTGAAAGACAAAAACCAAAGCAACAGAAATTGCTGTATCAGCAATGTTGTGTTGAATTATTGTAGTGTATCATTTATCATTTATTCATTTCAGAAAAAAAATAACAATTGTATATTTGTTAACCCTTAATGTGTTTCATAAAGTTAGTAATAATGAAAAAAAATATATGTCAGTTTTTTCCCCCCTAAAAGGGAAGATAGAATTTTTTTAACTAGTGGCCCTAATTGTGATGGCCAAATCTTAAGTTATACATGTGAGAGGTGCTTGTATCTGTGATAATACTGTTAACTTCAAACACCTGTCTGCCATATTTGACTGTATTTAATACAAACTTAGCATAACAACTAACTAAGGAAATAAAGATCTAAAAAGAAAATAGACTTTTTTCAAATGAGATTTGATATGAAATGAATGCAATAATAAATTTCATTTTCATCAATGCATTAACTCAGTATATTTTATGGTTAGTAAAACATCAAATTAAGAATATTAACTTACAACTTTTACTTTATTTTGTTTTTAGAATTATTATCAAAATTACTTGAATGTTCCTAAATATTCGATTAATTTAAAATGGTCTCAATGTACATTTCTTTTTAAGTATACATTGGAAAATATGGTATGCCTAAAAAGATTCACACCTGAAAAATATATTTGCACATGAGTATGTTAGTACTAGCAGTATAGCCCAGCATTGCTCGGATGTAATGAAAGCTTTAAAACTAATCCATGGTCCTGGAGCTCAGACTCAGCCTAAAGAATATTTGTGTGAAGTTTGGTGAGAATCGGATAAAAATTGTGGATTTGTATAAAGGACATACAGACAGATAAACAGACACACACACACAAACATCTTGCCTTTTATATATATATATTATCGATTTTCTGCACTATTGTAAGAACTGCAACCTTGAAACTTCTGAATATCGTTTCTTATGTCTTTGTCTATGAGTGTATCAAATTTGATTAAAATCGAACCACTCCTTCTATAACCCGATTTTTTCGATTATCGATATTTATCGGGGGGGGGGGGGGGGTACCTCGACACAAAACCTAGCTAAGAACACTCATAGACGCTTACAGTACAACTGTGTAAATTTTCAAGAAAATCGGTTCAGCCGTTTCAGAGTCTATAGGTAACGGATGCACACACACACACAGAGACAAAGTTCCATTTATAAATAAGTTTAGATTTGACCAAGATTAACTGTTTGAAATCAGTTTCAAAATAGAATATTATTTTTACAATGTTTTTTTTCTATAATTATGAGTGTTAAAACTATATTAGATAAACCCTTAAGAAAAATATGTTCAATTTTCTTTAAAAATAAATATCTTCTTAATATGTATTAACAATATATTTCAAGATTTTACATTTATCAAGATAAAAACTTTTCAATAATTAGAAATTGCATGTTTCTTCATTGAAGACTCAGGTCTGCATGTGTGGATATATTATATATGCACACCCAGAGATGGTAATACAACAGATATATCTATATCCATAGAAGTCATTTTCAAATAAACTTAGGAATAAATGAAGAAAGTTAGCAAAGTGCACTTTAGATATATAGAAATATTAAAAGATAATTTATTGACGATTATAAAAAAAAAAAAAATCTTTCTGGAAAAGTGATTCAGAATTTTTTTTCATTTTTAAAAATTATTCTTATAAATTTAAACTTTTAAAACATGCTTGTCTTAAAGAACCTGATAATAGCGGATACATAATGTGTGCATTTAAAGAAAAAGTGAACTATTGGAACCATACATTAAATTCAATATAGCCCAAAAGGTGTTCTATTCTCTATTCATATTAATCAGATAATAAATTGTTATAAGCAAATTTCTAAGCCAGATATTAATTAAAATGCAGTCTTTTTTAAATTCTTTGAATTTATGAAACAATATTTCTTACAACATTAGATTTGGAAACTGACCAAAGATCTTTATCAATTTGAATGACTTACATATAAGATCTAAAAATAAATACATTCTTGTTTTCTCAGAAATAAGAAAACATTTGTTGAACCAGTCATGAAATTAAATTCATTAATAAAATCAGTTAATAAAAATTTTTTTTATGCTTACCATAAAATCATTGGACATTTTACAATAACTTTAATGTTTCTCTCTTCTATCATTGACAAGATAAAACATTTTTACTGAGAAAAATTTTTTTCATTTTATCTGAAATGAATTTCTTACTGGCTCCTACGTTTAGCTGCTAAGGAAATTGTAAAATAATATCTAATTGTCAAAATAAAACTGGAATATATGACATTTTTATAAACATTTTCAAAAGTCACTTCAGGTTTAATTATAACACCTCAAAAATTATTTCCTATTTCATCAAAAAATTTGTTCAATTTGATTTTATGAGCATAATCCTTCCAAATAAGAGATGTGTAAAAGATTTTAAACGGTTTTCTATCCTACTTAATTGTATGTGAATGTTTGTGTTAGTATGCATGTGTATATATGCAGAAATTGTTCAGTTTATATTATAATAATAATAAACTATTGGCTCAATATCTATGCTCTTCTTTTACATGGTTTGAAGATGCTACTTGCTTTTAAAATTGAACAAATTTTCTTAAGAATTCAACTTATGAATTTTAACTGCTTGAAGGTTTTGTTATTGATAGACAAAAAAAAAAGGATAGTTCACCTTTAATTTTCCCATTATACTGCAATTGTTACCAACTGTTGTTTGTTGTTATAATTTATTTTTTCATTTTAATTTCTCTTATAAAAATAAAATTTTCCTGAATATGGCTCAAAAAATAAAATAAAACAAAAATATAAAAAATCATATCCAAAAAAAAACAAAAGAACACAACACAAAAAGAAAAAAATATTGTGTTATAAATAAACACTCAATGAAAATAATTTTTCCATCAAACTTTCAAATAATCTTGAAGACAATGATAATTACTAGTACAACTCTACACTCACCATTAGTTCATCTCAACTTCTTTGATCATCTCTCAGTGACCTTTTTTTAAATTATTCTTTTTATCTAATTATTCTTATTTTAAGATGAACAATAAATTAACACAGTTAGACAATAGATGGAACTATTGTTTTTAATAAACAGCATGTGCAAGTAAATGAATGGTAGACTTTCAGTGGCATTTAATTTAGTAAGAATGAAAAATGATTTTTCATCTATTTTTTCCCCCCTCAAGCATTTTCTCTTCTTTCCAATTTTATACACACTATTGGAACCTTTAATAATTAACGTTGATAAAAAAATTATTGGGCTCAAACTCTGAGTTTTTTTTTCCTTGGAGGTTTCATTAATTTTTTTAAAAAAAATGGGAAAATACATAGACAGCAAATTTAGAAGCTACAATTTCATTTTTTTTTTAAATTAATGACTTATTTGCATTTTTTTGTCATATCCACTAAACGTTAATTTTATTGTAGGATATTTTTATTTTTTTTATTAATTGCTTGGATTTGATTTTTCTTTTTGAGTATGTAAATGTGTCACTTTCTGATTACTTAAACACTAACAATTTTTGTATGAATTTTGTTGACAAGCTGAAAAATTTGCAAATATGTCTATGAATACTGAAAAAAAAATTACAAAAACACATACCAAATTTTTAATTTTTTTGTACATTTTGTGAATATTACCAAAATCAAACTTTATTCTATCAAGATATTATTGATCTAAAATGTTTTCATTTGGAACTTAGCATATTGATCACTTGGTCAATAATGATTAAATCATTCTGCTCTAAAATCAATTGGACTTAAAACATTTGCTGTGAGCAGTGCCAATACCTTGACTGATGCCCAGTTTGTTTCTTGTTGTTTTGAGTTTTTTTTGTCATCTTAAGCATGAAATAAACAATGCACAGTCTAATATTTTCAATTTGCTTTACACATTCAACATGTACAGAGTTTATTTCTGTAACCTTTGCAGTGGGTTTTGTTAGTTTTCACTTCAGTTATCGATTTAATTTCTCAAAGTCATTGACTTTGTAACCCACAGTAGCAAATGTGTTGTCACTGTATGCATGAATATGTACTAATAATACACAAGTGGTGTCAACATTTGACCATATTTTAAGGAGTAAAAACAGCCAAAAATCCTTTTCAAATGGGGATCAAAATGTCCTCATGTTATGCATCACAAGATACACAAACCTTCCAGTGCTCAAACGTTTCCTCTTTTCAGGACAATATTGGGCAACTTGCCTTATTTGTAAGAGCAGTATTTAAATTTAGTTTTCTTTAAATAATTTTATTTCAACATTTTTTCTTTTTACTAAAACTTGAAAAATAATTTCTTAAACACTCAAAATGTCTAAAGAAAACAAAAAGCATGAATTTTTAAATTATGAATAATTTTTAAAAATGAAACATTTTAAATAATTTTAACACAATTTATTAAAAGTAATCAAAGGTAATTAATTTTCCTTAGTTTAAAAAAGTGATAAATTTTCAAAATAAAACTACTTTCTAACCTTGATAAATTTATTTTATTTTGGTTCTAGTAGAGAATAAATAAAAACAAATAGAAAAAAAATTTAGTAAAAGCCTTTCCACCGCCAAGTGAACTTTAAATTATTTAAACTAGTGATTCTTTGAGTATGCCAAACAATGGAATCTAGAAGACTGAATTTATTACATTTGCACCAAATGTGCCTTTACAAAACCCTTTGCAATTTTATTTGTTTTCTTTTTACCCTCCCTTTGATGGTTCAGACTCTGATCATTAATGTTTTTTTGTCTAACATTTTTAAAAATTATTTAATTGATTCAAAATTTTAATTTAATAAGTACAATTAAATTAAACAATTCAAGAAGAATTAAACAAATATTTTAGATGGATATAAGCATTAAAAGTTTACTTTAGAAAAATTTTGTTTTATAGTTTTATCACATTTCATTTTTTATATTGTACTTTTGTTAAAACAACCTTATCTCTTGGATTGGAAAATATTCTGTATTTTCCTCCACAGACAGATAATACAAGAAATGGAAAATTACTTTAAGCTTTTCAAAGTAATGAAAAAAAAAAGTTATTTAAATTACTAGTGCCAGAAAATAGGAAAATCATTTCCAAATGTATAATGTCAGCAAAATATACCAATTTTTTGCATAAATTTGGTCCAAGATTTTGTTTCTGAGATTATATACAAAAACTGCTGCTATATTTTCATTGTAACTAAATATTCTGTGTAACCAAGGCTATAGAACCCAATTCGTCCTGTTATTTGACCCATAGCTGGAGGGAAGAGACGGATTAATACCTTTCCCAAGGGTATTTACGTGTATATGATTGCAACAAATTCGAATTACAGTTGAATTTGTTGCAATCATATACGCGCAAATACCCTTGGGAAAGGTATTAATCCGTCTCTTCCCTCCGGCTATGGGTCAAATAACAGGACGGATTGTGTTCTACAGCCTTGGTTGGCAACCAGTCTACCACAGAAAGCAATGGCAACCTACTGCGGGATAATCTTCTGCCCAGTCAGTCATGTCTCTTTCGAGACATGATCGCCCAAGCATGTATCACGTATGGCGCTTAACTGACTGATATGGTCAAAGTATCAACTCTATACTCTTTATATTCTGTTTGTTCTTTAGTACAATTTTGTTCATATTGCTGTATCGCACTGATATTTAATCAGTAATCAAACATTATCACAAACTCGTCTTTATCATTTTCTCTTTTTATTCTTGATCCCTGTGTACTTCAGCTCAGACACAGGGGTGCCTAATAGCTCAGCCAGTTAGTGCACTAGTATGGTTATAGTATAGTGATATGTACAGTTCATGTTCAAGTTAGCCATATGGCTGACATATAGATCTTGAACAATGTTTTCGTATCCCTATGCCACACATTCATCTATTCATGTGCTTCTTACAATTTCACATACAAAAATATCTTCTCTTTATACCTATAAATATTTATGACATCAATTAATGGTTTTATGATCATTCAGCAATTTACAAAGTATTGAGATATTTTCTGCACTTTTCTTTATCAAATTAATTTTCACACTAACTAGCTAAGTAATTTTCTCCAGTCTTGATTTCCATTGTTGAAATTCTGAAGTTATTGCTTGAAAGATATAACCAAATATTGTGAAACATTATATTGTCAATAGATAACTTAGTCAGCATAAACTGTCAAATAATTTTTTTCAGTTAAGTGAGATATCAATATATTTTTCTAACATAACATTAGCTTAATGTTCCATTGATTACAAAGTAAGTTTTTCTTTTAAAAAATTGGGATCAGTCATTCTATAATTGTTTTATTCAAAGGTTATCATTTCCTTAAAATTAATTTATGATAAATAATTCAACTGCCTTTTGTTCCTTAACTAAAACAGGAAAGAAGAAATTTTATGTTATCATTTCATTAGGAAAAGCTTTTCTTATGTGACTTGGAAATTATGAAGAAACAAACTTCTTTTTTCCAATAGTGAAAAGAATTAAATTAAACAAATAAACACTAAAAATTAAGCAAGAATTAAAACAATGAAGTTTATAGTTCAAGCATTAACAAATTTTTTTAGAAAGAAGAAAATTTAAATGTTATGGTTTCATTAGGAAATATTAAGCTTTTCTTATGAGGCTTGGAAATTATGAAGAAACAAACTTCTTTTTTCCAATAGTGAAAAGAATTAAATTAAACAAATAAACACTAAAAATTAAGCAAGAATTAAAACAATGAAGTTTATAGTTCAAGCATTAACATAAATTTTTATCATTGTACTTTTAAGTTAGCTAACACAAAGATTTTTATGTCTCAAACCTTTACTTATCTATTGGTATGAAAATTATTCAGATCCATAATTAAAATTGCCTAGAATCCTGACTGCATACAAATAACTAACGTTCCCCACATGTTGTACCAGAAAAGCTGGAAACAAAATGAGTTCGATTGTTGTTTGTGCTCCCACAAGTTTGTTTTGTTTGGGGAAAGGCTTAGAAAAATTTGAATATAAATCCAATGAGCTATTTTCATTCTTACATACTTTGATGAAATTTATCTTATTTTATGTAAAGATACTAATTGTTTTAAATATTTTTCTAGTTTATAATTTTATTCTCTTTATTTATTACTAATTTTTTCAGGAAATAAAAAAAATTACTTCTCTTAATTAGAGTAATTAATTTAGTACACTATCTTCCCACAAAATACAAAAATGGCAAATTTCATTATTTATGAAACTTGCCTTGAATTATTGTCAATTATTATATTAGCATAATGATTATGCATAAGCTATTTTCATATCAATTCCTTTATTTCAATTTCTTTAAAATTTTTTTTCAATGACAAATACTGGAACAAAAAAAAAAAAAGAAGACATTTTACTTTTCCTTACTCAAATTTTTATTTAAAAACAAAAAAGAAACATTTTTTTTTTAAATTTCCCCAATTTTCAATTAATTTACTAAATTAGAAATTAACTGCAATTATGATATTAAAATCTGCACATAATAGTGATACAGTATTGAGCTCTGTTTTATGTTAGAAATGTGCCAACATGAATCTAAAAAAAAACTTTGGCATTAAGTAATTTGTCGCAACAATACTTATTGTGAAATGACTTGAAAAATATACTATCAAGATTAATATATTTATCTTTCCCATCTGAAGTTCTGGCTGAAATTAATTTAGGATATGTTCCCTTGAAAATATCTTAAGACAAACTTTTGTCAAAAATTGAAATATTAATCTTCAATACAAAAATTTTTTCTTTGTTTTTTTTTAATAATATTACATATTTAATTGGATTTTTCAATGGAGAAAATATTATTGAAAAGAAAATTACTGGTAAGTTTACCAGAAAAGATTTTTTATAAAAATTCACTTTATTCATTAAATAGATATCATTATCTATTAAAAAGAAAAAAAAGTAACTTGTGCATAATCAAAATTATTAAATATGAAATCTGCTTCCCATATTTAAAGCAAAAGATCACTTAAAAAATTAGAAAATATCTTAAATTTACTATTATTTTCTGATTTTTTTCAACAGACTTAACTTGTATTTAATGTAACCTTAAAATAAAGCCATAATAAATTAAGTGATTGCATCAATTATGAACTTTCATCTTACTAATAACAATTTTATTAATATATTATTAAATATAAATCTATTAAAAACATCTGTTTTATACAATATCATACTACTGACATTTAAAGAGCATTATAAAAGATCATAGGCAATTTTTCTTCATTTTAGAAAATGACTAGGTAGAATCTAATTTACTAAATTCTTACTTGAAATGTGACTTTGAGTAGATTATATGGTTTGTAAAAAAACATATATATATATATATATATATATATATATATATATATATACACACACAAGCCTGGAAAATTCACTTGGTGGCTTAAATTTGAATCTCAATGGATGCCAACATCTTATGCTTTATTAATCAATCCACAAATGGAATTGAAAAATTTGTAAAAAACTTTACAGAAGTAAGAATTCCAGATGTAGTTTTGAATTGTGAGAAATATTTCCATTTTATGAAGACATGATACTTTTAGAGCAAATTTACAGAGACAAGAATATGGTATCTTCAATAATTTTGAACATTATTTGAATGTACATTTTTTAAAATATGTTTTTTTTAAGTTCAGGTGAATTTTTAACCCTCTGCTTAAATTGAAAATACAAAAGTTGATTTTCTGGTATCACGTTACAAAACCATGATGTAACTAATGGGGGATTAGATATTTAAAGCTTGTAAATAGTTTTAATTTACATATGACTAATTCCAAAATTCTTCAAAATAGAAATCCTTTATAATTTTGCCAGATGAGAAGATAACACAACCATGATGGTGAGAGTGAAATGTTCATTCCTTATTTTAGGGTTATAGCTTCAAGTATAAATGTTTGCATCAACATTGAGCTCAAATAATAATGGACTTTGGACTCAATATTTTGAATTAAAAGAAACAAATATGCTAGAAAATTCTACCTGAATCTGCTTCTAAAAAGGGATAAAAAAAATTACAAAACAAAAGCCTGTCAGATGTTACAGGTGTTTGTTACCCTTTGAAACTTAATATACACAATAAGACTGCAACGTGAAGTAGTAGTAAATTGGCAGATTATATTGTCTTACAATTCAAAATATCAAGGCAATCTGTCATCTTTCTAAGACAACAGTTTGGTTTTCTTGAAAAAAAAAGCAACTAGTAACAAAGTTATCAATTATGAATTGGGAGAAGAAATTTACTACATCTCTGTTCAAATTAATTTGTCTCACTTTAAAGCAAGCTACATTTTATTTAGAAGACAATAAAAATGAAAATAAAAAAGAGAGAGAAAATGATTTTCATAAGTAATTTTAATATTTTACTTAAATTTTTAATTTTTCTTTATTCAAATGGAATATTTTTCTGCTGATATTCAATTTAACTTCACTTTTTTTATAATTTTGATTTTTCATTGTTCAATTATTTGATATTAAAGCACCAAGTTTTAACCAATGAACTGATTAAAACAAAATCCACTTTTCAGGAACAAAGATTAAACCACTAGAGGGAGCCCTTCCTTCCTTCCTTACCTTTTTGTCTGTTTCTGCTCTTTTATGATAGTTCCCCCAACCATTTCAACATTTCTTGCCATAAACAATTAGCTCTGTGGTATCTTGTCCACTTTTGATAAAGCATTTTGTATGTATTATGTATATAATAATGATAATACTACTGATAATAACAATACTACTAAAATAATTGATAATACATTCTTCATGTGATTGTATAGACTATCAGGCAGAAATGCAAAAAGAAATTTTTCAAAATCCTTTTTCGTGTTGATATCTGTTAGAATTTGTCTTATTAGTTATTTACATGATGGGACTTCTCTGTCTCTGAGGCTGAGCAGAGACTGTTGCAATGCTTTAGTTGAGAGATTGCTGATTCAAGAACATATTTGCTGGTATAGCCTAAGTGGTGGCAGACAGCTGTCCTGGCAGATAAACATAAAAAAAGAACTCATGAAAGATGAAGCCATAATCTTAAAGAAAATACGCTCATCTAAAGCATAAAATCAGTCCAGCCCCCAGGCAGTGTGTTGGCCTGTGAACATTTTCTATACTTTTTAACTATCTGGGTTTACAATGGATTATTGTACAATAAGATATTCTTCTGTGATACAGGCTTGTCATTTGATCAGGTCTGACTATCAGTACCATTCTCATTTGAGGGCCAGACCAAAGTGACCAGAGAGAAACAAGCTTTCAAATTATTTCATTCATTCTAATTTTTCCTTATAAATCTCAATTCTTTTTTCTGCTTAAATAAAAACAAAAATTAACATTTTACTTCTTGCCTCCCAAATCAAATACTTCTTAAAAGATTTCTTGTTCATATTACTAACTTTTCTTCATTGGATATCTTCACAAAATCACTGGAATCAAATAAACCTTGAACACATTTAAGGTTTATTGGACTGAAGAAAAAACATTGATGTTTTGAAAAATGATCAGAAGATTTTTCTTCTCTCTCAGAGAGAAAACAATGTTGAGAAGTGAAATGGTTTTGAGATGATACAATTCAGCTTTTTAACACAACCAAAATGAGATCATCATAAAAAACAAGGATCTCAAAATTTTGTTCATGTTTACTTTTTGGGTGTTGACTTTATACATTCAGTATTCAAATACATTTTGTCTCGTTATAAAATAATTAAAAATATTAAAATTGTTTGATATTCTTAAATTATTTACTAAATTGATGTGCTTAATAATGGCTGGGTCAATTTTCTCACTAAATTAAAGAGAAAAATTTACAATGGAACGCACATATGCAAGTTTGCATTTACTCCTGCCTCTGAGCAAAATCTATTATTAAATTGTAAATATTTAAGGATACCAATTCCTCATACCCTGGGAAAAAATGAAATTCTCAAAATAAGTACTTGAACTGGTGTATTTCCAAAGTTCTCTTGTAAAAATAGATGAATTCATTAGAAATTCCAGTTCATGAAAAGAAAATTATATTAATTTCAAAGTTATAAGAAATAAATATGGACAATTTTATTGGGAAAAGGCCTTATAATGATTAGGAAACTCTGGGATAGGGAAGCACTTTGAAAATATTACTATTTTTTTTCCTTTAAAAAAAAAGAAAAAATAAACCATTTTCAATCAAATTTATCTTATTCCATCATGGTTATCTAAATGATGACAATAAAGCAAATTTTACAAAAATAAAAATCTTTTAAATGATGATTTTTTTTTAATCTTCAGAAATTTGTTTAAACCTTTTGTTTGGCTTTTTCTCTTGAAAGAAATTTGTACTCTCAATTGAAATTTGTTCAAAATAAAAAGTCTTTTTGGTCTGGCCAAGTAAAGCTGCACTCCATGGTATGAACTTGAAGCATGTTGTAAATATTCAAAAAACACATGAGTTTTAATTTATGTCCACACATTTTGTGTATATAGTTTGGGTATTTAAAAAAAAGAAAAAAAAAGAAAAAAAGGGTACTTCTATCTATTATGCCGCATCTCCCATGGCTACATTTTTGTGAAAGAAGAATAAACCATTATCTATATGGGCCTTGTGTTCTGTCCTTATTATTACAAGAAACAAACTGGAATAACATACATTTTTCATACACATTATTACACACTTTCTTTTAACAGATTTCCCATCTCTAAATCTAATTAAATGTTAATAGATTTTTTTTTTCTGTTTGGTTTTTCACTTTATTGTTACTCTGCTGAAAGACTTTTCTTTGAGAATTGTATTATTAAACTTTGTTAATATGAATATTTGAAAATTCTGTTTTTATTATTAAATGTTGATATACAAAAATTTCAGTATTGGCTTCTGTTGGTTAATATAAGGAATCAGAAAACTGTTAATCCCAAGGTTTTGATGTCATCTCAATAAACAAGAATATGAGGATAATCTGGCAGAAGAAAACAGAAAAATTCATCAATTAATGATGAAACGGGTTAGTCTCAAATTTTATAAATATCTGAATAGGAGCCAACTCCATTTCATACATATAAAACTAAATTGCTATTATTCAGCTTTGTTTTTATTATTAATTTTTGATCACAGAAACAGACATTTGTGATGACATGAGAAAAAAATGAATGCACAGCCACAGATTTCATTTGAACCAGAAAGCAAAGCAAGGAGAAACAAGGATGTCTGTCAGGTCAAGAACTTTTCAGCACCCTATTGTGTGTGTACATGCATATTATCACTGTGGCTTTGTTAATTGTTGTAAAGCAGGCCTTGCTGTCCATTCACTGAAACATGTGGCAATTGATGTGGTAAACCCATTTCACTAGAGTGAAATGGGTTTACTACATGTTCTATTTGTTTAAAAGTTTGCAAATCATCTGCAGGTGTCCATAGAAGTTGAGCACCTCTTTTAGCCCTCATTTGTTACCCACAAAAAGAGTTTCTGTCATATATATCAGTAATGAATTTGAACACTATCTGCTACTGGCATATGTTTACATTGTATATAACATGCTAAAAGTCTGCCTTCCTCTACCGAGTGCCCATAGCTCAGTAACAGAATCACCGACTGATGTCAATTCGGTCAGTTTTCAATCCTGGCTAGAAGCAATTGGATGTCTAACCATAATGATGAGCTGTGATACAGCAAAACAGATCTGTCTGTGGATGACTATATATATATATATATATATATATATATATATATGTGTGTGTGTGTAAACATCTGCAGACAAGCCTATTTTGCTGTATCACAGCTCTTCAGTACAGATAGATTAACTGTTTGCTTCAAGCTGGGATTGAAATCCAACTGATTTGTCATCAGACGGATATCTTTTCACTGTGCTATCAGCGTACAGCAGAGAAAAGCAGCTTTCATAGCAGATTATTCACAGGATGTAAACAGTCAGTAACTGAGAGTGTTCAATTTAGTAGCTGAACTGAACTGCGTTCAATTCATTAACCAAAGAATGTATATTTATATATCAGAAGAAACAAAAGTCCTGAAGATGGAAACATAAAACATCACAATAATGCGTTCACAAAACTTCAAAGCCAGCATAACTCTGCTCAGTTAAGAGACAAACTTCTCCACATTAATCCTATTAATGGTCTATCTCCATCTCAAGCACTTTGACAAAAACCTGCTTGTCAAAAATGCCTTTCTACCAGTAAACCACTAAAAAAAACAGCAATCATAGCAGTAACCATCATCACAACACTCACTTATTTTTATTTATATATATGTGTGTGTGCGTGCGTGATCCACAGGGAGTCCTGTTTCACTGTATCACAGCTCATCAGTACAGTTAGACATCCAACTAATTCTAGCTAGGATTGAAACCTGACCGAATTAACATCAGTCGGTGATTCTAACCTCTTAGCTATGGGTACTCACTGAAGTAAGGTGAATTTTAGCATGTTATATACACAATATAAACACATGCCAGTAGCCAAGAGTGTTCAAATTCATTACTGAATGAATGATGCGTAAATGTGTGAGTAGCTACCTTTTTTTATAGCCTACCAATTCTCCATAGTGCTGAATCGGCGTGCGAAAGCAGATATATTTCAAATAAAACTTTGAAAATTACTTGTGTTGTATGATCATTTCTGCAAAGTATATTCGCTTCGTCAATGATGTTTTATTATGGAAAAATTCAAAAAGTTTTTCATACACTATAAGTTCACTTAAAAAGAAGGAAAAGGGAAGAAATAAGAAAGAAAAGTGGAAAAAGAAAAGATATATGTTATAAATACACACAAAAAAAAAAATGAATGTTTTTTTTTGTAAATCCAACAGCATTTCTTTCACTATAAACATTAGATTTATTGGCTACAGATGTTTGAATTTATATATCAGCTTTTTTTTCTCTTAAACTAGAGAAAGAAAGTTTTACTCAAAAAACATACGTATTCCAACAGGAATCAAAGCTGTATTCCTTTTTCATCTGAGAAACCATGTTCACACCACACGTGCTTTACCACTAAGCTATGAGAAGCCATCACAGCAAAGCAAAGTTAAATTACCTTTATTTAAGAAATGTACATCTCCAGTTAGGAATTTTTAAAAGCTACATTTGCTAAGTTTTTTTTTTTTACCTATAATATAAATCAAGTAACCTTTAAGTAAACGCTTAAACAATTAATGGATTTTTAAAATTATATATATATATATATATTTTTAATCATTTCACCCCGAGCAAGGCGGAAACACCACTGATGTGCAGGGGGTTACATAAATGTAAAAAGATTAATTAGAAAAGAGTGAGGAGTACAAACTAGTTAGAAAGGAACAATAGAAAGCTGAGAAAGCAGGTGCGATGACAGATACATAGGTGGAGAGAAAAAGAAGGTTATACGGGGGTGGGGAGAGAACTAGAGTCCAGTGGTTAGTAGATGAGTATTGACTTTGCATTTAAATTTCTGGAGGTTGTAGCCGTCAGGAAAGCAAGAATATGGGAGCGAGTTCCACAGGCGGGAAGTGCAAGAGAAGAAGCTGCAGGAGTAGAATTGTCATCTGCATTTGGCTAACCTGACTGTGAATGGGTGGGACCCAGTTGCCAGTCTGGTTGCACGAGTAAACACCTGTTGAGGAGGCATCAGTGACTTAAGTTCGTCTGAGCAGAAGCCATGAAAGTATTTATAGAACAGACAAAGGGAGGCCACATTTCGACGATGGGGAAGTGGCTGCAGTCGAGCCGCCCGATCAGTACCTATCACATTACAGACTCTCCTTTAGAGCCTGTCAAGAACACTGAGGAGAACAGCAGGGGCACCTGACCATAAATGGCAGCAGTACTCCATGCACGGACGGATGGTTGACTTGTATATATGCAGGATGGATTCAGGTAGAAAAAACATCCTGGATCGACATAGTGATCCAACCTTCTTAGCAGTAGATTTTGCTATGGATTCAATATAGTGGTTCCATTTGAGGTCTGAGGACAGGGTAAGTCCGAGGAGACATAGTGTATTACTCTCCGGGAGAATCGCTTGGTCCATGCTTGTGGGAGGCAGGAGAGGTTGCCTGTAATGGTTGACAGACAACAGCTTGGTCTTAGATGAATGGAAGTTGACAAGCCACTTCTTGCCCCAGTTCACCACAGAGTGTAGATCCCGTTCAAGGTCAGCAGCGAGATTATGTCTGTCCGCCTCGACAGGTTTCTTACTGGTGCAGGAGTATATTGTAGTGTCATCTGCGTAGATGCCTACTTGGGACTTGATCTCATCTGCGAGGTCATTGATGAAAATAAGGAAGAGTGTCGGGCCCAGGATAGAGCCCTGTGGGACACCAGCATTCGTGCTGTAGGACGAAGAGGCACGCCCTTTCAGAACGACCTTCATTTTGCGGTTATTTAACAAAGATTGGATTAGGTCAAGCAGGCGACCAGTAATACCATAACCGCGTAGTTTGCATAGGAGGCCAGAGTGCCAAACCCTGTCGAAAGCCTTGGAGATGTCCAGAGCAACTTGACTCATCAAGGGCCTGTAGCATGTACTCCGTTATGGTTGTTAGCAGGTCGGCCGTGGACCTGGCAAAGCGGAATCCATATTGCCTGTCGGAGAACAGTGTGTGAGCGGTGAGATGATGAACTATTTCAGCATTGATTATAGCCTCGAATACTTTCCCGAATATCGGTAGAAGACTGATAGGGCAATAGTTGGATGGGTCCGAGGGTTCACCACAATTCTTAAATACAGGAACGACTGAAGAGAACTTCCAGCATGCAGGAAAGCAGGAAGCAGAAAGGCAGTAGTTAAATAGTTTAGAGAGGACAGGGGAAAGTTCAGGAGCACACCTCTTAAGGACTATCACCGGGATTCCATCGTCTCCACACGCCTTATGGGGGTCGAGTTTTGAAATTACTCTGGATACTACTGTCGGGGTAATATATATGTCGTGCAGTTTGGCCTCAGTTCTAATAGGGAAGTTGGGTGGGTGTACTCCGGACGAGTCGAATGTGGAGTTGGATGAGAATCTGTGGGCAAAGCACTCAGCTTTGTCCGCAGATGACGTGAGAACCTCAAATCCATGGATTAAAGGCGGTATTGAGTATTTCCTATTGTTGAGCACTCGTTTACAAATCCTCCAATAGTCCTTGGAGCCAAACTTGCGGTCAGCTATGTGCTGTCGCATTCTCTCAGCAAACAACTGTTTGGCGTCATTTAGCGTTCTCTTGCACTCATTGTGAGCAGATATGAACAGGTGCCTATTGTGATCAGTTGACTGTCTCCAGAATAGACAGAAGTAATGGTTCCTGTGGGCAATGGTGGCTGAGCAGGCCAGAGAGAACCACGGAGAGGAATGAGGTTTTAAGCAATACTTTCTGGTGGGTATGAAGGCATCAATGCCAGCTTTCACCCATGACGAGACCTCAGAGGCACAGTCATCAACTGATAGGTCGAACACTTTTCCCCAAGGGACGTCGCAGAAGAAATCACGAAAGGCATCCCAGTCAGCTTTTTGGTAGAGGTAGGAGGTCCTATAGGTAGGGGGCTCCTGGGGGGAGTGAGATTGGAAAGAAATACTGAGAGAGACTACAGCGTGGTCGGAGTTGCCGAGAAGGCAAAGCTGCGAGACTTGACAGGTGTCAGGTGCAGAGGTGAAACATATATCTAGCAGTGAGGAATGACCCGAGGGAGTGCTTGGGAAGCGAGTGGGGAAGTCCACCACTTGCGTAAGGGATTGGGAAATAGCAAAGTTCATGGTGTGAATGCCCGCTGGATCAGTAGTGGCGTTTTCAAGCCACTCAGAGTGATGGGCATTGAGGTCTCCAAATACAAATATGTGGGCGAATGGGTGATAGGAAATAGCCTTATCTATGCCGTCAGCAATGCTATCTAGTAGGGAGCAGTCAGGAGAGGAGGGAGAACGGTAAAGAAAGAATAGGTAACTAACCGAACTGAGGAGAGACAGACGGAGACATATGTATTGGTGGTCAGTAGATTCGAGTGAAGTCACCCTAGCTATGGGGAGGTGTTCACTGACATAGACACCCAGCCCATGCATGTGGACAGTGGAATCCTTCCTTAAAAGGGGAAGATAACCAGGGATGAAGAGGTCAGAGGAGGGAATAGCTGAGTTGAGGTTAGTTTCGCAGAGCGCAAGGATGTTAGGGGACTTTTCATGCAGGAATGCTTCTACACTAGGAAAGTTAGTATGAATGCCCCGGATATTAGTGAAGGAAAGGTTAATGGGTTTAGGTGGTTTGGATTTAACTGGTTTAGGGTCATTTCTGATTTGTTTAGTCATGATTCTGTTTGTAGAAAGGGACCTAGGGTAGAGGATACAGGCGGTCATTATCCACGATTTGTGCTGGGAGGGAAACTGGCTAGGGCTGCAACAAGGTGTGGCCTCGGGGTTGCCCACCGAAAGTGCTTGCAGGGACACCTATCCATGCGCGACATGGCACTACAAGAACCCCGATATTATACAACTGTTGATCAGAGCAGCTGTTCTCGAAACTAAGCAAGAGTTAGGGCTCCTAAGTACCAATCAGAAGCAGCAACCAGCAAACTGCCAACCCGGTACCCTCACAGTGAAGAGCTGTTGCCACCAACCGGCCAGATTTCAGGAAACTCACGGAAGCACCAATACCAAGGTCTGAAGAGAGAGAAGAGAAAGCCGGAAACTACATCCTAAACAGGAAACAAGGGGCAAGCCTCTACTCCAGTTTAATAGACGTGGGAGGAGTATAGACCGGGCGATAGTGTGACCTATCTACTCCTATTTAAAAAAAAAAAAAAAGAAAGAAAGAAAGAAAAACACAAAACACAAACTTCCAAAAGTGGAGAGTTAACTAAGTTTTAACTTACAAAATCTAGAATTGAGCCACCACCTACCGGTTTCACACGAACGGTTCTTCAGGTAATCCTTGCCGGGTTAGAAGACGGTTTATTACTGTTAGTTAGCACTATTTTCAGATATTTAGTCTGTTTTTATTAGTGTTGACTTACTGTGATTAAGTTCATTATTATATATATATATATATATATATATATATATATATATATATATACATACACACTAGCATGCATATACACTGCTTATATACAACACGTTAAAATTTACCTTCTCTGATTCTATATGCCTCTGGCTTAGGGGTAGCAACTCCGACCGACACCAAATCAGTTGAGTTTTGATCCCGGCCATAAGCAAGTGGATGTGTCTATCTACACTGATGATCTGTGATACAACAAAACAGGCTTGTAGACAGATGACTAATATATATATATATATAAATCATGTATACATACTCAAACATGTATACCCATTAATGTAATGTTTATAGTAATTAATTTAGTCTTTATTTTTATAGTAATAAATTTAGTCTTGCTTTGCTGTGATAATTTCCTATAATCTAATGGTAAAGCAGGCTTGGCTTGAAAGTGCTTTCCCAGATTAAAAAGAAATACAGGTTTGATTCCTGTTGGAAAATTTATATTCTTTTGAAAGATCTTCAATCATGTCAGTAGACATTAATTTTACTGTTTAACAAACAAAAAAAAAGTTGTGTCTATTCAAATATGTACTTACTAAATATAATGTTTATAGCAATAAAGACTTATCTGTGTGAGACAAACATTTAGATAAACTGGGTTATGACAAATGTGATAATGGTATTGTTTTTGCTATATTATCAGGAGTTAATTTCTATAAATTCTCTCACAGAAAGATTTCTCTTGGAGTTTCTGGGATTATTCATAAAATTATGATGGTATTTTTTTTTTTTATTGGATTGGTCGATTCATTTCCCATGGCTTATCAACTCCTTGCAGGTTATTTAAAGTCAAAAAATATTTTTAGATTGTAAGAATATTTTAGTGATACAAGTTTTACTAATTAATCCATAGCTGGGAGAAGAAGAAGTGGTTTCATACTTTTCTCAAGGGTATTTGCATGTAAGTGAATATAACGAACCCAACTAAATTAGAACTCTGCTCTCCAATTAACTATTCTGAGCCATTATCCATTACACCACCCATATTTCCAAGATTACAGCACCTGATACTGCTAACTGGTGACCCATCTAGGTACTGACCAAACTTGATGTTGCTTAACTTCAATGATAATCATGTTTTTGTCATAATTATTAACTATCATTATCATGATGGGTGCTTTTTGTCATGCATTTGACTTAGCAACAACATTTGTGATTTTTTTCTTTTAGATTATCTTTTTGGTGGGAGAAGATGGGGATTCATTTTGTGAGACAAATCTGTTGCTAGGAGCCCCTGCACAGAGAGTCACTTTTTTATTTTTATTTTTTTATTTCTTAGCATTTACATCTGACCAACAAGTTTTGATGTAAGATGTATCAGGAAGAGAGCTAGTTTAAAGCAGAGTATAACAGCTCCTCCAAGTTCAAGGTGAGGAATGGCATTAAATAGGGTTGTGTCCTGGCCCCAACTCTCTTTGTCAATTATTTTTACTGCCCTCCTATAACATGCTTTTGATTAGGAGCAAGAATGGAGTTTACCTTAAAACCAGGTTCAATGGATTTCATTTCAATTTGAAAAGAGTGAAGTCGAAACAACTGGTGACTAAAGTGTTGATTAGAGAATTAACATGCTTTTGATTGGGAACAAGAATGGAGTTTACCTTAAAACCAGGTTCAATGGATTTCATTTCAATTTGAAAAGAGTGAAGTCGAAACAACTGGCGACTAAAGTGTTGATTAGAGATTTAACATGCTTTTGATTGGGAACGAGAATGGAGTTTACCTTAAAACCAGGTTCAATGGATTTCATTTCAATTTGAAAAGAGTGAAGTCGAAACAACTGGCGACTAAAGTGTTGATTAGAGAATTAACATGCTTTTGATTGGGAACGAGAATGGAGCTTACCTTAAAACCAGGTTCAATGGATTTCATTTCAATTTGAAAAGAGTGAAGTCAAAACAACTGATAACTAGTGTTGATTAGAGAATTACTTTTCACTGATGTAGCTGTGATAGTAGCGCACAATAAAAAATCAAGCTTCAATAACTAGTCAATCGTCTAGCAGAAGCATAAGATCTCTTTAGGTTGACAAGTTTCAAGAAAACTGAAGTAATAAGACAAGGGACAAACTCACCGCTATAGATAAAACTTGGTGGTGTATCTCTGAAAGCAGCAGTTAAGTTTTTTTTACTTGGATTGATCATAATATTGACCCTATCTATGGATAAAGAATTGACAAGCAGAACAGGAAAAGCCACAGCTGCATTCAAGACACTTATGAAAAGAACATGGGAAAATGATAAAAGTAAAAACCAATTTACCAAACATGTGTCCTCTCATGGGAGTGAGACAAGGACCTTGTATGCAGGTCAGAAGAGGAGCTTAGATAGTTTTCTCATGAGATGTTTAAGAAATATTTTTTAAAATTAAATGACAAGATAGGATCATGAATACAGAAATTCTCAAAAGAGTTGATATTCAGTCATTATATCTCATCCTTTGGTCTTGGCATCTCAGGTGGCTTGTGCACATTGCACACATGGATAACCTCCATCATGTTTCTGTTTTGCTGGAGATAAGGACTGTAAAAATGTTGCATAACTTTACTTTTCTAGCACTTTCAGCAAATTCACTGGTCATTTTCAAGGATGTTATTTTTTTGTAAATGGCTAGTGAAGTGGCTGAAAGCTCTTGGAAAGTTAAATTTTTTTTCCACTTTATACTCACTCCTTAGCTTTTTTCTTTTTTGCTTCCTCTTTTCTTTCCATTGTGGCCATTTATTTTTATTTTTTCTGTGAACATTGTATGCTGGTCAAGGGAGGAGGTTAAATAGTTTTCTCATGAGATGTTTAAGAAATGTATTTAAAAATTAAATGACAAGATAGGTTCATGAATACGAAAATTCTCAAAAGAGCTGACTTCATTATATCTCATCCTTTGGTCTTAGCATCTCAGGTGGCTTGGACACATTGCACGCATGGATAATCCCAGAATTCCCAAGCCGATACGTACATGCAATATTGGACGACCTAAGCTTAGATAATTTTCACACGAGATGTTTAAGAAATATTTTTTTAAATTAAATGACAAGATAGGGTCACCGATACAGAAGTGCTCAAAAGAGCTGGTATTCAGTCATTATATCTCATCCTTTGGTCTTGGCATCTCAGGTGGCTTGGACACATTGCACACATGGATAACCTCCATCATGTTTCTGTTTTGCTGGAGATAAGGACTGTAAAAATGTTGCATAACTTTACTTTTCTAGCACTTTCAGCAAATTCACTGGTCATTTTCAAGGATGTTATTTTTTTGTAAATGGCTAGTGAAGTGGCTGAAAGCTCTTGGAAAGTTAAATTTTTTTTTCCACTTTACACTCACTCCTTAGCTTTTTTCTTTTTTGTTTCCTCTTTTCTTTCCATTGTGGCCATTTATTTTTATTTTTTCTGTGAACATTGTATGCTGGTCAAGGGAGGAGGTTAAATAGTTTTCTCATGAGATGTTTAAGAAATGTATTTAAAAATTAAATGACAAGATAAGTTCATGAATACAAAAATTCTCAAAAGAGCTGACTTCATTATATCTCATCCTTTGGTCTTAGCATCTCAGGTGGCTTGGACACATTGCACGCATGGATAATCCCAGAATTCCCAAGCCGATACGTACATGCAATATTGGACGACCTAAGCTTAGATAATTTTCACACGAGATGTTTAAGAAATATTTTTTTAAATTAAATTACAAGATAGGGTCACCGATACAGAAGTGCTCAAAAGAGCTGGTATTCAGTCATTATATCTCATCCTTTGGTCTTGGCATCTCAGGTGGCTTGTGCACATTGCACACATGGATAACCCCAGAATTCCCAAGCCGATACGTACATGGAATGTTGGACAACCTGTAGTTAAAGAGTAAATTTCTGTTTGGTTTCGATTCCACCACTCGCTTCACTTGTGGGTTTGAAGCTTCCAGACAAATATAAACAGAGTCTTAACTCAATGCTCTCTCTCTCAGTTGCGCATGTCACCAGGGTCCCAACAAAATCTGCCAGCCATTGTCTCAGACCCTTTTTATAGACAGAAACCATTGCCGACACACCAATAATCACCATCGGTCTCATTCTCACTCAGCATAAAATGACAGGTCGCAGAATATTCCTTTCTTTGACCAAACTTGCAAGGACACAGCTGACGAGACGACAAACTCTCTGGTGTGGGTTTTACGCATGCATTCATCACTACACAGCAGCCCGACAAGCAAAACACCTTGGACGCTTTGGCTCTGGTAAGTGTGAATGTTTATCGTCACACAACCTAAGCTTCATTTCAAGGACCAGTGTAAAACATCCATGATGGAATTTTCTATCAATGTTGCAAACTGGGATGTGGTATGCGGTTGCCTATGATTAAGTGGGGGTGGAGAGCTGCTGCTTTTGTGTGAGCAAATAGATATGAAGAGAATAGAGTCTGGCATGCTGTAAAAGCTAAGCAAAGATGCAAATGTCCAATGGTGGATGACTCAACAGTATTTTTCTACTGTGATCATTGTCAAAAACTGTGCCAATCATGCAGTGGTTGTTTTAGACATGAATGACACTGTGTTTTAAAAGAACTTATTTTCCACTGCCAACTGTTGCCATCAATGAAAAAGCCGAAGGATAACAGCTCTTTCCAGTCTCAATCAGATTCATGGATAGTAAGTGGACAGAAGAAGAAACAATGAATGTATTTATACAGATTAGATGTTTATTTGTACTGTGTTGATATTAGTGCATGATGAAGTTTTTAAAGTCTGTTGGTAGTTTTTCCACATGTTTGTATTTTGGGAATTTGTTTTGCTGTATTTTGGGGTAGTGAGTGGGGTAAATTTTTGTTTTGTTCCCCGAAGCCCTTTACCCCTTCAAATCTTTCCAAAACATCCCTATTTCCGATATAATGTATATGCTGAACTCAAATCAGTAATTGTTTATTGAAGAAACTTACCTTTTCATTTTATCGAGAAGAAAAATATGGAACTTCTTGTCGCTGTTTCTCTCACCCCGTAACCACGGTTCAAAAATGTTATTCACTGCTGACTGAAATCACGCATAGTTTTACAATTTCTCTGTCTTTTTACTTCCATTTTGCGATTAATGCGCAGAAAATGAGTTCCGAAACACAACTCGGAGTAATTTCTGCCAAAGAAGTAAATAGAATGAATCCAGTATCCTATGCCTCAGGTCATTCAGCGGTGAATCAGTAATAAGAACAGTGGTAAGGGGTGAGATATAGTGCGATTTATTTCTGGTTGATAACATGAAAAAAGGTATGTTTCTTCTTTAAACAATTATCGATTTGAGTTCAGCATATACATTTGCACGGAATTAAGGATGTATTGGAAAGATTTGAAGGGGTAAAGGCCTTCGAGGAGCAAAACAAAAATTTACCATGAGTGGTTTCATCAGATCTGGAGTCTTGTGTCTTTATATACAGCCCAAGATGGAAGTAAAGGTGGCTAATTGAAAATTCTGCAAACACAGACTGGGAAGTTTGTGTAGTGCAGATGATTTGGTTTCGGTACAAGGCTATGAGCACAATAGAACTGTCAGTTTTGCCATTTTCTTTTTTCATCTGAAGTACCATATCATTTGTGTTGGTGACATAAAAATTACCAAGGTAAATGCAGTGCATGGGCTGTAGTTGATTGCGGAGTAGAATTTGGTCTTCAAAATTTATTGAATCCTTGTAGAGGACCTCATGTAGTTTTGTATCTATTCTGTGGTCAGTTTTGTTGTCTGCCAGGTCAATGCATTAGTGGTAGTTTAAGCAAAGTAATATTAACATTCGAATTACAGTTGAATTCATTGAACTCACTTACATGCAAATACCCTTGGAAAAGGTGTTAATCTTTCTCTTCCCTCCAGTTATGGGTTAAATAATAGGACAGATTGGGTTCTATAGCCTTGGCTGGCAACCAGTCTACCGCAGAAAGCAATGGCAACCAACTGTGGGATAATCTTCTCTGCCCAGTCAGTCATGTCTCGAGAGAGACATGATCGCCCAAATGTATGGTCTTCAGCAAACGAAGGAGCCCAAAATGCCAATTACAGGTTGGGGATACTAAAATCAAGCAAATACAAAAACTTAAGTACTTGGAAAGTGTTCTAACAGAAGACAGAAAGTGCAACCCAGAGATCCAAAGGTGAATTGAAATAGAAGCTGGGCAGAGTATTAAGAGACAGGAAAATTTTGCTAGAAACAAAGAAGAGTACTGGATTGCTACGTGATGTCTCTCCTTCAATATAGCAGTTAATGCTGGACAATATCATCAAAGATAAAGGAAAAACTTGAAGCAACCAAAATGTGGTTCTACAGAAGGATGCTGCAAATACCATGGATCGAGCATGTGAGCAATGATAAGGTTTTAGAAAAGATTGAAACAAAAAGGAAATTAATACTGAGCATCAGAAAGAGACAGCTGAAGTTCTTGGGACATGTAATGAGGAAAAGAAGGCTTGGAGAATCTGAGACTCACAGGTCAGATAGAGTGAAAAAGAGACAGAGGAAAGCAGCAGATAACATATTTAAAGGGCCTGAACAGATGGATGGCAGAGCAGGGTTTGGGTGGGGTAACAGGAGAAAGCATGTTAAGAGCTACCAAGGATAGGGAGACATGGAAAACCATGATCGCTTATGTTGTGAAGGGACATGGCACATAGAAGAAGAAGAATAGGAACAGGGAAGTTCAGTTTCCTCCCTTAAAAAAACATCAAAAGTCTGAGGTCATAATTCCAAGAGTCAAAAATTAATCTTGCAAGTTTCACATCGGAAAATACTGATGGTATTAACCAAAAGGATAAAGAAAAATTACATCACAACTTGTAACATACCACTGCTTCTTTAACCACAAAGAGCTAAAACAATCCTGTGGTCCAAAGTAGCATTCTTTTATTGGGGTGACAAAAGTTGTTATCAGTTGAAACCATGGCCATATCTGACTACCGGACACAGGTCTGGGCTGATCCGAGCAATCATAGTGAAAATCTGGGCAAGGGAAAATGTCTTCGTCAGAAATCAAAGTAAACAATTCACAAAGAAAGAAAGAAAGAAAAAATGAAGAAAACATCTGAATGAACACAGTAAAAATCTGTTTATTAATTTGGGGATAAAAGACTGGTTATACTTAGAAAGTCCAAACCCAATTCCCTGCTTTCATTCACGTTCTGTGCCTAATTTCCATTGGAATCATAATTTCTGGAAACAGATGACACTATCACATTGTCAACTAATAAATCCAGGCAATTTTCTCTGTGCCCGGTGTTTTTTTAGCATCAGCTACGGCCCTGGTTGAAACTAATAGAAAAGCACAAACAACCATATTTCAAGGCCTACTAAAATCACACTGATCATGATTTTAACTCTTTTTCTATGCATTAAAACAAAGAACACAAATTCTTTTTCAAGGTCAAACTTAGTTTATCTTCATTGTCACCACAGACCATGATTTTTTTGTATTAATCAAATTTTCTTGGCACAAAATAAAAGCAATTTCAGTAATTGCATATTTACTAGTCATGTAGAGAATCAGGACAATATCTAAATTCTTACAATATTTACATTATTCGGATTATTGTCCTCATCTTTGTTGCCATTTCTACGACATTTCAGCCGTTGTACACTCCAGCCTTTTTCAGGTGCTAACAATTTCGAACCTGAACCCTTTAAAACAATCACTGGAGTATATCATTCTCATCCCTTCCATACAGCCTTTTTTAATAGGCATAACTAATGAGTTATCTCCCTCTAATCCTCTAAGTTACTTATTCACCACTGCTGTAGCCTGGTACTGAACTGACAACTCTTTGGGTCAAGTCACAAGAACTAACCAACGTCTATATCCACTTAAGGACACATGGATATAGACGTTATAGTTAAAAATTTGTTGTAATTAAAAATCCTTAAAAATTGTTTTTTTCTTAATATACAAATGACGATCTACAGGTTAAGGGACATAATCCATTAACTTTTAAAATGAAGTTATTTCCCTTATATTTTACCTATTTAGGGAAAAAGTTTCCCTTTATTGTTTTGTTTTTAACTATCGAAAACAATTGCTGCTAAATGAAATAAACTTCTCTATTATATTCTAATTTATATTAGACACACTTGTTTAGTATTTATGTGAGTAAAAACTGAAGTTACAGTAAACAAATAGAATTTAATAAAGCTTAAATAAAAAGATCCAGCATGAAAAATACAAGGGAAGTAAGTTTTTTTGGGTTTTTTTTCTTAATCATCTCACCCCAAGCACGGCAGTAACATCACTGATGTGCAGGGGGCTACGTAAGAGTGAAAAGAAGCCGGAAACCATATCCTAAACAGGGAACAAGGGATGAGCCTCTTAACCTGTTCAATAAACGTGGGTGGAGTGTGAACCGGGCGATAGATAGATCTATCTACTTCAATTAAGTATTAAGAAGAAATGTAGTGTAATTGAAGCAGTCTACTGGTCCAGTGAGACTCCAAAAAACAACATTTCCAGCATAACTGCATCAGCCAGCACTATCCCAATAACTGATGCACTAATAATTTCAGAAAAGAGCACATCTTGGGTGTAATCAGTAAGCGTTCAGTAATGTTTGATAGAACCATACAAAATATCTTTGTTTTGCAGCTATTCAGAATTATTTGAATTTGTGACAATTTGCTACAACTTCAGGAAATATTAAATAGAAAAATGTACTTACCTCATACAACATCAGATGATTGGCCTTGATCTTGTACAAAGTCTCTTGTGACGTTTTGCTGTTTTTTAAAGTCTATTAAGTATTAACAATACTATCACACCACGCAAGGTAAAGAGAAGGAGTGGTTAGACATAGGGAATGTCAGGAGGAAGGTGACAGATGAGTAAGGATAGCGAGGATGAGGGTTGGGCAGATGGGAAGAGTGTTTGATAGAATGGGAGCAGGTTAGTGTGTTAGGAGGTGTCTATTGACTTTACATTTAAACTCCTGGAGATTGTAGCCGTCGGGGAAGCAATCATGTGGAAGAGAAGTGGAGGAAAATAGTGAAACACCTGTGAGGACTGAACCTTTGGTTGGTTAGCAAATTATTTTAAATTTTTAAATAGATCATTCTTGTCGGAATTTTGTTAGCTGAAGAAGCCATTTTTAATCTTTGTTCTTTACATTGATTTCTTCAGAATGATTTCCTTGTTTGTTTCTCAATCTATCTTCCAACTTTCTTCAGATGTTTATTATGTCCTACTGTACAGTACCCCTCACCAAAACTTGTATAAACTCCTTTTCACATATTTTGTAAAAACTTGCAATGTCACTGGATAAAAATTACTACTTAATTATCATAGGACAATTGACCAATCGCAGCTTGGGGACAATTTATCTATCGTTTTGTTTTTACTAGTCAAATTTTGTGCAGTTTCTTGCAAGTTAGGCTTCAGCCAGCTTTCTAAATTTTTCTAAAGCTCACAATCTGATTGGTTAATTTACTTCTAAGAAAAAAAAAAAAGTTTCTGCACGAAACTTAATTTTCCCGCCAAGGCATTTTGATCTACTTTTGCCACTATTTAAAGAAGAAACCCAGCGACAATTTCAGTTCAGCCAGGAAGCAGATGCCCATGCACATCCAAGTAATAGATAAAATAAGAATCACCCTATTCATTCACTATGAAGATGGAAACTTGAATCCTCAAGTGAGAAATTTACTTTCCAACTCTATTTGCCAAAACTGTATTCAACAAACTCTTCTTCATTTAAAATATTCACAGAACTATTCAATGCTAATTGTTGTAAATTACATCTTGAACAGTCCAACAAAATATCTTTACTGGATATTATAACCTATTTTCATTTCAGCAAAATATTGCAATATATATTCTAAACATGACATCACAATTTGTGCATTACATATTTTTTACTTTGACTCACATTTGTGAACTTTTTAAATCAACATTTTTAATCTCCTCAAACATTGATGGCAACTGATGTGTATAATTCTTGCAAATATATTAATATTTGTTACTATAATAAATTTGTTTGTTTCCTCAATTGACTTCAAATTTAAAAAAGAAAATGTGTATAGAGTTATACATGCAGTGTAATACCACCTCACTGCAATTTCAATTAATTCTCAAGGAGCAACCACATCAACCTTCATAAGCATTATGTCCAGATTATGTGTGTGTTCTTTAAACTGGATTTTTCTAATTTCCATTCTGACTTTGATGGTGTAGTGGAGGGAAATGGATAATGTTTCTTTGAGTTGGCTATGCGTCAGATTTAACCGAACTCCCTACAGCTTACAAGTTTATGCAGAGTTATAATCATCAGAATTATCAGAGTGTTTTCATCAGAAGGTTGGTTGTCAGCAAGATGGAATAGTGTGGAATAGTGAAAGAATAAAATATACATTTTTCATGTTAAAATAGAAATTTATTAAAGAAGGAATAACAAGAATTCATAGAAATTAAGGTTCAATGTGAAAATTAAAGGTATCAAGAGTTCGTACAAAATGTTCGTAGTAGTAATTGTTGAAAGAGATAAGGAGAAAGAGGACAATGTACAAGTCACCTGAAGTTGAAGTTACATTTTAGATGTTTTGTCTTGTGGCTCCCATCTGACTCTCTGACTGACGCTGATGAAGTCCTTTTATTGTAATCTAAATTTTTCGATCTTACTTGCAAAGTCCTTTTTCTTCTTGCAAGTCGCTCCCATTGGTCAAAATCATTTTAACGCCTACTTGCAAAATCTGGTTTCGACTTAAGCACATGGTTAATCTTTTTTCTGGTTGGAAAGACCAGGATTTCACACATCATTGTGAATTTTTATAAAAGTGAAGAAGTTTGATTTTAATTAATTTCTTATCTGCTACAATGGTACTGTGGTTAATATGAAATAAAAATAAATCTTTTCCTCACTATTTTCAAATTCACAAGCCTGTGTAAAATTTATTTCAACCAATAGAAAAAAGGATTGGCTCCAGGCTGAAGAAAAGACCAAGACAAAGTTTAGTAAGCATATGTGAAAATTTACTCTAAACAATGAAAATAGAAGCAGCTTACAAACTGAAAAAAGTAACAAGCCAATGTCAAATCACTTTCCGAGAGATATATATATATATAAGCAGAGAAAGTTGAATCAAGCAAGAAAGAACAGAAGAGAAAGGCAGAGTCTCACACATCTGAATAATGCTGGCATCAAATTACATGCTGATACATTATCAGCCTCTAATGAGAGCTGGAGAATTTCAAATAACTCTAATCAACTCCAAAGTTAAGTACCTTAAAATATATCTTTTTATTCATGTTTAATACAACTGCATAATTTATGAGAGAAACAAACTCTCAATTTGTTTTAAACATTTTGGAAATTTACTTTGTGTCCAATGATTTAATATGAACATTTTCTCTTCTGAAAATTCTTAGAAACTGCAACCTTTAATGTTGATTACTTGTCTTGAAACAAACTACTGACAACTTCAAATGTGTAAATTCTTTATCTTCTTTCATTAAAAATACATGTTTCCTCGTCATTATCCTTACATACTTCACTGCTGACTGACGACATGCAAGGAAACTAAACACACATCTATTCTTACAGCCTTCACATAAGTAAAGATGTTTAATGATGAAATGGACATGAATCAAGCATCCACAGAGGCCAGCAAATTGATATAAACAATCCATGAAACCACCCATGAGGAAACCATCCATTGGAGAAATGATGCCTTTTGACCACTTATTTTTTTTTTTTTTTTTGCAGTGTTGAAGTTTGGTCTTCACTGAGATCTCTGCCTCTATGGTTGTTATCTACTAATGCAGATTTAATAGCAATCATGTCAGTTTTGCCATTTTTCTGCATAATAAAATGCTTATCAGCTCTCTTTATTACTTTATAAAGTCCTTGGCATGTAGGATACAAACATGTATTTACTGCCAAAAAGAAACCTTGTACAAAGGATGATGTATCTCTTTATTGTATTGATTAGCAAAGCAAATTCCTGTAGAATAGAACTGGATTTGTTTACCTCTAACGTGAACATTGTCACAAAAAATTAAATAATAAAATTTTTCACATATTAAGTAAACTAGAAGTATAGCCCGGCGTTGCTTGGGTGTAATGAAAGCTTTAAAACTAATCCATGGTACTGGAGCTCAGACTCTTTGGATGTTAGCACGAAAGACTAAAAAGCAATAGTCATTTCCAGTTAAAGTGAAACCGTAGACTGAAAGAAAAATGAATGGATGTAAGTCAAATTTTGATTTCCTGGTATCACTATCAAATAAGATTTTTTTGTCGTAAACTGAATTTCGAAGGCTAAATAAGTCCTCTGAGTAAATGGTATCATGGCTGAGACTAAGAACTACAATTATACCTACTTAGAGCCAAACCCAAAGCAAAATCTAAAATAAAAGGACTAAAAAAAATACAGACATACAGGCAGATAAACAGACACACACAAACATCTTGCCTTTTATACATATATATATATATATAAAAAAAAAAATTTAAAAAATTTAAAAAAAAAAAAATCGATTTTCTTCTCTATTGTAAGAACTGCAACCTTGAAACTTCTGAATATCGTTTCTTATGTCTTTGTCTATGAATGTATCAAATTTAATTAAAATTAGACCATTCCTTCTATAACCCGATTTTTTCAATTATCGATTTTCAGTATTTATCGGAGGTACCTTGACACAAAACCTCGCTAAGAACACTTGCAGATGCTGATAGTGCAACTGTGTAAAAGTTCAAGAAAATCAGTTCAGCCATTTCGGAGTCTATAGGTAATGGGGACACACACAAAGTTCCATTTATAAATATTAAGTAAATATGTATCATAAATAAAGAGAAAAAGAACTATTTAAAGAGTGAGAGTAAGAATCACACTTTATGTGTTTGACATTTAAAGCAAAACATTCTCTAATGGAATGTTTACTAAGTTAGCATTGAATTTTTTTTTTTGTAATCATTTTACCCCAAGAAAGGCATTAACACCACTGATGTGCAGGGGATTACATAAGAGAGTTGAAGTATTAGGCAGGAGGAGAGTGAAAACAAAGATGAACTAGCTACAGTGGGTGAAAGAGAAAGGGCCAAAGAAGAATGTGAACACAGGAGTGAAGACTGTTGTGAAGAAAGGAAAAGAACAAGATACACAGGGTGATGTAGAAAGGGCTGAAGTTAAGTGTATAAGAGATGGGAATTGACTTTGCATTTAAATTCCTGGAGGTTGTAGCCGTCAGATAAGCAAGTATATTGGAGGGAGTTCCACAGGCAGGAAGTGCGAGAAAAGAAGCTGCTGGAATAGAATTGTCACCTGCATTTGGTTGATCTAACGGTAAAGGGGTGAGACCTTGTTGCCAGTCTAGTTGCCTAAGTAAATTCTTGAAGAGGGGGCACCAGTGAATAAGGTATTTTAAATTTTTATTAGTGAAAGATAAGAATAAACTATGAATTCTGAATTCAACTGTTTACATAACTTGCAAAGCTTTCAAAAAAGGCCTAAATTTTTTTTTTTTTTTTTTCTAGTGGGGTTGCAAATTTTTGTCAACTAGAAAATCATGTAACCCTTGTAAATCAAACATTTTAATACTTTTCACAAATTAAATCATCAGCTGATTATAACCGTTCATTTTTATGCTATTGCTAATTGTTTAGCTTCTTTGGTTGGTAAACACATGCACCAAAAATTGTAAAATAGCAATTGTTCTCCAATTTTAGTAGCATTTAACTATAAAACTATAGAAAATATAAATAAGATAAAGATTTATATTAGACTTTAGTACTACCAAATATCAATTTGGTATTTTCTTAGAATGCAAAGTTATAAAGCGCCAAAGTTGGCAAATTGTACTCTTTTGAAATCAGAAAAAATTGACACCAAATTTCAAGAGTCCATAACTCCTAAACTAAGAGATTAAGGAGGCTAAGGGTGCTTTAGTTTTTCATAGGTTGTGGGTACAACATACTAAAATTTCATCAAAATCTGACATGGTACCTATGAAACTTAGTTAAATGTTAAATACAGAGTTGAAGATTTTAGCCAAGATCTCAGCCAACTGTTTTCAAGTTATCCTGTCTAGTTGATCAGACTTGTGCTGTAGAGGGTAAGACTATTCAGGACAAACTTCACTTGGTACACTTTTTTATTTTTATTTTCTTTTTATAATCATATCACCCCAAGCAAGGCATTTTACTGCTACTGTTTTGCAAGGGGTTGCATAGGAGGAAAGTTATGAGAAAGTGTGTCAGGTTATAGGGGTCAGGAAGTGGGTAAGAGAAGAATGAGAATACTGATGAGAGTGGAGTGGATGGAGAAGGAAGCATGAGAGAAAAGATGCAGGTTAGTGAGATAGGAGATGACTATTGACTTTACATTTAAATTCTTGGAGATTGTAGCTGTCAGGAAAGCAAGTAAGAGGAGAGGAATTCCACAGGAGGGAAGTGCGAGAAAAGAAGCTGATGGAATAGAATTTGCATTTACAATTTATTGGTTTCACAGTAAAAGGGTGGGACCTAGTTGCTAATCTTGTGGCTCGAGTAAACTTATATATAGGAGGCACCAGTGAGCTAAGTTCATCGGAGCAGAAGTCAACAGTGAATCTGTGCTGATCAATTTAAATCAGTCCAAGTTATTTGATAAGGTTAACCATTAGCCTCCAGTTTCAGGCCATACTTTAGCACTTGGATTCCACTTCTGTACATGTCTCTTGGCACACTGGTAGAAGTGAATAGTATATAATTAGAGCCTTTCGTGTCTCATTCCATTTGTCAATTTTATCTGCTTTCACTTTATATCCTTGTGTTGAAGCCTTTCCTTTAAAAGTTAAAGATGAATCTGGTCCTATACAGAATCTCCTTACCTGCTGCTACCATCTCAGCCAGGTACACTGCCTATGCTGATGACATTTTGGTTCTTGTGTTGAGCAGAGCAGAGATTGATGAAGAGCTCAGAGGGCACGAAACTGTGACAAGGGCCAAGATCAACCACATTAAGTCTGTTGGCTTGCAGTTGGACGCATGGAAGAGTTTTTCTTCCTGGGTTTTTTCTCAGGACAGAAAGGCTGGTCAAGATACTCACTGCCTGCTTCAGTCCTGATCTCCTGTTGGTTTACTTTATAGTATATTAACCCCAATGGATTACTTAATAATGACAAGATTATTACAGTAGGGTCATATGAATAGAACATGTATTCGTTGTAAGAAATCAGTTTGTAGATCAGGTTTCATTGATGTATTTTTGTAAAGAAGGTTTTGTCAAGATACAGGTTTAATGCTGACATGTATTTTTTTTCAAAAACATATTGCTGGTAATGTTTTTTTTCCTTTAAAAATGTATTGCTGGTCGCACTTTCTTCTTCAAAAAAGTATTGATGGAATTTTTACAACAAAAATCTATTTTTAAACTTTCATAGCACTTTGACCTCAGTTTGAGGGTTATCTATTTACTTATAGCTGGGACCCCTTAACAGGTGTTAGCACTCATGGTCAGGGTAGACCTGGGAACAACAGCAATTAAGAGGTGGTTCCATGCTCCTCGCAACCTCCCAATCAGAGGTCTTGCTGCTGGATTCAATTTATTGTCATACCCAGGACCATCTCCTGTTAGAAATTAATAAGGATGGGAGTAGGTTGAGGCCACAGTTTGCTTATGGTCCTGCAGGAATCTTTTCTTAAAAGGAAAAGGGGAAAGGGGAAAGGGGAAATATGTGCATTGCAGATCTACCCAACTCTCTGTACTTCCACTCCTGTATGCTGTATTAAGACAATCAGTTAGGGCGTTGTTCTCCTCTTTGTGAGAAGACAAGGCTTCCAAGGCATTGTTCACCTGGCTGGTGTTGTGAAGGGCCCTTAGGGTCAAGAAAATACTTAGTCCAGCAGGCTTGGGGCAATATGATTATTAAAAAAAAAATATGGATGGAATGGAATAGCTTGAAGCAAAGGAATGTTTTTGTTCTCAGAGAGTTTTAAACCATTAAGTCAGACAAAAAAAAAAAATATTCAGGAATCCCTTGATTAAATAATCTCAAAAATGACCTTACAATCTGTTATTAACTGGGGCAAGAAATGGCTTGTTAATCTTAATACCCCAAAAATGAAACTGCTCTTTTTTTAATCATCTGAGAGAATCTTTTTTTGCCTTCCATCAGCATGGTTGATCCTAACTTCCAAGAGAGTGACTCATTGTGCCTTCTTGGGTTAAATTTTTTCAAGGACATGCATTGGTGTGATTATATTAAATCAAGTTCTACATCTGATTCTAGGAAAGCTGGTTCACAATGTCTTGCTAGAATTTTTTTCTCAACAGAATTTATCTTACACATTAATAAGTTTATCATGCCTTGAATATTGCTGCCACACTTAGTCTAGTACTTTTGAATACAAAGAAATCTGCAATGTTACTGGTCCTGAATTGGCATCTCAGCTTCAGCCACTTTCCCGCCATTATAATACCTTCCCTGAGCCTTTTCTATAAATATTTTCATGGTGATTGTTGATGAGCTTTCCTCTTTGGTACCTAGACTTTAGGAATTTAAGTGCAATACTTGATTGGCTGCAAGGTATCATCATTTTACAGTTGAAATGTTTAGATGTAACCCTAATTTCTATGCTAACATTTCATTCTCTTGCACTTCTCACTTGTGGAACTCTCAACAGGCTTCTTGCTTTCCAATCAACTTTGATTTTCAAAAATTTAAATGCAATGTCAATTTTTATCTTCCATCTTCTTAATTCCTGTTCTTTTATTGTTCTCTATCCTTAATCTTTTGCTTTTCTCATATTCTCTCAAACTCATTAACCACTTACTTCTTTGTGGCTTTATTGCCTTGTTTGGAGTGAAATGATTAAAAATAAAATAAATGATTGCTTGTCAGTGAGATGTCATTAAGTAAACTTATGTACTATGTGATAATATACTGAGCCATTCTTCATATATTATGCAGGTTTTAACAAAACATCACATTATGACAATAAAAACGGGTATAATTAAAATAAAATCAAGTACAGAAAATTAACAACTACCATAGAGATTAAAAAAGATTAACCAGCTTTATGTCTCATTCATCAGAACTCAATTGAGGGAAATAAAATTACTGTGCAGACCGATTAGAAAAGTATACATTTTTATAGGTAGATCATATTAAGTCAACAGTCACTCCAATTTATTCTAGATCAGTATTTTAACCAGTCCATGAGAACTGATGCCCAATGAGTCAGCTCAACTCGTTGGATTTACAAGCCAAAGCAAGTCATGACCAGAGGTTGAAGTTGGACTCAGATCAGAGCAGTCCAACATCAAAATTTATTGTAAGTCCTGCCCAAAAAGTCTAGGTCTAACTCCACCCCTGACCAGTAGCTTGACTGAAAATGCAGTCAGGATATTTTAAGCTTCAGTCTGCAAATGAATAACATAAAACCAAAGAGAGCTGGAGAAGAAACAATCTTAGGTTAAATTAAAAATTATTTGATAATATGATCGTTTTACAATAAATATTTTTGGGGGCTTTTCATTCTTAAAATATTGTAAATAAATTTTATAATAGCTAACTTATGAGTCAAGTCATCATTCGACTTATATGATTTTTGTAGGTTAAAGTTTGACTTGGCTCAAACTGAGTCGAGTCTTGCATATCAGTGCCTGCAAATGAACAATTTAGAAAAATTACCATTACCAAATGGATGTGAATGCTAAAGCAGCAAAAGCAATTAAAAAATGCATAGTGTTTACAGGACTCTGCACATTTCTGTTCACACAACACAAAAATAACAATACTAATCATAATATATACAACTTATTAGTCATAACCAGCTGGTATTCTAACAACTGTAATATGAGAGACAAGGTTTTCAAATACAATAAAAAGGTCTGCCATTAAAAAAAGTAGAATTATTCAAATGTAAAATTAGTAAAGGAATTGATTATTTGTTTGACCAGTGTATCAACCACTGTGGGTCATTTAATGCTGAAATTGAATTTTTTTTCAGGAAAATTTCAAAATCTTTCAAGAGGTGAGGTTTTTTTAAATTGTTTTCAAAATATCACAAATTGTATAGTTTGGGAATATTTCAAAACATAAGTTGTGTGATTCAAAGTCTAAATTATTTTCTATAGAACTTGACAATGGTAAATGGAAAGAAAAGGTTAATGAATACAATGATGAAAATACTGAAAGAATGAAGATTTCTTTAAAAAAAAAAAAAAAGTTTCTCTAAAGCCAGAAAAACAAATTACGAAAAGGTGATATTATCACAAAAAGTCATGTGGTGATCTTTAGGCTGACAACTGATTAATGGCATCTCTTCCAAAGTACTGTATATCAAAATACAAATAAATAGGACAGACATCTGTAATCAAATTTGAGAATAAAGCTTCCTTGTGGTTGGAGAAATTAATAACTCTGACAGGGTTGGAGAAATGGTTGACTGACAAGCCATTTGGTAATTATCTGATGTCAAACAAGGCCGAGATAGAAAATTTTGTATAAGCAAAATTGAAAATAATAACTTAATTAATGACTCCAAGTTAAACCATGCCAAGCTGTCGAGAGCCAGATTGGTCAAAGGGTAGCCAAGATGGCAGGCACAGGTGAAATACTGAGGAAGGTGGAGAAATTGCCCACTGGGAAGTATTGGTGTAAAATGCCAATAAGAGAAGGAAGACGTTATCGGGGTGGATTGATACCTGTGATTGCTACCCATGGGAAAAGGAGATTTCCCAATCTGGAAATTTAATTTATTTTCAGAAACCAGACAACAAAAGAACTTTTGCTGGAAGATAGAGGAATCACTGACTTCCCCAACCATACACTGGTTTTAGATTGATTCTTTATATTTATTGAGATCTAAGTGGCCAAACGCAGTTGTTTTTGTAGATTCTGAGATAAAAGATTACTGTGTTGCTTGATATTACATGACTGTCTGCCTAAATAGAACCTTTGACATAAGCTTTGTGTCAGACTTAAGTGAACCAGTTGAAATGTAAAGCAATTGGACCGGATGTTTGCACTTTCACGACCAAAAAGCAAATGACCAAAAGTTGCCGCTGGCTCCGCGCAGATGTTCTGGTTGAAAACTAAAAATTAATTAAAAATTAAATTTCCAGTTTGCAAGCCTACGCAAATTTTATTTATCAGCCAATGGGAAGCTCAGAACCAAATACAAGTGTGAAATCCCAAATAAGCTGCTGTGATCCAAAAAGAAGATATAAAAAGCAGACACAGAAAGCATTGAAAGGCAGACCAACTCAAGGAGAAGAGAGTAATTAGTATCTCTCTTGACCGAAGTCAAGTGGCTTACTATGCTCACCTCCCTTACCTCTTTCCTTCTTCCCTGCCTCAAAAACTACTTACTGACCTAAGGAGCGAATACATCAAAGACATTTCTTACTTACACGCTCCCAAATTCCTAAGCATTAATTCTCTTTCAGCATTTTATTGCATGAACAGTTTAACCTCCGTTGGACCTATATTTCATGTATTACTTCAATTGTAAAAACATTAATTGATATATAAAATGTTATTTTTCTACTCAAATTGCCTTTCTTGATTTGTAATCTTTTTCTGACTTATAGTGGGCTATCTACAACAAGGCCAAATTCCGTTAACCTGCAACAAGTATACAACTACCCTTCACTAGAACAGACTCTCCACAACCAACAGAAAAGAAAAGATAAGCAACTCACTAAAGCATAAGAAATTGATAAATTCTAACATCAAGACTAACCAAACACTGTACAAAAGAATATATATAAAAGCTTTTAATTTTATAAAGTTATTTTTTTTTGTTTTCATCTTCATTTTGCCTAGACCAATCCAATATGACAATTCCTGAGAACAATTTGATCTTACCAGCCTTGTGCTTAAAACTGAACAATGTAGGATAGAGCAGAGTTTGAATTGAATTTCATTGATTAGCTGCAAAAGTTGATTATTCAGATGACTGGCCGAATGGAGGGCAACAGGAAGTATTTTATTTTCTTCACATATCTTATTTGAGCAGTAAGTACATTTTTGAAGAGCATTTTGTGCTTGGTAATATTTGCTATATATATTTTAGAACTTCTAGCATTCTATCAAGATCTGCTTGAGGGCACCTTCACATGGTGTAATGATTAGCAAGCTTGTCTCTTAGAGCATGTTACAACTGAGTAGTGAGTTTGATCTTCACTGGGTGCCTCATAATTTTGGCCTTGTGCTATAACTAAGTAGTGCTTAGAAAATATGTGTACTTCAGAGTGATATAATGGTTAGTAAGTTTGTCTTGCTAGAACCTATGACAACTAAGTAGTGAGTTTGATCCTCACTGGGTACCCCATACTTTCGGCTTTGTGCCACGTCTAAGTGGCACTTAAGTGAGAAATTGGCTGCAGGGGGTATGGTGAGGTATAGTTTCTGCCTTGTACATGCGTTTTCAATTCTTATTCTGCTGAGCACCGTCTTACAGTCATTCAATGGCTCTATATTCTCCTTTCTTATTGTCAGCTGATGTTCATGTAGTTTATTGTTTTGGGAATATGTCTCAAATTGTTTGCTATTGATGTGTTGCGTAATTTTGTTTTTGTAATCTGTATACGGGAGTTTGATGTTAATTATTTTCACTTTTGTTGTGTCTTTTGCTAGTGTGCCCACTTCATGATCTCCCTTGATGCTTATATGGTAAGGAATCCAAGCCAGTATGACTGTTTTGTACTTTAACTGCTGACGTGTTTCTAGGATTTCTTGAAGATATGATTTATGTTCTTTTCTTTAGTTGCTTTTAAACTAGACTGAATCTGAGAATATTATTATGGTACTTAAAATGATAGAAAATTCAGGAGATAGGAACTATCATTTTAAGTACCATTTTAATGGCTTGTAGTTCAGCTGTAAAGACAGATACAAACAAATCAGGCTCCCAAATAATGTAAATTTGTTTGTTTGTGGCTGCTGCGTCTATTCTATCTAGGATTTTTAATCCATCCATGTAGAATGGTCTATAGCCAAAATATTTGTCTTTTAATTCTTCGTACATACTTTAGTTGATTGACACAAAGAAAAAAAAAAACAAAAACAAACAAACAATGTTAGTTCTGTGTGAGGTTTGGAGATTGTTCATAGAGCTACCTTGTTAATTGTGACTGGTGTTATATTATCAAGATCTTTGTTTATTCCAGTGCTTCATTAATTCAAAGTCCAAGTGAAGGGATTGTTGTTGGTTTATTTCTATAGAACTGGATATCTTGAGGTTCATATATTTTTTGGAATGCTAAGTTATTTGGGTTGGATTGTAGTTTTAGTGCATATTGAAAGCATAATTTTTCCCATCTCAGAGATATAATTGGTTCATTAGCATCTACAGAGACTTTGCATGTGTGAAGTTCGAAAAGTGACAAAACTTAATCCTTGATTTTGTAAGATTTATAGATTTTTAAAATAGGATTTGTGTGGCACTGTAAATAATGCATTTATGGTCTAATTTTGATCTGATGTGCGACATATATTCTGACCATTACTTTCTTGGTTGCTAAATTCAGTTTTGATATTACTTTTAGAAGCTTCAAAGCCTTTTGGCATTTTTGTTTGAGGTAATCAATGTGGATTTTGAAGTTAAGTTTGCTATCTAGTATATATTTTCTAGATATCTGTTGAACTAGGGGAATTAAGTGTCCATTTAATTTTCATTCTGGATTGAGGTAGTAGGCTCGATTTTTGTAGAAACAGTTTTCATTTTGGAGAAACGAAATCCATTTTCATTTGTCTATTTTTCTATTTTGTTTAAACATGTTTGTACACATCTTTCAAAGGCATGCATGTTTGGTGATGTGTATGATATTGGAAGATCATCCACATATAGGGATTTTTCAATTCCTGCATTAAAGGTTTTAATAATGATATTTATTTTGAGAATAAATAGCTGATAACATTCTACGTTGAGGTACTTCTGCTCCCTGTGTGTGATGCTGTTTTCATTTCATACTTTGAACATTCAATTTGATAGGAATTTTTAGATGAATATAGCTCTGCAGTCTACTGTAAACCAGGGTTTTGATTTGGTATGTCCTTTAAAGGAATATTGGGGTATTGTTTGTCTTGTTATTTGTGTTAGTAAGCTTCTAATGGAAACTATTCATTCTGATTCATTGAGAAGTTCTATGTTAATTTGAAATAAGTAGTGTTCATTAATTTTTAGTCAGTTAGCTTTGTGCGATTGCTATTTTGGATTCTTTTCTGTCAGTTTTCTGTTTGTGGAATTTTTCATTTGAGAAATTTTGAGGGTTTTGTCGCTGAAAGGTTGTCAGTAAATTTTGTGTTGATTTATATTGTGAATAGTTTTGATCAAGTGGTATGGGTTGTTTCCAAGTTTACAATTGGTTTTAATATCTTTAATATGTTTTTTTTTTAATTCTTGAATTAAAAATCTTAGTTCTTGTTTCATGTAGTTTGATATTAAATTTTCAAAGGCATAGCTTGGGTCATTTTTGCATATGATGATGTATTGGAATTTGTTTCAATACTTTTCTTTGCTTCTGAATAGGGAATTTTCTTTTTGGTGTATTTAAATTTTTAATATATCTTTCTTTTTTCCAGGTTTCACAATCCCTGAAAGTTGCCCTATGATTTTGTTTACAAATGGGGCTTTTAGTTTCATTTAGGCATATGATCTGTGTGGTCACCCCCATCACCATTTCTTCCTTGTACATTTATTCTTACTATATCTATATCTTTGGTTGTTGGAGCATCTTAATGGGTTTAGAATATATGTTACTACTTTATAAAAAGGTTAAGAGGCTCATCCCTTATTCCCTGTTTAGGATGTGGTTTCCAGCTTTCTCTTTTCCAATCTTCGCACTTTGTTTTTTTTTTCAATTGGAGTAGATAGATCTATCACCCGGTTCACACTCCACCCACATCTATTGAACAGGTTAAGAGGCTCATCCCTGGTTCCCTGTTTAGGATGTGGCTTCCGGCTTTATCTTTTCCAATCTTTTCACTATTACGTGGCGTTACTGCCTTGCTCGGGGTGATATGATTAAAAAAAAAAAACAAAAACAAAAAAAAACAAAAAAAAAAAAAAATACAACATATCCAATTTTTATTTCCTGTGGTGGTTCTGGTGCATCAAAAGTAATGATATAAGTGTTGGTATCTATAATTCTATCATTGTTTTTAATGGATATTCTTTTATATCTATGTTTTGTTATTTTTTATATAATTATTGTTCATAATTATCTCCAGTATACATGGTGAGAGTTCAGTGCTTCTTAAAGCTCTAGTGGAATTTAAAAATTGGTTTGGGTAGATCCTTACCTGTATATCACAACATTCGGTCATCCTTAGTAGAATTTCAGCATCATTTTTTCCTTTGACTCTTATCAGTAATATTATTTCTAGTTTTTTTTTTCTTTACTGTTTTTGAAGTTACAAGAGATGCTAAGCTTCATTATTGTTTTGTCTTGTAGAAGATTTAAATTTGTCTTCGAGAGATTGAATTCGTAACGGTTTGGTGAGTGAACGCAAGCAACATAACTCGACTATATTCTGTAAAAAACGGTTTAATTTCTATTTTTGTCTTCAGAAATTGAATTAAATCAACTTTACAGTGTTAGCTGCTTGTGGTAAGTCAACCGGGATTCAGTCCATTTTTCAGTTTGTTTTTGTGTAATTTTTTGGAAATTATTTTATTTATTTATTTATTTTCGTCAGTTAATTTGTGTAAATTATTTTGCAATTGAAGGGTATTTTTGACTTTTACTAAGTTAAAACTTCATAAACCTCAGTCACTTTTTTTTTAAAATTGGAGTAGATAGTTCCTACTATCGCCCGGTCTCACACTCCACCCACTTCTTTTGAATGAGTTTAGAGGTGATCACCTTGTTTCTTGTTTAGGAAGGGGTTCCTGGTTCATCCCCTTTCTCCGGTCTTGGTGTTAGTTCAGCTGGAAGCTCTTTGCAGTTACGGAGTATGGTGGCAACGTCTTTACATTCTGAGGGTACCGGGTTGGCAGTTTCCTGGTTGCTGCTTCTGACTGGTAGTTAGGAGCCCGAACTCTTGCGTAGCGTCTTGAGAGGCTGCTCTGATCAAGAGTTGAATAATACCGGGGTTCTTGTAGTGCCATATCGCACATGGACGGGCGTCCCTGCATGAACGTTCGGTGGGCAACCCCGACATTATGTTGTAGGCCGCGCCAGTCTCCATCCTTCACAAATTGCAAATGATTGACCGACTGATTCTATTCTAAGACCACTCCTTAACTGAATCACTATGGAAAAAAGCAAACATAATAACAAAACTAAACCAGCTCATTTGAAAACGCCCAAACCTGTCTGCATCTCTTTCACTAACATATGCGGCATCCGCACCAACTTCCCCAGCGTAGATTCTTTCCTCCATAATAACTCACCTGATATATTAGCCCTATGTGAAACTAATCTTAACCCTTTTATCCCCTCATCTGAGTTCTACGTTCCTGGCTACCTTCCCCTCTTCAGGAAGGACTCCAATGTTCATATGCATGGGCTTGGTGTCTATGTCAGCGAACACCTTCCCTTAGCTAGGGTGTCATCTTCTGAATCCCCAGATCATTCTTTCATGTGCTTTCGCCTCTCACTTCTCAGCTCGATTAGCTATCTCTTCTTTCTCTACCGCTCTCCTTCCTCCCCTGACTGTTTGTTACTTGACATCATTTCTGACAATATTGACAAAGCCATTTCTTGCCATCCCTCTGCCCATGTATTCGTGTCTGGTGACTTTAACGCCCACCACATCAAGTGGCTGAAGAACGCTGTCACTGATCCTGCTGGTGTCCACACCATGAACTTTTCAATCACCCAATCCCTTACGCAAGTAGTGGACTTCCCCACACGTTTCTCCGACAATCTTAACGGAAAGGACTCACTTCTAGACCTCTGCTTCACTTCCATCCCAGACTCTTGCACTACCAGACAACTCGGCCCACTTGGAAACTGACCACACTGTAGTATCCGTCAATATTTCACTCCACTCCTGCCCGACCCATGAAACCCAGACAAGTAGAATATCCTACTGCTATCAAAGAGCAGACTGGGATTCGTTCCGAGACTTCCTCTGTGACATCCCTTGGAACATCTTTAGTCTTCCCATCGAAGAATGTGCATCCGAGGTCTCCTCCTGGGATGCCTTCATCCCTGCTAGGAAATTCCAGCTTAAATCTCATTCGTCTCCATGGTTCTCACCCGCTTGCTCAGCTGCCATTGCCCACCGGAATCATTTCTTCTGACTCTATCGTAACTACGCATCGGACCAAAACAGGCGCCTTTTCACTTCAGCTTGTAATAAGTGTAAAAGGATACTTAACGAAGCTAAGATGTTGTTTGCTGCCAGAATGAAGCAACGCATAGCATGCTCTAAATTCAGCTCTAAAGACTACTGGTGACTCTGTAAAAGAGTACTTAACAAGAGCAAGTCCACAATACCCCCGCTAATCAACAAATTTGAGGTCCTTACCTCCCCAGCAGATAAGGCTGAATGTTTTGCCCGCAGATTCTCGAACAATTCGAGTCTGGACTCATCTGGAGTTTTTACACCCGACTTCTCACCTAGAACTGAGGCACAACTGAATGATGTCCACATTACACCTTCGCTTGTCTCTAAGATAAGCTTAAAACTTGACCCTCACAAAGCGACCGGTGGTGACGGAATCCCAACCATAGTCTTAAAGAAATGTGCCCCTGAACTTTCCTCTGTCCTTTCTAAGCTCTACAACCTCTGCCTATCTGCTTCCTGCTTTCCTGCCTGTTGGAAATCTTCCTCTGTAGTTCCTATATTTAAAAACACTGGAGAACCCTCTGACCCTGCAAATTACCGCCCTATCAGCCTTCTTCCGATCTTTGGCAAAGTGTTCGAAGCCATTATCAACGCCGAGGTGGTTCAGCATCTCACAGCACACAGGCTCCTCTCGGACAAGCAATATGGTTTCCGCTTCACCAGGTCTACTGCTGATATGCTAACGACCATCACCGAGTACATATACCAGGCACTCGACAGGAATATATATATATATATATATATATATATAAGGCAAGATGTTTGTGTGTGTGTCTATCTGCTTGTATGTCTGTATTTTTTTCAACCCTTTTATTTTAGATTTTGCTTCGGGTTTGGCTCTAGGTAGGTATAATTGTAGTTCTTAGTCTCAGCCATGATACCATTTACTCAGAGGACTTATTTAGCCTTCAAAATTCAGTTTACAATGAAAAAAAACTTATTTGATATCGATACCAGGAAATCAAAATTTGACTTTTTCTTTCAGTCTACGGTTTCATTTTAACTGGAAACAACTACTGCTTTTTAGTCTTTCGTGCCAACGTCCAAAGAATCTGAGCTCCAGGACCATGGATCAGTTTTGAAGCTTTCATTACACCCGAGCAATACTGCTAGTATATATATACATACATATACATATACCAAATAATTACAAGATTACAAGCAAGTCAAAGTAATTGATGAGAAAGAAATACCAGTGGCTGGTATTCAGTAGAATATTCATGTTATATTATTTCTATGAGACGATCAGTTGGTTGAATTTGGCATATTTCTCTGCTGTCTTCTTTCTCTTTTTTCTAGCAGCAGACAAGATTTTCAGGCTGACCGTATTATTTAAACTTCTTCCCAACCTGTCTCTCCAAGACCTGAGTGCCCGACTGACAAAATTAATCTTGCACCCTGATTTTATTAAAGGCACTCAGATCTGGGTGGGAAAGAAGGGTGTAAGGTTTTCATCCTCCTCACCATCTTGAAATGAAAACATTTACATTTATCCGTTTCAACTTCACACCTCCTTTTATTGTCTGCCTGTTCTTATCAATTTCCCTGGTAATCCAGTACACAGTAAATTCTCAAGGCCATATTTTGATCTAGGGTTACACATCATCAAAAGCTATTGACAGATGTTGACTGGAATTAGTTACCTAACTTTTGATAAATTTGCTTACTTTTTCAACAAAAGGATTATGCACCCAGTAAATCCTTGTATATGTATCTTCTATTTTTTTTAAACATTTTTTCACCTGAGTGAATTTATAGGAATTCAGCACCGACCCAACCATTTTTTTTTGGGGGGGGGGGGGTCACCTGAACTATTGCCATTAGCAGCAACACTCCAGTTTTAACATCTATCCATGGAATAAGAATTCCCTATTCAATCCACTTCTCCACTTGTTCAAACTCTTTTCTTCCTGCTATTGACTTTTGTAACAGGTTACTGTATTCTTAACATTCTTATGAACCATCAAATGTCTGAGCTCTTTTTTTGTTCATTTCCTTGAAGGATTATGTCTAATTGTTCTAGAATGTTTTGATATACTATCTGCAGTTTGATTTTCTGGAATAAAGAATCCCTCAAAAAGTTCAAATATTTCTTCATTCAACACTTACCATAGAACAATGACCAATTGAGTGTATTCTGAAATATTGTATCATCAGCTACATGACTACAGACAAAGCTTATCAAATTTCTGCCCTTATCTAACAATCTTATACAAGTCAATATTTTTACAATAAAATTGGTATTAACCAATCAATTTTGGTGAAATTTCTAGAGTATACTCAGTATCAACAAATAGTGAGTTTCAGCTCATTTTTAGGCTATTAAAAAATATTCATAATACATTGTTTGAGAATGTGTTGGGTTTTATTATGCGAACCAGACAAAACTAATTGATTTTTTTTTTAATTGTAAATTCAAAATATATAGGCTGAACTATTTAAAATCCTATTCCATCTTGGATGGACTTTTCCATTTTAATATATTTCTTTTTTACTTTCTATTTTTGTTAGCCAAGTAAAATCTTTAAGAAATGTCACTGGTTTCTTGCAGTTTCTCTACAATTTATTCACCAAATCAGAGCTTATATATATCAAGGACTACCGCAAGGTTCCTTCCGTGTAGCTCGACATTCATCATTAAAAATTACTGTTAAGAAATCAGTTTTCATGTCCACTTTTTTAACTTGCAAGTTTTGCATTGTTTGATGTTTACTTAAAAAGGTAATTGTTTGGTTGTTTTCAAACCTTCAGTTTTGCTTCTGGATCATTTCTTTGTTACATTTGTCCCACCAGCTTCTTCAAATATTTTTCTTACTGGTCAACTCACTTGTTTTTAATTTTTACAAGATCCCTTCTTGTGACATTCTTGAATAAAGAATTTTTGTTACCAATGTCTTCAAATTCTTTTTTGAATGATCTCTCATTTCTTCAATTTTCTCAGAATTTCCAACATTGTTTCCATCAATCACAATAATTTCTCTTTTGAGATTTTATCCCATGAATCAGTCCTCTTCATGTATCTGAAATTTCAAATAATTATATCAGTATGCGTATACAATAAATATATAATACACACACAATGAACAACCTTTACAGTTGCAAAATAAAATCTCACATGACTAAAGTTATTTCTAAAACGAGCTGAATTTCACATGTTTATCAAATATATCCTGAAAGTTTTACCAATATCATCTGGTTAATTTCAGGGCAAAAGCATTGACTTGCATAATTTCTATTTTAGTCCTAAATTAATATATATTTTACAGGTACCAAACACAAAGCCCTTAGTCTAGTCACTCAAATTTCACACTTTTCATTGTAAAAAAAAAAAAAAAAAAAAAAAAAAATCAAACTTATTCACATAACAATTGAGCATTTATCAATGCCTAATTGTGGTATTTTGACTGGAATGGTGATATTGATCTTCCCTCAGTTCCTGTACACACACACACAAGCATTGGTTGTATACGCATCTATGCACTCATTTAGTTCCAAATAGTTTAATCCTGGCCCCACTTCTTTTTCTGTACTAACACTATCAACAGAATTAGAGCTCTTGGGGCCAAAGTTCCTTTTTGGGATAAGGCTGCAACCAACTGTTAGACTGAGCTGCCACGTCTACAGAACTTGATATGGTTCAGAATATTTTTGAAAGTAATGGATATTCATCAACATAAGACCTGTAATGGATAGAAAAATCAAGCGTTTTAAGGAACCAGTGGTGTTTGGACCAAGCCATTGCCTTATTTACTTAAAGTTACCTTGGCTTGGTAGAAAATGTCAGTTATTATCCGACAGAATTTCAGCATGTATTTCATCATGTTACAATGCTGTTAAGTTGCGGACAGTGTTTCATACAAGATCTGTCTTTCAGTCCTTTAGTAAGGATCAGTTGTCCTATTTTCAAAAAAAAAAAAAAAAAAAAAATTTAGTTGTGTACAAGTTTAAATGCTGGTGTGATGCAGTATACATAGGACGTACCAATCTGAGGTTAGAAACACGGGTTGTGCAGCACGTCCCTGCTTATATGCATTCAAGTGGTTGAAGCCAGTCTACAAAAACTATCCAAGCAATCCACAGCGTACCATCTCAGTCTTTGAGTCTGTATTATAAAAAATCCACCAGCCTAGCCTGTATATAGACAGAAGTATTTTATCCACTCCTTAAACTTGTTGGAGGGACTGTGAGTGTCTTTTTCCTTTTTATACTCTTGTGGAACTTGCTATTTTCACACCACCCTCCTTTGAATTTTAATTGTTTGTAATATCACATCTCTGAGCTGATAGCTGTCTGGCTCTGGAGAAGGTGGGAGGATTGCTACCAGTTTCTATCCTGTGATATATTTTTGGTTTTGTTGCATTCGTGTTGCGATGAGGAGAAATTAATTTTGGATATTTTTCCAGGATTGTTTGTACTGTTTTGTTGTCATTTTTGTTCGGTACTACATCTATATTCATAATAATAGATGATGGATGTGTATTGGATTGACTGTTAGTCATTTTATCGAATAGTTTGTTATTTTTGCAATCCACCACTAATCCGAAATGGTTTAGGAAATCATATCCTAGGAGTGGCTGAGCAGTTTCAGCTATTATAAATGTCCAGGTGAATTCCTGTCTTAGGTTCTGCAGTGTTAGGTTCGGTACCATTTGTCCTGAGCATTCAATTTTTCATTAGCCGATACTGAAGAGATATTGGTTGGGTATATAACGGCTCCATTTAAGTATCTCTTTGGAAGTATATATACAGCAACTCTTGTATCCACAATAAAATTTATTCTGAGCTCCTAACCATGCAGCTACAACAAGAAGCGGCGAGGAAATTAAAGCTAGCATCTCTTGCCTAGGTAGTTTTCCGGAATCTCACAAGGAATTGGTGACGTTGAGCAAGAGCTGGGTTGCATTTGAACATTTCGTTTGTTAGGCCATCTGCACCATGGCTTGCAAAATTCTGCACGTTCCGTAAAATATAAATGCGCTCAGCAAATTTGGGGTTTTTGGTCCTTGTTGAAAAGGACGAACACCGGTGGGGAATTTTTTCATTGTGGAACATCCATGTGTTCTTTCAGTTTCATCTTTTTTCTTCTGAAATCTGTTGAATATGTGCAGTGTCTTGTGAATTCACCATTTTCCCAAGATGATTTGTATCTAAATCAACTTGTGATACTACTACAGGCTTGATAGAGTGGGGTATGTATGAATTTGTGGAGTACGATATCGTCCACTACGCCAATTTAACCTGCTAGTGAAGACATTAATTTGTCCAGCATCTCCGGTTTTGTTTTTTTCGTAGGCGCCCGTCACTGCTTCTTTCAGTGTGTCGTAGTCCTTTGACTGTAGTATAGCTGGTTGTATTTTTCCTACTATATCCATGGGGAGTGCTGCCAGAATGTTGAAAAATTTTTGATAGGGCTGTCTGATATTTGCAATATTAAATTGCACCTCCATTATAGCAAACCAAGCCGTTACATTTGATTCAAAAAAGGTTGGCGGTTTTATTGTAACAGCTTGAACTGGTTGGTTTGAGTTCATTATTTCTTCAGCGCCCGTTGACTATATTGAGCACATTGCAGGGAAATATTCAAATTTCGCTGAAAGTTCAAAACCTTTTTTTTTTTTTTGAGAGTGTATGTGTATATATATATATATATATATATATATATATATATATATATATATATAAGCAGTATAGCCTGGTGTTGCTCGGGTGTAATGAAAGCTTTAAAACTAATCCATGGTCCTGGCGCTCAGACTCTTTGGACGTTGGCACGAAAGACTAAAAAGCAATAGTTTTTTTCCAGTTAAAGCGAAACCATAGACAAAGAAAAATGAATGGATTTAGTCAAATTTTGATTTCCTGGTATCGATATCAAGAGTTTTTTTTTCGTCATAAACTGAATTTTGAAGGCTAAATAAGTCCTTTGAGTAAATGGTATCATGGCTGAGACTAAGAACTACAATTATACCTACTTAGAGCCAAACCTGAAGCAAAAACTAAAAAAAAAAAAAAAAAAAAAAAAAAAAAAAAAATACAGATGTATAGGCAGATAAACAGACACACACACAAACATCTTGCCTTTTATGTATATATAATCGATTTTCTGCACTATTGTAAGAACTGCAACCTTGAAACTTCTGAATACCGTTTCTTATGTCTTTGTCTAGGAGTGTATCAAATTTGATTAAAAAAAAAATCGGACACTTCATCGCTAAGTTCGTTTTAGTCTTGCAAGTCGCTCCCATTGGTCAAAATATCAATTTAACATCTACTTTAAGTCCATCCTTTTTCTATTTAGGAAAAACCAGGATTTCACATGTCATTGTGAATTTTTGTAAAAGTGAAGAAGGTTGATTTTAATTCTTAATTTCTTATGCCACATTCTCATGCTTTCTGATTAGTTTGTTAGTTATGGTCAACCATACTTAGCTGTCATCAATCACTTCACGCATCATCTGGCTGTCATCATTCACTTGACATCTCAATGAGATAGAGATACTTTTATTCTAAATTTCATGCTATAAACAAAAAATATTTAGTAACTTGTGTAAATCAAATTACAAAGTGAAAAAACAGCGAAACACGTGAACTTTCAAGATATCAGAAAACACCATACTTAAAATTTCTAAACAAAAAAAAAATTCTATTAGTATGATGTATGTAAATTTTCAATTATTTAATTGAAAATTCACTTAATAACCTAACCACAATAAGGCTTGGTAGAATATTTTTTTCATTTCTTACAAATTATTATATATTTAAATTAAAATTGAAAATTCTTGTAAAAATTAATTATTCATCGAATTTTTTTTTCTTCAGATCGATCAATCTCTCTCTCATAATTAAAAGCTTATCTAATTAGATGTTTATTGCATTTTTTATTTCACTGTTCGGAACAAATTTTAGAAAAAAATAGAATTTACGTGAATGGAGTGTTAAAAGAAAATAAAAGATTTTTCTCTAAAAATGCTAATTTAAAAATCATTTAATTCATTTGTGAATAAGTCCTGAAAGTTTCATTAAAATCCGACAATTATTTGATTTTTGAAAAAATTTCTAAATTAATGTGTTTTTCGCTGAAAGTCAGGCAGTATTTTGATTTTGGATATGTAAATAATATTTTCTTTTACCAATATTTCGAACATGTTAAAAAAGTATTTAAAAGTACTTTCCTCTTAAGATGGAAAAAGTTTTTTAAGAGGGGTGAGGGCTTTTTTTTTATATGCTGTTTTTTTAGCGAATTAGTGGAGGTATCTATCTATTCTAAATCATAATTTTTCAATAAAAATGGCAGATCCATTATAAAACTTATATAAAGTGACTGAGAACGTTAAATTTAATTTTTTTTATGACGTTTTTTAATTCAAGTTTTGCCTGTACATTTTTGTCTGGATAATTTAAAAATTTAGTTAAATAAATGAGGATTGCAGTGAAGCTTTCTTGGTATCATCATTCTAGAAGATATCATTTATTTCTGGCAAAGGAAATGTAATCAATATTTTAACATCATATCAGAATATTTGATATCTTCAAAGCACTCAGGAATCTAAAAAACTTAGAGCAGTAAAGTAAATGAAGACTAGCCATTAAATGCATAAATACATAATCAAGGAAAAAAATAAATAAATAAATAAAAATAAAATAATCTAGATTTTAATTTAACCGAGTATTTGAGTAATAAACAAAAACCCTAAATTAAAGCAGACAGATATATCAAATCGTAAAATGGTGCCCGCTATTACTTTAAAAAAGGTGAAAAAAAAACCATATCCTGCTGCTGCGACCTTATATAAACCATAAGCACACATACATGAACTATCCCACTTACAGGTACACACACACACACACAACAGCAGTAGTAGCAGCGAACAAGGACCATTTGTTTGAAGGCATGGTCCAACACCGGACGGACGTAAAGTCAAGCTCTCCTATCATTCTGATCTCAAAATATTAATGAGTAATAGGTAATACCCAACATCTTTTTTACCTTTCTCGATTATACTAGACATTTTGATAGCCTTCAAATACCTAATCATACACCTTATATACACAATGCTTCAAGCAAATTACGAAACTTGTATGTATATATATATATATATATATATATATATATATTTAGGCGGCATTGTTTCATTAAATAATATAGACAACTGTTGTCTATTTCAAGTAAAATTTTTTCATATCCTCTGATAAGCTTAACAACATTATCATTAAATGAAGAAAGAACATTACAATATTGATACATAATTTTTTAATAATCCAATCTAAGATTTTGGCTTACATAAGCCATTTTCAAAGATATCAAATTACATTATATATTATAACCATGGACAAATGACAAACTGTTTTTGTTTACATAGAAGATTTCCAAGCAGCAACAAACTCGTGCATATAAGATGCTGGCAGCGAATGTCACATCACAGCACATACTGTCAAACATGACCAAGCGAGAGTGAAAACAAAAAATATTAAGTTGGGAAGCCATTTGAATAAATCAATGGCTTCTGTTATTAATTATAGGCATTTAAGGATATTTGTAGAGATTTCATAGTTTATCTTGTTCAGGTTAGTTTTTAACTGTTTTATGTATATAGCTTCTAGAATTTTTAGTTTTCATGTTTAAATATAGTTGTGTTTTCAACAAGGGTTTTCCGGAATTGTGTATGTGGCCAGGTATGTTGTTTTAAATGCCTAAAAATGTTAAAATTATTGTTCAAGTGTAGTGTCAAGCATTGTGAAAGCAAGTTTGTGGTGTGACCAACTTATTTAATCCGTTGGAGACAGAATCTTCCAAAGGGCACTTGAATTTGGGAACTATATTGGTTTTTTGCAAATCGCTAACCAGGAGAGAAGAATCATTGCAAATTTTAGAGTAGTATATGATTAAGTTAATTTTTTTTTGCTAGGATCTGTTGTAGATATATTAGTATTTACTAATTTTTTTTTTAAATTAGTAAATACTAATATATCTACAACAGATCTTTGCAAAAAAATTAAATAAAATATTGAAATACTACAAAAACAATTCTACTAAATCACTATATTAAGAAATCTTTCAAAAATAAAACATACTTTTCTGAAAGTTTATTTGAAAATTATTATCTACTTTAAGTTTATCACAGAAATGCATGAAATATGGCTGTAGTTGTTGATTTAAGATTTTCAAAGTTTGATGACAGATTGAAGTTTATTTAATGTTTTTCTAAAGGGGAAGGGGCCTCAATGGTAAAAAACAAAATAATTTACCATGAATGCCATTTCATGTAATTTTCAAGTATTCAGTAATCTTAAAAATTTGGGGAAATATTCTCAGTAATCTAATATTTTATTGTATTTTTTCTTTAAAATAACTCTTATTTTTTGACGATGTGTATGTTTTGGAAGAGTCTCAGATTTTTTTACATGCACTGGTTTTGGGTAAGATTGATATTTGGGATCTCATCCACTTGCTCAGGATTGAATTGTATAAAATTTTGCAGCTTCTGTAAACAAATGAAAGTTCTATTTTTTTTTTCTGTTAAAAAAAAAAAAATTGACATTTTTTCTGCTCATTCTAAATGAAAAAGTGATAAAGATGGAAATTTAATATTATTTACATAGAAGATGAATGCACAGAGTTCAATTGTTAAACTTATTCTGAGCATTAATTTACTTAATAAGAATTTCTTAACAAAAATTGTTCAAGATGTAACTGAACAATTTATATGAAACGGTCATGGTGTATTTTTATGTTACGAAAAACTATAAATGATAAAGTCAATTTTTATCTTGATTTGGCAATGTTTTTTTTTTTTTTCAGAATAAACTTTACACACCAAACATATATACAATCATTTGTTAATCAGCAACAAAAGAGAGAAACCCCCAAATTTTTTCACAACAAACTTTTATTAGGAAACTGTTTCAGGACTAAAGATTAAGTATGTAGAGAAAGAGAGAGAATAAGCGGGAAAAGTCTGTTTTTAGTTTTGATTTTTATCTCCCTGGTAGGGAGACTGGGCTGATTCCTGGAGGTACTGCAATACCAGGCCAACCCGTGGCAAAGGCGGAGCAAGCCCCTAACTCTTCGCCATGTTCCAAAAATCAGTTTAATATCGAAGTCCCCAAATCGGGGACGTATCAGATATTAAGCTGATAAGAACAGATACTACACTTTGATCTTAGCCAAAAGGCCGAGAAGCGATAAAAATTTTGGGCCAAAAAGTGCTTTTCTTATGCTGCTAAAGTATGACTACATGCAATGGTTACCAAGATAGCTATAAACGCAATTATAAAAATGTATTTGTAGAAGGTTTAATAGTAAATTTTCTAAAATTATTTTACTTTCTATTTAGACTATTTCAGCATAAGTTTGTATTTTTTTCAATTCTTAGATTAAAACATTAACAAAGCTAAAAGTAAGCGGATAATTTTATGATTGTAGCGGAAGTACACAACACTCAGGTAGTCCGCAGCAAACACGATTAGGTTTGTGGGTGTCATGACATTTTCGAAACATTGCTTTTAAATTACAAAAACAAAACAAAACAAAAAAAGAAACAAAACTAACTAAATTAAAACACATGGAGAAAATACTTTTTATAAATATTTATTAATGGTCTCGCTATGAGAATTAGTGTGGGAATTAATTTCGCTTGAGTTTTTTTTTTTTGCCCTTCCTTAGATTTGTTTTGATCACATGACATCCTATCAACATGCCTGCCTTTTTCGTGGTCCTAAAAATAGAATTCATTTGCTAAACACACGCCACTTTTTTCTAACAGTAATAATCAGATACGGAAAAAAAGTCTGACAAGCATCGTGATCAGTAATAATCTTTACAATAAATAAATATTCGATAACAATTGTTTTACTACACATAAATGATAAAGAAAGAACCTCGAGGTGGTGTAATGGTTAACAAGCTTAAACCATTGCAATTTAGTATTGACTTCGACCCTCACCGAGTGCCCCGTACTTTTGGCCTTGTGCTACAACTACATCTAAGCTGCGCTTAGAAAAATCACTAATAACAGGTAAAGAAAAGAGTAAATTAAAAATCTTGAGCATGCCGTGCGTAAAATAAACAAATAGCATTCGTTTATTTAAAGTTTAAATAAGTTTTTCTGTTGTTTTATGAAAAAATTATAAAAATCACAATTTTATTAGAAAAAAAAAACCGTAAATTTTTGTTTGTTTCCCGAATGCCTTTACCCCTTCGAATATCCTTATTTCCGTGGAAAAGTAAATGCTGAACTGAAATCGATAATTGTTTTATTAACGAAACCTAACTTTTTTCAATTTTACAACCAGAAAAATATCGAACTTCCTTACGCTGTTTATCTCCTTACCCCATAACCACGGTTCAAAACATGACGCGTAGATTGGCGATTTTATTTATTCCCCGAGGGCCTTTACCTCTTCAAATGTTTCTAAAATATCCTTATTTCGGTGTAAATGTATATGCTGAACTGAAATCGATAATGATTTATTGAAGAATCCTACCTTTATTGATGTTAACGACCAGAAAGAAAAAAAAATCGAACTTATCGCTGTTTATCTCACCCCGCAACCACCTTTGAAATATGTCATTCACTGCTGAATAACTCTAGGCGTAGTAAGCTAATTTTCGGCCGATTTACTTCCTTTATGCAATTACTACGCGATTGTGTTTCGGAACTAAATTTCCACTGAAAGTTGCATGTATTTGCGTTTTTTTACCTCCTTTTTTGGGGGGGGGGGGCTGAAGAATTTTTTTTAAAAGATAGTTAACTTTCAAAGAGATATTTCTTACACTTATTTTCATGAATTTGAAAGTTAATTAACCTTCAAATTCATTGCGTGTATTTGCGTGTTTTTATCTTTTTTTTTTAATTTCAAAAGAAAGTTAACTTTCAAATATATGAAAATAAGCAATAAAACTGTAGTTTTACTTAATTTTTTCCGACGAAAGTTAACTTTCAAATATATCAAAATATAGAATTTTTTTAAGAAAGTAAAGTAAACTTTCAAATATATGAAAATAAGTGACAAGTGTAGTTTAATTAACCTTCAAATATAAGTACCAATAAAAAAATAAAAAAAACGTAATAACCCTACCCGTAACCCAATTATCACTTATTTTCATATATTTTCAAGTTAACTTTCTTCTCAAATTAAGTACACGCAACTTTAAATTCATTACCAAGAAGAAGAAAAAAAGCAATAACCCTAAATTTCTATTTGAAAGTTAACTTTCTTTAAAAAAAGGGGGCGGGGAAAACATGCAAATACACGCAACTTTCAGTGGAAATTGAGTTCCGAAACAAAACAAATCACGTAGTAATTGCACGAAGGAAGTAAATAGGCCGAAAATTAGCTTACTACGCCTAAAGTTATTCAGCACTGAATGACATATTTCAAAGGTAGTTGCGGGGCTGAGATAAACAAGGAGAAGTTTTTGTTTTTTTTCTGATTGTTAAACTCAATAAAGGTAGGTTTCTTCAATAAATAATTATCGATTTCAATTCAGCATCATTTGCACGGAAATAAGGATGTTTTGGAAAAGTTTGAAGGGGTAAAAAGGCCTTCAGGGAATAAATAAAAAATGTACCGAATAGAAAAACAAGCATGAGAAATAACCTTTTTTTTCTTTTTTGATGACAAACAATAAGAATTTTATAAGACATACAAAGGAACAAAGCAATTTGTATTGATTGAGATTTGTTAACTTAATCAAAATTAAAGAGTTTATGTACTGTAGTAATATTTTTTGTTGTGTGAATTTTAAGTTTGTTAAGAGTTGTCTCTCTTTGACCGTAACTATTTTTGTTAGAGAACCAAGTTCGATGGTCGAGAACTTCAACTGTGTGTGGTGAATGAATCCATTGACGGATGAATGAGTAAACTGGAGTTGTTTTGTGTTAAGAAATTTTAATTTTGCTACTTGAAAAGTATAAGTGATGTGGAGTAGTTTAGCTTTTGGTTAACCGTCATGTAGATCATTGATAAATTTGTGCTTGTACATCGTATTTATTTTAATTCTGGATCATGTAGTTGGCTCCAGAACACGTTTTGGAAGTTTTTTGGGTTTAATTGGGTTCTATAGCCTTGGCTGGCAACCAGTCTATCGCAGAAGGCAATAACTACCTACTGCGGGATAATTTTCTGCCCAGTCAGTCATGTCTCTTTCGAGATCTGATCACCCAAGGCGTATGACACTTAACTGATTGACTTTGGGTTTAAACACCTGTGCGTAGGCGTTCTTATGACTGATATATATTGACCAATCAAAAACGATTATTGTAAAACTTGCCCCTGGAGCCTTGACTGTGTTTAGTTAACACAAAAATCTACTGGAACATGAAAATATAAATTTGAAATGTTTTAATACATTTAATGAGGACACAATTAACTCACAGTAATTGGTTTGGATCCACTGGCATGCCAAGGTTAAGCTCTACAATATATTTGTTTTTTGATTTAGTAAAAAAAAAAAAAAAAAAAAAAAAAATCACACACAGTATAAGAAATTGAAACTGCATTCAGCTATTGTTTTAGTTTCTTGAATTAACCCTTTCATCTTTGTATGTTTATTGAAATGTGATTATCTCTGATGCATACTTTCCCTTCTCCCTCGGGGATACTTTCCTTTGGCTGGTTTAAAACAACGGTGAGAGAAATCGATACTGGCAATGTTATTAAGAGTTCTATTGCGTCACGTGATGTGAGCTTAGGGAAAAAATAACTATTATTTTTCAATTACTTCTAAAAGCCGGGAGCATAATGTTATTTTGGAAAAATATACATTTCTCGTCTTTCATGTTTGTGTAAATTTCACTCCTTTCATGTTCATATAAATTTCCCTTCTTTTCAGTGGAAATGTCGATTCCACTAATCTGAAAACAAAACAAGTATCAGAGTGATTTGATAAGGTCACCCGAAGGCCAAGGCCGCTGGTGAACACAGCAGTCTGTAATAAACCTCTGTTAATCAGGTATGATGTGAGTTGGCATAATCTCATTGGCCGAGCTAAAACTTTTGGCAAATCAAGTGGGCGGAGACTGATTTCATTGGCCAAAGACTGTGAGCCGGCCGGATCCCCAGAGAGGATCCAAATTAACCCTAACCTACTACTCTTTCCTGGCTTTGTGCCACAATTTGTGTATTTTACATGAATAAATACTGAGAGGATAGAAATTGGTTATAAAAATAGATACTTGACACGAAAAAGTGAATTTGATTCGTCAGATTCCGTCAAGAACCCGAAAGAACTTTGCTGTTTTAGAAGCTACATAGAAAATTGACAAACCTGATTATAGAGAATTAATGAAAAAGACTTTTAATGAAATACGTGAAAAGACTTTGGTGAACTGTGAAGAGATCTGTTTACTTTAATGCTAACGAAACTTAAGACGTTTTTTTTTATTATTATTAAGGATTAGAAGCTATGATGCTTTTGGCAAACTTTCTCTCTCCTTCGTAAATATCATTTTCGAGTGTATTCTTGGGAAAAGAAAGACGTTTTTTGTTTTTTATATAATAAATATATATATATAAAAATATTCTTCGTAACTCTCTAGGCGTGTCCGACCTTGTTCATTTATTTCATTAAATTTTTTTTTTTTGGTGCCGTGTTTATTTTTTTCAAACCACAAGTGTACACTAGTGTCCAGACTGGTTAAAAGGGACGACTATTAAGATTGCAAGACGTGACCTCTGGGATCTAATCACAACGTGGGACAGTGACCCATTGTTGCAACAGACGTCCTGTAATCCAGCTTTTGTGGCAACATCATCGGGCGGGATCGTCACGACCAGCAACAGCGACCAAACCAACCATACAACCGAGTGGCAGTGTCACAACTGGGAACGTCACGACCGTCGACGAGAACGAGCGTCACACGAAACAGACAGCCAGCCCGGCCTGAGGTGTCACATCTGCTGTTTCGACCAGGATCTGGCCTGAGGGTTGCCGTCCGGTGTGCAGTGTTACAGAAATACATTATTTTTTTGTTAATATAAGAATTTGTTGGTTTTCTCAATCGAATGTTAAATTTAAAATAGACAATGTGGGTTGAGTTAGTGTAATTCTTCCACGAGTTAATTCGAGGAATCAATGAACATCTGCTGCTAAACTCAGGTCACTCGTCTTGAGACAAAATTAAAAACTATACAAAGAAATTATGCCACCACCAGACGAGAATTGATGGGAACATTAAAGTTGCTCCCACATCAGGAAAAAGTCTTCAGCTGGTGTGATTCTTATGTTCCTTACACAAACATTGCTTTCAAATTTGTATGAATTCAGAAGTATTTTCCTCTTTTTTACATTTTATGTAATTTTCTTTTCTGAGGATCATACTCAGTATTGTAATTTTTATTGTTAAAAGGGCATAATTCATTTGCCTTGATTATTTTCCATACATATTGTCTATAATTTGGCACACAATGACTTAATTTGCTTGATTTCTATGGTTACTAATTTACCTTTACCAAGAGTAGAAGTGGTGAATACATACCTTTCCCAAAGGTATTTGTACGAACATTCCTTAACTTCTGTTCCAACATGTTCTGGCCATAAGCTGTTTTTATTTTTAATCAAATCTATTCAGTAAAATATTCGTTTATTATTAAGTTCCTGAAAATGCTGTTTGAATTATATAAATTTCCTGACTTTTGACAAATATCTTAAAACATTGGTGGTGGTGGGGGGTTATTAATTTTACTGCAGCAAAGATTAACCATTTTGATGGTGGCCTAATTGATGTAGTAAAGTGTGAACATACAGAAAAATTTGTCTCAAATTTTACCCAAAAATAAATTTAATAAAACTCAAATACACATACATAAAAGACCCCCCCCCCAAAAAAAAAAACCATACAGAACTCACTGGAAAATGTAAATTACCTATTATTTTTTCAACCATTTTAGCTCCCTCTTTCCAAAATTCTGCTCCTAAGATAAAAAATGCAATAAACTATGACACTCTTTAATTAGATACACTATTAATTGCTTTAATAAATAAGGTCAATATAGTCAGATGAAAACTGTTTTAGATTAATAATGAAACTTTAAAAGAATTGTTTACACTTTTTTTTTAATTGAATAATTTATAAAATTTCAAAAATATTTAAAAATTATTTCAAAGACTAGTAGATGTTAGGTCATTAAGTGAAGACTATTCGAAAATTGAAAAGTTTAATTAAAATCAAGCCATATCATATTTTTAAAATAATGAGGCTCATTTTTATTTTTGAGTCAAATAAAAATGGCGAAAAAAAAAAAAAAAAAAAATTTTTCTGAGAAAAAAAAGGAACCAAAAAGTGTCCACACAAATAAATATTAGGAAAAAAGATGTATACGTAAAAATGTTTTTAAAAACTCACCATTTCTTTATCTTTATGCGAATTATGGCCCCAATTGATTAGAATTTTCACGATAACAAAACAAACTACGAAAAAAATATTTCTAAAAAGTCTGAGTAACATTGAAATGGGTGCACAGACAGACGACATGAACGAAGTTTAAAAACGTACGAAAAATGAATTACAAAATTTTATTGATTTGTGTGCCAAATGATGGACAATATCACAGTGAAAAATGAAAATGAACATTAATTTTTTTTTCTTTTTTTAAAAATTTACACAAGAAGCGCCCCAGAAGAGAAAACTACATAAAAATTAAAAAATGTGAAGAAAATGAGAAACTATTTGTCGGGATTGTTTTAAAGAATAATTTGGTACAATTGCAATTATTTTCGAGCACACCAACCTTTTCCTTGATGTAGGCGCGACTTTTTTGATGTTACTTTCTTCAATTCTCCTCTGGTGGGTGTCAAAATTCTTCTGCATTGTTTTCTTTCTGGGCTGGGGCGACCTGGATTCTTCCAGGACATAAAACAGGTAGGTTCCAAAAATACACTTCTGGAAATTTGGAGGGGAAACTGTCCAACTTCTCTCTGAAAGTCAGAACGGTGGACATTTCTTAAACAGTTTAAATTTCTTATGAGAGAAAAAGGTACCAACAAGCATCTGCACGAATGGGAATTCATATCGGAATATATATTTCAGGAAAAAAAAAGAAAATGTAGTAAAAACAAACTATAAATTATAAATCTTTCTTTATTCTTAACTGGCCAATTTGGCGCATGCAAATGTTTGCTCCGATTCTTAGACTTTTTTTTTTTATTCAATAATGGTATATTGAATAATATTTTTGATGAATATAGGATTTTTTTGTTTACTTTCAAAAAATTTCTTTCATCTTAATTATGTTGATTCAAATGGCAGAATGTAACGACCTGAACTGCTACAAAAAATAAATAAAAATACTAGTCAGTCGTTACATAGGAAATACGATATCTTCATTCCATAAGCTATGCAAAAATAAACGAAAAAAAAAAAATGAACTGCCTTGACAATCAAATCTTTCGCATTGCAGTGAATGCCGAACAATTTCCTCAGAGACAAGTCAAAGGTGACTGCGATTGTTATGGACAGAAAAGTCAGTCAATCAACGAAAAAAGTCTGAAGGAAAATAAGAACATTGAAACATTTTTTTTTTCTTACAAAGAAGAAAACTTACGGACAGCGTAGAAAAGGCACAGAAAATTTATTAAATAAAAAAAAATAAAAATAGTACTCATGGAACATAATGAAAGTCAAAAGAAGCATGGAAAGCAACTAGTTTGTTAATGGATGCCAAATGAAGGAGCACAGAAGGACTAAGAGTGACGGTAAAGAAGTAATTAGTAAAATTACCCAGTAGATAAGAAACAGAAGTTGTGGAGAGTGGTAATTGATTACGTTCTGAAAGGAGTTGGTACAAAAAAAAAAAAAAAAAATTAAAGATTTTATTATTGCTTCTCGGAAAGTCAGTTTCAAATAAAAATAGCATTTGTTGACTCACCAATTTCTAAACATAAATCAGCTCTAAAATTATAGAAATTAGAAATTGCATACCTAAAAAACCTGTAAGAGGCGATGACAAGTCTTTAAGTGGAAAAGGTGAACAAATAGAAGTTGAATTTTCTACGTAATCGGTGGTACAAATTGTCCTTAGAAGTAGGTTTTATAATTCAGAAAAAGATATAGACGGGCAATGTTTGTATTTTTGACAAGGCTTACCTTGAAACGAGCAAGTACGTACCGTACATTAATGATTATTAACAAAAAAAAAATGTGTGATATGAGGAGGTACACCGGGCGGGAGTTTTCGCTCTATTAATAATACTAATAGTTTTTTGTTTTACCAACATGAAACGGAAGATTAAAAAAGAAAGTAAAACTGCTAACCTTGGCAGCTTAAAAATAGTTCTTTCTTTTCGTTTTGTTTTTCGTTTTGTTTTGTTTTGGCGTCATATCGTTTTTGTATTTCCCACCAAGGCTGACGTAACAGCGTCATATTGTTTACTAATCATATTCTCCTTTGGATATGTAAATTAAAATCAGTCGATCTCTCATGCAAATTTACAAAGTTTCTACCCCTTCTTCCTAAATTTTTATTTCCTTGTCAACTAATACTAATAGTCCTTAGAAGTGTGTTTTATCAGAAATATAAGTCAATTAATAATATTTTGTCTTAGTGACAAGTTTGCTTTAAAAAAAAAGTCATAAGAACACAATTAACAAAGAATTAAATGGACTTTAATCAAATATGAAAAATTCTGCATACCTTTAGGAAGTGGGTAAAAGTTCCCTTTTATTTTATTGATTCTGTGTGTCGGGAAGGTTGCAGAATTGAAATGAGGATAACATTTTGATTTAGGCTGGCATTGTGATACAGAAAGTAATGCCACACATTTTTTTTAACTTGTCCATTTATGAATTAAATGAACGCTAACAAGTTGTAACCTTAAATTTGCATGCAAAGTTGTTATTTTATCTCCCACTTCCACCTGACAAATTTGTTCATATGGGGACTTGTTAGGACTTCATAGAGACTTGAGGTATTATGGCGGTTGAATGTAGTAAGAATGTGGTGTTTTAGTGTAAATGTTGTATAGTTTGTTTGGGTCAGTGATTGTGGCTAGCTAAGTTTAATATAAAAAATTTGATGAGCAGCCTTTGGGTGGGGGCAGAATACCTGGATTAAAAGAAAAATTTAATGCTGGAGATTTTGTCCACAAAATACAACACAAATTTCAAGAAAAAGCATGAAAAGAAATTGCTTTTAGAAAAATAAAAAGAAGAATCTGATATATCATATATACACAATAAACAATTGGTATTTTTCAAGTCTCTTATTTTTTATGGTAGTAAAATACTTTCAAATTTCAAAGAGTTTGTCTAAATGAAATGTGATAGTTGTAGAAAAAAAACTGTACAAATGAATGATCAGAGAAAAAAGTTAATTTTAAGGAGTCAGCTGAAGTGTCTTGTTTTTGTAGTGTTGGCTAGGGTCTCTGACTGACTGCTGGTCAGCCATGTGATCAGCTTTGAATGCAAACTTATTTTTTTGCACCAAGAACCATAAACATGAGTCATTAAAAGTTCAATTGACTTTTTGTCCAATCAACTACCAGAATCATTTAGTTTATTTTGGATCTTATTTTGTAATATTTTGCACCAAAATTTGTTTTTAATGATTCTGATCCGATTTTATGTGTGTGCGTTTTCTACTTTTTCGGGGCTTCAGCTATTTGTTGTAAAATATAGGATTTTATATCCTCTACCTTCCTCCATGTCCCCCTTTTGGTCTTGCGCCACATTTTTGTTTTCATTTCAGAAATAAATATTAGTTGCATGCAAACACCAACCTTCAAATCAGCTAAAAATTAACTGCCAGTAAATTACCAATACTATTTTCTTTATAAACATATTGTCTACTAACTAAAAAGTCAGTTCAAAGTATGCTATAGATTTGATAATTCAATTATTTCGATCAAACCATATTTGGTGCAAGAAAAAAAAAGCTTCTGAAGTTTAAAAGCATATTTTCCCCAATAAGAAAATTACTGAACTTCCATGTGGCTTTTTAAAATCAAGTTTTAAAAAATAAGAAGTTGGTCCATAAATGAAATCCTCATAATTGTTTCAACACTCTGGTCTGTAAACCTAAATGAAAGATTTTTATAAATTAAAAGTTTAAAATGCAATATAAAAATACTTTGTACTTAAATCACTTGTTATTTCTCAAACAAATTAGAAAATTAACTTGTAATTATTTACAGTATTGCTTTGTGTTAGTACTGAAAAAACATGTACTAAACATTTAACAATGTCTACAATGGTTTTTGAAATAAAATCCAACTGAAATTCTAAGGTACAACCAATAAATGCATTTATTCCAAAACAAAATCCAAGAATGCTCTTCCATTTAAAAAAAAAATTATCAAAATTCACTATTATTAAATTTACATGAAATTTTCAGAATGTATTTATTCATAAATGAATTGTATATTGAATAGGTTATTTATTAGAAAACCTTGTAGAAATATTTTTAAGAGTATAGTTACCCCATCACCACAACCATTTTAATACAATGTGAATGCTTTTAAAATTGGGGTGTGACATATTTTTTATAGGTTTATAATTCATAACTTGCATATAATCTCTAGACACAGTTTATCACCCTAGAAGGAGATTATGTTGATGAATAAAGTCAAATTGTATCTAAAAGCTGTTGTTAGGCCTGGGATTTATTGAGTGATGTGTTAGTCCAATTGTTTAATTTTTTTAATCATTTCACCAAATTGCTTTTTGGCAATAATGCCATTAAGATGCATGAGGTTGTGGGAGTAAAAACAGAATGAGAAAATTTTAGTGAGGAAAAAGGATAATATAAAGAACAGGATTAAGGAAGACAAGATGGCAACTGATATTGCATTTAAATTTTTGAAGATCGTAGGTGGCATGGAAACAAGAAACTGGAAGAAAGTTTCACAGGCAGAACAAGTGAGAAAAGTAACTATTAGGGTAGGACTTATACTTACATATAGCTAGTTCAACAGTAAAATGGTCAGACCTACTTAGAAATCTAGTAATGTGCTTAAATTTATGTAGTTGAAGCTTTAAGGAGGAAAGCTCATCTATAAAAATTCTTTTAAGGGAAGTGTACTTTTATGAAAGCCAGACGGTTTGTGTAAAAAATTGTTACACTTATATACCTTTTTCAGCTCAGCGGTTAAAACCTGCCAAAATTTGTGAAGGATCTATTTCTGGTTTATGGGAAATCATTTTTTCAAAAATACTGACCATTGAGAAATGTCTCAAGACCTTGTAAGAATCCAAATGGGGGCTTTGTCAGTCTAAATTTCTGAATAAATAGAGCTTAGGTCAGTAGATGGGGAGAAGATATTTTGACAGCAAGGAGACAAGAAAAATCAAGATCAATAAGTATAAGGCATTTGACATCAAGAGGAGAGGACCAAAGGTTACCAGCCACCTTCAGAGAGACTAAATAATTTTGAAGTTCAAGTGAAAATTCTTCTGCAGGTGGTCAACAAAGAATGAAAAAGAACTCAAACAAATTTTCCCAAGCACGAAATGTGAGTTTAAAAAGGGACTTTTCTAAAATGACTGTCCCAGAGATGCTCATGGGTAAGTAGGTGATTTGGTTTTTGGTTTTTCTCAAAGGTGATTGCACCTTTGTTTTTCTACCTTGTTGAATTATTGTTTAAATGGTGCACAAAAGGAAATTTTTGTACTTTTTTCATAATTGTGTTGGTTGGTTGTTTTGTTTTTATGGCAAATCAACCTCAGCAGGTCATTTATTGCCAACTAAACTTTATTTATTTATTGCTGGTAGTACCTTTTTCTTCCAACAATTTATTGTTGTTTTTATATAAGTTTTGTGTCTAGTAATACATTTTTCTTTTCACATATCAAGATTCATTGGGATTTGTTTTAAGGGGCAGGGTCCCCAAGTCCTAACCTTGTTATTTAACCTATAACTGGAGGGAAGGGACGCATTAATACCTTTCCCAAGGGTACCAGTGCTTAAGTGAATGCAGGGTATTCAACTGGAATTCAAACTTGGCTCATCGATTTCTCTTTCAGAGCCAACATCCACTGCACTACAATGCACATCCGTCACTAAATGCTTACAGCACCTGGTATTCCCAAGCAGTCACCCATCTATGTACTGACCAGGCTCAACGTTGCTTAACTTCGGTGATCGAGCGAGAACTGGTGTATTCAACGTGATATGGCTGTAAGCACACACATCTGTCACTAAACGCTTACAGCACCTGGTATTCCCAAGCAGTCACCCATCTAAGTACTGATCAGGCTCAACGTTGCTTAACTTTGGTGATCGAGCGAGAACCGATGTATTCAACATGATAGGCCATAAACCTCGTAATTGTGTAATAAATGTTTTTCTTTTAAAATTTTATGCAGTGGTTGAGTCTTGTTTTGTGTTTGACACATGAACTTAGATTTGTTAAGGAATAACATTTTTATACATCAGAGGAATTACTATATGACTTTCATAGGAAAAACGGAAAGCAGCCACATCACAGTGGTGAGAAAGTGACTGAATTTGAGCTACCAGGTCAGGATTAGGATTATGTCAACAATATCAAGAAGGATAGCAGAAGCATCAGACCAGATATGGCAGCAATCATCAATGCATGGATGAATGATAGATTAAGGAAAAAATGTCTGGCATGACACAGTGAACCAAATTTTCTAGCAGTAGACCTAGCAATTGATTCAATATAATCACTTCACTTCATGTCAATGGAAAACCTGAGCCCAAAGTGATGCAAAGAGCTGCTCTCCTGGAGGTCAGCATCAGTCATACTGATAGAAAGCAGAAAAGATCCTCTATGATAATTAAATGTTAACAGATTTTGTTTTGGAAGTGTTAAAATTTACAAACCATTACTTGACCCAGTTAACCACTGGTTGGTGAGGTCATTTCCAAGAGCAGCTGTCAGTCTTATTTAGTCAGACCTGTTTGACTTGCAACTGAAACAGGAGTAAATAGTTGTGTCATTAGCATAAGTAGCTAGTTAAGAATTGATGATAATGGGAAGGTCTTTGATGAAGCTAAAAAAAACAATGTAAGTCTAAAGTTAAAGGCTTAGGGAACCCCTGTATTAATGTGAAATGATCTAAAAGCATGTCCGTTCTGCATAACCTTTATTACATAATTTAAGAATGATTGGATTAAGCTAAGTATTTGTCCAAAGACACCATATCCCTTGAGTTCTTATCTAAAGCCTCATAGACAAATTCGATAATAACCCTTAATATATCAATGGTAGACTTAGAGAAACAAAAGCGATACTCAAAGTAAGATGTTAGCATAAACAGAAAAGAAAGAAGCAAAAATTTAAATCAAAAGCAAATGTTGTTTTATCCAAGAACAAAATTGAAAAGGGGGAAAAGGGAAATACGTAAATAAAAAAAATTAACGATCATATGGTGAAGTTATTGTTGGATATTGGAAGCGATATTTCTATTGTGAAGGAACAAATGTGGAAGTAAATAGGTTGTCCATCATTGATGAGTACCAGAAAAATATGTAGAGGAGTGTCTGGGAAAAAGCTAAACTTCAGTGGTGTATTTAGGTGCAATGTATCATTTAAGGAGAGGACTTACAAATCAAAAGTCTATGTTCTTCTCAATACAACAAATTTATTTGGTACGGATTGGATCGTGCTTTTTGATTTATGGGAATTACGTGTAAATTCATTCTGCAACAAAGCAGATAAGTCAGGAAAGAAAAAACCTAAAGAAACTGAAAAATTTATTTCTGATCTGAAAAAATAATTTCCATGTGTGTTTTCTCAGAAAATGCACGAAAACCAAGGTCAGGTTCAAACTTAAAGACAACACAAGACCAGTATTCAAATCAAAAAAATATGTACTATTTTCATCTTTAGATTTTGTAAATCAAGAATTGGAATGGTTAGAGAAAATGGGTGTAATTTCTACTCAGATTGGGCTGTACCTACAGTATATATAAGGAAAAAAGATCAGAGTTTGTTCAGATTTTTCAACCAGATTAAATGACTGCCAGAAAGACCACACATACCCATTACCCTCACCAGAGGATATTTTTCTAAATGGTGGCAAAGTGTTTTCTAAAATAGATCTGTCTGACACATATCTCCAGGTGAAATTGGATGAACAGTACTCAAAGTTATTAGCAATTAATACACACAAGGGAATCTACATGCGAAATCGTCTCCCGTTTGGGTTAAAGGTGGCTCTCAATTTGTTTCAACAAATAATGGACACCATGTTAGCTGGGCTAGAATGTGCCATGGTGTAACTGGACATCTTCTTCTATGTGCCCTATCCCCTCAGGACGTAGGCGATCATGGCTTTCCATGTCTCCCTATCCCTGGTGGCTCTTAGCATGCTTTCTTCTGTTACACCATGCAACCCTCATTCCATCATCCACCTGATTATGTCCTTCAAATATGTTATCCGCTGCTTTCTCCTATCTCCTTTTCCCTCTATCTGGTCTGTTAGTATCAGGTTCTCCAAGCCCTCCTTCCTCATTGCATGTCCCATGAACTTCAGCTGTCTCTTCCTGATGCTCAGTATTAATTTCCTTTTCATTTCCATCATTTCTAAGACCTCATCATTCCTCACATTCTCAATCCATGATATTCACAGCATATCCGGATAAAGAGCAAAAACAATGAACAGCACAAAAAATATATCAAGGCAGAAGATATCAGAAGATTAATGAATATGGCTTCAAGCTAATTTCAGATAAATGCAAGTTTTTCATGAAGCTGATCAAATATTTGGGGCAAATAATCAACAAGAATGGAAGAAGACCAAACCTGGAAAGGGTTGAAGCTGTTAAAAATATGCCACCACCAAAAGAGGTATCGCACAAGGAATGAGGATGTTATACCCCAGTGATTGTAATAAAGGGTTTGGTTCGAAATTCCTAACACCTGAAGAAGGTCAGAGCGTACAACGGCCGAAATGTCATACAAATGGCAACCAAGATGAGGACAATAGTAAAATGATATATATAATATAAACAAAACCAGTTTCTGTACTTTAGAAGTTTTGGACTTTTGTATTCAATAAAATTTGAGGCAGTTTTTTTTCTAAAATTTGGGTTTGAGGGAAGTAACTTCTGTTTGGTTGATCTATAAAATAGTTGGGAGTTGTAATTATATTTTAACATGTTTAAATGTGTTTTTCATTATATTTTAAGTGTACAATAAGTAATATTTTCACAGAACTATGTTAATCCTTAATTTTACTAATGTTCTTTGAAACTAATATCTTTTTTTTTTTTTTTTTTTAATCATATCACTCCGAGCAAGGCCATAATGCCACTGACGTGCACAGGGCTACATAAGAGTGACAATATTGGAAAAGAGAAAACCGGAAACAAGGGATGAGCCTCTTCACTTGTTCAATAGACGTGGGTGGAGTGTGAACAGGGCGATAGTTTAGTCTATCTACTCCAATTCAGTCTATCTACTCCAATTAATAGATATTTATTTTTTAAGAGATGTTTAAATTTTCTTGCATTTTCTATCATCATTTTTCAATTAAAATGTTGGATAAACGATAAATTGGAGTTGATTTTTCACAGCAGCATTCCTAGTATTGAAAAGGTTACACTCTAGGTGCTGTTGGTTACAACAAAGTACTTGTCCTGTCGGTTACAACAAAGTAGTTGTCTCGTGGGAGTTTCTGAATGGCTGCAAGTGTTCATTTTCCTGTGTCTTAGTTTTGCATGTCCTGCAGTGAGTAATGGAAATCTCTAGCATGTTGATCATAAAAGATTTTTTGTGATGAATGCCCCTGGCAGAAACAGTTTGCTATCTCATCTGTATGTGCATTGTTACTGAAACATTTCATTCACTGGGAGGTTGCTGACAGTTTTTCTGTTGCATACATGTTTTTCTGGAGATAGAAAGACATGGTCTACATGGTCATCAGTAAAAAGGGCAGCCCAAAATGACAAATACAGGTCGGGGATACTAAAATCAAGCAGTTACAAAAATTTAAATATGGGGGAAGTGTCATAACAGAAGACGAAATGTGTGACACAGAGATTAGAAGGTGAATTGGCATGGCAAATGAAGCATTCCAGAAGTTGAGTAAAGTATTAAGAAACAGGACAATTTTGCTAGAAACAAAGAGAGTATTGGATTGCTATGTGAATGCTGGACAATATCATCAAAGATGAAGGAAAAACTTGAAGCAACTGAAATGTGGTTCTACAGAAGGATGCTGTGAATATCATGGATTGAGCATGTTAGCAATGATGAGGTTTTGGAAATAATGGAAACAAAAAGGAAATTAATACTGAGCATCAGGAAAAGACAGCTGAAGCTGGGACATGTAATGAGGAAAGAGGGCTTGGAGAACCTGATACTAACAGGCCAAATAGAGGGAAAAAGAGACAGGGGAAAGCAATGGATAACATATTTGAAGGACCTAATCAGTTGGATGATGGAATGAGGGTTGCATGGTGTAACAGGAGAAAGCGTGCAAAGAGCCACCAGGGATAGAGAGACGTGGAAAGCCATGATCGCCTATGTCTTGAAGGGACAGGGCACATAGAAGAAGAATATATATGCCAACTGTTTATAAGAAATTATAATGTGGGTATAAAATAGGGGATCAATTCTATATTATCATCAATATATAAACTGATTCCTTAATTTTGTAGCCATGCTAGTTTCTATACATTTATATTCTAGATTTATGGGCTTGAGTTAGTGGATGGCTTGAGTGGTGTAACAGGAGAAAGCATGCTAAGAGCCACCAGGGAGAAGGAGATGTGGAAAGCCATGATCGCCTACATCCTGAAAGAACAGGGCACATAGAAGAAGATAGACATAGTAGTACACCATATCAGTATCTTGGTTGTTCAGTGTTATTCTCATCATAGCTGATTTGATCTACTGTAAACAGCATTTTGCTAAACCATTAGATTTTGGATACTTCAGAGATTATGTCAGTTAAGTGCCATACATGATACACGCTTGGGCGATCATGTCTCAAAAGAGACATGACTGACTGGGCAGAAGATTTTCCCTCAGTAGGTTGCCATTGCTTTCTGTGGTAGACTGGTTGCCAACCAAGGCTATAGAACCCAATCTGTCCTGTTAGTTGACCCATAGCTGGAGGGAAGAGACGGATTAATACCTTTCCCAAGGGTATTTGTACGTATATGATTGCAATGAATTCAACTGGCTCTCTAATTTCTTGTTCCGAGTCGATATCCACTGGACCACAACGCACATCCGAGATTATGTATGGTACTTAATTTCTATTCTTTGACAAATTCTTTAAGAGAACTCAACTCAGAGTCTGTGGAATGCTGGTGGCTTTTTGCTGAACCTTGTTCTGGCTCTGCTTGACCTTATTTACAGGCCTAGTTATGGAGCCATGAACAGTTTCCTTGGTAAACTTTGCCACATCTTCGGGCTCAATTGCAACTTGGACATCAAGGGCAAGTCCAGTTCTGCGTCCTGGATCTTGAAAAGAGTCTTCGAGACAGAACATATGAATCTCTGTCAAAGAGCTTCATCTTGTGGTTCTGTGATCAAAAGTAATTCAGATGTAGCAGTGTCTTGATGTATATATGTTGTCAGCTCCGAGAGAATTTGACCTGGCTTCTATTGCATGTCACTCCAGAACTTGAAACGTTCTTGCACAATGAAACATTTTGGGTCGAATTATTCTTTCTTAAAGCTGATGATTTCCTCCATCAGCAGGTTGTTACTATCTTTGGGTGGATTCTGTTGAATAGCCAGATTTACGAGCTGCTAATTGTTGTGGATTCTTGTTTAGAAAATCACACAATATAATATCACAAAACAGATACGAGAGGAAAAATGTATGTATATTGAACAAAAGATATACAACCTGTACACAGTTAGTAGATTCAGGAATATTGGTTAGTAGGAGTCAGATATATACAAAGAAGTAAGTCCGGGTAATAAGTCTATATTGTTGTTGACCAATGAGCGGCGGTTTAACTGCTCTGATAAGCACGACAACTCTAACAACAACAACTATCTAACACACTCCAGACATTATTTATTTTTGTATTTGATACAAAAAATGTGGCACAAGGCCGAATACGGGGATGGGGAAGGCTGGTCTTCATCTAGTCTTAACGTTAAACTTAGCTAGTCACAATCACTGACCCAGGCATGCCACAGTATTCCTATCACCAAAACAGCACTTTCTTACTAACCTTTCTTTCCACGTCCACCATAATACCACAATGTCTCCATGAAGTCCTAACTAAGCTTCCAATATGTACAATGATTGTCTGTGTGTATGGGGGGGGGGGGGAGGAAATAACAATATAAAAAACCCAAATGAATATTTACAAGAAAAACGCATTATATACAAGAAACTAAACAAAACTGTATTAGTAACAAATCCCCCACATATTCTATCACGGGAATTGACATATCTAGTCACCTAAACAAGGGAAGGGAGGGGGAATTAAACTAAAAAGAAAAATGGGGACAGAAATAAAAGGGGCTAATGAGCAACCAAATCCTAGCTAAGAATAAATTATAAAAGACAACTGAAGACAAAAATCAAGCCTAAACTAGTCTACATGAGGGCAGGGGTGCTTAGGTTAAGTGGTCGGAATAAAATCCTCATGCCTAACCGGCATCGATATACCACTCCAGATCAGCTCCTCTCACTCGGCACAATCGCGCAAGATGTACCCACCTTTTGCCAAACTCTGATGGAGGGAGCCGCCGCCTTTCCGTCCTAATCTTGACTTTAAGCTGATGCTTAAAGAACAAGATTAGTTGGGAAGAGGTGAACTTCTTGTCCTCATAGAGCTCCTTCTGACGCGTCCTCCATATCACGACTCTCATAACTCCTAGCAAGCAAAAGAACACATAGTGCTCAGCCTTCGTCAGTGGCGGCAACACATTGCTACAGACAGAACTGGCCTCGAGGACAAAGAACTTTCCGCGTAGTATGCAAACCATGATGCCTTCAACAAACTTGCACAGCGGTACTACAACTCTGGACTGAAAGAAGGCGTAGTCCACGGACTCCACCTCCCCTTTGCATCGCACGTAGTTTGGAGACTTCTCCAAGCCCGCTGCACAAAGCCTGTTGCCGACCCAGAGAGCCCTACGTATCACCAGCCAGGTGAGTGATGCCTCATCATTAGTGAGACATTTCAACCCGGGCGCCCACGGCCATAATGAGCGAGCCTCCTGCTTCGTAAGACCGAGCTCGCCAATCAAATCATCCTGAACGGTTTCCCGAACTAAAATTTGATATAATGCCTTACGCGACAACGTCTGGACGTCGGAGAGACCATCTGTCGCCTGTTGGAGTCGTTTCAGAGCTAACCGACATTCACGATAGAAGGCGCACTCGCCACGTGGTAAATGGCTGGCCTCTTCTTCAGACGAGTGCACACTTCTCAGGGATGGGGAGTTCTTATGGGCATCTTCCTTCCAGAAGTTGCCTTCCCCATCCGTTTGCTGACACATTCGGTCTAGGAACGCGATGCGAAGCGTATGTTGACGAATCTCAACGCTAGGCATGCCTAGACCGCCATCAGAAGGGTGCAGATAACAGATCTCGCGAGACACCTTAGAGGACTTGCTCTCCCACAAAAAGGAGTACAACATCCTAACTAAATCCATTAGCATGGCGCACGGGAGTGGCAGCACAGAAAGATGGTAAAGGAGAATGGGGTAGATGTGCGAGGCACATACTTCCGCCCTCCCCTTTAAGGAAAGATTCCTCCGAGACCACAATGAAATTGCGGCCTCGGCCTTCTCCTGCACCGCCGACCAATTCATCTCCAACTGGAGTTCAGGACCGAAAAAGACGCCGAGTATCTTAATCGGCCCGTCCGTCCAGAGGAAAGGTCCGGGAAGAGAAACTCCCTTCCACGCACCCAACCGCAAGCCAACAGACTTATCACGGTTGATCTTGGCCCCTGTCACCGTTTCGTACCCTCTGATTTCTTTGCCGACTTCGTCAATCTCGGCCTTACTCGACACCAGAACCGAAACGTCGTCAGCATAGGCGGAATACCTGGCCGAGGTGGTAGCACCAGGTAGTGAAATTCCCCGCAGGACCGGATTCGTCTTCAACTTACGAAGGAACGGTTCCAACGCAAGCACGTAGAGCAAAGGCGATAGCGGACAACCCTGACGAATGGAGCGAGACAATACGAAAGGCTTCGATCTTACCCCATTCACTTCCACCAGCGCACCTGGAGTTGCATACAAGAGGCGAATCCAGGAGCGAAAGTACGGCCCGAAACCAGCCGCTGAAAGGACAGACTCAAGAAATCAATGGTCAACCCTATCGAATGCCTTGGATTGATCTAAATTGATCAGCGCGGCTTCACTGTCGACTTGCTCAATGATCAAGCGTACCATATGAAGGTTATCCTGGATAGTCCTGCCCTTCACAGCACAAGTCTGTTCCGAGCCGATCAGACTAAGCAGGACAAGCTGCAAACGGCGGGCTAAGATCCTGGCCAAAATCTTTAACTCTGTGTTTAACATAGTTAAGGGCCGAAAATTACCTATGCCATCCCCACCGTTCTTATCCTTGCGTAGTAACTTGATTACACCCCTGGTGAAGCGTTGAGGTATAGACCCCTGCTTCATCCAGTTGTTGAAAATCAGTTCCAGCAGAGGGACAAGCACGGGCGACTGCCTCAAGTACAGTTCGTAGGGAATACCATCTAATCCCGGAGACTTGTCCCAGCCAACTAGCTTCAGCGCTTCCCAGATTTCATCCTCTGTTATGGGCCCCTCGCACACAGCCGCCTCAAGGCGGGGAAAGTCAGCCAAATAGGTGGCGAACTGAGCAGAGCTCAGACCGGGCTCCCTGGTGAAAAGTTCCTGAAAGTAATCACGAAATGCCTCACATATGCTCGCGTTTGTAGTCACGGTCCGATTATCCGGCAATGTGACGCTCGCAACATGTCATTGGGAAGCTTGCCTGACTTCCTCCAACCGCATTTCAGCGGCCATATTCGTTGCCTCGCAAGACATTCTTTTTAACCTAGCTTAACTACCAGAGCTTGGTCCTTCCTGATAAGCATAGAGGCCAGCTCGGCCCTAGCTATGGCTACGTCCCCACTAACACGGGATTTAACAGCCCGATCGACTTTTTCTTCTGGTGTCTTTTGCTCTGCTAAACTAGCTAGATTGAGCCGACGACTATAGTCAGCAGCAAAAGACCTAATTTTCGATTTTAGTTTATCCCACCACCTGTTCCCAATGATAGCCCCCGTCAATTCCCGCTGAATCATTAGTTTCAGCTGGTGCTGGAAATCTTTGTCATCAAACAATGATGCGTTCAATTTCCAGTAACCACCCAACCTAGGCTCAGGCTTATCTAAGTTTATCCGGACCCGGACGAGCCTATGATCCGAATAAACTATCGAATGAAAGCTTGGACATTCTACGAGCCCTACGTCGACTCTCTTAACTAGAACTCGGTCGAGGTAACTGGAACGTACCACCGAAGCCGAGCCGCCACTATTTATCCAAGTCCACACTATTTCCTGCGGATGCTCGTTACGATACCTATCGACAAGATCGAACTTGTCGATAAAGTCCCGAAACGGCCTCACATCAGGATTGTTAGTACCTGTATTTTAACCTATACGATCTAAATCGGGGTCAAGGACGGCGTTCCAATCCCCCCACTAGCACTACCAAACGAGATGTCGTCAAAAAACGGCTCGATCTGCCGAAACAAAGCAGGCCGCTCAGCATGGACATTTGGCGCATAAACCCCAATGAAACGTAAGGCCCTACCTTTTATGGTAACATCCAGGACGCAAAGTCTGCCCGCCGGATCTGCGAAAACAAGGGCACACATCGCATCCAAAGACTTGCTTACCAGCCAGGAAACACCTCTCGAACGTCCATCAAAACATGCTGAAAAAAGATGGAAATCTTTAGACAGAATCCTCTCATGATTGTGAGCAAAAAACCGGGTCTCCTGCAAACAACATACATTCACCCCGAGACTCTGAAGATCACGAACGAGTCTCGCTCTGCGAGACTCCGATCTCAGGCCCCGGGCATTCAAACTAGCTAACCAGAGTGTCATGATCGAACCGATTAAGGTTTCGCCTCCACATTGAACAGAGCCGGGGCGAGGACATCCACGGCCTGTCGCATTGGTCCTGTGCCCATTTCACTCTTAATGGTTCCGTCATGGGACAGGCCGCCAACGTCCAAGGGAAATGTTAGTTTCATAGCTCTGTACAGGGGGGAGTGAACAAAAAAGAGCCTCCCAGCACACGAAAAACGAAAATTAAAACAATTAAGTCCAACGTGGGTCTTGGCTGAAAAAAAAAACAACACGGTCAAACACGGTAAAAAAAAAACAAAAAAAAACGAGCAGCCAGTCACTAACACGGTACAGACTCCCTTTTTCTCTGTAGGCAGGATTATAAGTACACCTTGGACGAGTCCACTGAGTGTGTAAAGAGGGCTGGTCCCCAACACTTATAGATGGCAGCAGTTAGATTTGTCAAGAAGGCTTGAGCCTAGCACTGGTCATGTATGGTGTTAGCCACAACAAAAGTGCAAATTCTTGAGCAGTAATCAGGTCAGTGTTCTGATGTTGAATCAAAAGTAGCAAATGGTGGGATAGCAGCTGAAGAAGTTGGAAGAGGGGAAACTTGGACTAGAATCCTTTTCAGAAGTTTGAAATTGAATCGGCCTTCTTAAAGCTTCCATGTCTTCTCTGTGCTGCTGCACCTGTACCTCTGTTTACTCTGGAGTTTGATGTAATGAATAGGAAATGAATATGTATACAACTTGGTTCTCCCTCACTGGAATGTGATTGGCTGGTGTCAGCCATAAATACAGACGAAGGCAAGGACGTCCAGAGTGAGCGAGAGAGTATACGATTTGTACATATTATTGTACATATTATATTGTACATTATTTTATATTGTATATAAATACATTTTTAATGTCATGGGTCATTTTCGCCACTTTTTTAGGTGCCCCTTGTAAGTTTGTGGCATTGTGGTGTATGAAGGATTGAGAGTTGATGGATGGGTTCTTGTGGTGATTGTGCAAATTGTAATGAGTGAATGGGTCGTGATAGTGTTTAGCTAGGTATAGGATACTTCAGTGAGTACCAACCTCTTCCCCTCCTCTTTTCAGCCTTGTGCCACAATTTTGTATTTTTGTACAAAATAAATAGTGTGTGTGTGTGTGTGAGAGAGAGAGAGAGATCTTCCACTAGAGATCCCGAGGTCTATTGGTCTACCACTATTGACTATGCCTACGTCTCAGGATACTGCATACGACGATTATGTCTACGTACTAGATTGACCTACCTGGTTACATTTGCCTTAAGCACTTAACAACCTCATATTGATATATATCCCTTTCCGGGACAAATCAGAGTCGAACCTGTTGTCAGCCATTTAATTAGCTCGCCACTTTGTTCCGCCGTCAAGGTAAAACAGTCCACTTGTGAGTATCGTCTTTCTTATATCCTATTAGAAACGCCAAATTATCATGCTTCTCGTGTTCACTTGCAGAGAAAACACAACGATACTTCAACTAGGTTTACTATCTCTCAAACACTGTATAAGAAAGGACTAAGGCAAAAAAGAAAAGAAAACACCACTCCATCAGCTTTGCTTATATAGCAATGTGTTGTGGGAGCATTACCCACATATCAGAGTGAACTCATCCAGATTCTATTTAAGCCAGGAGACAGTACTTGGCAAAGAACTAAGTCGAGTAACTGTAGTAGTAGCATTACTGCGATACTTCAAGACTCTGCTAAGCGCTTATATTTGATTGATCATCCGTATTTATTATATGTTGTATTGTACTTGGTATTGTTGTCAATATATTTATTTAACTCAATTCGTTGTGTTCGTGTTTCTTTGAGTGGTCTTAAAACCAAGGCAATATCAACTGGCGACGAAGACTCGTAATTGGAGTAAATAGATCTATCGCCCGGTTCACACTCCACCCACGTCTATTGAACAGGTTAAGAAGCTCATCCCTTGTTCCCTGTTTAGGATGTGGTTTCCGGCTTTCTCTTTTCCAATCTTTTCACTATTACGTAGCCCCCTGCACATCAGTGGCGTTACCGCCTTGCTCAGGGTGATACAATTAAAAAAAAATTCTCACTGAAAAAAACACACAGACCCGTTGCACATCAATTGGTCGTCGAACATCACACAGGAAAAACGAAACTTACCAAGGATTCGGACTACTCAACAAAGAATTACCAGAATTCAAGTGACCCCCCTCACACTGAAAAGTCGGTCATACAATCAAGTATCTGGGAAATAATAACCAACGGAATTGGCGACATTACAGAAAAACTGTAAGTAATTCATCTGATATTTTTAATACATATTTTTTCACGTAAAATGGAAGAACTTTCAAAGGCGATGCTTCAAATTATGAAGAATCAGTTCGAACAGCAACAGAAAGCTGATGAACGTCAACGGAAAACGGATGAACGACTGCTGGAGCAGCAGCAGAAAAATGAGGAACGATTGTTGGAACAGAAGCAGGAAACGGACAAACTCATAAAAATCCAATTGGAAATGCAACAACAATACCAGCAAAAAAACTGACCAACAATTACAGAAACAACAAGAATTACTCATAAAATTACTGCAAGAGAAAAAAACCGGGAATGACTCTGCATTTCCACATAGTAATATTTGGAACTCGATGGAAATATTTGAATATGTGCCAGGCAATGAGAGTACCTTCGATGCTTATTACAAACGATACGAAGATGTCTTCCAAGTCGACTGCAGCAGTTGGTCGAATACACAGAAAACACGATTGCTACTTCAAAAATTAAGCACTACAAAACACAGTAAATTTGTTGACTTTATATTACCAAAAAAGACAACCGATCTAGAGTTCTCGGAGGCAGTGAAACTTTTATCAGAACTGTTCGGGCCGAATACACCCTTATTCCACAAAAGGTGAAAATGCTTAAATCTGACAAAAGACGAACAGCAAGATTTTTTAACTTTTGCTGCTACTGTCAATAAGCATTGTAACGATTTTAGACTAACCGAATTATCAGCCGATAATTTTAAGTGTCTCGTATTCGTGCAAGGCCTGATATCTGCAAAAGACGCGGAAATAAGGCGTCGTGTTTTGACTAAGTTGAACAATGAACCCAAACTTACATTGCAAAAGTTGGCAGAAGACTGCCAAAGAGCCATTTCAACACAAAGCGACTCAAAAAATATCGAAGAGGCTGCAGTCAGCAACATTAAAAAAAAATAATCAAAAGCACTACTCCCCAGAACGGAAAGAGGGAAAAGAGTTTTATCAACGTTATACCAGACCAAAATATTACTCCCCTGAGAGACGCAATAAAAAACAATTCGACAAATATACTAATAAACAGAAAAATCCCCCCGCCAAGGACCGCGTGATATATGTAATAAAATGCAGTGGATGAAATTCTGTCCTGCTAGGAAAAAAATCGTATGTCGAAACTGTGGCAAAACTGGTCATTATGCAAATAAGTGCTGGTATGAAATATGACTAAGACTAAGAAATCGGGTCAGACAAACGCAGTCCAGCGACAATGAAGAAAACAGTTTGCGTAAATACGCAACTGTAGAAATAGCAAATAAGAAATTTAAACTACAATTAGACAGTGGATCTGATCTAACAATTATTAATGTCCATACGTGGCGTAGATTAAAAAGACCAACATTACTAAAAACGAAAAAATCAGCAAGGTCTGTAACGGGAGAGAAACTGGATATCTTAGGTGAAGTAAGCCTTACCGTTACGCTAAACGGAACAACAACAAAAGCTTAAGGCATACGTCATGAAAAATACCACAAACTTATTTTGCACTGATTGGATCGAAAAATTTGACCTCTGGAATTGTCCACTAAACACATTTTGTAAAAACATTCAGTCTACTACCTCAAAAAGTGAAGTATTAAAAAAGGTTGGGCTTCTTGACAAAATACAAAGGAGGATCTGTAACGTGGTTGATACTGACTTGGCAGACCGGCTGCAGCCGCTCTCACACCGGCGTGATGTAGCTTCCCTGTGCCTCTTCTACAAGTACTTTCATGGCTTCTGCTCCGATGAGCTTAGATCACTGGTGCCGCCTAAGCACGAATTTACACGAGATACTAGATTAGCAACTAGGTCCCACCCTTTTACAGTTAAACAAATAAGATGTAACCGTAAATTCTACTCCAACAGCTTCTTTTCTCGCGCTTCCCGCCTGTGGAACTCCCTTCCACAAGTCTGCTTTCCCGACAGTTACAATCTCCAGGTGTTTAAATGTAGGGTCAATAGACACCTCCTATCACACTAACTCCCAACTATTCTCACAACACTCTCATCTACCCAACCCTCATTCTCGGTATCCTCACCCGCCTATCACCCACCCTCTGTTATTTCCTATATTTAACCAGCCTTTCTCCACTCTACGTAGCCCCCTGCACAGTAGTGGCAGTGACATGCCTTGCTCGGGGTGAAACGCTTATAAAAAAAAAAAAAAAAAAAAAATGAATTTGTGGACATCTCAGGAGACCTGGGAAAGTGTACCAAGATAAAAGCAAAATTCCAACTGAAAGATAACATAAAACCAGTCTTCAAAAAGATAAGAGACGTGCCATTCGCTGCCATAGAACAGATTGACAGGGAATTGGACAGGTTAGTCGACTCACAAATATTAACAAAAGTAGATGTCTCTGAATGGGCAGCGCCTGTGGTCTACATCAAGAAGAAAAATAATCAAATTAGAGTCTGTGCAGACTTCTCAACTGGTTTAAACGCAGCTCTCAAAGACTACCATTATCTTTTGCCTAGCCCGGAAGAAGTTTTAACCGATTAAACAGAGGTAAAATATTCTCGAAGATCAATTTGTCGGATGCGTACCTTCAAATCAAGGTAGATAATGAATGCTTAAAGCTGCTATGCATCAACACACATAGGGGACTCTATAAATTTAATAGCTTAGCCTTTGGCATAAAGGTTGCCTCGGCTATATTCCAACAAATAATGGACACAATGCTAGGGGACCTTGAATATGCGACCGCTTATTTAGACGACATACTAGTCCGAAGCAAGTCGGTTGAAGAGCATAAAGAACACATCAAGAGTGTATTTGGGAAAATAAAAGAATACGGCTTCAGAGTGAAAGAGTCAAAATGTGAGTTCTTTTTACCTCAAATAAAATATCTAGGGTTTATAATAGACAAAGAAGTGCGACGTCCCGACCCAGAGAGAATCAAAGCCATTAAACAGATGTCCGCCTCACACGATGTCCAATCTTTACAATCTTCCTTGGATTAGTTAATTTCTACCAAAGTTTTATAAAAACATTCATGATCTCAGGACACCACTAAATAACATGCTTAAAAAAGATGTACGATGGAACTGGACTGACGAATGCCAGTCAGCGTTCAACGAAATTAAAAAGACATTAGTCTCAGATCTAGCATTAACACACATTACGACCCTAATTTAGAGATTATAGTAGCCAGTGATGCTAGTAGTTACGGTGTCGGTGCATATATTCTGCATAAATTCCCAGATGGAACTAAAAAGCCTATTGCTCACGCCTCACGATCCCTACTGCCAGCCGAAAAGCAATACTCACAAATTGAAAAAGAGGCATTAAGCATTATTTTTGCTACTAAAAAGTTCCATAGATACTTATACGGAAGAAAGTTCATATTGCAGACTGATCACAAGCCATTATTAGCAATATACAGAAATAAAAAAGGACCACCTGTATATACAGCCAACAAGGTCGATATGTTGGGGTACTATCTTACTCAAATACAATTTCAAAATAGAACATCTGTCATCGAAAAAGATCTGCCATGTAGATGGCTTATCAAGTTTGGTTCCGGAAAACTTACCAGTCTCTTTGTCAGACATTAAAAGAGAGGCTTCGTCAGATGATTTTATTGTATCAACAAAAAACAAAATTAAATTAAAGGATAAAAATGTGCGGGAAGTATTTTCCTTATGCGACCAGGTACTACTCTACACCGATCGAGTAGTAATCCCTAAAACTCTACAGAAGAAAATTCTGAGATACTTTCATGCCGGTCATCCAGAAAAGAACCGCATGAAAAGCTTAATGAGAGGATATGTTTATTGGACAAACATGGATAAAGATATCATCAATGCAGTGGAATCATGTAAAGGTTGCGCATTAGCTGCCAAAAGCCTACCAACAACCGGCAAACCATGGCCAAAGACTGAACACCCATGGGAACGCATTCACATAGATTTTGCGTGTCCGATAGAAGATCACTACTACTTAATAGTAGTAGACAGTCATTCCATGCGGCCTGAAGTTTTAAGGTGTAAAAGGCCTACGGCGAATTGCACCATATCTTTTACACATGAGCTTTTCACAAGGTTCAGCATGGTGGATACAATTGTCTCTGATAATGGAACACAGTTTACCTCCAGTGATTTCAAGAATTTTTGTGAACTGCCACTCTCGCCCGAAACGGATGCCCCCTCCAACAAAAAGGCAAAGAAGCCCATCATCAGAAGACAAGGAGTCACGGAAAAAAAACAGCTAAAGTGCCATACAGACAAGGGGAGGGCATCTGCCGTATTTCCCCGGCCCAGGCTGAACAAGCAAAAAAACTCGGAAATAGAATCAAACAATCGAAGGCGCTTTTGCCATTAAAAAGTGCTGTGAAAAAGATGTGGGACTGCCTGAAGATTTCTCTAATGCACAGAGGCTATTAACAGTAATCTGCACTGGGCCAGGGGCGCGGCAGACTTGGGGCATGGTCGAAGAGGCTGTCAAAGCCATACAAATGACCCCACCAATTATAACAATGAAATCTGAGAGACTTACTAATCTAGAGAAATTTTGTTCAGGACAGGTCCCGGTTTTTCTTCATCCCTCCCTCTATAGGACTCTGAAACTAACCTTTCCCTGGGAGGTTGGCGGTCTCTCCTCTGAAGGCACTCTCAAGAATGAGAGGGCCATGTTCTGTCCAGGACCCCAACCCTAATCATGCATCATAATGGCTTATGATTAGCAAGTTTGAATGCTCGGGGGCTGAGGTCAGAGTCTCGGAGGGTGAGACTCACTCACGATCTCCACTGCCTCGGTGAGGATGTTTGTTGTGTGCAGGAGACCCGGTTTTTAGCTGACGACTATGAGGGCACACTGTCTAGGGGCTTTATTACTAATATGGTTTTATTTATTTGATTGTTTTACAATGTACATGAAGAGAGAAAACAATATTTTCTATCAAAAATAGACATATTTGATTTTTTCCACTGATTGACAATTTCTTTTCCGTTATGAGAATAAGTAGAATCTACTCCCCCTTACAAACATCAAATAATGCAATGTTGTTTGTTAATTAGAGTAATCTCACTGGTTTTGGAAGTCAACGTGGACCTATATATTGAACAAACAAATTATATATACACAAACCGCGATACTCCTTTCTCAGATTCTAACACCTGTATATCAATTATCAAAATTCCTTAATGATATTATCATCCCATACCTATTTATCTATTAAGTCAACCCATGAATTCCTTCAAATTCTTAAATCTACAACAAACCAAGGCGCCCTCACATCAATTGATATTGAAAATCTATTTACTAATTTACCTGTTGCTGAAACTATTGACATAATAATTAACTCTGTATATAAACATAATTCAATCCCACCCCCATCTATCATTCCAATATTCTTAAAAAATCTTTTATTTGCCTGCACCACTAAAGCTTCTTTTTACAACCATCATGATAATATTTACACTCAAACTAATGGTGTAAGTATGGGAAACCCTCTTGGTCCATGCTTCTCCCATTTTTTAATGTTCTTGTAGATTCTAGTAATAATACTTTCACTACTTCAGTATATAAAAAACCCACTAGCAAAAATTCTTGCCACCTTAATTTTATTACTCAATGTCCTCTTAGATGGTGTTATTAAAATTTCCTCATGAGAGCATACGAGAATTCATCTTCTCAACTGCTTTTCTTCAAAGAACTCCCCAATCTGAAACAAACGCTTGTCAACAATGGCTTTTCAAATTATTTACTTGACTAACATATCAAACTTTTTCTTCCTAATGTAACCAATGGCAATTACAAGCACATGGACAAAAACAATAACATTAATATTTTGTACAAAAACCAAATGCAGACAGGACAAATCTTCACTCCACAATATCATCCGAAATTATGCAACACTGACTCAAACAAGAAAATTAAATTAGTTAGCTATTACAAAAAATTAAAAACTGCTAACCTCATTTTCAATAATAATAATTCACCTGCAAAATTTAAACTGCAGAGAACCAGTGTCCTTTACGAATTTATATGTCCTTTGAAAAACTGTGTTCCTCATCAATCCAAATTGGTAAACAATTACATTGGCCACACCACCACAAAATTGATGAAAAAAATTGACATTGCACCTTTCTTACAACAGTTCCATCTGATCTCATTTAAACACACATCAAGATCTTTTAGGACCTATCCGTGATATACTTGTTGACAATACATGCATAATAGCATCATCCACATGCAAAAGATTAAATATAATGGAGGCATTACTAATAAAAAAGAGAAATCCTACACTCAAGAGCATCGATTATCAACACATTAACAATTTGCTTACCCAGAACTTCACACATGACTATATACATAAACTTTACAAATTACTTCTTGATAATAGATAAAAGTATAGCTGAAAGTGCTTGAAAATACAAAACCTTTGGACAATTCTTATGTAATTTTAGTTCTGAAAAGGAAAAAAAAAAGAACACATGAAAAATTATATAAAAACTTAATAACTTGTTTGCATTTTTTAATGAAACCTGCATAAAAGAGTTTGTTGCTCAAATACACTATATATATATAATTTGTCTGTTCAATATGTTGATTCAGAATTAATACATTTTGAAAATTGACATTAATATATGTAAAAATATGAAAAGCTCATGTAAACAGATGGTAAGTTTTCTTTGTATTTTAAGATTGGAAGATGACAATCAAATACTAACCATCAAATTTATCACTATTAAATGGAATGCCTCAATCATTTCAGTACTTATGGAATTTCCATATAATATACACTAAATACTTATATATATATATATATAACAAATCACCTGATGAAACTGAAATGATCGAAACTATGGTAGTGTAACCGGCTGATCTTCTCTACTAAATATCTAAACGTTTTACATGTTGAATCATCTTCCTTCAAACATGCATTGAGCACTTTTTAACACAACTGCTTACTGGTTTAATTTAAATCTGACCTATAACTGTTCAGTGTGTGTGTGTGTGTGTCTTATAAGAAGCATTATGTTACCAAATTCAGTATAGATTCATCAGGATGTTGCTTGGTCAGAGCAATTATATCTCACTGTAATCTGAATAAAGGAAAATGCATAAATAAAGTTGTAAAAGACAAGTCAATCTACATTTGTAAAAATTAAATGTGATCAATAAAAAAAAAGGGAATAAAAATGTAAATTTTTAAATAACATTCAGCTAATATGCTCTTTGAATAAGGATTAAGAAAGTTTCTTTTTCATGTAAATTAGATTCAATAACAGAATTCAGTTTATCTTTTGACTTTGTTAATTTCAAATGAATTTCAGATATAAGCTCAGTGATGATTGTGGCCATATAGCGAGTTGCTGGTTAAATATTGAATATTCAGAAATGAGATAACATTTCAATAAATTGAATCAACTTGCATTTGATGAAGTGGAGGTTGACATTTATTATTATGAGTTCAAGTGTCAGAGGATCATTTCTTCCCTTACGGAATACTTCTCCTTTGGGAGGGGATAGGGGTCATTATCTGACACTCGAGTCATCTCCAAAAGTAGAAAGGCCAAGGGGGCTTAAGCAATTTTTGTTCCAAGTTCAAGTATACCTGAGCTCTCACTTCAAACATGACCTTGTTGCATATTGTGCTTGAGTTAGCATGCAGAGAAACCTCTATTGGTATATTTCTGGGTCAAGCAATGAAGTTGGGTATTAAAACATAACACCAGAACTGGAATTTCGAAACACAATGGTTTCATTTTAGACATGTTAGTTTATAAACAATGCAGACAAATTAGTAAGCACAAAGATTTTAACCAACTTTTTCAAAATTATAGAAAATCTGCATTTTTGAATAATTTTCTAAGTCTTGTTAGCAAACTACATTAAGTAGCAAGATGAAATTTGTAAATCTAAATCTGAGAATTGTGATAATTGATTTATTCTTGTCTTTATATGTTTTTTTTTTTTTTTTTAGTAAATGACTCTTTGAACAAATTATGGATGCTATATATTCTTTTTATTGCATTTTCTTTCCTTTCTTGAAATTAACTTATTTTTCATACTTCTTGTGCTGTTTTCCCCATGAAATTAAATTTGCGCAGAGTAGCATAATGGTTATTGCTATGGAAAATATAATCAACCAAGTGTAAATTCCTATCTGAGTTAACACTGCTTGGGTTCACGTCATACTGTTGTGCTCTAGTGAGACACACTTACTCTCCATTGTTTCTGTTATGATTCATGCTGTTGGTAATTTACTGATGAAATGATTGAGTGGTATGGAGAATATTTTATAAATAATTCATGGCAGAGTTTTGAATTGAACTATTGTTTTGTGTTAATTGGTGATAAACTCCAATGGTAATACAGCTTTCTCAGCCATTTTATCATCTGTGATGGTGATGAATGTAAATAAAATCAGAGCATTATGAAACACCGTTATAGATTGGAGGAGAGTAGAGAATAAAAAATTAAAAAAAAAAAATCATGTGCAAGCCAGAATAACCAAATAAATGTTTTAGATTTACAAACGTTTTTAAGGTCTCAAAAACATTTCTATATATCAAAGCACGGAGTTGAAAGAAAAACAGTCTCTTTTATCCATGACTTAAGCATTAACTTTTGGTTGGATGCTGTTAATTAAACAAGCTTCAATTTTTGTCTGATTTTGGAGGTTTACAAATTTTTGTTTAATCTGAAATGCTGCCAACATCAGCATGCTTCATCTGATATTCCAAGTTCCTAAAGTATTTCAAAGTTTGCTCATTCTTTGACATTTCAATGATCTTCATTCTCTTTTCCAAACTCACTCTTTCTAATATGAAATTTGAATCAACTGCACTAAAAAGTTAAATTCTCTGAAGTTTATGCATGCTGTATGGTTCAATTAACATGAAAAACTTTCATGTGTACCTTAATCTTTGAAGACAATTCTAACACTATTTGGTGCTAAAGAGTTAAAAGATAGAAGGAAAGACATCCAGATAAAGTGAATTAAGATTTTTCTGTTTTGTTAGAAAAAGCCAAAAAAGGTTTCCCATGGAGAGGCAGAGTGCAAAAAGGGCCATGTGGTAAATGTAGACAACTGACAAATGACTTTGTCTTTTGGTACAAGTTATCAAAACACAGGACTAGATGGAGAGATTTTATACAAGCAAAAAATTGAAATAATAAAAATTTCTCAGTGACCAACTGAGGCTGACGGCAATTGAGACTGCACTATAAAAGGTGTTAGAAATAAGGATTCCTTTGTGAATGAAGAATTTAATTAATGATCCTGATAAGAAATTGAGAGTCATCTGGCAAATTTCTGTTGGGGAACCGGGGTTTTCCTTGTGTAGAAAATTTGAAATAATAAAAAGTTAATAACAGCAAGTAAATACAACCTTAGCTCGATGAATCAAATCTGTTGAAGGAGGACTGGTTGGTAGCAGGTAGAGGTGGAAAACTATGGAAGGCAGAGAATTTGCATATGCCTTTGAAGGGTATTGGTGTGAGATACCAATGAAAAAAGGAAGCAGTTGATTTGGGTGGATCGATGTCTGTGTCTGCTGCTCACGGAAAGGAAAAAACATCCAAATTGAAAAAGATAATTAATCTTTGGAAACCAGACAATAAAGAAACCTTTATTGGAATTAGGGACTTCACTGATTTCTCTATACCAATCATACCCTACACTAGTTTTGAGTGGAAATCCATCTAAGTGAGAACCGGAAGAGCCCAAAGAATATAGTGGAATAGTTTTGGCTGAAGCACACAAAAGATATCATGTGACTGACTACCTAAGAATACTGTGCAAAACTTAGCAAGACCAGCCAAAGTGTTACATTTCAACTTTAGATATGAGTTGGGAAGATAGCAGTGTGCATGAAGTAGAAAGAGTTTGACTGCTGGAATAAATAAGCCTGTACTAAGAATTGAAGAAATAAAGTTGTTTTTTTAAAGATTTTTTTCTTCTTGTGACTTCCTCATCTTGAATGACTTCATTTGCAGCGGTTCCTGAATGTGATTCGGCTTAACCCATCTTAGAATCAAATCAAACACAACATGAGATAAGATTGGATGTGGTCTGAAGTGATCAATCTATCAATCCAGTCCCGGGAATTAGGAAGACTGAGGATAGGTGGAGGTGGGGCAGGCTACGCAATTACCGGGGGTGGAAGGGAGAGTGTCAAATAGCTCATAACTTATGCATTCGCTATTTTCAATATCACTATGCATTCAGTTCTGCATCATAGTTTGTACTGTATAAACGTGAATATAACAATTTTATCAGTCCTAAATGACCAGATAATGTCAGTATATTTTCAAACACTTACAGACTCTGAGTAAAATCTTAAAAACTTTTTCTTTTATTTTCACTATCAAATTTCTTTCATGTCTTTTCCTGCTGAGTACAGCATAAAACTTTTGATTCCATTATTATGATAACATTATTTGCTTCAAGTATCACCAAACATGTCTCCTGTTACCATAAGTTTTATCATTCAGTAGTAGAACAAATTGTGAAATGTTTAAGAGATAGTTCTACTGTAATGAGCATAAAATTTTATAATGTACTTTACCATAGTTTTTACACATGCTGTCAAAAATGTTTGTATTTTAAATATATTTTTCATATTATTATTATTATTATTATTCTTGTTGTTGTATTCTCTTCTTTTAAAGACCTTGTCTGGTTTTATAAATGTCTTGGAACAAATCTGCCATTTTTACAATAAAGACACTACTATCTGGTGTATAGGAGATAATTGTAGAACAGCAAAAAAGACAACAAATAAAAAGAAAACAGTTATGGACACTTAGTGCATTACATACACATGTACCTACACACAAAAACCTTGTAATAGTAAGGATTTTAACAAAATATGCTCCCATTTTTGTATGCATGAGTAAACTATAATATGAATTCTTTACAGAGGAAGTATTTTGACACTGAGCTTAAGGGCTGTTTTTGGGTGTTCCAACAATTTGGACCAATTTTAAATGTGAATTAAGTTTAAGTGTCTAATGATTCTTTTTTTTTTTTTTAATTTCTTTCAGATTTAACAACTTCAGTCTTTGGCAAGATTAACAATCGAAAAACGTGTTACAGTTATCGAAGCCTGTAATGAAAATGGACGTTCAAACAGAAATGCATTTGGTTTTATTGAATGAGAAGATCCCAGGTCACATCATCTCTTGAAACAGTGACGTTAATTGGCCACTATGATTGTGCAACTTGACACCTTTAGATTTCTTCTTTTGGGGGTCATCTCAAACGTAAGGTCTATGCCAAAAAGTCAACAACAATTCAACAGCTGAAGGATGAGATAATAAAGCATATTGGTGAGATCGAGGAGCAACTATGAAGAGACGTCATCAAAAGTTTTGACCATCAACCAAAGCCTTGGTGGATATTTGGATGATATTTTTCATACAGAAGTGCCATGACTCAAATAACATGATCCAATAGTGAAATCAATAAAATTTTATCAATAACACTTATTCATTGCTAACTTTGATCTGTTTTAATGGTACATATACACACACACACATTATATATATATATATACATATATATAGATAACATAAACAAAGAAAAACCCAGAACACTATGAACAAGTTAATTACAATTTTTTACTTATATTTTGTATCCTACTTGTCATACAACATGCTGCAAAAAACAAAATAAAAGTCAACAACTGATACAATATTTTCACAAAATTTAATGCCAGTCATATTTGAAATGACATTCAGCATGAGACAAATACTGACAAAAAAAGAAATGTTTTATTCAACTACAGCAGCAACAGTATGAAAAGAGGTGGTTATAACCTATATTCTAACAAGCATAAGGGTTCAATGGGTTGGAGGGAAAATAATTTGTAAGGTATGCTAAGTCATGCTTGGAAAAAAGTCATAACTTTGGTTTCTGGTAAGTCATAAAGAAAATATGTTCATTTATTTACTTCATAGCAATGAAATGATGCTTCTATTCCATAACAGTTGTTGCATTTGCATATATCTAAATAAGAGTCATAAAAAGTTCTCAACCTGACAAAAAAAAAAAAAAAAAAAAAAAAAAAAATTGATGTTTGGTCTTTAATCAGGCTATGAACTTTTCAGTACAATCTTATATATAGAAATAGTTTATTCAGTAGATATAGATCCCCTCAAAGTTGGTTCACTTTTTTTTTTTTATACATATATTTATTGTACCCAGGAGAACTTTTTAATTACAAAAAAAAAAAATAAAAATAAAAAGTTCTCAGTGGTGATTGTATCTTGTTATGCAAAAATATCTTTTTATAGTAATATTTATCATGGTCGCTGTATCCGTTATAGTTTTAATGGAAATAAATATGAGGTATTACTTTTGGACTAACCCACGTCTCGCTGTTCTTTGAAAAAGCAATTTCACAGGCCAATTTTCCTCCTAAATATATTTCCTAATGTTTATAAGTATTTTTTAATGGAAATTAACCAGGAACAAATGAAATCTATTTTTTTCCTGAGATCATCTATATCTTTTACAGTTAGTATAAAAATAAACATTGGTTTTGGTTAAGCTGAATGTGAATAACAATTTTTTTAGTTAAAGATCGGAAAATAGACATTTCTTAATTATACATTTCATTTGTTGCAGCTTTTGGTACTGGCAAAAAAAAAAAATAATTAGCTCACTATTTTTGCCACTTACTGTGTACTTCAACTAGTATTTCATAAAATACATATTCCAACTAGAGGTAGTAGTTAAATTTATAGTAATTAAAATATTTTAATTTATTAAAATATTATTATTTTATTAATATAAATTTAAAAATATTTATTGTAAATCATCTTAAGAAAATTTGAACCTCCTCTAATACCATGACATTAAAACTAATGCTTAAGCTATGATAGTGTCTTTTATTACCATATTTTATTTAAAGGTATTAAAATGTGATTTTTTTTCCTTCAGACACTGTCAGTTAAAATTTCATAAAATATTATTTTATTAATGGGAAATAAATAAAGGAAAATAGGAATTATTTTCCTTGACTTTACATTGAAATTAAAAAACTGAAGCCAGAACTTTTTTTCCAAGCCAAACTTAGCATCCTCTATGACTATTTCCATTCATAGTTCAACAACAACAAATTCTCCTGCAACTTGCCTGAATATTTCATATCCTCACATTCTGTCTAATCAAAAAGAATGAAGGGGGACAAGTAAGAAGATAAGATGTACACAAAATTATTAAAACAGTGAGAGAGAGCAAATGGAAACTGTCTGTTGTTGACAATGACAAATGACTTGGTCCCTGCTCAAACCCACTTACATTATAAAAAAAAAAAGTTTCATAAAGTCAAAACTCATTCAATAGACAACAAAAAATCATCCAAAATACAGCTTTGTTCAGAAAAACATGAACAGTATCAATTTTGTACTAAAAAAAAAGAAAAACAAAATTCAATTAGATTGAAGGGACTGAAAAGTAAATTCAGAAAAGAAAAAGGAAAAAAAAATTTTTTTTTTTAAATGTTAAAAAAAAAAAAAAGAAAAAAAAGAAAAGAAATTATTTTAGATGTAAAATAGAGTGCTAAAAAATTAGATGGTTTTATTCTCCCCAATTTGTCAAATGGACTACTGAGTTACATGACAGTGTGGCTATGAGTCATGGACAGAATTTAACACTTTGACCATGGAATGAATGCTGTGGCCAGAAAGATGGAGCCTTCCATCTCAGAAATGTTAATAGCTCTTGCAGTCTTTTATACTTGCCATCTTTTTCCAGCATGGGTAATTGTTCCAGCAAAGTAATATAACCCACTATCAGACACAAAACTGTTTCCAGAAATACTTGGATGATGTTCAGGTATTCCCATTGGCCCTCATGCTTGCCAGATTCAAATGCCACTGAACATGTATTGGATATGTTGCACTAAATTGCCTGCAGAAATACCCAACATAACTTAATTATAAACAGGCCTAAAATGTACCTGGATAGATAGATACACCTATGCAACAATCATTTGATAAACTCCATGCCACAAGATGTAGCCACCATTATTCAGGTGAAGGGAGAAGCTAAATGTTACTGAGTAACTATTTGTCATTTTTTGTACTAAAGTTTACTAAAAAATATTAATATCTATATTAACATCTGATACTGTAATGGTTATGGACATTAAAATGACTGATCAATTTTTTTCTGAAAAACAAGTAGAGTGGATGAACTGCTTTATTTAATACCTGTTTTTTATTCTATTCTATGGTTATTTAAATATAAAACACATCTTTTATATACACAGATTAATAAAATTACTATTTTAAACTTACTGATAAATGTCACTGAACATTACTAAAATCTGAAATATTGGGGTGTATCAAATTTATTTTCATTTTTGACAGACCTTTACTTTAAAGTTTACTTCACATGCTCATTTAAGAACTATGCTGCCACTATATATTACATCATCATGATTCAATTGTAACTTTTGTTTCAGAGGTTATAATGGCAGATACAAATAATCAGATTCTGCCAATTTGAGACTATTTTAAACTATCTCAAAATTGTTGAATCTGCTTACAGAATTCTGGAAATGAGAGGAATTTAACCAATATTAGATCATGCTGTCCAAAACTGCTTTAAACATTTAAAAGGTGGTGACTTGTCCCTTGAAATAAAGTTTAGGAGTTGATGACCATTAGTTGTTGACTATAATGCTTTAAAATTCAATATTGATGAAAATCCAACTGCAAGTACTTAAAAACTTTAATAGTTGGGATCATTGAATGATACCATTACATAAACTTTAAAAACATACTGGAGAAAGTCCTTTATTATTAAAAAATGAAAATGCTTTTGATACACCTCAACATAAAGTGTTTTCTGTAAAATTAGTCTAAAAAAAAAATAAATAAAATCATAAAATGAAAGTATTTCAAAAAGAAAAAAATTAGATTTATTGAAATCTATTAAATTATTCTTAAAAGGCTTTATTTTGGAAACAAAATTTCCTAAAAATCTTTAAATAAACTTTACAAACTACATTTTTTTCTTATAAGCAAAAGAAACATTTTGCAAGAAAGCAAGCAAACTAAATAGAAAAAAAAATTAAATTAAATTTCCAAATGAAAATATTTGAAAACTGAACATTTAAGTCCATACCAAAATGCCATTGTTGAAAGGCACAAAATGTTAGCATTAAATAATTAACCTTCAGCATTCTGAAATACACTTTGCTCACTGAGCTTAAGTGCTCTGCCTCTGTTAGAGACCCCAATTGCCAAACAATAGTATATTTGAATTTCAGTTGCTTTGTCAAACCTTGCTGTGTGTAGCAAGATCAGAAGAAAGGTTCTGAATGGCTACTTGGTTGAAGTTAAACAGAATATATCAAGATTTGTAAAGGATGGGTTTGAGTAGTCTTTTTGCCAGAAGCAAAAATTAGCCAAAGACTCTAGAGGATATGAAAGTGAATTAGTTCTGACAAAACAAATAAAACAGTTTATTCTTTTGACTGAATAACCCAGAAGCAATAAGAGACAAGGAGTTTTAACAATACTTGCTTGTGGTCAAGTTTACCATTCATACTCCATACAGTTTACCTCAGAAAAATGGATGTTTTTCCTTTTCAGTTGCATTCAAATACCCATGAAATTGCCTGCTGAAGAAATGACGGAGCTATTTGGTTTGGTACCATTCTATATATGAGAATTGCTAAAAATGACTTTGAAATTGAGAACTAGGCAACTGCTGTTGAAGAGCTGCCATAGATAGTACAAAAGGAAGTAATACTCATTAATAATACAGAATGCTGAAGGTTAAAGTGAATTTTTATTAAAGTAAGCAATACTGTAAATAAGAAATCATCAGCAAAAGACAAAGAAAAGTAGCGCTTTTGATCACCATATCAATATAGCAACATTTTAGGCCATTTTGTCAGTAAGGGATTGACATTTAAAGCCAACAGGTAAAAATAGCTGTCGTGCTTCAGCAATGTGTGCATATGTAGTGTTTGCATTGGAACAGGAAAGACTGAACAAGAAAAACAAAAAGATAGAGAGAGAAATATAGAAGGGAAAATAGCTTGATTAATAATTTCTTTTTAACTCTTAAATAGTGCTATTCCTTCATGAGAAAAACAGAAAGAAAAAAAAATGAGTATAGTTGTTGAGAAAAGTTTAGCTAAGAAAAAAAAAAAAAAAGTCATAACTTCCATTTCTGTCTTAAAAAAATAAGAGAAAATAAGCAATATTCTTATTTAAAATATTTTTTCTGCAATGACCTTTCAAGGACTTGGGTGATTATGGCTTTCCACAAACTTCTGTCCTGTTATTCTTAGCTATACTTAATCCTTTAAAGCAATTCTTTGTCTTTTTTTAAATTTATTTTATTATAATATATATATATATATATATATATATTATAATCATAAATTGAAAGACTTATTATTACAAATTAAAAAAAATTTTTTGACGTGTTTTTTTCCAAACCAGAAGTGAAAGTTACGACTCTAGCCTAACTTAACATACTTTGTTTTATGACTTTTTCTCATCAAAAATAGCACCCATGCACATTTAGTTCAAAGATAAAGCAAGCCAAATTAATTTCAGAAAAGTTAGTATAAGTCTTATTGCACACAAAGAAAGAAAAGTGATAACCTCTTAAATATCCAATTCTGTTAATTCTAAATGTTTTCAAATACCTTTTGCAAATTTTAATGATATTAGAGATGATTCCCCTCCATCCCAAAAGTTTAAGAAAGAAATGGGGGAAATGAAAGGAAAAAAAAGTTCTATAATGAAAAAGAACAATGCTTAATAAGGTCTTGTCTGTATAAAGCTACCAGAGCATTAGCACGGTAAAAGGAGAGAAACCTGGCTTGGAAAAAAGCCCATAAAAAGTAAGCAATCAACCAGCCAAGATAACTGTCAAATGGTTCTTGCAAGCGAGTCAGTGATACATGCGGCGATGAGAGCTGAGTTATTAATAGGCAGAGAAAAATAAAGAAAGAAAAAATATTATTAGCAAGCAATTTTATTGATTTCTTTTCCTGATGGCAAAAGTAAAAAATTAAAAAAAAATATATATGATCTCTTAAATCAGTATTTGAAAATAGTTATTAACATACTTAAAATTGTTTAGCCCTCTCCTTTGTATACTTGTACTTTGAATAATCCATTCTTCAGCCCTTTTCTCATCAGTGAGCTCCTTTCAGAACCCCCCATCCCAAAATAATGTTTAGGGGGTGGGGAATGGCCATGAACACTTTTTAAGACAATGAACAGAAAGAGAACTTTCCAACTACAGCAAACATGAGAGACAGCAGAATTTAGGTCAGAAAAAAAATTCTAAGTATTTGTTTTAATTGTAAAGCTTTGTTTCACAACCATCTTACTAAAGTTGGTCCCTTATGAGAGAGAAGTCTGATAAAACAGTGCTTTTTATAACATACCTAATAAGCATGGCAAGGTATATAAGTTTTAAAGTCAGATTCAAGTAATATAAGAAAACTACAGCCATTTTTTTTTGTTGACAATTTTATATTTACCTGGAAGAAAGAAACTTCCCACCCACCCAAAGAATGCACTTGATGATATCTGAAGAATTGATGAGCAGAAATGTGTTAACGCCACCAATTTGAAGAGATTCAATTATCTGAACAATAATAGGTATATGAAAATTATTTAACTCAGTGGAAATATAAAGCTATGAAATGTTATGCTGTACCAAATCATAAACTGTAGATTTATAAAACAAAATATTTCAAAATCTTTTCATTTTTGTAATAATCTCAAAGCTAAAATTTAAGTCAACTTTTTACACAAATTTTTTTAACCTTTAGTAATCTGTTGGCAACTTTGTTTACTGAGCAAAACTGTTTACTTTGTTTATCTGATCCCTGAATTAGAGCTGGAATTTTATGGTTGGTTGTTATGTTTGCTATGTGCAGCAAGATTGAGTTCAGATGGTTGGAAGAAAAGCTCTGAGAGGCTATCTGGCTAGAGACAAAAATTAACCAGAGCCTCTGGGGGATATAGGAAGACAAATTAGTTCTGACAGAACAAAGAATAGAAAAACCTGTTAATTTAAGTAGACTAGCCCAGTAGATGGAGGTGACACTGAGGTTGTCATGTCTTGCTATGGCAGCAGTAAAAATGACCAAATTAAAAAATCTTGACACTTTAGAAAAATAATGCAGGAGAATACTAGTTAATATTGTAAAGTGCTATAGGCTAAAGTTTTTTTTTATAGTACAATTAATATATGAAAGATGTTAGTAATTAAAGTCAGAGGACCATGCAGTACTAAATGAAATTCTTGTGCAGCCAAGTGCAAGAAGGAAAATAATATCTAGGCATGCCTGAAACAAACAATGCATGTTAACATGCAACCTTAAAAGGTGCTTATCAGAGTTAACTTAGAATTAAGTTTCATATTTTAAATTTCTTTAATCATTTTTTTCAATATAAAGAGGAAAAAAAATCCCAGTAAAATCCCCCTTTCTAAAATATTTACCTCCCACCTAAACTTGTCAGACTATCAACCGTTGTAGTCACTGACCGCCAGACAAAGCAAAAAAAGCTCCATACTAAGTTTGGAGTTATTTTGTCAGTCCATCCACAACTCATCTCTCCAGTTACGGTACCAAGCAAACTAGCAGCGGGTTTCGTACAGTCCACTCCTGCCAATGTAACGCACCCATTTGATCACATCGTGGTCATTGTAGTTCAGTTTAGATTCAAAAACCTTAAGATAACGCACTTTGAAGCCTGATGGAGCGAAAGGCACCTAGAAAAAAAAAAAAAAGAAAAGAAACATTAATACAGTCATGTTGCACTCTTTAATTATAAAACAAGATATTATTTTGCTTACCTTAGGGTCAACAAAGTGGTGTGACTGACGGCTTAAAAATTAGTCTATAAAGATAATTTCACTTGATAAACAGAGTAATCAATGACTTCTGTTGTCATGGGGTTCCTGCAGACCAGTTTAAGGTCATTAAACATTTGCAAAAATTCAACTATCTTGACAGTGTAGTAACAGACAATGAAAAGTGTGACAAAAATTAGACTGAAATACTTTCCAAAAACAGTATGGTACTAAGGAATTGAAAAATAACATTAGAAATGAAAAAACTGTTGGACTGCTATGTGATGTGTACCCTCCAATAAGAATGAATACAAGAAAACTGGCAAAAATAAAGCAAAAGATTTTAAGCAACCAAGATGTGATTTTGCTTACAAATAATGAAAATACCATAGACAGAGCATATGACAAATGAGAAAGTTAAGTTTTTTTTTTTCAATTTAGCATGAAAAACTATTTAAATTAAGATATTAATTTAGGTACCTCCACTCATTTTTCGATACCTAAATTTAAATTGAAATTTTAAAAATAAATAAGTAATCTTCAACTTTAAAATTAGCTTTAATTGAAAGCCATAAGATTAAATTTTAATTCCCCAAAGAAAAATACACTGGTATTATTTAACCCGAAATTATATTGATTTTAATCTAATTTTTTTTTTAAATCGAAAGAAAAAAGTTAAAATTTCCCACCATTTTTGATTTATTGACACATTCTGTCAACATTATGTCAACAGTAGCCCAATTTCTGTTTTAAAAATCTTGCAAAAATAAAATATACCTTGCTAACACATCATTTAAGTCAATTTTTAAAGTTGAAACTTACCTTTATCTGATTTCAATCAAGTAATAATTCCTTACTGCCAGAAATTTAGAAAAAACAACTTTTTAACTGCGGTAGCCCTACCTGTCATCACCTCGATGACGCAATGGCAGGGTGTTAAAAGATTTACGAGCTCCGGAAGTTGTCAGACGGAAAGTATTGCGATCATATGCGCCAAAAAAACACAAAATTTTAATTTCTTTTTTTTGGTTTTTAACTAAATAGTAAAATTTAAAATAATAATTTCAGCAATTTTATAATATTTAATAGAATTTTAGTTTACATTTATAGCCAGACATTTGAATATGCTTTCTGAATTACTGCAGATGTTAGAATTATGTAAACATGTTATGACTCTTATGGAACACTGTACTTACTCAAAAAGGGGAACGTAAATAAACATATTTACACAGAAAATTTTTTTAAAATTAATAAAAAAAAATGGCTTAGCGATTTTTATTATACTTTTCAATTTTAGATAGGCAATATGATACTCAGCTATTAACTATAAAGAAAACTCGAAATCAAGTCTTTGGAGATTTAAAACATATTTTTAAAAGTTTTTAAATTATTAAATTATTTTAATGTAAAAAAAAAATAAATAAAACTATTATTTTAAAATTTTAATATTAATCGGAAAAAATTTTCTTCTTCAGAGTATAATGTCCTCAGTAGTTGTGACTTATTTCAGTAATTAAAAAGATAATCAAAATTAATTATGTCGGAGTTTTATTGCATTTTTTATTTTACTCTTCGGAGAAGGTTCACGGTTGTGATTTCAAACTTAAGATAAAAGAAATGGGTGATTTATATTTCCCAATGAGTCCTGCGTTGAAGTAATTAAACAAAAGTTTGCCACTATTTAAAATTTTTTAACAGTCAGGGATTTACGTGAAGGGGGGTTAACAGAGGTAAAAAAAAAATATATTTTTACCAAGATTTTAAAAAAATAAAAATTTCAGAAGTAATTTCATTCATTTGTGAATGAATACTGAAAGTTTCATTAAAATCCGACAATTATTTGATTTTTGAGAGAATTTCCAAATTAATGTGTTTTCAACCTAAAAAAGTGGCAAATGCAAAAAATTGTCGTCTATTGTAAAACAGTAGTAAACGTTTCTTAGCCGCTAAAATCAATCGAAACAAAACTTTGACAATATTTCGAAAATGTTAGAAAGGATTAAAAAATTTTAAAAAATAATTAAAAACTACTTTGATCTTTCTTCTTAATAATAATTTAAACATTTTGACGATAAAACTTTATTTTAGTGAAGTTTGTGGCGTTTTGCATTACGGTATTGCTGTTTTTCCGTGCAATTTTTCCTATATTAATTTAGACTCTTTATTTAGGTGCCATGTTTTTTCTGGCTATGATTATGACTCTTTACAACTTTTCTTTTAATTATCTGTAAATTGTACCTTGTTCTAAGAAAAGATAGTGAAATTCCTTCATTGTTTTCTCCTTACTTTTGAATTCAGAATTGTTTTACAAAGCTGATTATCCTGCTATAGAGGAGATTGTTCATCTGTGGTAATAGCAGGACATAATGTACATGCTAAGGAACAGCAAAATTACAGTATGATGGCAAAAATTAGGGTGATTAAAATATGATGCAAAATCATGAAATCTCAGAGAAATGAAGAGTTACCTCATTTAGTTAGATATCTTTAGCTCATATTCTGAGTACGCATTTTAAAGCATCCAGTCTCTTAAAAGCATTAGTATAAACTTATCAACTTCATATTCTTGGGAAAGGCATAAATCCATCTTTTCTCTCTCTCTCCAATTAAATAGTAAGGCAGTCAAGATTTCTTTACTGCTGATTCACAACCAATCCAAAACAACTTATATTTCAAAATCATGTAGAAATCAATAGGAAACGATCCCCCAATAATCATCACGGCAATACAGTTAAGGAGGCTGTAGAAAGTTATGGTCACCTACATCCCAAAAGACATGGTATTAAAAAAAAAAAAAAAAAAAAAAAAAAAAACAAGACAGATAGAAATCTATTATAAATTGTAATTTTTGATGCAATATGTTGGTGAATGATTATAGTTGGAGGCTAGATATAGAAATCTAAGGAAAGTATTTCAGAATTTGTTCTCACTCTTTACCCACTGCTGTAGATTGATAATTTGAAAAAAGTTGTGATAAAAAGTAACTGAACATTAATATGAAAATACTGGGCAAAATGAATAAAAGTTCATTTTATAAGCAGGTCTAATAATTCTAAGAGGTGCTGAAAAGTTTTCAACAAGACCAAGGATTGATTAAAAAAGATTTTGGAGTCGTCAAAGCCAAAAAGTTTTCAGTACCTCCTCATAGTTTACTTGCACCATCCAAAATTTTGTAATTGGATTAATTATTTATAAGGGTCATTCAATAAATAAGGTTAATTTTTTGGTATAAGGACTTCTAATACATATAGAAGCTTACTTTTTTTTTTCCTTTATTTGTTTTTCAAAGGGATTTAATTTTTTTGCAGATTGAAAAACAACTTTGAGAGTTTTGGAGATTAAGAAAGATGGCCGACCAAGAAGCATGCTCCAGGATTGAACAAAGGTCAGTTATCAAGTTTTTGGTTGCTGAAGGGTGTAAACCAGTTGAAATTCATAGGAGAATGTCAACTGGGTATGGTGCCACATGTTTCAGCCAAAAAATGTCTACAAGTGTGCTAAATTGTTCAAAGAAGGACGGAGCAGTGTTGAGGATGAAAACGGGCCTAGGAGGCCTACAGAAGTGAGGTCTCCCGAGGTGATTGAATCAGTCAATGACCTCATTCAGTCTGACAGAAGAGTGACAGGGGATGACATTGCAAGGACATAAAGAACAAATGCAAGGGTCATCAGTTACATGGAGTCGTCTTGCATCAAGATAACACAAGGCCTCACACAGCAGCCCAAACGGTGCAGACCATCAACGAGCTGGGCTGGGAACTGCTCCCCCCACTTACAGCCCAGACCTTGCCCCTTCAGACGTTCACCTGTTTGGTCCCTTGAAAGTGTTCACAAGAGGCACGAAGTTTGAAAGTGACGATGAAGTCAAAAGTGCTGTGAGCGATTGGCCAAGATATCAGTCCAAAGATTTTTATGCTGAGGGAATACGGAAGCTTGTGCACAGATGGGAAAAGTGTGTGACACTGCTGGGAGACTATTTTGAAAAATAAAAAAAAAAGTAAGCTTCTATTTGTATTAGAAGTCCTTATACCAAAAAATTCACCTTATTTATTGAATGACCCTCGTATATTTTCTGCATGAGTAAACCTAAGATTTATATTTATAAAATTAGCTCTACTGTCATTTGAAAAACTGAGTTACTTTTTAAAAAGATATTCAAAGCAAGATAAACGAGAACAAAAGAAATAAAAAGTAACATTATCTTGCTCATTATTAGTCTTATTGTTTATTAAAAAGATATTCTGTTATGATGACACAAAGCATGTTAACTTATAGGCATCAAGTAATAACTCCTGAAATATGTCATTAGTAAATAGGAGAGATCAAACTGTGTGGCTAAGTTATATTGAGTTATACACAATAAATGCAGACAATTAAAAGGATCAGAATTAATAGAACGAGATAGATTTTGCATAAATATACCTCAAAATTCATAGAGATTGGCGGCCTTGTCCATTTCTTCTTATCATTGGTATTCAATAATTCAATTTCAGCACTTAATTGGCATTCTTTCATGCCACCCATTCGTTTTATTCTAAAAGAAAATAAAAGACAAAGTATTAACTTGAAAAATAGAGAAAACAGATTTAAATTCAGTAAAATAAAGAATGTGTTAAAAGGTGAAAGGAAAGAAACTAGGTTAAGTTAGGCTAGGAAAAAAGTTTTAGGCTTGGCTTCAGGTGAGGATAAAGTCATAACAAAAATCAGTAATATATTTTCATTCATTTGCTTTAGAGTAATGAAAGTGTTATTAAATTTAGTAATAAAATAACATGTTAAAGTAATTGTTGACAGTACAATTCATATTTAATGTACATTACTGGTTTGATTATATCAACTAAATTTACTTTTTTTCTGGTCAAATTTATGAAACCTGAAATCATAAAGCATATATTAAACAATCACATGCAAAAAAGTCATGGGACAGGTACCTTGTACTGTGAATGACCGTGTTTAGCCCATCAAAGTGTAACAACCTAATGTGGTATTGATTTGACAAGTGGTCAGAACACTAGAGAGTTGACCTGCAATGCATTGAGAGCTGTCCATAGCCTCTTGATATTTACAGGTGCAGGATCTTGTGTACAAATAGACCACTCTACCACATCCCATAAATGCTTGATTGGATTAATTCTAGACAAACATGGTGGCCACACCAATCACTGAAAGTTTCCAGAATGCTTGTCAAATTAATTCTGAGTAACCTGACCACAATGAAATGGTGCATTATCCTGCTGGGGTACCTGGAGTCCATGAATGGGTGCAAATGGTCATGAAGCAGTGAAACAGTGGTCACTGATCAAATGTTTGGACCCAACCCACACCATATGAACAGGCCTCACAACATTATAGAACCATCATCAGCCTGCACAATGCTTTATTTACAACTGAGGTTCATATCCTTCATGGGGTTTGTGCCACATTTGAACCTCATCATTAGCTCAAAGTAACTGAAACCATGACTCATTAAATGTGTTGACCAGATTGTTCTCCAGATTCCAGTTAGTGACATTGCAAACCCAGGTGAAGCACTATCAACAGGAGCACCCAGGTGGGTTTTCTACTCTTATATTCCATAGAAGCTAAAAGATGCTGAATGGACCTGTTGAATATGTGTCTGGTTCTCCTGCACTGAATGTGAGCTAAGCCAGTCTTAATTATCTGTTACTGCAAACAATTCTAGGCAGACTCCTTTATTTATGATTGATAAGGACCCAAGATCAGCTACTGCACATCCATAATAGACATTAATGTCTCTGATAAGATATCCCCAGTACACACATGACATTATAAATTATGTCAAATATGTCAATATCAGAAATGGAATATTTTATCCATTTAGCACCCAATATCACACCTTGTTCAAACTCCAGTAATTCACATCACCTTACTACAAGTAACCTAGTCACTATTCACATTGATTCACTAAGTCTTAAAGTACAACTAGCATAAGTCTATACATTTTCATGGCATTAAGATATGGTGGTGCAATCTATTACCTTTACATGGTGTTGTCCTATGACATTTGGTACATCAGTTTACTATCATTCAAAAATATGTGGATATATAACTGTACAAGTGAAAAAAAAAAAAGATCTTTAATTCCATAAAAGGATCTGTTTATTAAAGAAAAAAATCTTATATAAAACTTGTTACGTTTTTTTTTTTTATCCATGACAAAACTAAGACGGTAATACAAATTTCTGTGATTGAAGCTGATATTGTCCCATTTAAGAGAACAAAAATAAATTTAACTTTTTTTTTTTTACAATTTTTATTACATTTTAACAAGTCAGTTATTGCTTTAAAGTTTAAAATCTATTATTGCCTAGGTATTTTTTTTAGTATTGGAATAACTTTTTGTGAAGTTTTAACTGTCAAAACAAGATTTAAACATTAACTGTTTAATGTTTAGAAAACCTAGAAAAACAAAATTTAACAAGGGTTTTTATTTATAAAGTATAATAATTACTTTATAGATTAAAGATTTTGTTTGTCTAGGTTTGCTACCATGATATTTTAAGGTAAAAAGGCATTCTCAATTAACCTGCATCAAATCAGAAGCATCACCTGCCTTCTACCTCCTTCATACCTTCAAGAACTTCTATTAGTATTGCTTCTGTACCATTCTAAAAGTGCATTATAGTGATTTCACTAGGCTCTAGACTCAACCAGAATTACAACTTTTGAATCTATGCTACAAAAGATTCAACTATAGTTAGCTGGTCACATGGCAAGAATGGAGGGTTATTATCTTCCAAAGAATATTTTGAAGAAAATTAGTTTCTGGATGACAAAAGTAGTGTGGCACTGAAGTGATACAATGACTTCTTGAAAAGGATCCTTATTTCTGGTGGCCTCAACTACAATCAGTGGAAAACAGAAGCAACCAAGAGGGTAACATGGAGAAATGGGATCTATCAGATAACCTTTTACAAATTAAACAACCCCACGAAAAAAAAAAAAAAAAAAAAAAACTAGCACTGCAAGTCTAGAACATCTGCTAACTAACCAGACTTCCCTCTGTATTTGAAGTGGAAAAGGTACGCCACTCTTGTACAAGCTTCACTAACTACTTGAGAGTCTGAGACAGACATAGAAAACTTCCAAATCTTTGTTGGTGAAGCCAAGCTATGAAACAAAAAATTAAGTAGCATAGTGCCTGTCAAAAATGTATAGTTGTCCATACATGATCTTGTCATCTTAATTATAAAACTTGAATTTAAAAAAAAATCTAACTTCCATTCATAAGTCAATAATTAATGCAATATCAATGAATACTTACTTCCAGACAATTGCATTTTCACTGGCTTTGTACTTGGCTTTTCCTTTCATACAAATAACTTGTACCCCACTAGTATTAAGAGGAGTGGGAATACGAACCTAAATCAAAGATAACATGTCAAATTCAGAATTTAATTCATCAAGCACAACACTGAAATTGTATTAGTAAATGTTATCAAGTCTAATATAAAAAAACTGGATTAATATTGATCATACAGTAGGACCTCATAATCTGGGGTTGATGGGTTCTGAAATACCAGGTGGATAGTATAATCCATGGATGAAATTGAACCATACATACTAGACAGGTTCCAAATTTTCACCAGAAAATTGACACCCTATTTCAAAACGTAATTAAAATTTTATTTGTTTGATACAATATATTGTCACCAATTGAAACATCGTTTTCATACTTTTTACACACAAATTTAACACATTCAGTTTTAGTATACTTTTCACATGATGTGACTGTAAATTATTTGTTGAAAGTGAAACTGTTAGTGACTAGTGTTTGTTTTGCATCCAAGATTCATTTTTATCAAATTTTTGCAATATATGCATTAAACTTCAGGAAATTTACAGCTTCTCTTTGTCATATCAGATTGCCAACATCACTACTCTTGTGTTAGTACCATTAATAAAATATGTATAAATTAAGGCAAACACTAGCACTTTGATATAAGATATTTTAGGTTAAACACACTATTTTACAAAAAATCATAAGCCCATTTGGTGACAAGAGTGACAACTCCTTCATAAACAAACATAAAAATGTAGGGAATTAGACAAAAACATTTCAGTAAACAATGGTCAAAACAATTTTTTTTTTTTTTTTTTTAAATTAGTTTTTATCTCAATCTGATTATGCAAATTTTGAGTATATTAAATAGATTTATTTTTTAGATATTTTCAAAATAATAGTATTATTAAAAGACATGTTATTTCTATATCTGGTTTATATTTTACACCTTTGAAATACATTTTGTAAAGTAGTTTCAGTTTAATGTTTTGGATATAAACATTTTACTGATTAGGCCAATTGTGGATTAAGTGAAACAACAGTTGATGTAAAATTGGACCATAACTACACAGATTTCATTATTCATGAGTTAAGTGGGAATTTTCAAAAATATTAAATTCATAAATTTTTTTCATTCATATTTCTTAGGAGGACTACTTTTTTAAAATTTTTATTTACAGAGTTAAATCTAATTGTCAGCACATCTGTTTTTGTGTGATAAATAGCAAAAAAATTAAATGCAAGCTTCAATTAAAAAAAAATTATATATATAAAGGGCCAACTATATTAATAGACAAAACTTACTTCTACTTTCTGGGCCAATAACGAAGGTTTAAAATTTGATTTTACAACAACTTTAACTTCCATCTTGTGTCGTCCAACTTCCCTGACCAAAGGTATTACACGGAAAGGCAAGTTAATGTCTTTGGTTGTTCGGTATCTAAAAAATACAAGGAAAGAGAGAGAGAGAGAGAGAGAAAGATAATTCATTTCAAAGGTTCATACAAAACTTTAAAATAAAAAACTTATACAATTTAGTAATTGTGCAAAATGACATTATAAAATTTATTGGGATATCAAATAACAAATATTACAAGGGTTGAGTGATAAAGTCACCAATCCTATAAAACAAATTTTAGATCAAATAGAATAATGAAACTGGTATGAAATTTATTTCACTTTAAAAGTGCTTATTTTTTCAAAATAGTCATATATCATATGCTACACATTTTTTCACTCCATTCAAGAAGAAAGTTTTTCTGTTTCCTTTTCACCCAATTATACACAGTAACTTCACCTTTGGTATCAGATGAAAAATGTTAATCTTTTAATGCCTTTTTCAATTTCAGGAAAACAGTTACAACCCAACTGTATAGTGGGGATTCAATCTCTGATCATAGGCTGATAAGGATTTTAGTTGAAGTCCCCACCACCAATTTCTGGACTCAGTACTGAAGTGCTCCTGAGTTATCACCATTAATAACATAATGATGATTTCCAATGTTACAAAATAAAGACAAAAACCCAAATGGATATCTCACAATAGTGACTGAGCACTATTTTATTTACTATCAATGGTTATAAACTTTTCAGTATTGTACCTACCCTTCGAATTCCAGTTGAATCCATTGTATTCACTTATGCGCAAATACCCTTGGGAAAGGTATTAATTCGTCTCTTCCTTCCAGTTATGGGTTAAATAGCAGGACAGATTGGGTTCTATAGCCTTGATCGGCAACCAGTCTACCGCAGAAAGCAATGGCAACCTACTGCGGGATAATCTTCTGCCCAGTCAGTCATGTCTCTTTCGAGACATGATCGCCCAAGCGTGTATCACGTATGGCACTTAACTGACTGACCTACCCTTTCCACACTTTATTGACCTGACAAGAGACTGTCCTTCCCACCTTGACTAAGGCACTGACCTAAACAATTACACTGATATTGGTCAGCTGCTAGACTGTTTCACCTATCCTTGGTGGTTAGTATTTTTAAGTAGACATTCAAATTTTTATGTTTTCTAAAGTTAGTCTCATCAGAGGCTAGCAATTTAGTTATTGTTCACTTATATTTCCAGTTCACCCAAGTGGTTATAAAACTGGAGTCAGGTGTTATTGGTTTATGCTCAATTTATTTAGTTAACTGTGAGTTGAGTTTGCTGTTGATCCTTATGGACTCCTTTCACTGGATCAAAAAAATGAGTATCTCTACCTTAGGATAGATATGATGGGGTCTGCTGTCAATGTGTTATGTGACAAAGTGGAATCCCTACCCATTCTGTGACAATGTATCTCTTTGTTATCTTTCAGTTTCACAAAAGTTGCACAGAAATGAAGATTTTCAAGGTCATCTTTTCTTTAGAGGAGTAAATTTTGGAAATTAACGTTTTCATGTGAATAGGAAACAATAAATCTTCCAGGTTAGAAAATAAATACTTTATTATCAGATAATATCTAGGCTCAAGTGCTCACTTTCGCAATGATATATGAAAAGCTTTTTATTAATAATAACCTGCTTTGTTATGCATCAAGAAGAGAAAAACATTTGAAATTATTGTCTCAGACAAAATATTTTACAAGCTTTGACTGGTTTAATGAAGGAAAGCTGATTTGATACCCTGACTCACTTGAGTAAATTTCAATCAATCACAACCAAAATGGGAATTTTTATCATTCACAATGAGCTACAATGTAACTGATAGAAATATTCATCTTTTGCAACTGGTTAAAATAATTTGAATATTTTTTTTATTCAGGAGACCTTTAATAAGCACTATTCTTTAGATCCAATGTATTTTTAAAGATGAAGTGTTTTTTTTTTTTTTTGTGGTGGGACAAAAATACCCTCAAAATATTATGCAACAACAAAGATTTGTCTACACATCTGAGATGAGGTAGTATTTACATTGTCCAGATTGTTGTCCTCATCTTTGCTATATTCACAATGTTTCCAGAATTGGCATGGCTCATGGAACAAGAACAATAACTCCAGAGATTGAAATAAGGGTTTGAAATTCCACTCACCTGAAGAAGCCTGAAGCGTACAACGGCCAAAATGTTTTGAATATGGCAATAAAGATGAGGACAACAGTTTAGACAGTGTAAATAATGTAACAAAGATTATTTACAGAATTTATTTTTATAGTAATTTTGTGTGTCCTATTTTGTTAGGAGCAGCAAGCTACACTTTTCTACTATTAACTGCTGTCAATGACTAGGGTCTTAGTCCCCTGTCCAGGTTGAACTTCTACTTATGAGATACTGAAAATGTATCTCTCAGGGTTAGTAACCTGTCAAACAAGTAACTAGCAAAGTGCAACTCATCTAATCTTAGCATGTGCCCAAGGATTTGTAGATAATGAGACTATTTGCTTTCTTAGTGGTTTCTGTTGCATCCTTCATTTCCAACAATGTTGTGCAAGAACATCCAAAAAATAATACACAAGTATCTTTGTTATTAGACTTTAAGTCTCTTAGCAATCTTAGTAGTTGGGCTTCCATACAAAATTGTGGACAACAATTAAAGTGTAAAGCTTCAGTTTGATGTGAAGGATATTCATGTCAGAAGTGTTAGAATTTTGTGGTGACACTTCTGACATGAATATCCTTCACATCAAACTGAAGCTGGGAAATAATGGTAAGAATGATGTACATATCATTCTTACCATTATTTCCCCAGGCACTGGAAAACTTCAACCTCTCTGCAGTTGGAAATGCTGATGCAAATGATCTAGAGTTTTGACATCAATTTTGAGGCTTATTTATTTCATAACTAGTTAGAAAGTGCAATATGATTTGGGTGATTGCAAATAAAGACATTATTTGAATATAACAACTGTCCTAGCTTTAAAAAATATGCTATAACAATTCTAAATAAAGATTTGAAATCAGTATACAATTTAGTCTTATACAGCAGCATTTGTCTACATAGCAGACAATGTTTTTTGCCTAATGTAATAATTATCTATTACAATAAAGTGAGTAATTATTTGCTTGAATGCAAATTATAGTTGACCAAAGGGCTGGGCCCTGGGGACTGAAAATTCGTCTATATGGATAACTTGACTCAAAGATGACAATGGCATAGGTGGCACTGGGTTTCATGGTCACTGGTGGTCATCTCAAGTCAATTCAGTCCAAACTTATTTCCAGTCAAACTGCAAAAGGGAGATATGTTTATTCACAAAGAGTAAAATATAACTTACCTCATCAGTTCAAATTCACCATCGGGTGGGATGAAACTAATACTGTGTTCAGTCTCAAACTTGCTTAATTTAACACACTGATGGAACTGGCAATCATCAATTGCAATAGAGTTCTTACCAGATGTAGTGGTTCTGTAAAAATGTACAAAGTGGATTTTCAAATTTCTTCACAACCAGAAGGCAAACAGTTCCAAAAACATTAGTACAGAGAAATATTTTTTTATCCATGACCAGAAATAAAATTTACACTATATCATATACAATGAATGGTTGAATGGAAAAAAAAAAGAAAAAAAAATCAATTTGTAAAATGTACTTGTACAGTATTTTGTCCTTGGTATAACCCAAAAGATAGGCACATATGTAAAGCACAAAATGAGAAGTCATGAGATCAGCATGGGAATCAAAAAAGACACTGCTAAGAACACTAAGATCTGACATCATTCAGCAACATTTCAGTAAAAAACGGATACCCCAAAATAGTTGGAGTGTACACAGCCAAAACGTTTTGGTGAAACAAGACCATATACAATGATGAAAACACTCTTAACAAATTTCAATGATCATTATCTCAATAAAAACAAAGTGCATAAACTTACCCACTTGTGCGCCCACTGTCCTCAAGATTACCTTTGCCTTTTGTATCAACTAAAAGTTTATCATTAATTCCAAACTTGCATTCTGGCATTCCACTTAAATAACTTTTCATTACAACTTTACCAGCAACATGTGCACTCAGAACCTGACCTACAGATAAAAAATAAGAATGCTTATAAAATTGATTACTAATCAATACAACATTTTTCAAAATGTAGTTGTAAGTGGAAAAAGAAGTCATTGAAAAAAAAAAAATCATTCAAAAAGTTTCACTTTTATTTCAATAAGTATATATTCTTATTTTTATTGTCAATATCTAGTTTATGTAAATATTACCTATAACTACAGACTATACCAAGTATTTTAGAACACACTTTTCAGCAAACCAAAAACTGGAAAAATTAATTTGACATGTGCCAAATTTTAAACAGATTACATTTTTAGATGCATCAAAAGCATTAAAGCGGCAGTTTCAATATCACAAAAAAAAAAAAAAAAAAAAAAAAATGAATGTCATGTTCATGGCACTAGCAGCCCATCACAGCAACCTGAAGAGAGCAAACTTCTTTAAAGTGGTTAAGTCCTTTATATTCAAGATCAGGAATGAGATTGTGGCTTCAGGTAGGAAGATGTCAGCTGTGGTCAAGAGAAACATTCTAAGTTGTCAGACATCAAAAAGATGGCTAAGTTTGCCCAGCAAGTCCAAAACATCTTCAACCACAACTCCAGAAAGTTGATGAGGGCCACTGCTAAACAGCTCAAGCTAGCAGAGTCTACCAACAGACATTTGGTAACAAAATCTGAGAGAAACATGATCTGAACAAATTCAAGCACCCTGAAGACCCTAGCATGCCCTGGTTTTTCTCTGATGTGAAGAATTTTGATCAAAACTAGAACAAGAACAGAAACAAAAATGATAGATGTCTCTTTTCAAACTCCAATGGTTACCTAATATGATGTACACCAAGTTCACATTGTCCGTGAGAGTCCAAGGATCATGACCAACAAGGACCATGTCATGCCACGAACACTGTAATCAAAGCCTGAATTGAAGAGATTGCCCAAAAAAGGCAATATGTATTCCAGCAAGACTGTCTCATGTGATCCATGAGTAGCTAGCCAAACTTTTTCATGTCATTCCCAAAATGTGGCCTGAGATCTCCTGATTTGAATCCCATGGACTATTACATCTAAGATATCAGTGAGAGGAGACCACCCAGCTACCTCACAATACCAACAACTCATTAAAGGCTGACATCATGGATGCGATAGTCAACATGAATGAGAACCCTCTTTTCTGGGCATATAGTTGCTCCAGTGCTACTCCTGAGAACATGAGCAATTTTATTGAATAAATCTTTTTAGTTTTATCATGTTGAACATGCATACAATTTTTTTGAATATACTAATTTTTTCTATTGTATATCTTTGTTCTTTATATTATGTAATGAAAGAATTATAAATACATGCTACAGAGTATCCTTTTAAAATAAATACTCTCTACACTCATGATTCATATGCTAATTTTATATCTCTTCTATGATGTAACCCCTTAAAATTAGCTATAAAATTAGGTCATCAAAGGTGACCTGATATGCGAGTATATATAGTAATCTCAGATAGAAATATATCTAATTTTTTTTAAAAAAAAAACACAGGTAAAAACTATGATGAGGCTAGAATCAAATAAATGATTTTTTCTATGAGACAATTGCCTTTTCGTGCATGAATCTAGATTATCATTCCGAAGATTTGAATTTTCTGTTTCAGGTGTTAGAATCTTTTGATTACTTTTTTTCTTTTTATATAAAACATCAAAGTAAAGATGAATAAATGCAATTGTACTGCCAAAGCCACCCACATCATCAAGTATGCTTGGGGTCTGGAGAGAGTTTCAGAATAGGCTGTGCTGTTGGTTTGAAATTTAATTTCAGGTTATTTGGTTATTCAAAATAAACCAAGTCATGCTTGAAGTTGTCACATGATTATGTAGGCTCATTCAGAAATAAACAGTTGAGCATTACAATCAAAATCAAATACAAGAGATAAAAGACAACTAGCATGAATGACAAAGGCTATGCTCAAGTGGATATCCTATGATTTGGCTGACAGCTTGCAGTTTGAAAATTGCTGCAATTCCTTTGTTTCTTTAAAAAATAAAATAAATAAAATAAAAACATGAAAACATGAAAAATCACATTCTAATGATAAAAAATGGTTTGTATGATAACTGAAAATATGACATTCTTTAATAGAGGACAAGCTATCAGCTCAAATTTCCCCAAACCAAATCCTCACACCAAAAAGATTCTTCTTGGTGGTGCTTGTTCTGGGGTAGTTAACACCCCTATATCCATGGACAATATGGATTCATCTGGTTTATATAATGCCAGACATTTCTACCTTCAAGCAGAGGAGTACACTTGTAGTTTAACCACTCACAGTGAACACAGGACTATTTCACCTTATAATTGTGATCCCTTAAACAGGACCACAACAGTGCTCTAATTGAGTAAACCATTAAAGCTTCTTGCAACCTAATCACACTATCACAGCATAGCTCTACTGTCATGATTTGTAACTGAGGCATCAAAAGATGGAAGGTGTCTATCTTGCTGCAGAATATTTCAAGATCTTATATTTCACAAACAAACCATCAAAAAATCAAACAGTAAGGTTCTGCCTCACTTTCCTGAATTATAAAACCTGTCCCTTATGGATTACTTTTTTCTAGGCTTAAGATGTATACAGTCAGACCAGTTTGAAAATGTCTTCTGAAAGTTTGTCAACTATCTATGACCCTAGTTTTTATTATGATGGAATAAATTTGCTGTCAGATCATTGATAATAATGTGTTAATTTTAATGGTGGTGCTTACTTTGACAAATAAAGTTGTGTTTGTGCCGAGTCATGAGTTCTAAACAGTTTGTGGTTCAAAATGGCCATCTATTTTGATTCAATCTAATTGTTTCTGAAATAGATACAATTTCAAACTGAAGTGCATTAATGTTCAGTAGTTGAAAAAAACTTGCCTTGTGGAGACATCAATAAATTGACAGACTCTAGGACATCTAAAAAGAGTTCATTGCGTCTGTATTTAATACCTTCTCGACGCCATCCAATCTGGCCCGTTACTTGTGAGGTTATCTGGCTTGTCTCCTCTTTGCTCTGAGGGAATATAAAACTTTTTAGTGTCAAAATCTTGTTTCATAAAAGTGCAACATAAATACAGTGTGCAATAGATAAATTGTTGTCTAAATGACACAAAAATGAAAATAACACGGACATCTTGTTTTAAGAAATATATTTACCAAAATTACACAAAAATATCTTGAAAAACTAAAGAGTAACCATGGCCTCCAGACAATTTTGGAATCTCCTGCAACTCTTTTAAACAGGTTCCTTGTTTAAGTTGGTGAATGCTACCATAATTCTTGCCTTCAGTTCATCTTTGGTGTTACAAGGAGTTTTGTTGGTCTTGCTCAACTGCACCCCACACTTAATAATCAAGAGGGTTGCGTTCTGGGAAGTAAGGTGATGAGATGTAAGGGGTGATGTGGTTGCAGAACTTGCCTGACAGCCATGACTGTGTACTCCTGCTTGTGTGGCATGGTGAGAGCCCTGTTGCCAGACATGGGGTTTTCCAGCAGCCACTGTTGTTGTTGACGACTTGATATTTGGATTTCCTCACTTGGTACATCTTTTGGAGACACAGCAAGCCAAACGTTCTGTGTGTTCAACATCTTATCCTTGCAGAAATTTTTCTCAGCTGAGAAAGCATGTTCAGTTGAAGATGCTTAGCTTTGTTCAAAAGCTTTGCGGAATAGTCTCTCTTGTTCATCATGCCTTGGGATAAAAGTTAGTCCTTTCTCATCTTGTCTGAAAAATATCAAATGTCTTCATTCAATATCTGCCTGATAAGAAACTCGAACACTCCTGTGTCTATGGTTATGGACCTGATTGACTTTGAGGAATCCTTGTCAATCATGACCTTATTTTTACCAACAAATTCCAGAGTTTTTTCTTATCAGAACAACCAGAGTGAATTTTCCGAACTGTCATACCTTCATAATTACCATTAGATTCATCCAATACTTTCAGAGTCCTCTTCACTGTCCTCAGATTGACACTCAAATACTCTGAAATGTTTGTATTAGAGTTTCCAGTGTGAATGCCAAGCACTACAGTACACCGTTTCCAAATTTCTGATGGAATGAATTGTGTCATAGTGCTCTTTTGCTCACAGTAACTTATTAACTCTACTATACTGTACAGTCAACAAAATAAAAAAAAAATGTATATGATTAAAAATATAAAATGGCGACAATTTAACCATTGCACCCTGTATACATAAACCAAATTTAATATACAGACTAAACCAAACATTATACAGACACTCAAATTTTGTATACTTCTGTTGTAACACATTGCAGCTGATCCATTCTTCAGCTCTCATCAGTTATAATTTGTGAGATTCCAGGAAAATAAAGTTTAAAAAAATTTGGAGGGAGGAAGCAAAGATTACCCTCTCAAGGATGAGGTTGATAATTGATAGAGAGCACAGTCAGTTAGGTGCTTAAATCAAGCTAATAATGATTATAACACTATAGTTATATTTGGTGAATTATGTTGTAGAACTTTCCTCACCATCCGAGTATAATTTAGCATCACTTGGATATTTGGCATATTAAGGAGCTGTTACCTTAAAAATTTTTTTATTAATTATCATTTTAGTCTTCTTAAAAAAAAAAAAAGAAAAAAAAAAAGGTTCTTTCTACTTTACAAAATATATGAGGACTGTTGAATGGATTAGGTAGAATATGTTATGTAACAATAACAAAAAAGTGGTTCAAGTATCCCAAATTGTTAGATATGTAAACAATGCTTCTCAAGATTTCTCAAGAGACAATGTAGATAATATTTGTAATAAGATCTTGACATTTGTAACAAGAAAAAAATTTTTCATTTATGTATTTTTTTAGCAAACCAATATTATAAATTTATAAAAGTAATTAGAAAAAAAAATAGTTTCAAAAATTGATTAAACTAAAACTAAGATATTAAAACTCAGTACAAAGTTTTATAGAGTAACTGTTAAAGTTTATTACAGCAACATGAAATACACATCATATGCTTAGATGCTGAGCCAAGAGGACATTCAGCAGCACTGTTCCATCATCAGTGAGTATTTGGCAAAATATGTCTCAGAGATATTGCCAAGGTTTTTGTGCAATTGAATTAAGCGAAATAAATTTAATTACTGTTGTGCAATATTTTAAAACAATTTTTATGAAATCATTAACCAGAATTTGCCTATGATTAGTACAATAATTTAAATTAACAGGATGTTTATGTGATGTTAAATGTCATGTGAGATTATTGGCATTTGAATAACAAGTTAACTAAGAGTTGACACATCAAGCATCTGGAAACTTTGGAAATTTCTGTGCATTATGAAAGTTAGTATCTTAAATTGTTTCAGTTTAATACATTTTAAAAACATTTCTTGCAAAATCACTTTGCAAATCCATTTATTTTTAAACAATTTCAGAAAGTTATAGTAAATTGTTTGAATTTCTTTTCTGTAAATGTAGAAATATACCTGAGATTTGACACCCTGCTGAGTAATAAAGGTTTTCAGAATTCCAGTATCTGTGTTTTGTGGATATCCGAAGTCCAAAATTTCTAGAAAAAGAAAATTATCATCAGTAGTAAAAAATAACTATAAATATACATTTGATGATGAAAAGTTAATTTTTTTTAAAAGAAATCCACATTTTAATTTTTATAATTTCTTGCCTAAAATAAATCAAGGGTATGCTAGTGGAAATGGTTATTGATTCCATAGACAAAAAAGATTGTCAATTCTTTGATAGTGAAGGATGTTTTGTTTATGATCACTGAGTCTTGGGATAGCATCAGGTCACTAAAAAGTACAATGGTTTGGATATTGGTAGCAGAGAGAAAGAAAAGGACACTCTCATAATTCAGAGAGTGATCAATGAGACCACTGACAATTGGGATGAAGAAACTTTGTAAAGGTTGAGTATGTTCTTGAAAACAGAAAAACTCAATGATGTGCAGATTATGTCCATGCTGTTCTTTCATAATTGATTATGAAAGAACAGCAGGAACATTAGAAACTCCATAGATAAGAAAAATCCTTTTACAGTTCCCTTTAATGAAGAGATTAATTTTCTTTTCCATATTTCCAGTATTTAAATGATAAGTACTCTATTTTCATTGGTAAAATATCTTAAATTTTTAAGCAACATCCTGTGTTTTTACTCATTAGCTGAAGTACAGGTATATATGCACATACATACATAACATGGAAGTGCTGAAAAGTTCTTAGTCTGATCAAAAAAAGTATTAAAAAATATAACGTTCTTATATCTGGTTATCAAACCAGATTTTATGAAGGGAGTCAAGCAAAGAACTTTTTTTTCCAAACAATCTTTGTACACACAAAAATTTGTATACATAAATAACGTAAGTGTTTGTGTATTGGGGGATACACAACTAAACACTTTCATATATTGACCTCAAATTTGGTGTGTAAAATTATTTTAACCCTGTGAAGATAACAATTTATTTTGTTCATTACAGAAAAGAGTTGCTATACTGTCTTTTTGTGATACAGAAATATCTGTTGCGATAGCAACTCATATTCATTATTAATGGCTATACAAGATAAATAGTTGTGTGGTTTGAAAAAACAATTTTACAAATCAATTTTTTATTAAAAATTATTTAAATATTTTTCATAGTGTCTATTCATTGGGATTTACTAGTAACACAAGAATCTATTTTGCTTTTCTTTTATGTTACTAATTACTATAACAGTTGCTGTACATGGCCAGTGTGGATGAAAATGAATCTTGACACACATTCATGGCAATAAAAAAAATATTCTAAAATATATTATTTATTTAATTTCTTTCACTTATAAAGTTATGTAGACTACTTTTCAGGGTTATTTATTTCTAATAGTTTTACATAACTTGACTTTCTCACCATTACAGGATGAAGGAATCATTTTGCTGTAATCTAAATATCCCAGTAACCAAGTGTCATCAGATACTTCAACTAGTGTGTGTGTGTGTGTGTATATATATATATATATATATATATTTGTAGTTCCGTTATTACAATGGCTCATAAAAGCATTATATCACTACACAAATATTTTCATGTTTCAGAACAATACTGTTCTTCTCCAGATGATATTTTATAATAAATAGTGAAAAGGATTTATTTAGAAAAAATAAGATGAATTCATGGTTATTTAGAAAACTAAGGAGTGGTAGTTGGAGGAAGTTAAACAATATGCTTGTAGATTTACCAATATTGATCAATCAAAAATGAAAATGAAGTTGAACTATAGGGTTCAAAATGTGGGTCACGAAAGAAAACAAAGTAGAATAATGTCAAAACATGACACTTTAATTTTGTCTGGGTAATATACTGGGAATATATATTATTTAAATGGGTAGATAATTTTTAACAGCAGGTTGAATTTTTTTTTTCAAAAATTTGATTTTATGCTACCTCTTCTGTTAAAAGAGGCTGGATTGTTTAGGTTAGAATCAAGTAATTATGGTATACTGAGATAGATATATATATATATATATATATATATATATATTGGAGTTAAAAAAAAACAAATAAGTATTGTGTGGGTCATTTATTTTAGTAAAATAATTTTAAAGTAATATTAGAGCATAAGTTATAAAATGAACAATTGTTATTTATTAAATTTTAGAGAAAAATATTTTCAGTGTTTACATAAAACCATCAATTCATTTCTACAATTTAGCAGCATTTTATTTTTAGAGAACCTTATAATCTGCAGCTTTTCATTATATTTTGTTTTAAAGCTTTGTTAACCGACTGCCATTACTTTTATCATTTAATTATTTTCCTCCTATCTTTGTAATTGTTTCTTTAACTTAAGTATTTTACGACTTAATAAGAATAGTTTTTTCTTTTATTATATTTCTTTTTTTTTATCTTTTTATACTGATCAACAAAAATCTTCATTTTATAAGAGATAGTCGTCTTATGTGGAGAAGTGGCAATCATCATACATTACCCATTTTTGTTTAAAAATACTTTTTTTATCATTCAATTTACTACAAAAATTTATTACAATTAAATAAAATTCAGGTGTACATTTTTCCTAAACTTGAAATTTAAAACAACTACAACAAGATTAAAGAAAGGCTTTATAAGTAGAATTTAACAGAACTTGTTTAAATTAATTCTTGATTTTTTATATATATATATATATATATATATATATATATACTGTAATAGTTGTTACAATGGTTTATAAATTCATAGTATCACTACACAAAAATTTTCATGTTTCCTAGCTAGCCCTGTATGTGGACTGCTTCTCCTTCAGGTGATTTTTTAAAAATGAGAATTATCTAGTTTAAAAGACCGTTTATTTGTGTTGGATTTGTTTTTTTTAGGTGTTAGTGGGGTTGGTCTGTAATTTGAGTTCTGTTGACCTTTTTAAAGTCTTAGGGTTAAGTGTTTGTTTGTGGCTGAGATCAGGATAGGTTTTCCTATTTATCTTGTGTGGGTTTAGGCTGCTGGCGCCTTGCGTGTTGTTATTTGGTTTAGGAGTTGGTAGGTGTTGTTTTGTTTTGGGGTTGGTTTCTTCTTACTTTAATTTTGGTTATTTTGTATTGGGGTGTGTGATTTTTTTTGTTTTTTTATTTTTTATTTTGTGTCGATATTTTTATTTATTTTTCTACTATTTTGCTGCATCTGCACTATTTTTTGCTGGTATGGTATGGGGTTTGTTGTCTTTTTCTGTTTATTTATAGGGTTGGTTGTGTGTATTTTTTGTGTTTTTTGGGAGGGGGTTCGTGGGTGGTGTGTTTATTTGTTTACTTAAATTCTAGCGAGAAATATTTGCGATGTTTGCATAGTACTGCTAATTCGTCTCTACAGTTTAATAAATCGTTATTGTTGGGGTACTGAAGAATGAGTAGTTTTTTACTTAGACATAAAGGGCAGATGTCGTTAAGTGAGTTGCAAGTTCTAGTTTTCTCTAGGATTTTCCATTTTACTTTGGGTTTCTGTTTGAATCCTTTAGCTTCCAAAAGTATGTAGAAAGGGATGTTTGGTTTCGGTATAAGCTGTTTTTAAATGAGGTTAGGTGCAAGTACCAGCGCTGCTTAAAAGTATTCTTAGTTGATCTGATATACATTTTATTTATAGTTGGAGTTTCGATGGATGTTATGTTGCATCGATATATATAAAGTTCATAGACACTACAACACTCCTAGGCAAAAGTGTCAATACATAAATGTCATTTTTTATGGCTACTAATTCAAGACCAGTATATTCCATAGGCTTAATGAATTGAATGAATTAAATGTCACTGTTAGATTTAGCCTGCAAACCATAGTTTGCCACTCTTGATTTAGAGTACTTAGACTTCATTCAAGCATGTTAAAAAAAATAAAATTGAATTTCTGCTTTCATCAGTCAACATTTGCAGAAGCTAGAGAGGTAATCTAGATGGAAATCAGAAATAGCAGAGAAAGAGCCATGAGCAGTACCAGTAGCCTCTGATAATGTGCAGGAAACCTGTTGAAGAGGAAGTATGGTACAAGCTACCCAGTACAAAATGGCACACTGAAATTGGGGAGAAAGATAGTAGCCAATGTAGGACCCCAAAAATGTTATGAATGGAAGTCCCAGACATATCTTATGCAAATGACAAATAATTAGTTTGTTTAAGGATGAAGTGAATGACGAGGAAAGAGAAGGAGGTAGAAGCCAAACCAAAGTCCTGCAAAGACTAAAGGAAAGAAAAAGAAAAGGCACTTACCTAGTTAACCATGTGATTATTTAATGAGGTTAAAAAAAAAAAAAAAAAAAAAAAAAAAGTGTAAATTTCTTTTAACATTGTATGAAATAATTTTTGAGATCAAATGGGTGCATCAGGAAAAGCTGAACTTGTGCTCTCCAGACTCCACATTTTAAGAAACTAAGGATAATCTAGATGGAAAATATATCAGGTTTCTGCAAGTGAAAATTGCAAGTAGGAGAGCTGGCAGTATAAAAACATAGCTGAGAAAGTCACTCTGCAGATTGTGTTCTCTTGGTAAAACAGTTTGCAAGTTGGTGTGAAACTCCTACCCAAAAAGTATTATCTCTTTCTTATTTAACAGGTCTCACAGAACTGCAACATCAGTCCTTTGATACTTTTTTGGTACACCAAAATACTATGCATACAAATTCTGAGATGTTATCTATCCTGAATGATAGAGGCAATATAAACTGCTGTCTCCATGCATCTAAAGAGACATTCAATTGACCTAAGCAATCAAGATTTGTTGATCAACTTTTTCAGATTCAATCATTTTATTGGTCACTTGCAAAACATGCCAACAATTGATAGAAAATATACATATATAGATTGCTCCATAGTTAAGCCATTGCAGGTTGAGAGAAAATATTAAAGTCAACATTTTTACAGGATGTAAATGCAGAACTTCCTATAAAAAACATTTATCAATAATATTTCATCAATATCAACCCAAAAAGAAGTCAATTTAAATGCAAATAATTCCTTCAAATCTAATGTTGCTGTACCATGAAAATAATGAATTATTCAATGAAAACAAATTACTCATAGAAAACATTTTAACAGGCAAGAAAGAAGTTTATCTTTAAACACACATATACCAAACACCGTTTTATTTAATTTCCATTGAAAAGCTCAGGCGAGAGTCTCAAAAACATCTTTTTTGAATTTATTACTTTTTAAGTCTGCACTCTTAACAGGCACAGTGTGATAAACCTATTGATTAGTTAATGAAAGAACAAGAACTTTTTTTTAAACTTGTTAGTGAATTAACTGTCTTCCTCAAGCCCATGTATTACCAGTCTAGCTTGAGTGATAACATCACCGTCCATCATCTTACCATTAATAACCCATTTCACGAGCAAAAGATTTTGACCTTGATATTCATGGTCATTATACACAATTATTGCTCCAGTTCTTGATTTCATTTTTCTTTGTAGAAACAACTAACAAATAACACCAAGTGAATACAATAACCTGGTTATCCAGTTCCAAAATAATATGACTATTATCAGAATTGTTTTTTTTTTCAAAGGCACTATTATAAAAACCAGTTTAGTATTAATCAGTTATTGAACAAAAACTAGATGCCAGATCTTCATTTTTACACACAAAAAAAAAAAAAAAAAAGAAATAAAAAATAAAGTACTTTTGCTCTGTTTCAAGATTTCACAAAATTTAGTTTCCATAAAAATTTAACACAAATTTTATACTACTTTAAATAAGCTTTCCAGAATTACAATAATCAGACTCTTTACGCAATTTAATGGCTTTTTCCTTAGCATCTCTAATTTTATTTAAGTCAATGAAATTTTTACCTAGTTGTAAAAGAAGAGATAAGGAATAATAACTTCATGTAGTAGATTGCCGGTAGAAGTTGTTTTTTTTTTTTACTGTTCTCAAAACTTGAAATTTTACTATTCTTTATAGATTTCATAAATGTAAACGTATTTTACATTACACAATACCAGCAATGGTATCAATTTTCATGTCTTTAATCTAACAATGAAGAGCCAAATTTTTCTTTTAATGATGGTTCTGCAATACTATCAACAAAACAGAACATCAAAGTAGAAGACTGAAAATTAAAAATTGCTCATACCATTTAAGGAGTTTAAAATAGGACCAAAGTCATCTCATTTTATACACAGTAACCAAAATAACATTTTTTTCATCCTCCTCCATAATTATTACAAGCATGACTCATAAACCTAGACAACAGTGTGTTTTCTGAGATATCCTCCTTTTCTAGAACTTAATTATTGCTCTCATTTACAAGTCCAATGAAACACTTTTTCTGATCTTCATCAACAATCTTCCTGACATAATCAGTTCCCAAGTAGGTATCTATGCAGATGATACCACCATTTACTCCCATTCTGTGAATGGGGTAGGAAATGGCTCAAATCCTAATGCCTCCAAAACAAAACTGCTCTTCTTTAACCACCAGAGAGAAACTTTCCTGTCCACCATCAGAATGGATGATGCTAGTCTCCTACAAAGCAACACACTGTGCCTCTTTGGCCTCACTCTCAAATGAAATGACTACATCAAAGCCATAGCTGCATCTACTGCTACGAAGTTTGGGTTACTTTGTCAGGCCAGGAAGTTTTTCTCATCAGAATTCATTTAGTACATTTATAAATCTACTGTTTGTCTGTGCATTGAATAGTGTTGCCATATCTGGTCAGATGCTCCTGCTATTCCTCTTGAGGTTCCCAATAAAATCCAAAGGAGTATTTGCAATATAATCGATCCTGATATGGCAAGCCACCTTCTCACTGATGTGATGTGGTTTCCCTCTCTCTTTTCTACAAGTACTTTCATGGCAACTGCTCTGACAATCTCCCCCCACCCCGGTTCCCCAACCACATGTATTTACACGTGCTACTAGATCGACATCAAGGTCCCACACTTTTACAGTTGACATAGTTAAATGTAACCGCCTCTTCTACTCTAACAGTCTCTTTTCTTGCACTTCCATTTGCTTGTGTCCCTGATAGCTACAATCTCCAAAAGTTTAAATGCAACGTCAATTGCTACCTTCTATGTACTTGATTCCTATCCATCTCTTATCCTTTCTTTGACATCCCCTGCACCTTGTTTTTTTTATTGTTACTATATCCCCCTGTGCACCAGTGACAGTCCTGTCTTGTTTGGGGTGAAATGATTATAAAAAAAAAAAAATACATATAACAATTTGTATGATGCACAATGTTCAGCACAAAATACAGATTCGACTAACTTCATAAAGATCATAACATGTTCGGGTGTTTCATATTTTTTAGTTTTTGTATTATTGTTCACCTAATACAAGGCTGAAGAGCTACTCAAGGTATGGAGATGCTGTAAGAGCATACAAGGAGGGAGCAAGGGTTGCAGATTATTAGGATAGGTATCAATTGAGCCTAGACTTGAAGAGGTTAAGATTGTACTTATCAGAGAAGCATTTGTTTGAGAGTTCATTCTACATTGCAACAATTCTGAGGAAGAAGCTGTCTAAGTGGAAATTACTCCTCATTCATGAACATGAAGGGAATAAGCAGTCAACTCAATGTATATAGTATGGTGGATCCTAACTGTGAAGGTCTGGACCCTGTAGACTTAAAATACGAGTTCAAATTCACTTGTGCCAACACAAATTGTACAGATTATGGAATGTAGTAAACAGTCTACTGCTTTTACACAAAGATACAGACCAAGTTTTGAAAAGAAGAAAATCTATACAAGTTTTTTTCCTCTTTCTTTAAATCAATAACACAAACTTCCAATGGATTATCATTGAAATAAAGGTAAATTGCCAATGCTCATATTTTAAAAAAAATTTTTTTTTATAGTCATATTGCCCAAAGCAAGGCAGTCTATTGCCACTGGTGCACAGGGGGTTACATAGGAAAAAAGTTATGAGAAAGAGTGACAGGTTACAGGGTGTGTCAGGAAATGGGTAAGAGAAGGGTTAAGATACTGAGAGTGGAGTAGCCAGAGAAAGGAGCATGAGAGTGAGGATGCAAGTTAGCAAGATAGGAGATGACTATTGACTTTACGCTTAAACTCCTGGACATTGTAGCTGTTGGAGAAGAAAGTAAACGAAAGGAATTTCACAGGCAGGAAGTGCGAGAAAAGTCGCTGGAGTAGAATTTGTGTTTACATTTTATTGGTTTCACAGTAAAAGGGTGGGACATAGGTGCTAATTTTGTGGCTCGAGCAAATTCATGCATGGGAGAACCAGAGAGCTAAGTTCATCGGAGCAAAAGACGTGAAAGTATTTGTAGAAGAGTCACAGTGAAGCCACACTGCGCTGGTGATAAAGTGACTGTATCTTGGGTGCCAGGTTGGGATTGATCACATTACAGATTCTCTGTTGGATTTTGTCAAGGACCCCTAGGTGGATAGCATTGTAGTAATACCAAATACAAATATCACATTTCCAATTCTCACTGTCTTATCTACAAGTTTAAGAGGTTACTTGTATGATGAACTAGTAGTATTTACCTCAGACTGTTCCATAACTATTCTCAGCTACCATTGCCAGATCAACATTTATTCCAATATTGTTGTGATGAGTAGTGCTACCTAGAAGTATTCACAGAAATCACTCAAGGATAAAACAATTTATATGTTAACATCTCATTTGAATCATAACCATTATTTGGGAACTAATACCTTAAAACACCAAAAACAAGTTATGGCACTTACCATCTAAAATCTCATAGATCAACACAAAGTTGTTCTTTATGTTCTCCTCAGAGATTTTCCCAAAATAGGACTGCATGACTTCACACATTTTCAATAAAAACTCAAAAACCATGGCAGCATTGACATTTTGTTTTGTGACAGCTGCCAACCAAATGTTGGATCGGCGAATGTGGAAAAAACTGGTGCGAGCAATGTTAGTGACTGGAGATCTCACTTGCTGTCGAGCATGGATTACATTCACACGGAATGCATCCACTGCATTGCGCCTGAAAAAAAATAAAAAATAAATAGAAAATAATAATGAAAGAATGAATAAGGAAAAAGGTTTTAGGAAACAACTGTACAATACTTGAAGAACATATTTATAAAAAGATAAAATATTAGTTCTTAACCAATTCCATTACTTTCACCTGTTTACAAAACACCAAATAATTTTTGCATCTGTCTCCAGTGTCATGAAAAGATATTTTAAGTGGATATCAATAACAGATTTAATGTGGTTTTAATCTTTATTTTACAAACTTACATATTTGACAATGATTAATTACAATATCAAGATGTTTCCCATGGTCTACTACCTCATTAGAATGCCAATCCCTTCATAGCAACTTTCATAGCAGTACCTATCTCTCCAGATTGTGCTTCATATTAGCAAAAATTGTTTTGTTTGATAGAACTATGCATCATGAGATATTATGATAATTCTGCTCTTTCAGAGACCCATACATAATGTGACTTGTCTCGCTTAATCTGTATACCAAAAAAAAAAAAAAAAAAAAAAAGAAAAAAAAGAAAAAGAAAAAGAAAAAAAATATAGCTTTATCACATCAGCCTCATTTCAGAGTATCATATGGAATTGCAAAAATATAATTTTTCTCTTCATACTAATGATCAACCATATTTAAGTACAACAGATGAAAGTTGCTCCAAAAGTAATGTTTCCTATTTTATTATGTTGGAGATATGGTAGCAGTGGTTAAAAATTCCCACCAGTAACAGTTTTTTTTTTTTGTTGTTGTTGCTTTATTACAGAGTACAGTAAAGTGGCAGTTTGTCAAAATTATAAGTGTAAATAAACAAATATAGGATGAAAAAAGATAAACCTACCTACATAATATACTATATATATTTGTAACTTTTTTTGCTTTAATAAAGCAAATAGATGTATAAACAAATTGAATATTACCTTGATCCACAAATATGGCCTGGAGGTAACCAGATAAACAACAATCACAATACCAGCATTCTTTTGTAACATGATAGCATTAACCTGCAAATACTAAGGTAAGCAGAGTGCACAATCAATACTACACTGATCTGAGGTAGAAGTACCAATCCAAATGTAAATAACCTAGTAATTTTCTTTTACAGATATGATGAGTGTGTGTGTGTGTGTGTGTGTGTGTGTGTCTGTTTGATGTTGGACTGGCCAAAGTAGTATTGCCTGTTATCACCTGGCGAGCTTTATTCCTGACACTCGAGGGGTCGGGCATATATTTAAGACCAGATTTATGTGATCCACGTTAGATGATAGCTGGCAAACAGAACATAATCAGTAGAACACTGCAATGCCAACAGTGTAGTTTTTATATATGTATATATGTTGATTATATACACAATTATAAGCAAGTCAAAGCTGATTACATGCAACAGTTGGCTGGTATTTCAATAATACATTCAGTAACAATGTTTTCGAAGACAGGGTTTACTCAGTCATCTCTATCAGCACGCCAATTTCAGTTCGATCGCCTTATTCAAATCACGAGCCCCAAATCCACTAATTATGTTTTCCACCTTGTTTTTATTGAAAAAGCACAAAACCAGGGTGGTTAAAGGTGGGTATGGGTTCAATTTTCCCTCTCTGTATAATTCTGACCAGCTCAAAATGAAAATAATATCAGTTATCCATTTCGACTGAGTCTCCAGCCCCTTCACTAATGAGGGGAAGAAAACTTACTCTCTCTTATCACTTGCCTGTTTGTCCCAAATGCACAGTAGCTTAAGACAGGAAATTCTCACAGTCCAATTTTGACCTAGGGTCAAAAATTTGTCAAAACAGATGACAATATTATGCCTATGATTCTTTTATGCAAATTCAATCAATTCGGATACTTTTCCCAACAAAAATAATTGCATTCTCTAGTTTTAGAGATCTCTTATCTTTAAAATTAATACCAACCATCTGGAAACAGGGTTACATTTACACTATTTACATGGTTCAGATTATTGTTCTCATATTGAGATGAAGACAATAGTTGTAAGCTTTGGCCTTCTTCAGGTGCTAAGAATTTCAAACCAAATCCTTTATTATGATTATTGGTTTATATCATTCTCATTTCATGTGCAATGTCACTTCTGGTAGCCATGTAGTTATCTCCCTTTAATCTAACTCTCTATACCTTAGTTCACCATTGCTATAGCCTGGTATTGAACTCACAACTCTTTGGGTCAAATCACTGGAAATAACCAACATCTATATCTACTGTGCCATGTGTTCTTGAAGACATCAACCTATAAATTTCTGGGACTTATAAACCTAATGCCTCAATAACCATTTTTTACCAGCATTCATATTGCAATCTTTGACACTAATGATTTTCTCTAGAACTCTGTATTAATGGTTTGCATATTATATTCATTTCTATGCTTGGTTGACTTAGGAGATTTTCGTGGCCTAGCATATGTGTTGATTTCTTAAGTTTGCATAGTTTCCAGTGGTGTTCTCTATCAATTATTTCAACTTCATCTCATAGGTGGTGGTGATTCCCTTTCTCCCTCCATATGTGGTCAGCTACACCTAATTTTTCTATCTCTCACGTTGCAGCCTTACCCCACTCATTTAGTTGAACTTATCAAAGATACTCCCATCCAATCCAATGCAACCAGATGGTGAACCTGGATGTGGTGAGTCTGTACACCAAGGTACCCATGGTTGAAGCTCTATTGGCAGTCAGGGATAGACTGGCTTCAGACTCATCCCTTGGAAAACATACCAGTATTCCACTAGATAACCTGATGGAGATGCTGACTTTCTACACACAAAGATACTTGGGAATGGGATCAGACATTATCAGCAGGATGAAAGCTTAGCAATGGGCTCACCATTATCACTATCATTGACTAACATATACATGGAATACTTTGAAGAGATAGCATTAGAATCCACATCTCTAAAGCCAACTCTATTGACCACACCAGGAAGAGGTCCAGATGCTACTAGATCATGTGAACTCAAGATCACCGATACAGTTTACAACGAAAAAAAGAGAACAGACTAGCATGCTGGATGTACTAATATCTTGAACAGAGAGGAGGTTCAAGACATCCGTATACTGCAAGCCAAAATTTAGACAATACCTCAATTTCAATTTCTACCACCCATACAACATAAAGAAAGGGATCATCTGCTGCCTGCAACATCGAGCAAAAATCATAAGCGGTGACCAAGAAACATACAAACAGGAAATGGTCAGTATAAGCAGTACCCTACAACGTAACAATTATTCAGGGTACATGAAAATGGCTCCAACAAACATGGAAGAGAGGGTTCATAAGGAAAACAACTCTCAGAAAACAGCCTCGGTCTGTCTACCCTATGTGAAGAGGTTATCGAAGAAAATACAAAGGATCTGTGGCCCATACCACATCAGCACTAAGTTAAGGCTGAAGTTTCTCAATTTAATTGAGAAACATTTCTCTAATAATAACCCTCTAAGTAAAATTTTAATTAAAATACCTGTCAATTAGGTTTAGTTGTACAAATAATCTAGTAAAAATTATTAAAAATCATAAAATCTTAAATCAGCATGTAATCCAAAACAACATTATCCAAATAATGAAAATAATAATACAAATTTATGTTATTGTCGAAATCCTAAGAAATTCTATTGTGTACCAATGTACATCAGATGAAAACCAAACTATTAAAAAAAGTTTACATTGGATCTACTAAGATTTGCTTTTAACTTCCTTAAAAAAAAAAAAAAAAAAAAACATATTGAAACCAAATGGGATACAAACAAAACCCCCTAGGTAATATAGAAAATTCTGGAAAAAACAAGAATCTGTAAGTCAATCTATGACATTTGCCCTCTGTGCCGGAATGAAAAGATGCAGATTTTAAGGTTCCCTAAAATTTAAAGTACTACTGAATTATAGAGATTGTTTTTTTAAACATTGAAAATATTTTTCTCTAAAACTTAATTACAATTATTCATTTATAACTTATGCTCCAATATAACTTAAAAATAAAAAATTATTTTACTAAAATAACACAATATTTATTTGGTTTTATAACTACAATGTACTTTAGTTTACCATAATTACTTAATTCTAATTCTAACTTAAACATTCCAGCCACTTTAACTCATGAGATAATATAAAATCAAATTTTTAAAAAACCTGAAATCCAACCTGCTGTTAAAAATTGTCTACCCATTTAAATAATGTATGGTCCTACTATTTATCTTACCCAGACAAAATTAAAAAGTGTCATCCCATGACATCAGGACACTATGTTGCCTTTTGTGGCCCAAATCTTCAGCTTCATAGTTCAACTAATTCTTATTTTTGATTGAATAATATTGACACACCTGCAAGCATATTCTCCAACTACCACTCTTTAATTTTCTAAATTCATTTTATATTTTCTAAATAAATCATTTTCACTATTTACTTTAAAATATCACCTGAAGAAGAACAGTATTGTTCTGAAACATGAAAATTTTTTATGTAGTAATATAATGCTTTTATAAACCTTTGTAATAACAAAATTACAATATATAAAGCCAATGCTCATTCTGAAAAACTGACTAATGTTCACTTTGCCAAAAAGGGTTTCAAAGACATCAATGATCCCTATCTGCTACATCTTTAATAAGAATAGATAAACTGAAACAATGTTCCTATTAGTATATTCTGAAAATTTTACCATTACCAATTTTATCGCAAAAACATTGAAATTCATAATAAAATCTGGAGATGGTGCATATCAAAATTGGCACATCAGTGGTTTTTACCAAACAGTTTACAATCGATACTTATCTACTGAGTTTTTCTATATATTCTTTGTGATTATTTGAAGATTTTTACTTTTTTGAAAATCTTATCTTTTCTGTTTAGTAACCTTTGAGAACAAATTCATTATTGAAAATGAAATTTGATTATTTTCTAACATTAATTTGCAGCAATTATTACCTTGTTAAAAATTTCCTGAAGCAAGAAAATTTACTAAATCCTAATTGCTATTTCAGAACAACTGAAATGTGATCAAGCATTTTATGCAATTGATTAAAAATAAAACAAGATCATGACTAATCAAAATTTAAAGAATGCTCTGCTGCTCTTCGCAACTCATTTTATTTCAAACATGAAAAGGTTGGCAAAAATCAAAAGACAAGTTTCAAGAGGGGAAATAATATTCATTTTCCATATTAATTCAACAAATTATATAAAAGATACTAATTATATAAGTATTGTTACAAGAATAGGAGTGCAAGATTTGTATGGCACATCTGAACTTATTATTTTGATCATGCCAAACTTAAATATTGAAATATTTTTTCTGACTTTTATGTAGCAAGAAGTTATAATTTCTTAAAACATGGAATATCCCAACTTAATGCATTAGAATTTTAATATGAAAACTGAAGAGAAATTTACTTTTCACCTTCCATGTTTGAATCAATGTATTCAAATCCCCTCCCCCCAATCAAAAATGAGGTTTATAATGTAATAAAAATACATACCCTATGTCATCCCGGTAGACACGGGAAATTAGCACTTCACCTTTGTGATTATAGATGAAAAGTCCACCAATCATGATTTTGTAGAAGTTGTATCACTGAAAAATCAAACATATTGAAATTAAAAATCATGAAGGCATTTTACAAAAAAAGATTGCCAAGACTGGCCAGAAAAACAAATTGTATAATTTTCTGTTAAAAAATACCATAAAAACAAAAAAAATTCTGCGATTTCATCTGATCTAACAAACTGAGTGATGGAAGATACCATTTATTGAATAATGAACATGTTTAACAAATCTCTACACAAAAGACTGCAACTTATAACTAAATGATGGGTATAGTTTCTAAGGAATGTTAAAGAATTAGTCCACAGTTGGTGGTCAAAGAATGCTTAATTTAATGCTGATAAATAAACAACTTAAAAAAACAAACAAAAAAAACTGATAAGCAGTCAGTAATCAATACAATTAAAGATTATAGAAGCACACACAAAAAAATAAAAGAAAAAGTAACATGGAAAAAAGTGTCAAACTATTCAAAGCCTCTAAAACCATGTTGACATTGCTGTGAATGATATATTTATAATACTGTCATTTCAAAATTTATGCAAAAACATTAAGTGCGCATCATGTGTCCCTCATTCATAAGAGACACAGTAAACTCCTTATCCTTGTGTCCCAGGGACGCACCAATTTTGCCATGAAAAATGGCATACTGCACCTATAACAGTTATGATATAGTAAAGGGAATTCATTGTTTGTTGATACTAAGTTAAAAAGAACATCAGCCAATAATGCAACCACTTTAAAATGTAGATCTGTTAATTGAATCATTTGTCAGATGAACTATGATAGATATCATGGTAATTAGTACTTATACATATTTTTTTTAAACATTTTATATTTTTATTATTGAATATATTATAAAATGTATTTTTTAAAATATTAGTGCAAACATTGTAAATAACAGAGACATTTATTATAATTGACTGTCTACTTAATTTTGTAGTGTCAGTTCTATTTGGCACAATAGTCGAATTGGAAACGTCAAACTAAAGATGTCATATTCCAGATTTTGAAAATGACTGCCAGCGAAGCATGCAAATAAATATAAATCATTGTAATTTGTTTTTACGCTAAGGAATTAAACACAAAATATCGAGGGATACATTACTTTAAACAATCTAAAACATATTCCAGATGAACAGAAAACCCAAGCTTCTTGTAGGAATGCATTGATGTACCTAAAAAACCTATTCAGTCAAAGATAGGAATTATAAGTGTCGGTAAAAGCATAAATTATTTTAAAAAGAACATTACTTTTCAAAATAAGTGAATTCCTAATCTACAATGTTTGACTATGTCCTACAAAAAAAAAAAAATTATTCCCTCCCTATCCTATTTGTCTTATCTTCACTGCAAATTGTCAATTTCAGTCAAAGTGTTTCTAATTGTAAGATAAAAAAAAAAAGAAGAAAAAAGTGCGTAAAATAGAAGAATGAAAAAGAAAGCCTTTTCATTCATTCATTTTTTTTTTAATTTTCCCTTTCCTTAAGTTAAATCTTTTAGTTTTACAGACATTAGAAACAAATATTGACTTTCATCCCAAACTACTATATTTTAAATTTAACTCTGATAAATTTTATTTGGATGACAGTTAGAATTTGGTAATGCACAGATGGGGCCTGGACATCACTCCAGATAAAATCCTGTTTTTCTTGAGTGAACAGCAAGAGGAAAAGTTATAAAAATACCTTCAAAGAAAAAGAAACCCCATTGCTGGCCTGCAAACTATTGCAGTTGCATTTTCTGCTCTTTCTACCTCTGAACTTCTTCCAGAGCCTGCTTTTCCTTTGATAGTAACTCACTTTTATTGAACTTGAGAAGTCAGCTGCTGAAGAGCTGCAATTTCCTTCACCCAACAAAAAAACATAACCGGCACATCTCTGCATATATCAAACAAATGTGCCAACCTTCTGCACTCTACTCTCACTCTCTGCCATGTTTTAAGCAAAGAGCATTTTATTGCCTCAATATTTATACTCTGCAAAACAACCTAGAACAAAATAAGATTTAATTGGACAACAGGACAAAGCAGTGTTGGTGCTGTTAAAAACCACTCACTGAATGGCCCAGGAGAGAGTCCCTGTGTTAAAGTTCAAACTGTTACACATCTTCTGACAGAGATGGGGTCCCATAACTCTTATCTCTACAGCAAAAAATAGTAGCACATAGCTTACAATATACAGCCAGTTTTGCAGACAATGCATGCAGCTCTAAAAATAAAAGTAAATAAACTATGTTCATAAATGAATCTACAGATATAACCAACAGCAATAACCTTGTTTTAGATGTCTAAATATTGATTCAGAGTTGTTTCAACCAAACTCTCATTTTACTGAAAATAAAGAATGCGTTGAGACAATAGATGCAGGAATTGCAAAATGCATCCAGTAAGTTATATCAGAACTGAAAATCTCATTAAGTAAAAAGATGAGCATGGGGTCAGATGGGGCTGCAGTTATGACAGAAACAGAGGCTGCACAGGCATACTGCTCAAGTCCAACCCCAAAATTGTAAATGCACATTGTTTAAGACTCCCTGACCTTGGACACATCTCAAGAAGCAGAGTCAGTAGCAGATCTTAAAGAGCATTATCAAATATTGACCAATCTGTTTTATTAGTTCCATGCTAGTCCTAAATGAGCAGACGAGATAAAAAATATACAAAAACTGCCTGAAGACAAAGTTCTCGCTTACAAAGAGCCGCATCACAATTGATGGTTATTGTACTGCATTGTTCAACTGATAGTCTGTTGACATTTCACTGAAGTGTCACAGCATCTCAGTAAAAAAACAAAGACAAACAGACTAAATAAAAAATATATATATTTCCCTTCCCACTTGTTTCTAATTCTCTACTCTTTGCTTTGCCTTCCCCTGGACTTTCTGTTGGGTACATATAAATAAACGAAGTGTTACAAAATACAATTAACCTCTACTGCCTGATGAAACCTCATTGATTGAAACCATGGTAGCTTAAGTTGTTGGTATTCCTCATTTTTAATATTTAAAAGCTCTGCACTTTCTATTTTTTGAATGGTGCATTTAGCACATTTTTATATAACCATTTCCTGGTCTGTTTTAACTGATTGGTAAAGAACTGTTTTATTACTCTCTATTTTACACACACACACACACACACACACACACACACAGTATGATGGATAAATTGTCATCTAAATTACACAAAAATAAAATACTGACATCTCACTTTTTAAGATATACTTACCAAAATTATAGAAAAATGTTGGAAATATTAAAAAGAGTAAATTTATTCAATAAAAAATAATAATTAGCTTTAACCCGCCTCCAGATGACTTTGGAATCTCCTGCAACTCTTCTAGATGGTCTCATTATTGATGAATGCTGCCATAAACCTTGCCTTCAGTTAATCTTTGATATTACAAAGAGTTTTGTTGGTCTCTTGTTCAACTGTGCCTCCACATATAATCAAAGGAGTTGCAGTCATGGAAAAATTAGTTAGCTAGATATAAGAGGTGATATGGTCACAGAAATTTTCTGACAGCCATGATTGGATTCTCCTGCTTGTGTGGCATGGTGCAGAGTCCTGTTGCTAGACATAGGGTCTTCTAGCAGCTACCCTCTTGACCCAGGGCAGCACTACCACCTCAAGGCACTTGATGTAAGCCTCCAATATCCAATGCCCTATCTAACAAATTTGAGAGTTCTTATCAGGTTAATCAAAGTAAGTTTTCCGAGCTGCCAGAGCTGCCATACCATTGTAATCACTATTAGATTCATCCGACTCTTTCCGAATTGTTTGCACTGTCCTCAAATAGACACTCTGAAATGTTTGTATTGGAGCTTCCAGCATGAATGTCAAGCAATACAGCATGTAGTTTTCAAATTTATGGTGGAGTGAATTGAATTATGATACTTTTTCTCTCACAGACTGTGCCCAACTGACCCTACTATACTGTTCGGTTGACAAAATCAAAAACAATGCACAAGCATGAAATTAAAAATATAAACTGGTGACAGTTTTCCTATCACAGCCTGTATATATTTTTAAAAAGTTCATCAGCATCACTATTCTGATGAGAATGTAATGGCTTATGTTACAGTTTTATCCCAGTTCCTGCAAACAGAAAATGTGGATGTGGCTTTAATAAAAGTGAAGCTAGATTTTACCATAAAGGATCTGGAAATGATCAAGGAAATAACATATATCAATCTGACAGTATAAACCAGAGATATCCAGAGCATCATGTACAAGAATGAGTATTAGATCACAAAGGCCACATTCTGGAATAACTGTGAATAAAAAAAACAAAAAAACTTTAACAACATGGACTCCAGGTTTTCAAACAGTTCTCTTTTGTTCTATTGCATGCATTTGCTGTGTTAAGTCTGTTCCATCTGCTTCATGAGTGAGGAAGAGCTAAAGCTCTATGGAAAGGAATTGGAAATTCTAATTAATCACTATGGAGATGAGCAAACTTATAAATGGATTGAAGATGGAGATGATTGCCAGATGACTACCCAACTCATCAATACTGTTTAGTCTTATCTGGAGTAAGAACTGCTGAAAAAGCTGTCAAACCACAACAATTCATAAATTTCAAGAAAGTAAATTTTGTTAGCAAAATTGGTTTTATTAGTTAAGCACAAGACTTATTAGGGAATGTAAATCATCTATTATTTATCTCAACCATTTGGCCCTTTTCTGAAAATCTGCTCCCAATAGTAAAATAAAAAATGCAATAAAACTATGACATTATAGTATGAAGAAAATTTTTTTCCCAATTAATAATGAAGTTTTAAAAGAATTTTTTAATATTTTTTTCAATTATAATGATTTATAAAGTTTCAAAAATATTTTTTTAAATATTTCAAAGACTTGTAGAGGTTAGGTTATTAAGCAAAGACTATATTTACTAATCAAAAACAAACATTTAATACAAATCATTGAGCCATTGTATTTTTAAAATAATTTCTATTTTTTTTTTTTGTGTATATGAAGGTTATTTTTGTATGGTAATTTCTGTGTGTACATTAAAAGGTTATGTTTTATGGTTTCTTCCCCTTACATGAAAAAAAATTTGAACAATTTTATCAACTCTATATATATATAACTAACAATTTAAATTGAATTTTTCAAAATAAAAAATGTTTTCTTGAAACTTTTATTTTAGTTTTAATTAAAGGCTAAATGATTAATTTATTATTTCCAGTAAGCAAAATACTCTGTATTTCAAACAAAAAATATATTGATTGGACTCTAAAATTTTGAAACATTTTTTTAAGTTTTTTCAAATTTTTGGACATTTTTGAGTAATTGGCACATCTGTAACCAAAAGTTAATTCTCAGTTTTAAGAATCTTGCAAAAATAAAATATTAAACTGACAATTATTTAATTTTTGCAAGAATTTTCAAATCAATGTGTTTGTCACTGGAAAAAACTGAGTTACATAATATTACATTTTCCATTGTAAATTCTTATAAACAATTTGGCTACCTACTAAGGAAAATAATAAAAAGATTTTTACCAAATTTTTGAACATGTTAGAAAGGATTAAAAAAATTTTAAAAACAATTTTAAAAAAATTTTATCTTTCCTCTGAATAAATATTTGGATGGAAATTTTTTTTTCTCTAAAGTTTGGAACCTTTTTCTTTCTTACTATGCTGTTTTTTCAATTTAGTGGAGGTACCTACTGTTATAAACAAGTGTATAGTTGTAAGAAGAATTATGACAGGCAGATGTAAATTTTATCTTGTTTATTGGCTAAATACAGATGAGTGGCTTATGAATTTGGTTGTACTTAATTCTTAGCCGGTTGGCATCAGATGTTGGTATGAATTTGTTTTAGGCTGGCCATCTGTAACTGAATGTAATGTTCCCAAGGATATGTGCAATTTCCTAAAGCGGTTGTCTTTAGAGAGAAGGGTTGAGAGAAGAGGAAAGGGAACAAGTATGTGTTGCTCGGAGAATGAGTTGGGTAGTTGGTAGCTCTGTGATGTACTCTCTTTCCTTCCGTAGTAGTAATGGTGATGATGGGTTTTTGTTTCTTTCTTCCTTGCCGACAATGTGTGAGGAAGAGGGGTAATGATTTGATGTGACGGTGGGCGAGAAGATAAGGCAGGAGTGTTGGTAATCAACCAGCCTCGTAGCAGCCTGTAAGCCCTTCTGACGAATGCAACTTTCTCGGCGATTTATATAGTGAAACTAAACTTCGTGTAGGCTTGTTAGATTTCTCAGGTTTTGTTTCCAGGTATGTTTTCCAGGACTCTCATTGATTAATATTTTCACATATATGTGTGTGGACATCAGCAAGAACATGCAAGTGGAACTCAGAGCCTGTTTTAATGGGTTTCTGAGACAGAATGTATACAATTCGAAGCCAAAATTGTATCTGCTATGCAGATTTGAGTGTTTTCAGTAAGTGACTGTAAATCAAAGATATGACATTCAGTTTTAACACTAGTGTATTTTCAAACAAAAATTAAAACGTGCCCATTTTGAAAGTATAGGTGAACATCATGAGATTATCAGAAAATAAGATCGATGACTATCGTAAATTTAAAATTACACAAAAAAATTAAAATTATTTCAAAAATTTTAGAGCGTGATTTAATCTTGTCAATTTTTGCTTACTAAAAATATAGTCTTAATCTTCACTTAACCAAATGCAAAGTTTTGACGATTTTTTTTACAGGTGTAGAAAAAAATACCAAGATTTTATAAAAAATAATTTCATAAGTTAATTCATTATTTAATTTTTGCAAGCAAGAATTTCCAAATTAATGTTTTTCACTGGAAAGAAAGGCGCTGAAATTTTCATAGTCAGCTCTGGGACCACGCTGACAGAGGGAAAATAAAATAAAAAGATTAACCAAAATTCCGAACATGCCAGAAAAGATTATTAAAAAAATATTAAATTAATTAAATACTTTAGTTTGTTCCTTTTAACAACAAACATTATTTTTGTAACTTTGTTGACGTTAAAAAAAAAAACAAAAAAACAAACAAACAACTTTGTTTTTTATTAAGATTGGAGCCTTTTTCACACTGATTTTTTTCCCCTCCAAGCAAAATAAAAAAATAAAAATGAAAAATAAAAAGTAAACGGTACCTAGTATTTTAAATTTAAAACTACATAGGTGGGGGGGGGGGGGATACTCTAAAAATTAAACTCATTTTTATATGACACTTTTTTTGGTTTTTATAACCGAAAGCGGCAAATGGTAACGCCCCCCAAAAAGCAAACACTGGACGTAGTTTCCTAAGGCCTAAAAATTGTCGAGCACTTTTCAGACTATGTTATTGTTTAACTTAAATGGTGTCGATTTTTTTTTCCAAGTAACAATAAAGATTGTCGGTGATGATGTTCGAGTAGCAAAGAACGATCTCTGATCTGATCTTAATGCTAACAACATTATTAGCAGTTAGCTTTTTACAAGGTTAAAGAAAGAATAAAATAAAAATTGTAAGTTGCTCGCAATTTTTCATAGCAAGAAGTGGGTTCATATTTTTCCAAAAAAACGGTTCCTAATTTACATTCTCCGTGTCGTTAAGCTAAAATCGTAAATACGAATGATTTTTAAAATGAAAAAACAGTTGAGTTGAATACAGTTACAGTCGATGAAACACACACTAAAAAATAGTTTTAAAAAGACAATGTGCAATCAATTCTCAAACTAGACAGAAAATTCTTATTTTTGCTTATCAACAAATTTAGTATTTACATTTTTTTTTAACTTACACATCACACTTTTGTTTACACATAGGCAAATCGTTTTCTAGTGAAATCGAGCCAAGTATCTGGGCTTTTATACACGAATAACGGCAAACTTTGTGCCCGTTCTTATGACACCGGATATTCAATTTAATGTAATTGTAAAATGACTGCTAAACTCATTTTTGTTTTAATTCTATTCAAATGTGTTGTAATATTTAAAGTATGGAAGCCTAAAAAAGAAAAAAAAAGACATCTTATTTTACAAAGATTATTAAAAAAAAAATTAATTCCATCTGAGAATTCCATCTTTTCGCTAAAAAAAAAAAAAAAAATGCCGTAATTTATGTCTAAAAAAAATTTCTCCTTTTTTTTTTCAGTAATCATAAGGTAAAAAAAAATTTAAACCGTTTTAAAACAAAAAAAGTTAAAGTATTTACTTTTATCGACAAAAAATTAATTATTTAAATCAAAATTTAAAAAATCTGTAATTTTCACACGAAGCAAATATTTAGGATTTTCGTAATACAAAAAGATGAATTCCCCCGTCAGAGAAAAACTATTATTATTATTGTATTTGAATTTGATTTAGGCTTTGATGAGTGTATAATTTCCAAATATAAGAGAAACCGAAACAAACATTAAATTTTAATTAACAAATCTGTAAATTTGATTATTCTAAAATTACAAATTCTCTTGATGTGTTTTTTGTACTTGACAGATGCAAATTATTTTAAATAAAAACAGCAAGTTATTAACTATTTAAAGTACTTGAAAATTACATGTGATTTTTTTTAATATACTCAAGTACAGAATTTTTTTCTATTTTTTAAGGCTTCCATACTTTAAAATTATGGTTGAACGAAAAATCTAGCTATTTGCAAAGCCGAACACAAGTAAGGGTTTGTTTTAGTTTAACATTATTGTTTCATTGTAAATCGAACTTCATTTTTAGAAAGTTGTGATAAGCAATAAAAAGGTACAAAAAAAAAAAAAACAACAACATTTCTTTTTATAAAAATGGCCCCACGAAAAGAAAACGCCTACTTTCGTCTTATTAATAACGTCTCCAAACTATTAATTAATGACAAATAAAAGTGAATTGAAACGAAAATGTAACAATAAGTTATTTTCGTTAAAAACTTAATTACTGCTTCCAACATGAAATAATTATTTTAATAAATATGCACATAATACTAACAAGCTAGCATCTCTATTCTAGACTAAAACTACAAGTGACGCCCACTTCATCTTTAAAAGCAACAAGAAAAGCTTATTCCTAAAAAAAAAAATTGGATAACACAAAACAAAACTATAATTAATTGTAAAAATATACTTCACCTTCTCTTCAGTTCAATCAAAGCATAATCAAAGTCCCAGTAATGTAAGATAACCGATTAATAAAAATTGCTAAAAAGCGGACATGTCCACGAGCGCTGCATTAATCACGTATGAGAATTCCGTGCTAAAGAGATCTTCCTATATTTTGAAAATTGTCGTAATTTTTATATTTCGAACTAGATCATAATATTACTCATTAAAATTAAATATGTATAACGTGTTACAAAGTAAAAATTAACATATGTTTTTTTAACTCGTGTTCACGTAAGTAATCGTACATTTCCGTGAAACGCAGATCGCCCATACCGAGTGGGCGTCTTGTCGTATTGTAATGACAAGTCAGCTGATCTCACGGATCATGATTTCTAGAGAATAGCAGTCTCCTCACTAAGTGCTTCATAGTTATAGCTTTTTGGATCACGCAAAACTAAACTTAACAAATTACAACTAAAGCGCCTCGTGTGGTGTCTTAATAATAGCTAAGCTTTTGAGGACGAGCAGTAGAGACTCTCCTCAATAGAGTGCGTTTAAGTGCGATCGTTATCTGTTCGGAAAATAGTACCGGTGAACTAATTTCAAATTACGGCCGAGGTTATTGCTTTTTAAACGCTTCTTAGAAAATTATCATGAATTCATCCTAAAAGTTCTCTAACCTCGGTAAAATAACAAAAGAAGGGCACCTCTGAATTAAAAAAAACAAACCGTTCAGTTGACAACGGAAACCACATTAAATTATTTAGTCATGGTAATTATTCACAGATATTGATTTTTTTTCTTTGACTGAGTTGGTCATTCGACATCTACACATAGGCTCCGAGTGGCACGTCTGGCGGCATTTTGAAAGATTCAGAAAATAAAATTGGTGTTATTCGACCACTAAAAGCGCTACCCTCGCATTTTTGAAAGGTTTCATTTTTGATCCATCTCTAGCTAGAAACTATGGAAAGGGGTTCCGAAGGGGATTCCGTTTTTGTTTTGAACTCAGACATGGATCATTCATCAACTTAATCGAGATTTGCTGATTCTCCAATAAAATTAAGTAACTACTTTTCCCTTCTTCGCAAGGGTTTTAAACACACCTCAACGTGTGTAAAAAGTATAGTAAAGAAAGGAACTTTTTACTTTATTTTAAAGACACTTCAATCAATCAATGTGTATAAGTGAACTTTTCCTTTCTTCTCCAGGGTTTTTAAGTTGTCTTTTAATAAAAATTCACCACAAGGTGTAAAAAACATCAAATAAAAATAAAATGTTTTTATGAAAATGATCATTGTCTTGATTGTGTTTCATTCTAAATTCACATGTTTAATTTTTAATGCATTGCATAAAAACATTATCCATCGTATTGCATTTTTTTTAAGTACATGACATTGTGGTGATACCGACCGAGCAATAGCGAGGGACTGGATGTTTGCTCTTTAACGACCAGAAAGCAAATGAACAAAACTCGTCGTTGCGCATCCGAGTTCGTGCAGATGTTCCGGTTGAAAAATAAAAATTAATCAAATATCAAATTTCCATTTCGCGAGCCTACGCAAATTTTATTTACCAGCCAATGGGAAGCCCAGAATCAAATACAAGTGTGAAATCCAAAAACGAGCTGCTTTTGATCCAAAAAGCAGATATAAAAAGCGGATACAGACAAGACCACAGCAGAAAGACAGACCAAGGAGAAGAGTGTAATTAATATCCCCTTGACTTAAGTCGAGCAGTTACTACGCTTGCCTCTTTCCTTCTCCCCTGTCTCAAAAGTACTTACTGACCTTAGGAGTGACTACATCAAAGACATTCCTCACTTACAATGCTCCGCACATTCCTAAGCACTAATTATCTTTTTCAGCATTATTATTTGTCATGAACATTTTAACCTCCATTGGACCTATATTCAAGTATTACTTTAATTGTAAAAACATTAATTGATATGTGTATATATAAAAATGTTATTTTCTACTCAAAATAATTCTTGATTTATAATCATTTTATGACTTATAGTGGGCTATCTACCACAAGGCCAAATTCTGTTAACCTGCAACAATATACAGCTACCCTTCTCTTGAACAGACTCCCACTACAACAAGAAAAAAAAATAGATAAGATACCCCACTATAATATCAAGCAAGATTGTTTTATTTTAGGCAACACTCAATCATATGTATTTGAATAACAATAAGGAATCAATCATTTTTTGATATCACTACTTACAGACTTACTTAAAAATGCATTTAAGATAATTACAATTTCTTCATCTATATTTCTGAGATGAAGTAGTATTTAAAGTATTTACATTATTTGGACTATTGTCCTCATCTTTGTTGCTATTTGTACAATGTTTCAGCTGTTGTACGCTCCGACCTTCTTAATGTAATGAGTTATCTCCCTCTAACCCTGTAAGTTACTTGTTCACCACTGCTGTAGCCTGTTATTGAATTCACAACTGTTTTCGTCAAGTCACAAAAACTAACCAACGGCCATATACACTGGAACACAATATGGGAACCAAGAATACGGAATGCCAGAGAAAATCATTAGTGTCAAAACTGCAATATGAGCTCTGGTAAAAAATACTACAGAAAAACAATTAACATCAAAAAATTACAATATGAACTCTGGTAAAAAAGGATTACTGGACATTAAGTTTATAAGTCCCAAAAATTCAGTTGTTCATATCCTTAAAGTCACATGGCCCAGATATATATGTTGGTTAGTTCCAAAGAGTTGTGAGTTCAATAATAGGCTACAGCAGTGGTGAACAAGTAACTTACAGGGTTAGAGGGAGGTAACTCATTACAACCAGAAGAGGCTCTAGGCAAGGAATAAAGATTATATACCCCTGTGACTGTAATAATAGGGTTTGGTTCAAAATTCCTAGTGTGGGTGAACGTCGATGGTCACCAAATGTGAGGGCATCGAACTGCAAGGTTAATTTGGAATAATTTCTCTGTTGGATTTCACCTGGCACAAGACTACTTCCAAAAGGGACTTCCTACCCAAATCCTTACAACCCACCATTATTTTTATAAGCATTGAAAATCCATGATTAAACAAGTAATGAGAAAGTGAAATGAAGTTGACAAAACATTCATTTACAACGATACAGTGTATTAACAAATTAACATAAGTTTGAATGTTCATCATTGTTGAAAGAATTCACACAGTGTTAAGAAAATTATGTATGAAAATGTTGCTGAGAAGAATTGTTCAGATATGAAAGTTCATGAATAATGTTCATGGTGTGAGTTGTGCAAAAGTTAGAATTTGAATTTCAGAGAGAGTTGGGCTTTTAGTCTTGTAGAGTTTTGACATGATGTGTATCTAGGGAATGTCAGCGCCAACTGTAATATTTGTGCACGTTAGTTAAAGAAATAAAAGGCATCTAATTGCGTTCTGCAATTAGTGAGGGTGTGTGAGAGAATAAGATGAAATTGAGAAACGAGACCCCTCAATAGCATGGCACTATCACAGTCAGCTGAAACTGTCAACTGCCTTGCTTGGTATTTGAACTGGAACTGCTGTTTGTAGCACATGTGTCTCTGCATTTTATACATACCAGGAAAATGCAGAAAAGAATAAGGATATCACGTGATGATCGCGTGTGTGTGTATGTACATGGGTGAATGTAGCTGTGGATGAAGAAATACACGTGATTCCACACTAGCATCTAAGGAAGGTTGGAGTGTACAACACCTGAAACATTGTACAAATGGCAACAATGATGAGGACAATAGTCCGAATAATGTAAATACTGTACAATTTCTTCATTAAAGTTAAATTTTGGTTTTATGAGGAGAGACTAAAATAAATTTTTTAAAAACTGATTTTATCTTAAATAAGTTTGTTTTAATTTTTGTAATGATCACTCATCATTTATTGACTTATTGAATCTCTGTTGTTGACAATGAAAACAACAATTTAAAAAAATCTCTTAAAAATCCAATATTAGTCCAAGAGAAATGTTACAGAGTAGAACAAAAGTAAATTTAATTAATCCTTACTTTTACTAATGTAAACTTAGGGATTAATTAACTGGATTTTGTTATATAAAACAGAGAAAATAATGTTTATTTACACACCAGAGCCTGTTAGCAGTCATCAATGTCATAGGTGAGAACTGGTAGCCTGTGGTGATACCACCAACCAAGCAAAAGTGAGCAAACCGGATGTTGGCTCTATGCCGACCAGAAAGCTAATGAATAAAAAGTTGTCATGCGCAAGTGGATTCGCGCAGATGTTCCGGCTGAAAAATAAAAATTAATCAAATATGAAATTACCATTTTTTTATTTACCAGCCAATGGGGAGCCCGGAACCAAATACAAGGATGAAATTCGAAACGACCAGCGTTTTGATCCAGAAGGAAAATATAATTGGCCATGACAAAAGGCACCCAGACAGACAGGCAGAGACCAGAGAAGAGTGTAATTAGTTTCTTCCTTGACCTATGTCAAGCAGCTACTATGTTGCCTCTTCCTTCCTCCCCTGTTCTCAAAGTACTAACTGACCTTTTCTAAGACATTCCACAAACCAACTTGCTGACCTACTGACCTTAGAAACAACTACTTGATAATGAACATTAATCATACTACCAAGCTTTTACCTTTCAGGGTCATATCTTCCTTGAACATTCTTTTATTTCAAGCTAAGCATTACTTATTTTGTAAAACATTAATTGAAATGTATATATGTATAAATGTTATTTTACACTCAAAATTGCCTTTCTTGAATTTATAATCATTTTTGAATTATAGTGGGCTACCTTCCCACAAGGCCAAATTCCGTTAACATGCTACTGAATCCTACTACCCCTCACTACAAATGAAATAAGAGAAGAGATACCTGCTATAAGCCTTCCAATGTTGCTCCGACTTTTATAAAAACATGCATAGAACTGAATTAAGTACGGAGGACAAAAACTATTAGAATGAATAAACAAGTATAGTTTATGTTTAAAAACTAATTATTTTTAACTATCTACAACTGTTTATGAATATATTTTTACAGGCTATTTATATAAAACTTAGTAGAATGAATAATTTTATTTCTTATACTACAATAGGAGTATAAAAAAGAAATTATTTAAAAAATAGTTGAATTATACTTTTTAATTTTTTCTGATTGCCTTTATATTTTTATTATTTTCTTGTCATAAAATATTTAATTGCACTCAAATTAGGTGTTAAACAACAGAGTAAGCCAGGCTATCTTGCTTTGAATAGTAGCTAATCTAAGAGAACAACAATTCTGAATTCCAAACAACAGAGAAATTAATGGGAAACTCCTGTGTTATCTTTACCAAGAAGTCATGGTAATTCACAGATTGTAAAAGAAAAATGAATCTGAAAGGTCATAATCACCAACGTCTTGAGAGGAGATTTTTTATTTATTTTTTTTTATAATCATATTGTCCCAAGCAAGGCTTTTTTATTATCATATTGTCCCAAGCAAGGCATTTTACTGCCACTGTTTTGCAGGGGGTTTCATAGGAGGAAAGTTATGAGAAAGACTGACAGGTTATAGAGGATGTCAGGAAAAGGGTAAGAGAAGGGTGACTGCGGCCATAAAGTGAGGGATCAATTTATATATTGATTTTAATATAAAATTGATCCCCCACTTTATATTTACATAATAGTTTGTCTGTTGATAAGCCATAGAAAACAAATCGGTCAGTAAATGAAATACTGATTAGCTACACATGCATGTCTTTTAAATTTATTTACATTCTCTGGAATACAAATGTACAGAAATTTATTTTATAATCATATTACCCCAAGCAAGGCATTTTACTGCCACTGTTTTGCAGGGGGTTACATAGAAGGAAAGTTATGAGAAAGACTGACAGGTTATAGAGGATGTCAGAAAAAGGGTAAGAGAAGGATGAAAATACTGATGAGAGTGGAGTGGACGAAGAAAGGAGCATGAGAGGGAGGATGCAGGTTAGTGAGATAGGAGATGACTATTGACTTTAGATTTAAATTCTTGGAGATTATAGCTGTCAGGGAAGCAAGTAAATGGAAGGGAATTCCGCAGGCGGGAAGTGCGGAAAAAGAAGCTGATGGAGTAGAATTTGCATTTACAACTTATTGGTTTCACAGTAAAAGGATGGGACCTAGTTGCTAATCTTGTGGCTTGAGTAAATTTATATATAGGGAGTACCAGTGAGCTGAGTTCATTGGATTAGAAGCCTTGAAAGTATTTGTAGAAGAGACACATGAAAGCCACATTGCGCCAGTGAGAAAGTGACTGTATCTGAGCTGCCAAGTCGGAATCTATCACATTACAGATTTTCCGTTGGATTTTGTCAAGGACACCTAGGTGGATAGCAGGAATATTCAATGCATGGGTGGATAGTAGATTTATGTATGTGCAGGATTGTTTCAGGCGGGAAAAACTTCCTGACCCTACACAGAGAATTGAAAATATATTTGAACAATTTTGCTATTGCATTGTACTTATAAAATAGTGTTATGTTCACTAAAATATCTAATACAATAGTTACATAAACATTAAACCATGCCTACAAAATATTTATAAACCAATAACATGCAATAAAGTGCTTACATCTTAAAACACTAATTTAACCATGAAATACAAATCAGAAAGGTTTTATTATTAGTCATCATAATTTAGGAAGATACCACCAAATATTGCTGACTACATATGAAGGGAGAAAGGGGATCACCCCCTCCTATGGGATGAAGTTGAATAATAGATAGAGAACACCACTGGAAACTACGTAAACTTAAGAAATCAGCACATATACTAGGTACAAAAAACTCCTAAGTCAAGCAAGCATAGAGATGAATACAATATGGGAACCAGTAATACAGAGTGCCAGAGAAAAATCATTAGTGTCAAAAATTGCAATATGAGCCCTGGTAAAAAAAACAAAGAAAACCATTAACATAAAAAATTGCAATATGAAATTGCATAGAGATTAATACAATATGGGAACCAGTAATACAGAACGTCAGAGAAAAATCATTAATCAAAAATTGCAATATGAGCCCTGGTAAAAAAAAAATACTAGAGAAAACCATTAACATCAAAAATTGCAATATGAAATTGCAGTAAGAGCTGTGAGCTCAGTACCAGGCTACAGCAGTGGTGAAAAAGTAACTTAAAGAGTCAGGTTAAAGGGAGATAACTCATGATTACCAGAAGTGCGTCACAAGGAATGAGAATGATATACCCCAGTGATCATAAAAATGGATTCAGTTCAAAATTCCTAGCATATGAAGAAGGCCGGAGCATACAACAACTGAAACATACAATAGTCCGAATAATGTAAATAGTATATAATTTTATTCTTGTAGCTTTTTCTTATTTATTGACTGTAAGTAACATTTTTGTTTGGATGAGAACATATTTTCAAATTTGTTGGAAAAGTGTTTCAAGTCATAATGTTATTTTCTTATTGCTTCAGAAGAGTCAATTTCTAACAAGTAAAATCATAATAAATAGATGTTCTCAAATAATTTATGATAATTTTAGACTTTACTTATTTATTTATTAATTTTTAATATTATATTTAAAATATATATAGTAATTTTTCTTAAGGTGGTACATTTGATGACTAACTATTCACACATCCAGCGTAAAATATATATATATATATATGGCATCTACGCACCGTTCATTCAGCAATGAATTAGAACACTCTCAGCTATTGGGCGTGTATAATGATAATATACACGCTAAAAGTCTGCCACCTTCTACCAAGCACCCATAGCTCAGAGGTAAATCGCCGACTGATGCTAATTTGGTCGGGTTTCAATCCTGGGTAAAAAGCAATCAGCTGTCTAACCGTACTGATGAGCTGTGATACAGCGAAACAGATCTGTCTGTGGATGACTATATATATATGTGTAGGGGGGTGCATAGGGGGATATGGATAGAGGTAGTACCTTTGATGTCTGTTGTGCTGCATCTTCAGGTAGACAGGCATTACTGGTCCTCAAACATCTAAATCTCTCATATGATGGCTCTAAGTTGCCATGCCCCCAAAACCGTTTCAGCTGGCAGGCTAAACTTACATGAGGGGGTGGTTTTAACATGGCACCACTAAGGAAAGGACCACCTTGACGCAGCTCACTGGTCAGGGTAGAAGGGTACCTCAGATGAACTACAATGGCCACATGTTCACAACAAAGATGAGCCACCTTGTTAGAGGACATCAGCTGTGATGTAACCTGGAGAGGGATAGGCCTCATCAGGTTAAAACTCCTAAGAAATGCCACTTGATGAGCCCACCAAAAAAACAATCATGGAGAATGGTAAACAGCTCAACATGTTGGCACACCAAAAATTCCTTCTGGGTTTAAGAATGAATGAAGAAGAATGAAAACTTATGATGTCAAATTGTTACACACAAAAAAATGTGCACGCACACACACATTGGGTCTTATATATGTAATTATTAGCTATATTATTGCATGTTATTTTACAATCTAAAGTTTAATTTCATGCTAAGTAAATCAAATTTACCTTTCTTGACTACAATTTTCTATTAAGTGACATTGGTGAAGAAGGAGTCCTGTTCTCTAAATCTTTTTTGTAAAATAACAGAAAAAAATGTTTTCTAATCCTTTTAAAAATTACCTGAAGAAAGTTAATACAAAACAAAAGAAATAAAAAAGCAATGTATTAGCAACCTGGTCTTAGTAATGAGATATTTTCTTGGAAAAAAAGCTTCATTATTATTTTAAACCATTTTTATTACAACAAATCTTATTAAAAAAAAATGAAGAAACCAAGTTTTACTTTGAAGTCAAATTTGGTGTTTTATCACTTTTAATGTCAGAACAATTTTGTCTTAATAAATATTGAATTTTCCTTTTTTTCTTCTTCTTGTTCCATAACATACCAAGGTCATAGGGGCATTGGATGATGGCCTGCTCAACAAGAAACCTCACCTTGATCTGGTCAATGGCCAGCGCATGTATCTGGGCAAAACTTTTGCCAGTCCTCCTCGACAACATTAACTGACAATTTCTCTTTGGTGTTCCTTTTCTATTCCCTCTTCATCATAATTTGACAACATGGTTATATCACTTCAACTTCTCTTCTTTATGATGGTCAACTGTCTATTTGTCTGATTCACACTTCTGTGCACCTCTTAATTTGTGGTGTGAAGCATTTTCTTGAGTGAGGTAGCACTCTTGTAGCCTAGCTGCTGTTTCCTGAGTGTTAGAAAGACACATGCACTAGTCCTCCTCCATCTTTTAAATCTCTCACATCTGGCTTCATGTGCCACATCTAAGCACTTCATCTCAGCAGATGTGTTAAATGACAGGATAGCATCACTGGATGTAGAACCTTGCTACAAAGACACTAGCGGACAAGTTTGTAGGGAGACGATAGTTGTCTTCCCTTAAGAGGAATGACAGTTGTTTTCTCTTCTGAGGAACTCTTTTTTATTGGAAGTTAGACCTTTCTTTGCCTTGGTGGGTAGAGCCACAAGGAGTACTGCTGACCACATGGCATGTCATTTCTTGTCTATTCTTGCTAAAACATTTTTGTTCATTTGGACAACATGAACATTCATCTTGTTTTGGGACATACTTAAATATTCTGAGTGTATTGTACTTGTTTTTGTTATATTAAAGGCGTCTTTGTTATTGCCATGTAACTTGTCCTTCTTTTACTGCATGTGCTACGGCAGCGTATTATATATACACTAATGTTTATATTAGTATCACATAACTGGAAATATCGCTGGTTCACAACTAATACTAATCAGGTAATTCTGCACCTATCAGAAGAGGTTGGCTATGACCTGGCCTAGAGAGAGATAGGTGCCACCAGGCTTTATCAGCCCAAGGTACTCTGTATGATGAAATTTAAATCAAAGAATCAAATTTCAGACCAGTTGTTGACCAGCACAAGGAACATGCTGACCATCATATATTTCTTTTAATCATTTCATCCCCAAGCAAAGCAATAAAGCCACTAGGTCACCAGAAAGAGCATGGTAAAGGTAAAACTGAAATGAGAAACAATGTTCAGAGAGAGAGAGAGGAAAAGAACAATAAAATAACATTCTGAACTGTGAGGGACCTAACAAAACCTAAGCAACAATGAGTCTGAAGCAATAGGGAGATGGTTAATGTTTATTAATTTGGCCTTGTGTCAGACATAACCAAACTCCCTACAGCTTACAAGTTTTATCCAGAATTATTATCATTATCATCAGAAGGTTGAAGCTGGTTGGTTGTTGGCAGGATGGAATGTGTGGATAAGTGTGGAATAGTGCTGAAGAATAAAAATATGCATTTAAAATAGAAATTTATTAACAAAAAGGATAACATGAATTGTGGTAGAAATTAATGTTCAATGAGAAACAAGTAATGAGTTAAGGGTATCAAGGATTGTAGAAATGTTTATAGTAGTAATTTGTTGAAAAGAGTTTATGCATACTGTTATGTTTTTAACATGACAAAATAAAATGGTTATAGAAAAATGACACACTCACCAAGTATTGGAAATAAAGAGGGAATTTATTATTGTAGAAACATGAGTACAGCGAACAGTTGTCGATGTTGATTGACCGTGTGTTTAAAGAGAGCCTGGAAGAGTCCTGCATGCCATGTTGTGGGCTTCTACCGGAAGTCCCTTCTTCTTGTCTCCCAGCATGCACCTATTAGCTGGGGAATGGACTTCCTTGAATGGTTCAAGGGAAATAACTTTTGACCCTTTTTTTATGGTGATCCTAATATGTATGTATTAGTATTTATTTGGTAGGAATGCCTTTGAAAGGAAAAGAAGGAAAAGGAATCAGCACACAAGAAAGAAGGAGGAGGACAATGTGTGACCTATGTCCGGTTCGTAGTTGAAGTTTCTCCCATTACATTTTAGTAGTTTCATTTCACTGCTCCCATCTGACTGACGCTGATCAAAGCCATTTTCATAATATTTTAGAAGTTCACACTGGATCGCAAAGTCTTCTGGGTCTTGCAATTTGCTTCCATAGGTCAGAATATTAATTTAACATCTACTTGCGAAATCCGGTTTCGAATTCTTCTTTAAGCACATGGTCAATCTTTTTTCTATTTTGAAAAAAACCATGATTTCACACATTATTGTGAATTTTTGTAAAAGTGAAGAAGGTTGATTTTAATTTTTAATTTTCTATCCCACAAGTCAATATCATCTAAAACAAAAATGAAAACTTTCTCACAGAAAAAAGATGACATAATGAAAGACATGGACAGAGTACAACTACCAAAACAAAAGAAACCCCAGTGTGACAAAGAGCCAAAAATCATCAAATGATGGTGGTATCTTAATTTTAAGTGAAGTGAAAACAAATATCAAATCTCTCATGATCACTATCTTCTAGAAAAGTAACTTACAAGTATGCCAGAATTATAAAACTGTACACCTAATCAGTCATGCAAGCAAATTTATGCTAAGAGCCATTCTAAACAGACAAAAAGCACAAATGGAAGAAAACACTGTACCTCCTCGGATTAACTCTAACATCAGACCTCAAGTGGAATAACTATATAGAATTCACAGCTAAATCCGCTGCTAAGAAGGTTGGTTCTTTGTGCAGGGCCAGCAAGTTTTTCCCGTCTGAAACAATCCTGCATATATACAAATCTACCATCTGCCCGTGCATTAAATATTGCTGCCATATCTGGTCAGGTGCTCCTGCTATCCACCTAGGTGTCCTTGACAAAATCCAATGGAGAATCTGTAATGTGATCAATCCCAACATAACAGCTAGGACACAGTTGTTTTCTCACCGACTCAGTGTGGCTTCCCTGTGTCTCTTCTACAAATACTTTCACGGTTTCTGCTCTGATGAACTTAGCTCACTGGTACTCCCTATATATAAATTTCCTTGAGCTACAGGATGAGCAACTAGGTCCCACCCTTTTTACTGTGAAACCAATAAAATGTAAATGGGAATTCTACTCCAGTAGCTTCTTTTCTCGCACTCCCCTCCTGTGGAATTCTCTTCTGCTTACTTTCTTTCCTGACAGCTACAATCTTCAAGAATTCAAATTTAAAGTCAATAGTCATCTCCTGTCTCACTAACTTGCATCCTCACTCTCATGCTCTTTTCTCCAGTATTGTCTTCCTTCTCATACCTTCTTCCTGACACCCCTGTAACCTGTCACTCTTTCTCGTAACATTCCTATGTAACCCCCAGCAAACAGTGGCAGTAAAATGCCTTGCTTGGGGGCCACACGATTATAAAGAAAAAAAACTTGCTGAAAAACAAGCTGGCTTCAGATACGGAAGGACTACAATAGAGCAAATTTTATACATCTTGAAGACATGTTGATTTGACGTGTCCCCTTGCTGTCAAAAAGTCTTCTCCCTTTGTCTACTGACCCAAAATCCATTTATTCAGAAATTTAGGCTCACAGAAAAATCTATTTAAGTTTTCACAATGGCACAAGACCATGGCTCTCACTGGCCACAAAATATGAAAAAACAATTTTGCATAAACTTACAATGGATTCCTCACAATTTTGTCAGTTTTGAACCACTGAGTCAAAAAAATACAAATGTCTAACAATTTTTAATACAAATCGTTCATAAAAGTACAGTTCTCTCAAAAGAATGTGTACTAAAAAAAGAAACTTAGTCAAACATTTATTCAAGGCTAACATTTTTAAAGTAGTAAAATAAAATTTTTATAGAGCATCCTCAATCTTGGTGACATGAAGCCGTCCCAAATTCTGAGCAAGATGAGAGCATTGTTGGGTAACAGCTTGATGTCTAACAAAGTGCTAAAAAAAAAACTATGGAAAAACCTTAAACTTATACAACATAAATTTTAGCATCACTTTCCAAAGAGCCAAACCTCAATAACTTAGCAGAAATCACTGATAAGATCCATAACATGTGATTCTTGTCCAGAAAAGTATTAGGGACTTGTTCTGCACATCAGTCAGTAAGCAACAAGAATGTCTACTGCCCACCAGTTTTTAATATCTTGTTGGAAATAATAATGTTGGATGCCTTTGAAAACCATATCGACATAGTATTGGAAGAGAAATGACTACAAAGCTCAGGTTTGTTGATGACATTGATGGTTTGGACAAACTAGCTAACCTGGTATGATGTCTGAATGAAATAGTATTCAGATACGGTATGGAAGTGAATGCCAAGAAGACAAGATTGATGAGAAATAGTGAGGAAACCATCAGGTCAATTACAGACAGTGGTCAGCAACTGGGGAAAATGAAACATTTAAAAGACATTGGTACAATCATCAACCAAGATGGATCCAAACCAGAAGTCAATACGAGAATTGCATTGACAACAGCCACAATGGCATGATTGAAACTGATCTAAAAAGGCAAAAGCCTCTCTCTCAAAAATAAACTGAGATTGTTACATGTCCTCACCTTCTTAGTTCTCCTGTATATATATATATATATGCATGCAAATCATATACTATAAAAGCAGGACTCAAAAAGCAAATCCAAGCTGCAAAGTTGAGATACTTCAGACATATGCTTGGTATTTCTATCCTCTACAATACTAAATTATCTCTTAATTATTTTATTACCATGCCTCATATTCTGATCACACATTTTTTCATAGATAAAAAATAATTAAATACAATTCTGTATTTGTGTCTATGATTTACAATTTTAAGCAAAAATTAAAATGACAAAACATGTGACTTAACTCCCATGGATTGGAAACATGCTTAAAATTCAGTCAGTTAAGTGCCATACGTGATACATGCTTGGGCGATCAGGTCTCTTTTGAGACATGACTGACTGGGCAGAAGATTATTCCACAGTAGGTTGCTTTTATTTTTTGTGGTAGACTGGTTGTCAGCCAAGGCTATAAAGCCCAATCTGTCCTGTTATTTAACCTATAACTGGAGGGGAGAGATGGATTAATATCTTTCCCAAGGGTATTTGCGTGTAAGTGAATACAAGTAATTCAACTAGAATTCAAACTTGGCTCCCTGATTTCTTGTTTCAAGTTGATATCCACTGCACCACAACACACATCCACATGCTTAAAATGAAAATGAAAAATTGCATCCAAAATACAATATAATTTATTTCAACTGCTTTAATCTCCATCAGATGCAAAAGCAGTGAAAAATGTACTTCTGGGAATATTTTCCTTCTCTATGAGAATAAGTTGAGGCTCACTTTGGCTACGTACCTTCCACAGAGATTTTGTGCATATGAGTCTACAAGTGTTGGTTTTGTAGCTTTGTATTCTTGTGAAGAAGGCTTCCGTCTAGTGACGACTAACTCTCATCTAAGGCTGATGGCTCTCGATCTCACTTGTATAATGACGAAGACTCTCAAACACTCCCGTGTAATGACGAAGACTCTCGTAAAGTCACGAACACACTTGAGCACTCTCGATCAATCTGTAGTTCGTTCTAGTCCCAATCTTTTATAACCTGGGCCATACCCATTCCTGGATAGGACAGGATATTCCTCCACAACAACCACCTAGTAGCGTCAGTTCTTAAACTGATGAAAGTGGCAAGTCCACTAATTTGCTTCCAAGAGGTAAACTGAGCAGTTGCTTATTTTTAATAAAAAAAAAAAAAACAACTGCTCAGTTTGCCTCTTTTTTAAAAAAAGAAAAAAATGGACAGGTGAACAATAATTGAGCATTAATAAATAGAAATAAGAACTAGACAATATTCCTAGATATGAGCGGTAGAATGTAAAACAATTTACCAATACCAAATAAAAAGAATAACATGCAAGTTCATGAAGCGTTCCATATTTTAAGGATGTGCATTGTGGTGCAGTGAATATTGGCTCAGTATAAGTAGGGGAGCCAAGTTTGAATTCCAGTTGAATTACTTCCATTCACTTACATGCAAATACCCTTGGGAAAGGTATTAATCAGTCTCTTTCCTCCAGTTATGGGTTAAATAACAGGACGAATTGGGTTCTATAGTTTTGGTCGGCAACCAGTCTACTGCAGAAAGTAATGGCAACCTACTGCAGGATAATCTTCTGCCCAGTAAGTTATGTCTCGAAAGAGACATGATCACCCAAGTATGTATCACGTATGGCACTTAACTGACTGATATCAAATAGAAGGTTCAGTTTAGAATTCCCTGGATCGGTATATTATCGGTATATATATTTAGAATTCCCTGGATCGGTATATTTTAAGAAGGCTAGAGGTCACAACAGTTGAAACATTATGATAACAACAAAAATTAGGACAATAGTCCAAATATAGTGTAAATAAAAGTAAGACCCTATCTCTCCTTACCATTTTCACACTGCTTTTGTGGTAATGTAAATGTTTGCATATAATTTGTACATGACTTAGCATTATAAAACTCTGAGAACAAAACGTTTGTCATTCTTTTTTTTATCAGCCATTCCATCCTGTTCATGTAGTGAGGTGTTGTTATATCATGGATATAATAATGCCCATAATGGGGAAAAATGCATACTGAGAGTATTCCTTTCTTCTTCTATAGCTCACCCATTGACTTAATCCAGTCTGTATAAGAACACAGATAAGTATGCACACAAATGTACGCACAGCAAACATATACAGGATGGGTCCAGCATTGATGCATTCAAAAACCAGCCAAACTTTGAGAATAGGCTTGGTTTGATTGAGTGTTACCATCCAATATTTTAACCAACAGGGATAAAAAGTATAGGCTGCCTAAAGGAATTGGTTTATGGGTCAGTTTTGATCTTGTTAAGTGTAACAAAAGAAAAGGATTGACCAAAAGAGTTAAAAATCACATACAAATATTTAATTTACGATAAACACAAAATGATATATATATATACAAAATTTACAATTTTTTGCATTCAAAACAGAAAACAGTGTTAACTACTGGCAGAGTGACAGGTAAGTGTTACGAAGGGGAAGGAAGGGGTCAAATATCTTTACCCAGTTAAAATAGCGAAGAAGTTTAAGTGCTATACTTTTAGGAAATCCTCAAATGTGTATATAAAGAATAATTATTAGTTTAATCAATGAAAAGGTCAAAAATATCTATTTACCCATATAGTTCCATGAGGTTCTCTTTCAGGTTTAGTTGGTCAGCAACTTTTCTTAGAGATTCTTTTGGCTGGATGCACAGATCAACGAATCATGCCAGAGATGATAATGTCATCAAATTCTCTTAACAACTAACTACCCTCTTTCCAAAACCTATTTTATAGGGGCTAACACCTAATTTGCATATTTCTAGAACATTTGGAATTCTCTTGAATCTACTGGAATTTTTCGGACATTCTAGCATCTTTCAAACGTTCTATTTCTAATTTTATTATTTTTATGACTACTTCATGAATTAAAACTTTTCTGTAATAACAAGTAGGACTCAATAGAATCCCTTACTACAACTTTTTAGACATTATTATTTTTATACATAAATGCATCCTCGTAAAAATCTTCATGTTTGCTATATCAGAGGGAAAATTTTGACTATGAAATTTGCAGAGAAACAAGAATTTATTACAATGACAAAAATATTGTTCACAATATAAAAATGACAATATAGGCCTTACACAAAATTCTGGATAAACCAGAAAGGGATAGATCATACTTGGCAAAAGGCTGCTGAGAAGGGATTAAACCATTTGGCTGGGAAAGACTATCAGGGGAAAAGGTCTGATCATCTTGATGTCTAAAGTCTGCTGCTGAGAAAAGAAATAGACCACATAGTGAGCTAGGATACTCCTTACATTGTGGCCATTGATGAACCAGGTAAAAGAAGAATTTAAAGAATGAGTTTTTATAAACTCAAGTTTATCTCAAACTGAAAGATTAAAAAAAAAAAAAATCTGAATATTTGTCAAAAGAACGATGAAAAGCAGTTTCATCAAGGTAAGTCAAGCTTTTCTCACCCTTTTCTCACCCCCTTCAACCTTCAACTTTGAATTTCAGCTTTAAAAATGGCGAATCAGTGACATTTTTGAATTGTGCAATTTTTCGAATTTCTTTCCAAAATTGATTTATATGAACTGTTGCTGTAAAAGAAAGTTAAAATCCCTTTGTTGTCATGGAAAACATTTGCTCGACAAGAACAATAATCTTCTAAGAGAAAACCTGCTTTGATAATTTAAAGTGCACAAGGAAAATTTTGTGTAAGGACTATATTGTAATTTGTATATTGGGAAAAATATTTTTGTCATTGAAATACATGCTTGTGTAGTACTAATTGCCATGCAATAGTACCAATAGAGTTACTAGATTAACTTCCTTGAAGGAAACTCTCAGGAAGTGGATAGTAGTAAATATTACACAGAATGAAACTGCTAGTTGCATAACATTGCAGACCTGTCATATTTAGAATATTTCTTCAAACTAATTCCTATATTCTCACAGTCTCTGTCTATTAGTTAGTACATATGTTACAACAATTACATTACAGCTTGTTTCTCTGAAAATTTCATGCCAGATGAACAGTTGTGATTTTTTTAGTTGTACCATTCAAAATACTTGGGAGGAGATATTTGAAATTCTTTTTTTCTCCCAATAAATCCTTTTCTGAGGACTTGTTGCACTCTAGTGTCTGGGATTGCATAATTTACATTTCACTTGGACCCAGAAATATTAAAGCTGTTAATGCTGGAAATGGTTTGAACAAACATGGCTAGCCTTTGGCCAAGTGAAACCAATAAATTGTAAATGCAAATTCTACTCCAGCAGCTTTTCTTGCACTTCCCACCTATGGAATTCTCTTCCGCATACTTGCTTTCCCGACAGCTACAATCTCCAAGAATTTAAATGTAAAGTCAATAGTCGTCTCCTATCTCACTAACCTGCATCCTCTCTCCATCCACTCCACTCTCATCAGTATTCTCATCCTTCTTTTACCCACTTCCTGACACCGCCTATAACCTGTCACTCTTTCTCATAACTTTCCTCCTAAGTAACCCCTAGCAAAACAGTGGCAGTACAATGCCTTGCTTGGAGCAATATGATTATAAAAAAGTCAGTATGATGTTTAGCTAGAGACTGTGTTACAATTTATAGCTACAAGTTGAATATCACAGGCACTATAGCAGAAAGTGTCTTTTGCTTATGCTGTTGCAAGAAAAATGATATGGAATTTGAAAGTTAGGTATAAAACCTATAATCAAAGGATTTGTGGTCCAACATCTTATCTGTTCATAATGGTTGGTGTTTACTCATTGCAGGTTTATATATTCTTAAGAGAAAATTGAATTGCAAAAAACTCCATTATAAAAAAAAAAACTATTCTATAAAACACAATACAACTTTATATATTTATCAGATACATAAGCTAACAAATAAAGAAATCCTTTATTCCAGACAAATATAGCATTTACATTGGATATATGCCTAAGTTTGTCTTTGAGCCAAGCTGAGTCACAATTTGAAAGGTTTTTTTTTCCCCCTAAGTGAAAAGAACTTACAAGCAATTTCCGTCTTCATTTAGCTAAGTTTAGTGAATATCAATAAATTGCTCACATGTTTCAGAATAATGAAAATTCCTATCAGTTTCAAAAATTTCAAATTCAAGTTACTCAGGTATTTCTTTTTGGTAGAGTTATAAAAAAAAAAAAGTAAACATTTAGTAATCAAATTTGAACATGATTAAACCAAGAAGATAGATAATGTAATACATTATGTTGCTTCAATGTTGTTCTGGTTCTGTCTAAACAGTGGATTGATATGAAGACAATGTCACAATAAGAAGCATCTCTTGTTCTTTAGGAAAGTTTGAATGTGTCCCTTGAGCAAAGAGAATTAGCAACACTGGATTTGCTAAGGGCATACTAGAGATAATTGAACTCATAAAAAAATTACCATTGTCATTTAGTTGAAAAGGATCTCATAAGACACAATGTGGACAATCACTTTCTTTACTACAATTGTTTGCTGATATTGTGTTAAAATCCAGTGGTCACTATAATCTGATTTATTAGCAGTTTGCCGGTTCAAATCTGAGCAGTTATCAAACACAGCATCTAATTATTTTCCCTCTGTTAAAAAGATAATTTTATGAAATAAGTACTCATCGAAAATAATGTTGAACCTGCAGGGGAGGAACTGTCCAAAAATCATATTGATAGTGAAGATGCTAATGGAAAAAATAATAGTTTTTGAGCCGAGAATATAGAAGGACGGTGATCAGTGAATTTTATTTTGTTCATGTGGAAAAGTAATAAAATATTAGATTCAGACTGTGATACCAAAAATATGTTTAAGAGGAAATGTTGATGTATGAAGGTTTTAGGGAGAGAAGTATTAAAAGAAATTGTCCCAACCAAATATGTACAAGTCTCAGAGAATAAGGAAAACAGTTTTTGCAATATCCCAAAGTATTCACAGATGATGGACTCATGTTTTAATTTTTGTTTGAGATTATGAACTGGCTTATTTTTTTTTTAATTTATAAATAACTAGATATTGTGGGGAGGTATGTGATACTATGGATACTTGTGTAGAGTGAAGAGGTGGTTTTATTTTGATTTCTAGTGTTTACTTGATAGACCAATAGACAATTCTTTCTTAAGTTTGGTCTTCTAGGCAGCATCCACTTCAATAGGAAGTAAAGAGGTTTTTAGGAATCACATGACAACAAAACCAGAAATGAGCTATATCCAGGTATTGGTCCATATTAACAGTCATGCTTAGGATCAGGAAGAATTCTGGTCTGCCATTGGCAGGAGACATATATATCTGTGTTTAAGTTCTGAAGCCAACATGTTAGGATGATTATATGAGCAAGGAGTTGCTAGTGGGAAGAGTTGAACATAGCAGTGTTTGTCCCATGTCTCACCCCACCAACCCCTGAGCAGACAAGACCCTGAATAAATGATCTACATGTAATATAGAAAACAGGATTTGTTTTCATCTCTTGACATGGCATTTTTCTTTCATTGTGTTATCTTGTGAAGGACGCTCCTCCCTAATAAAATACATTCAAATTTGTGGATGCAACGACAGAATGTGAAAACAGTTGGTTGTTTTTATGGGATATCAACCTCAGCGGGTCATTTATTGCCAACTTAAATTTTTTATTTATTTATTGCGGTGTAATACCTTTTTCTTTCAACAATTTTATTGTTGTTTTTATATAAGTTTTTGTGTCTAGTAATACTTTTTTCTTTTTAAGTATCAAGATTCATTGGGATTTGTTTTTTAAGGGCAGGGTCCCCAAGTCCTACCCTTGTTATTTAACCCATAACTGGAGGGAAGGGACGGATTAATACCTCTCCCAAGGGTACCAGTACTTAAGTGAATGCAGGGTATTCAACTGGAATTCCAACTTGGCTCACCGATTTCTTTTCCTGCCGATATCCACTGCACCACAACACACATCTGTCACTAAACGCTTACAGCACCTGGTATTCCCAAGCGGTCACCCATCTACGTACTGACCAGGCTCAACGTTACTTAACCTCAGTGATTGAGTGAGAACCAGTGTATTCAATGTGATAGGTTGTAAGCCCTGTGAAAACAGGAGAGGGGGTGCAATTTATGCAAGATACTGTATATACTTCATTTTAAAAAATATTGCATTTATACTTAAATAGTTGTTTGACAGCCACCCAAACAAAAGAATTTCTTTATGGTTTTTTACAAATTCTTGTCTTTGATTGCTCTGAGTAATGGCTGCAACTTTACAACTGTATTTTATCTTAGTACTTGTTCCTTCAAGTAGGTTATTCAATGCTTCCATCTGCTCTTGCCCTTATTTTTACCCTGTCAGTGCAGATTTTTTCTAAATATTTTTTTCCTACATTCCAAAACTTCTAGTTTTTTTCTGATTAAGTTTCTTTGTATTTTCTATTCTCCTTAAAACTTAATTTATCCCATTTTTATATTTTACCCAACATTTACCACCAGAATCACATCATTGTCCAGCATTTACTGTCATATCAAATGTTAGACATTACACAGCTAACCAACTTTTTCTTTTTACTTTTTAATCTCTTAATACCAGATTAAGACCTCCTACAGAAGGTAGCCGAAGAGAGTGACAAAAAAAGGACTACAAATAAACTGCAAGAAAACCGAATGCATGGTCATCATGAAAAAGGGCAGCCCAAAATGCAATATACAAGGTGGGGGATACTAAAATCAAGCAGGTACAAAAATTTAAATACCTGAGAAGTGTTCTAACAGAAGATGGAAAGTGCGACAGAGAGATCTGAAGGCGAATTGGCATGAAGGAAGCATTCCAGAAGTTGAGTAAAGTATTAAGAGACAGGAAACTTTCACTAGAAACAAAGAAAAGGGTACTGGATTGTTATGTGATGTCAGTTCTTCAATATGGCAGTGAATGCTGGACAATATCATTGAAGATGAAGGAAAGACTTGAAGCAACCGAAATGTGGTTCTACAGAAGGATGCTGCGAATATCATGGGTCGAGCATGTGAGCAATGATGAAGTGTTGGAAAGGATGGAAACAAAAAGGAAATTAATACTGAGCATCATGAAAAGACAGCTAAAGTTCCTGGGACATGCAATGAGGAAGAAGGACTTGGGGAACCCAATTCTAACAGGCCAGATAGAGGGAAAAAGAGACAGGAGAAGGCAGCAGATTTGAAGGACCTGATCAGGTGGATGACGGAACAAGGGTTGTGTGGTGTAACAGGAGAAAGAATGCTAAGAGTCACCAGGAATAGGGAGACGTAGAAAGCCATGATTGCCCACATCCTGAAAGGACAACCCACATAGAAGAATACCAGATTCAACTTCTGAAAAACAACTTTTACCATTTCTATGAAAATGTGAATCTGTTACTACTCTTCAGATAGTTGAATTTCTGATTGAGTTTGGCTTTTACATCCCTGCTGTGTAACTCCCATTTTTTTTTTTTAAATCAGTTCACCCTAAGCAAGATAATGGAGTCATTAATATGCAAGGAGGTTGCTGTGGGAAATAAGAGAAAAAGAAAAACATTAGAAAGAGAGAACAATAAAAGCACAGGAATTAAATAATGATTGCCATTGATCTTTAAAAGTGACACAGTAATATTCAATGCATGGATGAATGGTAGACTTATACGTAACAGATTCTGGTGAGAAAAATTGTTTAGCACAACACAGGGAACTAGATATTCCTAGAAATTAATTCAGTATAATCTTTGCAAAAAGGCAAAATGAGTAATCTGGAGGTTAACATCAGCCATGCTGATGGAATGCAAAAATGGTTAATTAAAAGAGTAGTTTCATTTAAGAGGCATTAAAATTAACAAGCATTTCTTGACCCAGTAAACAGGACAGATTTTTTTTTTTTTTAACATCAGTTTAGAGTATATCGGACCAATCAGACTTAACATGAAGATAGAAGTAAATAGTTGTGTCATCTTGTTAGCATAGATACAAGTTGAGAAGTGATGATATTGGGAAGCTCATTGATGAAAATAATGACCAACAAAGGTTCAAAGATAGAGATTCTGGATGGACACACACACATCCATCTGCATTAATGCAAAAAGATCTAGAAGAGTGATCACTTCATGATTTGATAAGAAATATCATAACCTTTTAACTTGTGAAGAGGACAAGTATACCTTTGAAATATCCAAAGTAACAGCCTGAGCTTCACATTCTTTTTCAGCAATAATCATCAACACATCAGCAGTAGACCAAGGGAAGCAAAAACCAGATTGCTTGTCTGAAAGAAAACTCTGCAACGTGAGATGCTTAACTAATATGGAGTTGATTAAAACCACTAGTACCTTTCCAAAAATAGATAAAACGATCAGATAGTTTGCTCAAGTTCTTAAAGACTGGAATTACCATAGTGGATTTCCAGTAAGCAGCATCAAATCCACTTGCCTTGTAGGAATCCAGTTTAGAGATGATAGCAGAAACCAAGGTATGATGTTATATGCATATTACTCAATAGAAATTCAGTTCTAAGTGTAAAGGCAGGCAAAGATACTCCAGATGAGTCAAGAGGAGAATTTATGAGCAAAACATTTTATCAGCAAGGCAGCACAGAATGTTGGTTGAAACCTTAGTGAAACAATTTTCAGTAAAGAGGTTAAATATTTCACTTCAAGGGGCATCGTTAAATGAATCCCAATAAATACACTGGTAACAGAAAGAAGTCTTGTGAATAGGAGGTTTTGTGTAATAAGTGACTCAAAAGAAATATCAACAGATACTACAGCATGATCCAAGTTGCCAATATAATAGGAAAATCCACTGAGAGATTGCACACTGGAAAAATTTTAAAGTCTGAATACTGGCAACATCAGTAACATTAGAATGCTTAAGCCACTTGACCTGATGACCCTTAAAAATCACCAAACATGAAGATGTCTGCAGATGAATGTAGAGAGAGATATTTCTATATTATTTTGTCTAATGTTACAGCATTAAGAAGGGTTGGTTGGTTATTGGATTTTACAGCATGTCAACTCCTATTTGGGTCATTTTATGCCAAAGCCTTGTTTATTTATGTATACAGAGTAGCTATTCTGTATAAAAGGTTGGGAGGTTGTTGGGTTTTATGATCTGTTGTTTTTTTGTTATAAATTGCTTTATCTTGAGATTGTTTCTGATTGTATATCTGCATACCTACACGTATGCATATGTATATATGCATATGTATACATTTGCATATACATACATATGCAATATTTGAAAGTATTATATTTTGTTGAGGATCTTGATTTTTTTGAGAAAGTTGTATTGTATATTTTTGTCTTATTTTAGTTTTGGTTTTACATTCCAGTAGGATATGTTTTATTGTAATTAGACTTCCGCAACTGCATTTTGGTGGATTTGTCTTTTTTAATATATAAGAATGAGTTAAGTATGTGTGTCCTATATGTATTCTAGTTATGATGACTTGTTTTTTCCGAGTATTTCCGAAATTTTTTCCCCATTTTCCTATTTTAGGTTTGATTTGAAATAGTTTATTTCTGGTTTGTTTTTTTTCATGATTCTTGGCATTTATCTTTTATATACTTTATTTTTGGTTTAAAGTTTGTATATGGAATTTGAAGATTTTCATCTATTATTTTTAAAGATGATTTAGCAGCAATATCTGCCTTGTCTCCTCCTCGGATCTCAACATGGCTTGTAATCCAGCAGAAGATATTTTTGCTTTTTTTCCATCGAATATAGTTTGTTTAGGAGATTTTGTATGAATGGGTTTTCTAGTTTTTTTTAACTTTTTAGGGGGAGCAATAAAAAAAAAAAATATTTTGCTAACAAAGTGCAATAAAGTTGAAAGCACATGAAAGAATCATCCAGGGACATTCCTTGTCATTGGAAGATTTTCCTGGATGCAAACACTAAGCACATGCATATGAATCCTAGAATCTTTTCAACAAAGAGAAAGATGGCCTGGAACAGAGAATTCATTAATAGCAGTAGAAGAGTTTATATTAGTTTTATAAAGCATTACGATATCTGGAGAATGTTTCAAGAGTAAAGATTATACACTACAGAAAATAGCACTAATACCACAAATATTGGAGAAAAAAAAATGTTGAGGTAGGTAGACAGGCAGGCAATTTTTTTTTTTTGTTTGAAGGTTAACTTGTATTTCTTTTAATTGTAACTGTCATGTGATTTTAATTTTTGAGGATATCCCATTAAAAATTAGAATGATCTCATGACAGTTACAAGACTAAAATAACCACCACTATCCTTCATCTATGACAATACAAACCAGATAGAAGTGTTTAAGACTAGAGCATAATGTAACCTTATAGTTGCCCACCAGAAGTACATGCATAGACATCAATATCCATGTGTGACAAAAAACAAACAATAAAAAGAGAAAAAAAAATTTCCTAGTTCAAAGACTACCTTCTAATAAAACTTTAAAATAAAAAATAAAACATTCTGTCCAAACATCCTTGTACCCAGGTGATTCCAAATTATATTCAGAAGAGTTCTCCCAACACCCACTTTGCTTAACCAAGACAACTACATAGTATTGAAAATGAGACTGGGTTGAGAACATCTGCTACACCTATGTAACTACAGCAAACCTTACTTAATGCAAGTATGTTCTTTTTTGGATGTTGAATATGTTGCCTGAGATTTGTAAATCACTTTTCCAAGACAGAAATGATCATTTTAGCATGATTTTCCAGTATGTTTCTATGTGTAATTAAATGTGCATATTTGGATATAGTAAAAGTGAACAAATAACATTATTTAGAAACACACATCTTTGTATAGCATTTTTGCCTGTCCATTTTTCAGTGCTCATGCTGTAAAAGAAAAACATACCCCCCCTCAAAAAAAAAAAAAAAAAAAAAAAAAAAAAAAAAAAAAAAAAAAAAAAAAAGCACAATTGAATGTCTTTATTAATATACCCACTAGATCAATCCCATTCAACAGTACCAGCAGCTCTAAGTCTCCAGATGATTCCAAATTATATTTGGGGTTGGGGAGTTCCTCAGCACCCATTTTCCTAAGCAAAAACATGATTGATAAACAAGATGAAAGACCATTCATATTCAGAATCCAGGACATTACTATTTCTCAACTGTAAGCTGATATGACTAAGGCACATGATAGTAAATAATCAAGGAGAGAAAAATGAATATCAAAGCCAGGAAATAAAACAAAATCCTGATTATTTGTTAAGAAATAGAAAAATAATTTGTAATTAACAAATTAACAAAATGTTCAAAAGCATAAAAAGACATCCACATTTAATTTATTCATTCACAATTATGAATACAAAATTAGAAGTGGGAATGAACTTTCAAGAACCTTGAAAAAAAATTTCTTTATTTTTACATTCACAATCAGCTTTGAGGCTTGGTGTAAAAACTCATATCTACAGAATTTATATCAGAATTGTTATCACTGAAAGAATTATTTTAATAAACAAAATGAAAGACAATTGTCATATCTGAAGAATTGGAAAAAAAAATCCTAAATTTTGGAAGATTTTTTTTCCCCAACATCTTCATTAAATTTTGAGATTAGAATAAGAATACTTCATTAAAAAAAATATCATTTTTCTTGGCTGTCTTGTTGAATTGAAATAAATATTAAAAGAAAGTTAAATTTAGTTTTCATTTTTTGTATTTTCTATAACTGACAAAAAATTCTTAATATAGGCAACATTGTTTAGGCAAGTGAACCTCTTTGTATACTGGCTGTTTATCACATTTTGCTGATCCATTCTTTAGCCTTTTTCTCATGGAATAAGGCCTGATGAACATTGTGTGGTGACAACAACAGCAATTATGTTTGGTATTTTACTTTGATTTTTTTTTTAAATGATTTTAAGGCATCAATAAAATTTGGAAAAGAAGTAAATGCGACTCAGAAATATTTACAAATGTTAAAAGATAAAAGAAAAAGTTAATATTCCAAAGTTAATTCACCCAAATATTTCAGTAGCAGTAGGCAGACATCTTTTTTGTATGTTGCTTGCCTGCTTAACTTTAAATTAGTGGTTTGTATTAGAGCAGGATTCACTTAATTTTCATGTGTTTGCTTTTGTATTACAAAAACCACAAGACAAAAATGACATTAGCTTTTGTATAAGATTTTTTTGTAAATACAGTGAATTAACCAAGCATAAACTAAACTGGAGTGACAAAAAATTAGAGACAGCTACCTAATAACATGTAGCTCCTTTTTTAACTTAAATAATAGCAGTTAGTGTGGAAATAGAGTTAATAATATTGTAGTTGTTGCATGGGCACATCTATCTAAGCATATTTCAGGGCTATACAAAACTAACTTGTATTTACTGGATATAGTTGCAGGGAATATAGTAATATCTGCCACTAATCATATACATGCTCAATGAGGTTTAAATCTTGTGAGTGCAAAAACCAAGGAAACATCTGGAAGTCAGCTGAGAATTTCTGGAAAAAGTTTTACATGATTGGTGTGGGTGGGGTTTGCCTCATCACCAGAAAACAGCCATATAAAGGAGTCTGCAATAAGAATTGTGTAGGTCAGACTTGTCAAGAGCAACTCCAGTTTTACTCATGGTTTTTGCAAATTCAAACTGAACACATTCTTCATTACAAATCACCACTATTTGTTGAAAGGCTGGATCCATAGCCTTGTGCACTCTTCTTCAGCTATATACCTAAATGACCTGGAACTGTGATGCATTATACAATTTTGCTCTTTTGAATGGTTAACATTTTATCAGACGGTCTCAAAACTTAATACTGTATATTGTTTTAATTACCAGTACATTATGAATACTGAAGTGCCAGTCATACAGAGCTTTATCATTTAAAAGGAGAGTCATATTGTAATGTGTTCATTGGTTGGCTCAACATTAAATTGGTCAAGTTATACATTAGATATAGAACATAAAATTTAGAAAAATTTCTTTTTTTTTTTTGCAATTATGTGTAGAAATGTTCATGATGAAAGAAAAGAAAAATAAATGAAAAAAATAATTTCTGCATAAAATAATGATACCCATGAAATTTATTTGGTAACTTCTTTTATTTTTTTTATTTATTTAAACCAGGCCTAAGTTAAACAGTTGTTTAGGCATTGAGCTAACACCACAAGTCTGTAAAAATCTATTTGCTACTGAAACTGTAGCAACCTCACACAAGCTTCACAAGGCATCTGAAAGAAATATGTACTGTAGCTTTTACATTTGAGCAAATTAGTTGAATCTCAATTTTTGGTAGGTTTAATCTTAGATTCACATGTCTGCAATCAATAACTAAATGGGAATTGTTTAGGAGTTTTAAGATGACTGTGGAAAATCCCAGGTGACATGCATAAATTAGAAAGATTTTAAGAATCCTAAAAATATTTACTAAGTAATAAATGCATAAAATTTTTGAAAAATGAAGATTTTGAGACTGCATTGGGTGGAAAATAGACAGTGGTTGTAAACACATCTATTTTTCAAATAAATGAAAAACATTTTCGAAATTTGGTGAAGTATTCATTAAATTCACTATTTTCTTTCATTCCTATTTCTTAGAATGACTATCTTTGGAAGATTATTTACAGAGTTAAATTTAATTGTCAACACATGTCATTTAAATATAAATATCAATTTTATAAGCACATAACTGTTTCTACATAATACAAAAAAAAAATTGTTTTTTTTCCAATTCTTCTCTTTATTGATATAAGTGTGTTAAATATAGCCAACAACATTAATAGTTAAGATGTTGTGGGAAGCTAGAGATACTTTTGATTATCTCACATTCACTGGGTTAGGAGCAAAGATTTCCTGAAATGTGGAGGGTCATCTAAAGTGATTAACACTATCACCTCTTTTTAGAAGCTCTTTATTATTTTACACTTTAAGTAGAATAACAAAAGTCAAAAGTGGTATCATTTTCATCTACAAGCTTACAATTTGTTGTCTTCAGTAGCCATGTTTGCCATTTCACCAAAAATATAGCAATAGCAGCAGGAGGGTCACAGCTTTGAGCTGGTAAAATTGAATATTCCTTTTCAAAACTAGTAAAATTTCAGGCTCTCTCCATTTACTCATCTCTCTTGACTACTGTAAGGGAGAAAAGGGCGTTGGAATCAAAATCCGAGATTGCATGTGACGGATCAGTGGTACTGGAAAAGAAAAAGGTCAAAATTAATAAAATATTCATCATGAATACACAAGTTATTGAGAGATCAATAATAACATAATATAAAGTAAACATTTATAAAGAAATAATACACTAAGTTATTTGAGCTTATCTTTGTTGTGTTTATTATGGTTGTACATACAAAGAATAATATCAGGTGTAAGTAATTTCCCAACCAAATTGGAATGGCTAGGTAGAATAGCTACAATAGTATAGATGAGAAACAAGGTTAATAAAAATGTGTACTAATACAGAGTCTCTCTACCAAATTTATTCATATTTATATAGTATATGAATTTTTTTTTTTTTAGATTCAACTGATTTAAAATAGTTTAAATAAAACTAAGCTTTGAGAAAAAAAAAAGGAAGTGCTGAAGCCTGCAGCCAGTTCAAGTGAATGTATCCAAGTACCAAATAAAGTGTTTTGTGATATATGGAATCCAGTGGTTAGCATTTGTAGAAATGTCTGGACAAGAATGACCATCAATTCAAATACTCGTAACAACTCAAAATAATTCTACATTTATCATCTTTAATTACAAAACCTAGAAATGTCTAAATGGACATTATATCACTAAACATTCAAGCATATATAATGTTTTTTATTTTTTTAAGATACCCTGAAATTAAAACATTACCTGTGTAAGCTACACATTCATCCCATCCGGGTCTTTGCCAAGCAGCCTCACGAGTTTCTTTCCTTGTCTGTAAGTCTTCATATGCTGCAATATTGAGTATTTGGTTTGGACATGAAATATGTAGAGTACAACACCATAGTTTTTATTCAACTTTGACTTTATTATTATTATTATTCACATTATGAATTTTATAAAATTATGGTTAACATTCAGTTAAGCTAAAGTATATGATTTTGTTGGAAAATGTATTTTTCCAATGTAATTTATTTTGCTCTTTATGAAAGTAGCCTCAATTTCTTTTTGAAATATAATTTTTCAGAAAACTCAACTTTAAAAGTTCTGTACCCTGATTTTATGTCTGACATGAAAACAAATGTAAATTTACAGCTTTTAGGCAAATGTTTGTACTGTCAAAGTATGGAAGCTTAAAAATTTAACATTAAAGATTTGTGACACTTAGTTCCTTATTGTACAGAAACTGAAAATACTCAATTTTTTTTTAGGCTTCTATACTTTAAATTTATAGATGCTATGGATTTATGTAAAACAACCCTCACTTGGAAAGCATGACACAAAATAAGAGCCCACTTTAGTATTATACTTAAATTGAAAATCTTTTGAACAGTCAGTTTTGCAATTTTATATACACACACCCATTCATACAGAGTAGGCTGTTTATTGTAAAGATAAATAATGTTATTAAACAGGTATTTTTATCAAATTCATATGGTCCAGAATATGTTATGAGGCTTAAAAAATATATGAATAAATCATTACGTTACATATCAATATTTTAAAAAATGTAATGTAATTTACCTGACACTGTTTTGACAAACTGAACCTCACACACCAAGTTTACATAGAAGACATTCAATTGTCTGAACAGTTGCATGTGTTAGTGATTTTTTAAAGATTATAAGAAATGTTTCTCAAATTTTTATACTTTTTTTTTTTTAGCAAGTAGTCAGTGTATTTGCTTATATTTGATTAGGATTGCAACTGCCATCTACAATTTTTTTTTTACTATTTTACTTGTAACTGGACAGGTATTAATTAATTAAGAGTTAACTTTCTTGACTGGCTGACAACCAAAGCTCAGTCCAACTAGAGCCCATAACCTGAAGAGAGGAATAAGAGATTTATACATTTCTCAAGTAAACAGAAATTGTATCAACTGGAATTTGAATTCTGCCCACTGATACCATGTTGTCTCTTTTGCTGTTAATTGCCAAGTTGCTAGCATCTTTTTATATAATTTGCTTAATGTTATCAGCTGGTTCTCTCTGAGTATAATATTTCTTCAGAAAGTAAAGATAATGGCTCTTTATAATTTCCTTTTGTTTCTCTCAACAATACTGGCTCCAAGTATATTATTAACTGCTTTTTTTGCCTTTGTTACATCTTGTGTGTGTTAAATTCTCCAAGCTTTCCTTATCACTACCTCCAACTGTTATTTTATGATTAGTTTCTTTTTAGTTCATATTTTCCTTAAAACTTTCTCTGGTTATATCCATGATATTTTCAGCATTCATTGGTAGAACAAAATCTCGATTGCCTCAAGTCTCTTTATTGGAGATTAAATCATCCAGCATTCATTGCCATATAGAATACTAAACATTACATAATAGTCCATTTGAGGGGGGGGGGTTACCAGATTATATTACTTATGAAAGTATAGAATTATTAAATTTTGAATTTCACAACTTGTGACTTTTTCCAAATAAGTAAATAAGCTGGGCTAATTTGGTTTACTCATGAGAAAAATTCACAATTTAGAAGCACTGAGCTTTTCAATGTAAACCAATTTGCTACCTGTAGCCTATTCTGGCCATCTTGACAGCAATATGTTTGATCATTTAACATGTTCTTCAATTTCGTTATTCCTATGTTATTACTATGTATCTTCAGATTTCTATGTCACATTTTCCATGGTTTATTACATTACTCAGATATCTCTAATGTGTAACTTACACTTGGGATGAACCATGTACTTTTCTATTTTGCAATTTTTAGTTCTTTTTGTAGTCAGCTAGTTATTCTTATCTAAAAGACTGTTCTGCTAACATTATATAACAATAAATGACTTCCTATATATTTCTTTAATACATATATCATAGCATATCTAATCATTCACAAAACAATTGTATCAAAAATTAACAAGTTTATATGATTAGAGAGATCTAAATAATTTCATTATAACAACATAGGCTTCCAAGTATGATTGATTAAGCAATTACTGCTGCTGGTTGCATTAAGGTAGAAGTCGGCAAACTATGCCATGTGGGTCAAATCTGACCCACTGGCCAATTGGAATATGCTATTATTCTTAAATATTTTTAATCTCAAAGACCAAGATTAAAATGAACAATTGAAGACAACAGAACTCCTGTTTTTTTTTTTTTATTTATTCTGGTATTTCTATAATGGCTCAGTCAATCCATTTTATTATAGCCTTCTACAGGTGACACTGGGATCTCCAAGAGTTGATCAAACAAAAAGAGGAATAAAAGAAGAGGAAAGAGTCTACTAACTGGATGAGAATTGCTGAAATTTGCAAGAAGATGAATTGAAAAGTTAAGAAAATTAAAAATAAGATGCATTAAAAAAAAAAAAAAATCATGTCAAAGTAGTAAATGATCTTCCAAGCAGTCCCAAGAAGAAGTGAAAACAAATTTAACTAGACAGAATTCAGTAAGATTGAGCAAAACTAATACTATCAAACCTTCCAGTCAATGAGACCATTAATGTATCCTTGAAAGATGTCAAATAGATAAAACATGTTGTTGATAAAGAAACCCCAGGTGATCACTAAAATAACATTTAAAGATTTAGACATAATGGCAGGAAACCCCATCTGGCTTGAACCAGCCACCCAGAAGAAAAGAATTCCTACAAATATGGAGATTAGCTTGACAAGTTTGTTCATTTTAAATTTTGTGACATTCATCAAGAAAAAAAAATTATATTTGACATTAATTCGGATTTCTTTAGATTCTTTATTGCTATTTTGGAATGACTGCGAACAAAAAGGCTGTGTGACCTTGTCGACGTGGAAACAAACTTTTGTTTTTATCACTAAAGATACTGAGAACATTTTTCTTTTCTTTCCCACCCATGACAATTCTTGAGAGTGGCTGGCAGGGAGGGCAGTGGAGACATCTGGATGGGTTTCAAACAAATCCCTGGCATTTAGAAATTGCAGCATGAGACAAGCTGATGAAGAAAGATTAATGACTGAAAATCCCTTTTCACCTACACATTCTGAAAGTTTGGATTTGTCACAGGACAATGCATCAGCCCTTGGATTAGACTGAGGTTAGATCTTGAGAAAGTGGGAGAAGGAAGCGAGAGAGAGATTATGGAGTGATGGTGTGAGATAAGATGTGAAGGAAGTTGGAGCTAAGAGGTTTGATTCCTTTGACCACTCTCAAAAGGGGGCTGAACAAATTTGGAAAAAACCACTCAAGTAAACATATTTTGAGAATATGAAATATTAGAAAAGGTAGGGAAAACAATCAAACCCAGACCCTGATCAACTGCACCTCTGTTGGATGCAGGACTCCGTATAGGCTGGACGTTTGGACAAGGAGAGTCCTCACACTTCTGCTATTGAAATCCACATTGTTTGTTGAGACCTCCTAAGACCTTGTGCCAAACCTGAAAACTAGCACTTAGAAATTTAAATTACTACTAAAACAAGCTGCAAGCTTTAAAAAGGGAATCCCAGTGTCATTTGATTATAATAGTAAATGGGAAAGGTTAATACTACTGTATACAACAAAACATATACAGTATAACCCAGATATAAGGGACCTGGATATAAGATAAATTTCTTCCGGTCCCAAATTAGAGCCTGTGGTAATTATATAAAATAGACCAAACCCGGATATAAGAGAATGTTTATCCGGTTCTGACAACTCTATTATATCCGGGTTACACAGTATAAACCAAATCAGTTACATTTTTAACTGGAGTTAATTCTTTTTTTCCCAAAGAATTCTGTTTTTCTGTGTAGCTCCTCACTGTTGCCCTGTCCTTCAATTCAGTTTACTTCATCAGCGATTTTCTTACCCTCTCAGAACAAAAGCACATGGCAGAGGAGTGAGGAGACAAATGCCAGCCAGATTGAGTGGAACTGTGTTCATCAACACGATATCAGCAACACAAACAAGTGAGAGGGTTAGCTAGATGGTAACCACAGTTGTCTGAGGGAACCTGAAGACCAATAAAGTGGTGGACATAGGGTTACATTATTGCTGCTGTGGATTAAGATTGACATAGGGCTACACAGTTATTAAAATTTTTTTTCTTGTAGCAAACATAAAATTCATACATTAACAATGCTAGTTAAATAATTTATATTTTCAGTTATAAGTACAGCACAATTTGTTCCATAAATTATAATGTGAATAAGTTCTTAATTCCTTTATTGTCAAACAAAATTTCCACACTTTATACCTGCTGAACAATTATTGAAATCCACACTGGTCTATCACAGTAAATACCTATGGAAAGTAAAAACTGAAACTTGTAGGAGACATGCATGTCAGACCAGTGTGTATTTCAATGCAGTAGTTTCTATTGCTCAACTATAAAAATACAGTATATTTAACAAAGAAAGGAACTGGGAACATCTCTTAAAGATTATGGAACAATCTGTGCAGCATTCATTGGTGAAAATATAACTTATTTGACCAGTACTGATGTTTATACTGAAATTTTGTTTGCTGCTGTTTTTGCTTTGCATTAATATTAAAAAAAAAAAAATTAAACTATTTCTTTCCATATAGAGAGTACACCTGAAAATGGCCATAGAATGGATCAGCCAAAACATTTGGGAGGGGGGGGGGAGATAAAAAAGAAACTAAAAGGGGTTCAATTTCCCAAAATTAATTTCCATCTACAAAATTAGAGAAAACAACAAAAAAATTTCTTTTATTATGTATAAAATAAAAAACGTTTTTTACATGCCTAATAACTGAATAAATGAGTGAATATATCTAATTATGAATGCAAATTTTAGGCTCTAAGATATAAAAAAAAGATTTAAAACTTTATTTTTTATAAAATATTATAAGAAAAATTGCTTCTAATCATAATAAAAATATGAGATGATATACAGCAATTAATCAGAAAAATATTTACTGTGAGGAAAAGGTAACTGAATTTCATAAATACATTCCAGATAAAAAAAAATAAAATTCTGCATTAAAATCTTACATGTGAATTTCAGTAACAAATTTTCAAAGATGAAGTATATTAAATCTATGTATGTATAAATTAATCTTAACAGATTAACATTTACAATCTATTATGATGATAGGACACATTTTGAACAACAGTTTAATTTATTCTTATATCAGAAAAAATAATTTCATCATTTTCATTGATTCTTCATTTTTAAAGCTACCGCTCAAAGAATTGTTTTAAAGTTTACTTTTATTTATAATGAGAATTTTTATTTAATATTAGTTATCATGCATAAAAATAATTTGTAGATAGGTCATAATATTTGCGATTTTTGAGAGGAAAAAATGTATTTATTTGTTAGTATCATTTACTATATATTTGTTTTTTTAATAAAAAATGTTATTGGTAATACAAATTGTGCTGAGCATACATGTTTCTATAATAACTAATTTTCTTGTTACTCACTAAGTACTGAGACCAGGTTGGTAATAATTAACAAAAAACTGGGGGGGAAGGAAATATTTATTAAGATAAATGGTAGTTTAAAATAAATACTTAAGTTCGAGAGGAAGCCATGGTTTTACTTTGAGTTTTGATTATATGGAAGCATACATTTTGGCACAGCCAGTTGAGCACCAAACATTCTGATATTATATTGTTTATTCAGCAAGTTGGTCTTTATTTTATATAATTTTAAATTTAAATTGATTGGTACAAACTAAAGCAAATAGACAAGTACCCTCTATTATCAAATAGATCAATTATTCAACCTTATTTAGCTTATGTTATAGATAGGATGATACTGTTCACCAACCATAACTTGTAATTACCAGCCAGAGTTACTTTAAACTGGATACCTCAAGGCTGCAAAAGACCAATGGATTATCTTAACATGGTACATTAAAATTAAAGAAGAAATATGAAAAAAAAAAAAAAAACATCAAATGGTTCCAGGCCAAGATTTATTTAAGTGGAGAAAAATTGTGGCTCTTTCTTGGGGACAAAGTAGCGAATCAAGTCAAAAACGGCGTTACAAACAGCAGCTGATATTTGTGTTCCTTTGTCTAAGTTGTATTTACCACATGTGCACTGCTAAAAGCGTTTTGTTCTTTTGACCTCAGTTTTATTTTTTAATACTTTATCTATATGATGACTAAGGAAATATTAATATAATGTTGACCTTGACAAAGCAAGCGAAAGGGTTTTTTTTTAATATTAAGAGATTTTACTTTTTAAAACTCTTCTTTCCTAGTCCTAAATGCTACATTTTTTCTTTTTCAGTGACTTACAGATTGAATTTAGAGTGAACATGTCATTTCATAGCACCAAGTTTGAAAGCAAAAGCATTTGGTGCCCAAATAGCTGTGCCCAATCATACCATTCTAATTCAAAGCATACTGCTAGCCTAGTTCATTTGCAAAAAAAAAAAAAAAAAAAAAAAAAAGAAAAAAAAGAGTTTGCCGACCCCTTTAATAAGTATTAATTACAACAAAGATAATGAGACAAACAGTGAAATGATTTAGTGCTACCATGCAGGTAAGTAAAATTACATACAAGTTCCTTTTTCATGCAGTAACAATAGGGATGATAGCAGGCACTACCTACCCCACAAGTGGTGTACATTGTACTGCTCCCCAAGGTGGCTGAAAAAGCCGGCTACAGCCCCTGACCGATACTGGATGCCTCGGGCCCTAGGGACACACAAAATAAGCGCAGGGGGCACACCAGTTAATAATCTACAGCAAAGAACAAAGCCACACTCACAAGCGCAAATAAAATGAAAAGAGTATAAACAACAAAAGAAGCTTTGGATTTTTTTTTTTTTTTCAAAAGTGATTTTGTTGATCATCAGATTCCAATGTTAGAATTGAGCTTAATACCATTTTGACATAATGCTGTTTACTACAAATAAGGGATTTTTCTATTTTTCTTCAAAATAGTGGGCTGCTAATGAAAACAGTATGAATACAAAACAAGTTTAAATTCTAATATCTATATTATGATTCAATTCTTATTTGTCGGTATGTTTATATTTTACCCTAAAACAGCAAAAGAAATAATTTGTAAGTTGTTAGAAAAATATCATTAAAGTGCTCTATCTTAAAGAAGAAAGCAATTTCCAGTTCAACTTGCAACTTAATCATGTCAAGTCAGCATTTGTGTTTACTTAATAATAATAAGCCAGTTTTTTTTTATGTATCTTACAAAAGCTGAATAGAAAAGCATAACACTTAACAAAAAAGGGGGGGGGGTAAATTATTACTAAATGGAATAATGATACTTTTATATCATATGAAAAGAGAAAAGAAAAAAAAATTATATGTACCCCTCACCTCCAATATTATTTCACAGGTATCATTTTATGCAAAATTCATTCATTTTTTTTCTTCTATCATGAATATTTTCATATTTCATGAGAAAAACGATTTTTCTAAATTTCAAGTTTGTATATAGTTGCATAATACATTTTACATCACCATCATCTCTGATTTCAGGTTTTGCATCATATAGCTCAAACAGCACTCCCGACCTGACTTCAGATGAGAATGTCTGCCTCCTTGAAAGTGTTGTGTTATGAAACTTGATATTACAAAAAAAAAAAAAAAAAAAAAAATTAAGACATAGCTAGGAGTCTGACCATTATTAATGAAATGCATCCATCAGCAAATGAGAAAAGGCATTTTACACTATATGTACTGTAGTGTATACTAGTGTCTTTTCACCTCAACCGATTTGAGTTACTTCCCCTGGATTCCTAACTCAGTAAGCTGGTCTCTTTATCTAGTTTAATCTATATGGGTCATACGTTTTTTTTACAGCTAATCTAATAACCCCTTTAGCTAATACTCAACCCAAATCTATCATCTACCTATACCAGCACCAAAAACTAGTCTAACATAACACTGGTAAAAGTGTTTCTGAGAAGAAAAAAAAAATTGTTCACAATTCTTACTATCTGATAAATTGCTAAGTTTACATTACATTTATCATATATAGGCTTAATCAAATGAAGAAGAAAAAAAAAACAAAACAAAAAACAGTTCCACACATGTGCATACATCCACAAATTTATCCTTCCCCATTTACATTAACTTACTTTATGAAAGCAGCCATTACAAAATTAACTATTTGAAATTCCTTTCCTTTTGGTGACTTACTAACTAAAATGATCCAAAAGTCTAACCTAAAAAGGAAAAGCCCTCAAACTACTCAATTAACTGACCTACACTTATATTTTTTGTTTAGTATTACTCAAATAGATAATTTTTTTCTTTCGTGTGTGTGTGTGTGTATATATATATATATATATATATATATAGATAACAGAATGATTAGCTGAAATGCAAGCTAATTTTAAATGTGATTGGAGTTTAGCTAATTACAGAGTAGTCCCTGTTGATCATTTATTTGTGAATAATTATAATATAAATTCTATAAAGTGACCTGACATTGAACTGAAAGGCTGAATTTAATGGCCTTTAAATGAGTTGTTTTAAAATAAATTCCTGTTATAAACCTTTTTTGTTTTTTTTAAAATTAAATCAGTTTGACAATTACTCAGTTAATATTAAAATAAACTATATTATTTCTTAACAGATCCAACACCCTTCAAGGAGTTTTTTATTCTTCAACAGAGACACAAGTAGCGTTACATGAAGAAATAGGTCAGCTTAATTAAAATACCGGTTGGAACAATGTGTACTAATGAGCTTCAGAGAGGCATGAAACCATCTCTTTTACCTGCAAATAAGAGTAAAACAACAGAGCAAACTAGGCTTTGCAGTTTTGTTTGGCAACCATATTAATGTAGATGAATCAGTAATAATCCTTCTACTTGAGTTTTTGATAAAACATTCAAATTTGGAGTGTTTGGATTTGATACAATAAATTATTGTTGTGGGACTGCTTGTAATTTGTTGGTTTAGAACAACCCCACAGCTTTCATTGAAAGAATAAGATCCAGTAGGAAAAGATAACATTAACAAATAACATTCATTTTAAATAATATGTATACAGGCGGTGGGCTCAAAGAATTGAAAGAGTAATGTCATTTTTTTTTCATTGTTAATAGTTTTTGGATAGACTATAAACTGTATTGTGTACGTTTGTAAGAACAGTGAAATGTGGTTACATTTTGTGTTTGTGTGAAGTATGGATAGAGAGGATAGGTAGAATTTAGTTCTGTGGATGGTGATGTTATAGTCTGAGGCAGTCTCTTTGTAGTTTGGCTGAGATGAGCATTGCTTTTGCATGTGGATGTGAATGGGGGCTTGAATATCAGCAGATAGAATGACGTGAACCTTGATAGCATTTTGAATTCAAGACTAGGAGTGAATTCTACTATATACACAAACTACACAAATAAAAAAAAGTCACATACTAAAAAATCTGTTAAAATATAAGCCAGCAAATTGAAGTTCTGATCAGATTCAAGAAATTATTTGTTCCATTTTTTTATTTAAATTTTAACTGCTATAACAGAAAACCCGAGAAAGACTAAATAAAAAGCATTCTATCATACCAGATAAGGCTTAGAAGATGGCAAAAACCAAATATAAAAGCAAGTAATTACAAAAACAGTAAGTTTTCAATCCAACATTAGCACAAACAATTTTTCTATTAAGTGTTTCTAGACAGAATTTTTTGTGAATAATCTACATAAGTAACTCCTATTTCAACAGATACAGGAAGCATAACAACATTACTGGACAGGGGGAGCTCAAAGCTATATGTATATTTTTAATTTATTTGTTTAAATGCTATTTTTAAAGAAGTTGCATATTTGAGTAGAGGCACTGCTTTTATTACTTTATTAACCAGTATATTTATTTATATCTACTGGCCTGAATATTCAAGTCTCATTAGAAAAATATGCACCTCCAATAGGATTAGAACCTGCATTTCCTTGGGGAAATTATTAGATCTGACACGCTTTTTTGTCTGCACAGCTACATAGGACCTCCTAAATAAACAAAGCCTGAATAGTGCTTTTGAACATACATTTCTCTCAATTCTGAATATATATATATATATATATATATATATATACACACACAGAGTTTCATATCCTAACATAAGCAAAGACATTCATTTTAAGAAATGGATTAAATATGACATTTTTAATTTGTTTAAACATTTTTATTTATTTATTAAAAAGTGTATTTATTTACATCTACCAGTCTGAACATCTGAGAAATCTTGCAAGAAAAATATGTTGTCCACCATTGGCAATGCATTATCAACATTTTTGATTTCATGAGTTGACAGCTATATAGGCCCACTGGAATATGGTTTGTCACACACAAAGCTGTTGCCAGTGCTGTAAAGCAGGGGTCTTTAAACTGCGGTCTGTGGACCACAGAGAGTCCGCAAGGATAAGATAGGGAGTCCGTGGATTAACTCATCACGTGAAATTCAAAGTAATTTAAATTTAATTTTGTTACATTTTGCATCAACATGCAGTATTAATTTATTTTATTGAACACTTATGTCTAAAGTAAGCTTAAAACTAGTTTTACTACGTTAATGCAAAACTATAAGCTGTTTTTAGTAAAAATTTATGTATAAATTTCATAAGTGTTTATAGTGGAAATATGAAGGGGTCCATAAGTCAAAAAGTTTGAAAACCTCTGCTGTAAAGCATTACACAGTGCATAATTGTACTCACATCAAGTGTTTGATCTGTGTATATATTAGGAAAACATCAATGAATATCAGAGCATACAAATTTTCTTTTTGCATGGAGGAATTCAATAACTCATATCTGCTTCATATAAACTTTATCATCAGATGACATTTATCCAGACTGCTACATGTAACAAAAAAAACTATAGGTTGTTGAAAGATTCTTATTTTCATACCAACATGAAAAAATATGGAAAGAATTACTTTCTGAACAATCTTTATATACTCTGGTAAGATTATGATCAGGCAATATAGGGGAGACATTTGTATTCATAAATATTTGATTTTGATCATTTCTATGGAAACTGAATGCAATAAAATTGTCAAAAAATATTAAATATATTGTAAATAGTGTTAGATTGACATACCAAGATGGTACAAGAAAACACTTGCTGATTGGTTGTTCCCCACCCTCAACTCCAATTAGCTTCAGAAGACGTGTTATACATGCTAATGTAAATGAACTCAACCATAGAGCTCAATATAATCTCTTCCAATTTGTCCACAGAAATATTAGGTTAGCTGTCAGGAAAGCTTGTCAGTTAAAGAGAGAATTGCTTCCCATCGTTTCTTTACCAGATTCTATCCTAACAAATGGTATATCTTGCTTAATTCCAATGCTGTCAAGTCATCAGGATTAAATTCATTAAATTTTCAACAGGAATCATTATTTGGGATAACCTATTACAAGGTTACCAAACATTGTCCTAAGTAAATGAAACTTCATGATGCTATCAACGAAATATTTACTTTTCGCCCTCAGAAAAACTTAACTCTGAGCAAAAGTAATTGGAAATATCTGAGTATGGAAATGTGTAATTAGATAAATCCACATAAAAAATTTTGAAGGAAAAAAAAAATTCTTAAAATAATAAAATATATAGTTTAAACATATCTTTTGTAAAATATCAAAATATATTAAAAAAAAAAAAAAAGTATGGCAATCAGAATATCACGAATTATCTTATAATCATTAACTGGATTCCTTATACTGAAAGCAAATTAAGTTTCTTATGAAGGGTTGCCCATAGCATGTATAGCTTTTTTTGTTTATCAGAAAATTGCATGTTACAACATCTTTTTCAATTAAGATGAAAAAAAAAAAAAAAAAAAAAAAAATTAAAATCAGTTATATAAATATGCAAAATTATATTTAAATAAATATGAATACAAAAAAGGTGCTGAAAAGAATTTATCAGCCAAACTGATTTCCTAACAACCAACATTCTGATGCTTGCATACTGATTTTGAAAATTTGTCCAGATCAAGATCTTTTCAGCACCCACTTGGATATTGGTAAGGGAATGTTCAGGACACAAAGGTATAAAAATAAAATGTGTGTGTGAGCACACACAGAGAGACACACACACACACACACACACACATATATATATATATATATATATATATATATATACATACACACACACACACACACAAATGTCCAGTGGAATCATCATCCAGCACACAAATGCTCTATTACCAACTAGCAGATTGAATCAAACGAGTAAATTATATTTATACAACCAAATTCATATTATACCAACAACAGTCTAAATTTGTGATTTTTGTTACTTTTCAGATTTTACTTATTTGTAATAAAGTTATTTATAAATGGAACTTTGTGTGTGTATCCGTTACCTATAGACTCCGAAACGGCTGAACTGATTTTCTTGAAAATTTATACAGTTGTACTATAGGAGTCTGCGAGTGTTTTTAGTTAGGTTTTGTGTTGAGGTACCCCCAATAAATATCAAAAATTGATAAAGAAAAAAAAAACAAAACAAAAAAACAAAAAAAACCGGTTTATAGAAGGAGTGGTCCGATTTTAATCAAATTTGATACTCATAGACAAAGACATAAGAAACGATATTCAGAACTTTCAAGGTTGCAGTTCTTACAATAGTACAGAAAATCGATAATATATCTATATAAAAGTTTTCATTACACCCGAGCAACGCTGGGCTATACTGCTAGTTTGTAATAAAGTGAATAAAGGTTTACTAAATCCCTAAAAGAGTTTTGACAAGCTCAATTAACAGAGTTAAAGCTCACTTGACTTTCCACTTAGAATCTCTTGAGTGATATGCATATATCTCCATCTATAGCTTCTATCATTTCTAAGCTGGATCCTCACAAAGCATGTGGATATGATGATATGCTTGCAATAGTTCTTAAGAAATGTGTTTCTGAACTATCTTCTGTTCTTTCTGAACTCTACAATATCTTGCTGCTTTTTGCTTTCCTGCTTGTTAATAGAAACCCTCTTGTAGTTCCAGTCTTTAAGAACTCAGACAACCTTTTGATCCTATCTGTTTATTACCCTACCTATGTTTGGCAAAGTACTAGAGGCTTTTAATTAACTTTGAATTGATTAAGTATCTCACATTGAAGGGTCTTCTTTCAGATAAACAATATGGCTTTCACTTCTTTAGGCCAAGTACTGATGTCAACAATTATTGCTGAAAGAGTCTATCAAGCTTTAGATAAGAATAGTGACATTTGGGCTTTGGTATACTGGTCTTCTTGAGTTTTTGAACTGATTCCGTCTTCCTTATCAAATTGCGAAATGAAAGTTGTCTTGAATGGCCACTTTTCTACATCTTTTTTTGCATAAACACAAGTGGAGCCTATCCCTGGACCTACAGTGTTTCTAAGTTTCATAAATGACCATCCTGATGTCATCTGTTCTTAACTTGGTATCTATGCTGATGGCAACTATTTACTTCTGTCTTAATATGAAGTTTGATCACTTTGATAAGGTTAAATTGGCAGCTGATCTAAAAAATTACTTACAATCTTATTAAATAGGACAGAGAATGGCTTGTTAATTTTAATGCTTCAAAAATGAAACAACTCACTTCTAATTATCTGAGAACCATTTTTAACTTCCATCAACATGACTGATGCTAACCTCCCCAAGAGAGTGACTTGTTGCGCCTTCTCAGGTTAACATTTGCTAAAGACCTGAAGTGGAAAGAAGTATACTGAATCAATTGCTAAGTCTGCAGCTAAGAAAGTTGATTCATGTTGCACTAGACATTTTTTTTTTTTGCTAGAATCTATCTTACATATTTATAAATCTACCATTTTGTCCTTGCTTTGAATATTGCTGCCACATCTGGTCTATTGCTTCTGATATATATTTAGAGATTCTTGATAAAATAAAGACTCTGGCATCTCAGCTTCAATCCCTTTCCTACCACTGTAATGTAGCTTCCTGTGCTTTTTCTATAAATACTTTCATGGTAGTTGTTCTGATGAACTTGAGTGCAGTACTAGATTGGCACATTTTTGTTCTTTTATTGTCCTCTCTCCTTTATAGTTTTTCTCATTCTCTAACACTCAGGAACCACTTGCATCTTAGTGGCTTTATTGTCTTGCTTGGAGTGAAATGATTAAAAAAGAGAAAAAAAAATGCTTAATCTTATGATATAAAACCAGGGTAAATGTGAGAAAAGGCTTGGCTGCATTTAATGATTATTAGAATTAAATATGAAAAAAAAAAAAAAAAAAAAAAATTTAATAAATTGAGAAATTAGATTTTGAGGGTTTCTTATAGAACTGAACCCAAATATTAACTTGGAGATAACATAACTGGATATGGTTCTGTACTCAACAGCTACACTTGCCAAGTCAAACAAAAATGCTGAGTAATAAATTACTCCCTCAGCTAAAATTGGAAAATTATCTCTAAAGGCTTTTGAGATTTAACTTTTTCATAAGGACTCATTCATTATTTTCAGATAGTTTCTTAAGCCAAATAATTTTGTAGAAAGGGCTTTCCAAGAAAACAAAAAACAAAAAAAACTGCCGAAGCTCATAAGCAGTATGATTTGTTTCTAGAGATGTATTCAATTGTTATTTTATACAAAGAATAATTTAGTGGAAGGGGAACATCAGCTATAAAAAAAAAAAAAAAAAACAACAGGCCACATACTTCTGAGATGAAAAAACAAATTAATGATTAAATCATGTCAATACTTCACGTGTGACAGCCTAGAGTTGAAATGCATGTAGGTGTTAGAGAAAGAAGACTGGTAGTGAGGTAGAAGGTGTACACCAAGACCATCAGAGAGAAGAGTAAGATTTTAGTAGAAACCCAGTTTTGCTAACAGAAGCAAATTAGCTAACACAGATGACCCTGAACATGATTGTGAAGGAGTAAATAAAGTTCATATTTCTTGTTAAGCAGTAAAAATGGAGAAAGGAAAACATTAGCATAAATGTCTATACTTCCGAGATGAGGTTGTATTTATATCATTTAAACCATTTGGACTGTTTGTCATATTTATAATGTTTCAGCCATTGTACGTTCCAGGTTTGTTTAGGTGCTAGGAATTTTTAACCAAACCCTTTATTTCAATCACTGGGGTATGTCATTCTCATTCCATGGGTGATGCCACTCCTGGATGCCGTGTAGTTATTTCTCTTTAACTCAACTCTGTTCATCACTGCTGTAACCTGGTATTGAACTCACTTTTTGGGTCAAGTCATTAGAACTAACCAATGCCTATATCCACTAGCACCTGATGAAAGCCAGAGCATACAATGGCTGAAATGTCAGAAACATGGCAATAAAGATGAGGACAACAGTCCAAACAAAGTAAAGGAAAATATTATCTTGAAAAACCTATGTGCTCAAAGACTAGAATAAACCATATCCTATTGATATCTTCTTAAAGGTATTTTGTCTATGTCATTATTCCAAAACTTCAGTCAATCTCAAGAATTCAACAACTTTAGTTTTGTGTCACAAGTAGTTAGCTCAAGTATATGACATTTCAACTGAATTTTGGATTATTTCAGATTTTTTAAACACAATGTGGGTCGGGGAGACTCCTGTCACAAACTAACCAGACCAAACTGGGACATGAGCCCATCTACTAAGAACAGAAGTACATTTGGTTGCCATATTGGGATCATCCTAGCCCTAGTGTTACATTTAACATTGTGAGAAAAGATATTGACCCTGAAGTTACCATAGGAAGACATCTAGTGCATAGTGTTACATTTGGTGACCAGTACAAATGACTGATATCTCCAACCACAGTTACAAAATGACTATGACATACCAAACAGAAAATTCACAAAGTGTATAAGATTTAGAGCAAAATGTTCACATTAAATTAGCTAGCCAGTGATTAAAAACAACAAATATGGTAACTGAAAGATTTGAAGAAAACTTATGTCCCAATGTTTTCTGATGAAAATCTCTGAGACCCAGAAATGTCTCTGCTCATGTCTATGTTAACTATTAGTTTATCAGCAGGCAAAAGCATCAAGAGCTTTAAAATATCCAGGTAAAAAAAGCTACATTTACTATAGACTTCTTCATAAAACACAGTAATCCAACAACAGCAGATGATAGGACATTTTAAATAATTGCAAACTATGAAAATGTCACATTGAACTTCAAACCAGATTTTGTGCATCTCCACTGTTCCTTTAGACTTCAGAACTTCAATTTGCAAATGACATACAAAATTTATTTTCATCTGAAAAAGAGGACTTAAGTCATCTGAATAATTTGTGAAGCTCTCCAAGTTCTTCAATCAGCTTTGATTGACTATCAATACAAAAATTCCACTTTTCTCTTCCAGTAAATTTTCCATGAATATGACTTGTTACAACATTCTGTAAACAGCCAGCCTTTTCAGCAATGACCTTCCACAAGAGAAGGGGTAGGAGAATGCCATTGTCATCTGTCAGTAGTCTTCCACATGATTACCAAATCAGATTGAGAGATTCATGATATCTACACTATATAAATTATGATTTATATAAATTTGAAATGATATATTGTAGTATTTTGAAATTATTTTTTGAGCTGTAGGCTGTAAGTATTAAAATAAAAATACTTGAAAAAGTTCCAATTTTCACTTACTGGAATAACCAACAAAAATATTGATGACTTCCATAATTTTCTATTTTTTTTTTTTTTAAGGTACATTCAGACATTTCTAGGATGCATTATGCATTACAAAAATGTGAAATTATCAACATGTTTAGTATTCATACTCTGTAATATAAAGCCAATTGCCAATTCAAATTTACTTAGTTCATTGGTATAAGTGAGTCAGGAAAAGCTTGGGGGGAAAAAAATAAAATAAAATAAAACACACACACACAAAAAAAAATTAAAAATTAGTATGAATCTTAACAGGTATTCTCTGAAATAAAATGTTAAGTAAAAGCCTGTAACATGCAGAAATATAAAATCACATGACCAAGGAGAAAAAGTCACAGGAAAAGAAGTCATGAAGAAAAAAGCCAGAAGGTACATTAAGTTAGGTTAAGAAGAAAGACTAACTTCAAATTCTGAGTTATAAAAATCAGGGAAAATTAATTTTCATTAATATCAAGAAAGTAATATTTCGTCTTTTATTTAAAATAATCACTGTGTCTTTCTTGTAAGTCTATTCAGAATATGGGTAATCATGAATCTGTTATTCAGAGTGACATCTGCTCATTTATGACATTTTTGCCTTTTATTAATATTTTATTTTTGAAGTGCCATGTCTTTTCTGAACATAGGTTATCATGGCTCTTCAAAGATTTCTTACTTGTGAATTGCCATTAGTTCTTGAGAATGATTTCCACATTGTCTTCAACATGATTTTGATTTCAGAGTTATCCTAGACTGGCTACCCTCCGGGGCTAAAGAGCTTACTCTACCGTACCTTTTAACCCATAGGCAGAGGAAGAAGAAATGGATTCTTGTCTTTCCCAAGGGAATTGTGTGTAAATTTTAATACTTATTTTATTACAAATTACTATGTTATTAAAAATATAAACTACAAATAAAGTGAAAATTTTGCCAGATTTTTATGACTTAGCTGGAAGTGTAACTGTGTACCTTATGAATTTTTGTCTAAAATGATTTTTTTTCCTTTATAACCTAAAATCAATTGTGACAAAATGGATAACAAAATAATCACATAAACAACAAGAATAAATATGACATAAGCAGCAGCAGCAGCAGCAATCATCTAGCTTCAGCAATGATACATTTTTTAGTCAACAGCAAAAACAATAATTGCAGTGTGGTTGCAGTAGTGGTAGTGGGTGGCGCACACAGAGACTTACCCCAAAGATGGTGTGCTGTATAGAGATTACCAATTGATGAAAAAAAGCCAGCCACGGCTTCATTGTTTGTGCGTCGGTTCTGGATTCCACGAGCCCTAATGTGAAACAGCACAAGTGGTTGCCAATATAGAAAACAAGATTAGAAACTACTTCTTTAACTCAGAAATTCCCAAACTTTTTTTAGCCGCAGTCTTGAACACTGAATATTTTTTGCCTAGTGACCCTGAAGGAAGAAATATAATTTCTGTGTTTATTCATTTTTTTTTTTTTAAATTAATTTTCAACTTTTTGGGATTCCAAACCCCAGAAAAAAAAATTTAAAAAAATATCAAGGTTTAGTATTGGCTGGGCACCTCTTCAAGCAAGAGCTTTCCAGTGCATTTAAAGAAATAGGGCAAAGATTAACCACTGATGCTTGAGAGATCCTAAAAGTTCTGAAGATTCTGAACATTTTCTAGAACACTCTACATCCTTAGCATGTAGGATCCCACATTAAATTTGGCAGTGAATCATATTCTATCAAACTAGAAAATGAATAAGTATTTTATCCAATATATTTTACTTTAATTTAGCAATTAATAAATCTCAATATTTATTTTGATCAAAGAAAATGAAAGATATCTTCATGTATCATGTGTTTAACATGAAGCATCAGTCATTCAAAACATCACCAGGAAGGTGTGGAAAAGATATTGCAATTGAATTAGGTTACAGCCATTTTATTATACAAGCAATGAACATTAACAGAATGGAATATATTAGTTTTCATACATTTGTGGATGTTTTATTATTCACAATTATTTCCTTGTTCTAGAATTTCAATGATGCTTAATATTCAAAAATTGTAATGCAAATATATTTGCACTATTTTTACATTTAATCAGTTTTTCTAAATCACCCCATGACATTCAGAAACTTCAATGCAACCCTCATTTCAATTGCGACCATTAGTTTGGGAACCACTGGGTTTAACTAGTTATTTACCTGTGAAAAAAAAAAAAAAATTTCACAGATATATTTGTTATTTTTTTAAAATAATGAAATGAATGGCATGATTTTGATGAATGTAAAAAAATCCAATTCATTTTTAAATTTTTAATAAAATTTTAGATAAGAAAAGGAATACTTTGTAAGAGAAAACATCTTATTCACATAGCTATCTTGTTAAGAAGTAATAATTAAAAGAATGTTTTTTTTATTGTCTATAACTGAGAATAGTCCTCAACATACCCAACATTGTTTGAACAGTGGAAACCCTTCTTTGTAGACTTATTAACACGTTTTGCCCAACCCATTCTTCAGTCCTCCTCTCATAGCACTGAGTAAAACATGTTGACAAGTATAGAAAGAGATTCAATTGTTCAAACAATATTGAATATGTTCAGGATTCTTAAAGTTAAAGACTACACAAACAGATACACAGAGCAAAAACTTTGTTTTGTTTGTCTCTCAAACATTAAACTACCAGATATAACTAAATCTACAAGCACAAAAAAAAAAAACTTTTGGTTTACATAATATATTTCAGATTAGATAAAAGAATAATTATTATACAATCCTCAACAAAATTTTTGGCCAAAAGTTACTGTATTCTGTGTCATTAAGTGCAGATTAAAAAAAAAAAATTTTTTTCTTTTTCCAAAAAATCATTGTGATCAAATCCAAAAGATATCCTGCATAAAGAGCTCACCACAGAGTTCAAAATTATTGGGCACACACTGTGATAATGCAAAGTCTGTAAAATTGCCCAGAAATCAGCTGATATTAGAGTAGATACTTGAGATGAAAGAATTGTCAATGATAGTAGGTTATATGTGCAGCTATCACACTTGAGAAATTAACCAGACTTTGATTTTGACAAGTCAATTTAGTAAGTTTGTAATTCAGGAAAAACAATAACCAGACAAATAAGGAAACAGACTCAAAAGAATAATTTATATAATTAATGAATAGAGAAAAGGAAATAACTGGAGGATAACAAGAAAGCAGTACAATGATTGGACTTGGTTTTCTGTGTCTCTTCACTGAATAATTAATCAGTGTGATGATTAATCTGAGTTCAATATTCATCTTCTTACTGACTGCTATCTCTTATTTGGTATCATCAGACTTTTCTCAAAACAAAGATACACAGAATACCAAAATTGAAATCCTTGTGCATAATAGGATTTTTTAAAAGTAAACTAGAGACTTTCTTTATGGATGGAATGAAAAAGGTTGATAGAATTTTTTTGAAAAATGAACATTAAATGAGTGACTATGTGAAAACAAATTTTAATTATGAAAAGAAATAAATTTACTTAATTTTGGTACCAGTTTCATTATGCTATTTGATCAAAAACTTGTTTAAAACCGGTTATGTATGTACATATAGACAGTAATGGTTATGTCCCAATCCTTATGTAATACGTTGGACACTATTGAGAGAAGGGTCTTATTGTCTAGCAGTTCTCTACCAGCAGCGGTTATTTACTTCATGCAGTTTGCAAGTCTTGTATTTGATAAATATTGCTATTTATTTCCCACCTCTGTTTGGGTTTTTACTCATGCAGTATCCTTTTAGGTTATAGCAAAACCTTACTGCTTAGATGTATGATATTTTATGTATGCAATGTTTTCAGCCAGATTCTTCTCTTATAAGGGACTAAATCTAGTAAGATTATTGTGAAAAGCAGTTTTATCCCTGAAGAGTACCTTGATGTTGTAATGTTAGATAATCCTTTGTTTCTAATCTGCCATCCTTATAACACGTTTTCTGTAGCTAGTCATACTGGGGTGTATAGACAAAAAGAGTTAATCACAATATTTTGGCTAAAATATCTAAATCAATTTTTTTTACCTTGGAAAATATGTTTCTAATTTTGTACAATTAGAAGATTCTGTATAAGAGGACTTACCAATTATTGCCCCATTCAATCATTGTACCAGGCTGAAATGAGGAAAAAAAAATTGTTAACCACAGAGGATTATAAATTTCAGTTTTGAGATCTATTATGTAAACAATTGCTACAACCAATTTAATGATTCAACACTTTCCAAACTGAATTTTAAAATTTTACCAGCTTTTATGTAACTAAAAATTCCATTTGCGATAGAATGATGAACAAATTAACCTCTCTACACTGTATATATCCTGATAGGATTATATTCAGGTAATATGGTAGAGGTATATTTAGCTTATGAATACCAGGTCTTAGTCATTTCCATGAATATTGGATGCAATAAAATTGTTGGGGTAGAGGGAAACAAAAAAACTGTATTGTAAATATTAACATGAAATATATATGCACCTGATCTGAATCACCATCAGTACTAAATTTATCTATTTTCCCAAATTTAAAATCATCATTAGAGTCAAGAATGAATAACCTGCAAAATAACTTGCTAATTTCAAGGTGCCACTACAACATGAACCCACTGTTTGGGAGCTAATTCAATAATGTATATTCATCTACAGCCAATTGGAATTCTTCAAATTAAAAGTAAACAAGCACACATTTTGTCGGACGTGTGTCCTGTCCATATGGAAATGGCTCAGAATGCTTCCCAGAATTGACAAACAAATTTACAAGGTTTGCTTGATAAGTAAAGAAAGTCTACTACTCTGTGATGTTGCTAATAATGTAGATTGAAAAAGGTCTCAACATAAATCTGGTATTATAAAAATATTCAAAAGAGCATAGGGCTAGTTTATGACGTTGTGTAAGAGTGTTAGTCATGAGCCTAACATATAGCTTATAGACAAAGTAGTTATCAAGAATAACAATTTGGTGAGGTATTCTTAAACCTTGTGATCACTTAAACAATGTATTCGCAGTTATATATCCTTTATACAGCCCTTAGCATCATCCACACACACTAAGATCGAAAGAAGTGTTGGAGTTTAGGTTTTGTTTAAACGGCATATCAACACCTTTGTGGGTTTATTTAATGCCAAAAAGGTGGGATTTTAAGGTATTTTTTTTAAAATCAGATTTTGAAATTTTTTTTTTTTAACTTTAGAAAACTGAAGATGTCTTCTAGTTTTGTATTCAAAAATGTATTTTTATGTATATATTTCTATAAAAGTCTATTTTTATACTTTCATAATGTTTTGACTCAAGTTTCAGTGTTAACTATTTGCCCATAACTGGAACCCTAACAGATGCTACCACTCTGGGTCAGGATGGACCTGGGAACAACAGCAATTAAGAGGTGGTTCCATGTTCCTCACAACCTCCCAATCAGAGGCGTTGCTGCCAGATGCAGTTTAAAAGAGGTGTTGGAAGGTCAACATTTTTCATCCAATGCTACGGTGCATAATTGGGTCAAAAGAAAAGAAAAAAAAATTAGAAAAAAAAGAAAAAAAAATTAGAAAAAGAAAAAAAAATTAGAAAAAGAAAAAAAAATTAGAAAAAGAAAAAAAAATTAGAAAAAGAAAAAAAAATTAGAAAAAGAAAAAAAAATTAGAAAAAGAAAAAAAAATTAGAAAAAGAAAAAAAAATTAGAAAAAGAAAAAAAATTAGAAAAAGAAAAAAAAATTAGAAAAAGAAAAAAAAATTAGAAAAAGAAAAAAAAATTAGAAAAAGAAAAAAAAATTAGAAAAAGAAAAAAAAATTAGAAAAAGAAAAAAAAATTAGAAAAAGAAAAAAAAATTAGAAAAAGAAAAAAAAATTAGAAAAAGAAAAAAAATTAGAAAAAGAAAAAAAAATTAGAAAAAGAAAAAAAATTAGAAAAAGAAAAAAAAATTAGAAAAAGAAAAAAAATTAGAAAAAGAAAAAAAAATTAGAAAAAGAAAAAAAAATTAGAAAAAGAAAAAAAATTAGAAAAAGAAAAAAAAATTAGAAAAAGAAAAAAAATTAGAAAAAGAAAAAAAAATTAGAAAAAAAGAAAAAAAAATTAGAAAAAGAAAAAAAAATTAGAAAAAGAAAAAAAATTAGAAAAAAAAGAAAAAAAAATTAGAAAAAGAAAAAAAAATTAGAAAAAGAAAAAAAAATTAGAAAAAAAGAAAAAAAATTAGAAAAAGAAAAAAAAATTAGAAAAAAAGAAAAAAAAATTAGAAAAAGAAAAAAAATTAGAAAAAGAAAAAAAAATTAGAAAAAAAGAAAAAAAAATTAGAAAAAGAAAAAAAAATTAGAAAAAGAAAAAAAAATTAGAAAAAGAAAAAAAAAATTAGAAAAAGTTAGAAAAAGAAAAAAAAAATTAGAAAAAGAAAAAAAAATTAGAAAAAGAAAAAAAAAATTAGAAAAAAAAAATATGTAGCATTAAATAGTGATTATGTTGGAAAAAGATTTTTTGAAAATTTCATTATACTGTTTTACTGCTACCTAAAAATGAACTGCTAAATAACATACTTAGAAAGCATACGTCAGCTAAATCCAGACTGCTATGAGATTTTGTCTATTCACTGTGTCAAAAATGGTTTCAAAGAAAATAATTTTTTTTAATCATTTTACACCGAGCAAAATAATAAAAGCTATTAAAATGCAAGGTGAGAGAAACAGAGAGGATAATAAAAGGATATGATTCAAGGAGACAGAAAATGATGGTTGATATTGCATGTAAATTTTTGAAGATCATAGTTGACAGGAAAGCAGGAAGCCAGAAGAGAGTTCCACAAGTAAGAATTTAAAGAGAACAGCAATTTTAACAGTTAAATTAGGAGACCTAGCTGCCAATCTAGTAATGCACTTAAATTTGTGAACTCAAGGTACCAAAGAAGAAAGCTCATAAAGACAAGTACTGTGAACATATTTATATAAAAAGCACAAGGAAGCTATCTTACAGTAGTGGGGAAATGACTAAAGCCAAGATACTAGGTCAAGATTGATAATGTTGTACATTCTTTTTTGGATTATGTTAAGAATGTCTAGATATATAGCAGAAGCACCAGACCAGATTTGGCAGCAAAAGTCAATGTACAAATGAATAGTAGACTTATAAATGTGCAAGATAGATTCTTGTGAGAAAAAAATTGTCTAGTATGACAGTGGACTGATTTTCCTAAAAGCAAATTTAGCAATGGATTCAATATAATCATTTCACTTCATCTTAGTGGAAAACGCAAGACCAAGGCAGCATAGTAATTTTCTATTCTGAAGGTTAGCATCAGCCATGCTGATGGAAGGCAAAAAAACAAAAAGTCATTATGTTCCAAAAAATATTCCTTACCAATCATTAACAGAAATTAGTTTCTTTTGAAGGTATTAAAATTAACAAGGTGTTTTTTATCCCAGTTAACAAGTTGAAGGTCATTTTCAAGATCAGCTAACTTAATTTTATCAAATCTATCAGACTTACTATTAAGAAAAGAGTAAATAATTGTGTCATCAGCATAGATGCCAATTTGAGAACTTATGACATCTGGAAGGCTGTTGATGCAAATAAGAAATTAAGTCAGTTCAAGAATAAAGTTGTAAGAGGCTGCCTCACTATCAGTGAACAATGACTTAGGCTCTTTGACAACAAGTTAGCAATTTATTATAAGTGGACGCAAGAAGGCATCTGTTGGAATCAGAACTATCTTGTTAATAAAGCTGGAAAAAGTGATTTATGCAGGCTATAGCGGTTGAACAGGCAGATGTAAACCAAGGAGAAGGTTTAATTTTATCTGGTATTTATGAGATTGCACAAAACCCTTGAGGCATGTATTTTCAACAGGAAGATTAAAGATTTCACTCCAAGTGGCATTGCAAAGGAAATCACAAAATAAAACCCAATCAGTATGGTGGGAACAGAAAAAATACTATGAATAGGGTGTTTGTGCCTAATAGAAGAGTCAAAGGAAATATCAACAGATACTACAGTGTTATCTGAATTGCCAAGAGAACAGTTGTAATGCACAACAAAAGTCAAGAGAGTAGGTTAGAAAAAATTGAGTAAAGAGGCATTTTGTCAGAATTATTAAGGAAATGAGTAGAGAAGTCTGCTATTGACTGAGAGATTGAGTCAATAAAGAAACTCAAAGTTTGAATACCAGAAACATCAATTGTATTAGAATGATTAAACTATTTGGCATGATAAGCATTAAAATCTCTAAACACAATTAGGTACCTCCACAAATTTTTGATACCTCAATTTAAATTGAATTTTTGAAAATAAAAAAGGTTTCTTGAAGCTTTAATTTTAGCTTTAATTGAAAGCCAAGAGATTAAATTTACTAATTACAGTAAGCAAAATACTCTGGTGCATTTCAAACCAAAATTATATAGATTGGAATCATTTTAGGTTTTAAAAAATGTTTTTAAATTTCAAATTTTCCACCAATTTTTCATCGATTGTAAACAGAAGCCAATTCTCGATTTTAAAAAATCGTACAAAAATGAAATACACCTAACACATTATTTTATTCAAATTACTGAATTTAAACTTACCTTAGGTTGACTTGAAACAAGAATAACTTGCTTACTGCCTGAAATGTTTCAAAAAAGCGTTTCTCAATTATGGTATCCTTGTTATCACATCTGTCGTCGCCTTATCAGGAGGCGATAATGATATGATTTACAGTAGCCGGCCAAAAATGCCAACTATGGAAGATGAATTTGGTATAAATCTTATTCATACAAATTGTTTTTTTTTAATCTTCAACTATGTTAAAATAAAAAATTTAACACAGTTTTCAGCAATCATCCACTATTTTTTTTAATTTACCTTTGTAAGCTTACGTTTGAAGATGTTTTATGAAAATAGAAATTAAAATAACATAAAACTTTCTTTAAAAAAATTTTATAATTTAATAACAGAATGAAAATAACTCAATTTATGAAATGTTATGGCATTTATTAATTTTTAATATCTATTTTTCATATTCTTTTTTAAGTACCTCCACAAATTGTGAATTTCACAATTTTTTTTTCATGTAAGGGAGAACAACCCTTGAATAAGGTGACCTTTTAATGATAAATATCACATACGGCCACCTGTACAAATAAGATACAGGCAACCAAAATGAACACAATTAAAATGTTTAAATTATTTTTAAAATTGACATGGTAAATCATTTGTATTAAGCTTTTCAACTTTCGATTAGTAAATGTAGTCTTCATGCATTAATTTCATACCCTAGCCTGCCCAATAGAGGAAGAAATTTGAAAATATTTTTGAAACTTTATATATTATTATAAAAAAAGATTTTTAAAAATGAAAACAATTCTTATAAAAATTCATTATTCATTGAATTTTTTTTCTTTTCAAATTATGATAAACTTAATTTATATTGCTCATAAAAGCAATCAAGAGTTTATCCAAATAAAAATTGGCATAGTTATTGCATTTTTTGCAATTCGGGCCTACTTTTTAGAAAAATCGGGGACTATTGAAAAAAAGTTGATTAACATTCCCCAATGACTCCTGAATTTAATTATATTATTGGGGCCCAAAGTCGAATTTTTATACATTTCTGGAAATTAATAGGGGGGGGGGGGGAGACATATGTAAAAAAAAAACTTTTTACCAATATTTTCTAAAAATTATTTGATTTCAGTCAATTATGAATAAGTCCTGAAATTTTCATCAAAATCCGACCATTATTTTTTGCAAGAATTTCCAAATTAATGTGTTTTTCAAGGTCAAAAAAGTGTCTTGCGTAATATTATGTTTTGACATTTAAATTTAGCTCTCGCACTGACAAAAGAAAAAAAATAAAAGATTTTCTACTAAAATTTTGAACGTGTTAGAAACAAATTTAAAAAAAAAATAATCAAAAAATACTTTGATCTATTCTATTGATGATAAACATTTTGCAGAAAAAACTTTTTATTTAGTTTGAGGGCCTTTTTCCTTCATACTATGCTGTTTTTTTCAGCAATTTTTTGGAGGTACCTAATCAAAGATGTTAACAGATGAATGTGGAGAGAAAGAGAGAGATAGAACACTATTTCTATACTGTCAGATATTGTGCATGTTACATTCCTGGGAAAAAAGGGAGCAATAAAGGAAAAACATGATTAACAGAATGTAATGATGAAAATTGAAAGTATAAGAAATAATTATATGGGAATTCAGGAGATGATTCTTCTGCCATTGGAACATTTCCCCAATTAAAAAACAGCAAAGCCACATATATGTACCCTAGAACCTTTTTGACAAAGGAAGATATCCAGGAACAGAATTAAGAATTCAAAATAGTTTCACATAGTGATAAGTTAACTGAACAATGTTTCAAGAGAAAAGATTCTACACTACAGAAATTAGTATGAATACTATGAATGTTGGAGAATGGTTGCAGTCTGAGAGAAATTTTAAATGGAAAGGTACCATCCACTGAAGATAGTAATCCAATAGAAAATTTGTAGTCAATCATTAAAAGATATCAGAATGAAAAGCAAAATTCAAGCAAAGAAAATTGTTGAGAACCAATAAAAACTGCTGTATATAATATCAAGTTAAAAGTAAAAAAGAAAAAAAGAAAGTAAAAAAGAAAAAAAGAAAGTAAAAAAGAAAAAAAGAAAGTAAAAAAGAAAAAAGAAAGTAAAAAAAAGTAAAAAAGTAAAAAAGAAAAAAAAGTAAAAAAAGAAAAAAAAGTAAAAAAGAAAAAAAAAGTAAAAAAAGAAAAAAAAAGTAAAAAAGAAAAAAAAAGTAAAAAAAGAAAAAAAAAGTAAAAAAGAAAAAAAAAGTAAAAAAGAAAAAAAAAGTAAAAAAGAAAAAAAAAGAAAAAAGTAAAAAAGAAAAAAAAAGTAAAAAAGAAAAAAAAAGTAAAAAAGAAAAAAAAAGTAAAAAAGAAAAAAAAAGTAAAAAAGAAAAAAAAGTAAAAAAGAAAAAAAAAGTAAAAAAGAAAAAAAAGTAAAAAAAAGAAAAAAAGTAAAAAAGAAATAAAAGTAAAAAAGAAAAAAAAAGTAAAAAAGAAAAAAGTAAAAAAGAAAAAAAGTAAAAAAGAAAAAAAAAGTAAAAAAGAAAAAAAAAGTAAAAAAGAAAAAAAAAAGTAAAAAAGAAAAAAAAGTAAAAAAAAAAAAAGTAAAAAAGAAAAAAAAAGTAAAAAAGAAAAAAAAGTAAAAAAGAAAAAAAAAAGTAAAAAAGAAAAAAAAGTAAAGAAGAAAAAAAAGTAAAAAAGTAAAAGTAAAAAAGAAAAAAGTAAAAAAGAAGTAAAAAAAGTAAAAAAGAAGTAAAAAAGAAAAAAGTAAAAAAGAAAAAAGTAAAAAAGAAAAAAGTAAAAAAGAAAAAAGTAAAAAAGAAAAAAGTAAAAAAGAAAAAAGAAAAAAGGAAAAAAGAAAAGAAAAGAACGTTAAGGAGCGTATATTAACATGTAAAATAACTCATTGAAGCAAGTAGGATATTACATTAATCAAAGAGAAGTTTGTATTGATTAAACTTTGGAATTATTCATAAATAAAACATTGTATATAATATAGTAATCCTTTTTTCAAACATCTTTTATTAAATAGAATGTGTAGAGAATTACTTAAGCCTTTTGGTGTGTTTCTCCTTGTGTCAAAAAAGTCATTTGATATCAGGTAGAATCTGATAAAGAAACTTGCCAAAACACTGTTCAAGTACTTTTGACTGTTGTTGATCACTTAAGAAACAAACAAAATAAATCAACAGATAAACAGTATAATGTTTATGTTGTTAACAGTCCCAAAATTGAAATGAATATGGATTCACATGCTGTGTTTCTGAGCCCTTTCCATATGGCATTATTGACCAAAATCTGATGAAAATCAGAAAGAATGCTATGGATTTGTTATACATTTACATATGACAGATTTTAGGAGAGATGACAGAATAATCTTTGGAAGACTGACTGGACAATAAAAAATATCAACATTATTAATATTGATCATATTGTAACATTTCTCTTGAGAAATATAACAGAACTTGGAACATAATGCATAGTTTCTGAAAGTTCCTTTACAAGTTTCCACCTGACATTAAATGACTTGACACCAAAAGATTCACCAAAATGCTTAACAAATATTCCTTGTCCACTTATAAATAAAAGTATGTGTTGCATTTTGTATAATAAAATCAAATAAATAAATTATCAGCATTTTCAATAATGATAAAAGCTGAAATTCAAATAATATATTGTTCATACAGGTATATCCTGAATATTTTACAAATACTGATTGGCTTATACCAATTTTATTATGAAAAAATTGACTTGTATAATAAAATCTGACAGTGTGTGTGTGAGTGTGTGTGTGTATATATATATATATATATATATATATATATTTATTTATAAATGTAACTGTGTGTGTGTGTCCGTTACCTATAGACTCCGAGATGGCTAAACCCATTTTCTTGAAAATTTACACAGTTGTACTATAGGCATCTGCGAGTGTTCTTAGCTAGGTTTTGTGTCAAGGTACCCCAGATAAATATCGAGAGGAAAAAAAAAAATCAGGTTATAGAAGGAGTGGTTCAATTTTAATCAAATTTGATACACTCATAGACAAAGACATAAGAAACGATATTCAGAAGTTTCAAGGTTGCAGTTCTTACAATAGTGCAGAAAAATCGATTATATATATATATATATATATATAATAAATAAAAGGCTAGATGTTTGTGTGTGTGTGTTTATCTGCCTGTATCTGTATTTTTTTTCAGCCCTTTTATTTTAGTTTTTGTTTCAGGTTTGGCTCGAAGTAGATATAATTGTAGTTCTTAGTTTTAGCCATGATACCATTTACTCAGAGGACTTATTTAGCTTTCAAAATTTAGTTCACGACGAAAAAAACTTATTTGATATCGATACCAGAAAATCAAGAGAGTCTGAGCTTCAGGACCATGGATTAGTTTTAAAGCTTTCATTACACCTGAGCAACGCCGGGCTATACTGCTAGTGTATATTCTGAATTTGACTTTGCCTGCAACTTCAAGAAATTCTGCCAATCTGGCCTACTTCTAAAAGTTTATGAATCCCTGCTGTAAAACCTCATTCAAAACTCACCTTAAGTACATAGCTTCTGAGTTCATAGATGTGACTGACACTTGAATCTGGAGTTTCCCGTGGCCAGAAACTGAATCTTAATAAAATTTGGTTCCTCCTTGATCGAAGCATTTTATTTCTCTGGATACGGAATTCAATGAAATCCTACAATGTAGAATTTAAAGAAAATTTAAATAAATGAAATAAAACAGACGTAAAAAAATTCAAATTTAAGATATGTACAATAGAGAAAAAAAAATTGTAACTTTTTTTTAAAGTTAATCTGAATTTTGTAATTTTCCATCTAGTGTTGATTCACTTTTGCACTCTATTCCAAATATTTTCCATAACTAATTTAACATTAAATTTCTGAAATGATAAGAGAGAACATCAAAGAGAATTTGCAACATCTGTATCTAAACTTATTTATTAATGGAACTTTGTCTGTGTATATCCGTTACCTATAGACTCCGAAACGGCTGAACCGATTTCCTTGAAAATTTACACAGTTGTACTATAAGCATCTGCGAGTGTTCTTAGCTAGGCTTTGTGTCAAGGTACACCTGATAAATATCGAAAATTGATAATTAAAAAAATCGGGTTATAGAAGAGTGGTCCGATTTTAATGAAATTTGATACACTCATAGGCAAAGACATAAGAAACAATATTCAGAAGTTTCAAAGTTGCAGTTCTTATAATAGTGCAGAAAATCGATAATATATATATAACAGGCAAGATACCGGGTCTGATCAAAATCAGTTTTTCAGCCCTTTTATTTTAGTTTTTGCTTTAAGTAGGTATAATTGTAGTTCTTAGTCTCAGCCATGATACCATTTACTCAGAGGACTTATTTAGCTTTCAAAATTTAGTTTACGATGAAAAAAACTTATTTGATATCGATACCAGGAAATCAAAATTTGACTTACATCCATTCATTTTTCTTTCAGTCTACAGTTTTGCTTTAACTTGAAACAACTATTGCTTTTTAGTCTTTTGTGCTAACGTCCAAAGAGTGAGCTCCAGGATCATGGATTAGTTTTAAAGCTTTCATTACACCCGAGCAACGCTGGGCTATACTACTAGTACTGTATATTTTGATTGATGTGCTATATGCAAGAGAATAAACATATAGTATCTGTTCTCTTCTGATGTATTTCTATTTTTGGACAGTTTGTAGCTTTGCAAAGAGAGAAGCCTGGTTCCAGGGACATAAACTCTGTATTACTGCAATAACATGAAAGTTAGAGGCCTGACATCACAATGAAAATAATCTTGGGACTGAGTAATTCTTGTCCTTATTCTATACACAATATATATATATATATATATATATGAGCCTCGTTAAACTAGCCACACATCACATCTGATCATTGTGGGATAGGGAAAAGGCTGATTATTCACATTTGCCACAACTGTTTTTTGAAAAAGTTAATCTGAAGGTTTCTCATTGTACTTTCTTAAAGTTGCCAGCCAGTTACATACTTTCACTCTACTATAGTGAGTAGACTGGAAATGCTGAAGGGTAGGCTTAAAATTATATGTGAGCTTCTGAAAAGCCATAAAGTTCTTGAGGCTTAGTTGGTAAGAGCAGTTAGTACATTTAACCAGGTTTCCTTGAAGGAAAATGCAAGGGTCAACTTCAGTTGCACTAAGAAAATATCCTTTTTTTCCAATCCATAATGTTTACAGTGCTGTAATTTATTGGGGACTAATAGATCATTTTATTACAACAAAAGAGAGAAAATTTCTTTTTTAGTGACTGAAAACTAACTACAATTAGAAAATTTTAAATATTTTCAGTAAAATTATACTTCCTTTACACTAGAACAGTTGTCGGCAAATAATTTAAATTTGTTTAAAAATTGTTCAGTTTTTCTTTTAACGGCCTTTCATTTATATATGTTAGCAATATGTTTTACATTTATTGAGATTTGGGAATTAAACTGAAAATTTATTTACATTTTCTTAAATAAAAATAAATGATGCATTTACTAAAAAAGAAATAAAATTGAACTGGAAATATGTTTTAGCTTGACTTTAGTACAGGTGTCCAAAAAAAAAAAAAAAAATGATTGCGGTAATTCTCAAAATGTAATAAATTAATTTAAAAAAAAATTTTTTTTTAATGATTATTTCTTTACTAATTTTGGGGATTAGGTCCTATTTTGAAGAAAAGTGCTACATTTACAAAAAAGATAAACAGAAAAAGGGAAAACGATAAAATTATTTTATAGTTCAATTTTACAAACAAGCATCCTTTTGTCATTTTTTTTCCTTTAAACTGTTATGGAAGATAATAAGCATAACATTTTTTTAAGCATGTATGCTCAGTTTTTTAAAAATATTATTTATGTATTAGTGCTTTCCATGCCAAAGACCTAACCAGGTGTTTGATAAAATTTACATCTAATCTTTACTAGTACAATCTAACCTGGTGAAGGAAATAAAGAGTTAAATTTTAAATTCCAATCACCTGAAGAAGGCCAAAGTGTACAATGACTGAAACATGTATATAGCAACAAAGATGAGGACAACAATCCATACAAAGTAAATAGTGTAAATAAATACAATATCTCATGTCAAAAATATAGACAAATATATCGAAAGTCTTTAATGAAATTATTTTGTTTGTTTGTTTGTAGATAAAAGTTGATTTCAGATCATGCTTAAGAAATCTTTTTTAAAAATCCTAAAAATCCGAATCTCTTTCCTCATATTTATATTTTGAATGGTTTTCACTTCAAAAGATGCCCACTGAATAAAAGAGGGAAAGTTTACGTGTAAGCGTGTGACAGTGAACCTTCAGAAAAAATATATGTTGTGGGGGTAAACAAACATTGAGATGTAGCAGAACCAACCATGTTTGTTTAGTATTAAATAATGAGTATTAACAAACACTACCAAAAGGCACATCATCTGTTAAATCTTGATTACCAAGTCCAGGGACATCGGTTACATTGTTTAGTAAAAAGAAAAAAGATTGACAAATATAACATTTATATTAATCTTATTCTAATTCAGCATGTCCCTTCTTTAGTTTCTTAGTTATTACGTACATTACGCTCCGCAAATAATTCATAAATTAAGAGACTATTTCATATTTATAGTATGGAAAGACAGGAAAGACATATCAGAGACACTACTTGGTTTCAGGAAATAAATGATTAAAGAACTATGATATGCATAAACTGTAATGAGAACCACTCTCCATACTCACATCCAGGTAAAGCTTGGCAAGAAGAAAAAAGAATAATTGAGATCAAATATATGAGAAAGATAACTTTTCCTGAAGCCAGGAAAATCACTAAAAGCACTAGACAAAATAATACATCAACTCCAAAAATATTGGTAGTTGGATGTTCAGCTATACTGAATGAAACCATACTTCAAAAGTGTCTACCTGATAAATCCTAAATATTTAGTGCAAAAGCTATGACAATAGACTTAGCCTTGTGCTGTATCCCGGGAGGGGGTAAACAGAGAAAGAATAGTGCAAGAAATAACTCTTAACACTGAGTATATATAAATAGAGATTTATTATACCTCAGTACAATAAACCTAATACAAGTACACCCAATGAACAGTTAATATGAACAACAATTAAGAAGGCAATGTCTCTGTATAGGACATATGTGTCCGTCTTGAGAAGCAGGCTTCCGTCTAGTGACGTCTAACTCTCGTCAAAGGCCGATAACTGTCAACCACACTTGATCTCTCTGGAGTGCTTTCTGTAGTTCATTCTCATCCAGGTCTTTTATAACCCAGGCCATACCCATTCCTGGGTAGGACAGGATATTCCACCACAACACCTTGGATATTATCAGATGCTGTGCCAGACTAATTTATTATATTGTCAGAGTATCTGTTCTTACATCAGTTACATATAAAATCTGACCAGTCTTGTAATAACCAAACTTTTAAACAAAATCACTATACTTTATAACCAAAAAAACATCACATTCTGCTGTATCCCTTGCCATATAGGCATCCAGGGAAATGGAAAAGCAAATAGAGCAGTTAAAAAATTACAAAAATTGAATATATAAAAAACAAAAGCCCCTCATGCAGATTTCATAACAGTAATTAATACATATATCTTAAATAAGTGGCAAGAGTTATGGAAGACTCACCTAAATAATAATTTGTACAAAAATCAAACCTACACTTGAGATAAGACATCATGACACCATGCTTTCCTGCAGAGAAATAGTAGCCTTAGCAAGAATCGGAATTGGTCATACCAATATCACACATTCATTTTTTTTTTTTTTAAAGATGAGAATCCACCTAAATGTATAATATATCAGGAGACTTACATAATAAAACATTTTAGGATGGACTGTGCCTAATTTGCCTCTATCTGTAAACACCTTTGTAAGATGAATAGTCTTAAAAAACTTTTCAAAAACGTTTATAAAAAAACATTTCGATCTACTTGAAAAGTAAATTATACACTAAAATTTAATCCAGACAACCTCAACTATAGATGAAGTGTACAACCAGTCTTCAATTGTATTTCACATATTTTTAGAACTTACGAAGATATTATTAAATAAAAATTCATTTTTCAGCATTAAATGACTCAAGAGAGTTGATATGCTAGAAAAACATTAAAACCAAATCATAAATGTTAGTTGTTTAAAAAAAAAAACTAACATACATTCAATATTTCTGAAATTTAGTATGTAAGGCAAATAAAAATTGTAGAATGCAAATATCCAACTATTTTAACCCTATACCTGATAGAACATTTTATTTTACTCACCCAAATGCATCACTCCAAAATCAACAAATTTTTCACCTATGTGTAGATTATGGCTAGTCTGTAGAAAATACATCCTCTTCAATTTTCATAGTATTTTTTCCTAACATCTACTATGCCTGCTCAAGTTCACCAAAGAATTTTGTGAGGGGTTCAAGTCTACTTTAGAAGATATGACCCTGCCAAGTTTCTATTTTTCCTACGTAAATACAGGATTTCAGCAAAAGATTATAATTAGCAACAATCATCCTAATGCTCCATTACCTCGCAAATGTTGATATTGTGCTAAGTAACATTTTAAAAGTATTCAATAAGATTGTTTTTATTAATTTTAAAAAAATTTAAATACATTTTTCACATACTGCTTTTTGTATGGACAGATTGTCTTTGATGTCCCTAGAACACCAAATGGTAGAGTTTATCATTTGTCCAAGATGGATAAATTGTGCAAGAAATTACATCCAAAACAATTTAGTCCAAAGTGTAGTTTAGAATGTAATATTTTAAAGTCTCTGTATATTCATTTTTATTATCACTTTCTTCTGAATGAAAAAAGAAATTTTTGTTTCATGAAAATAATTTATCAAAATAAGATTTTAAAAACACAAAGAATTTGTTTAAACTTCATATGTTTAGTACCATCTACAAATATTCTAAGCACTGTTGATTGTCATGCATGAAGCAATGTTTAACACTTGTTAAAGACAATCTATCCATACAAAAAGCAGTATGTGAAAAATATATTTAAATTATTTTTTTTAAATTAATAAAAACAACCTTATTGAATATTTTCAAGAAGTCACTTAGCACAATATCAACATTTGAGAGGTCATGGAGCATTAGGATGATTGTTGTTAATTATAATCCTTCACTGAAATCTTATATGTACATAGGAAAAATAGTCTAAACTTGACAGGGTCATATCTTCTAAAGTAGACTTGAACCCCTCACAAAATTCTTTGGTGAATTTGAGCAAATTTCAATTTTTGCTTATGTTTTGACATGATATGACATGTACCTTTGCATTTAGTTTCTTGACGATCTGTACTGCTGCATTTTGGACATACCATAATTCTAGTATATATGTCTGTTATGGTTTATAAAATGGCAAGTGTTCTAAAAATAGAAAAAGGTAGGCACACTGATGCCAAGAATTCAAAATTGGGCAGCAAAATAAGGAACCATTTCTTTTGGTAGGAGTAGGAGTAAGAAGTAGGAATTAAGGACAGTAGTTTTGTGTAGGAGATTTGAAAAGGGGAGACGCTAGAGTTGACCACTAGAGTCCAGAAGGGATAGGCTCGTTTACTACTAGCATCCCACAGTGAAGAGAATTTAGCTAGTCTGCTCCTGTATCCACACAAAATTTAAAGGTTGTAACTTGATGTAAAAAACCTGAAGTTTTATACCAAAAGTAAACATCATTAATTCAAGTTTGTGTTATCTTCTAATTATACCAAAACGAAGCAACACAACATGTCTTTATGATGGCCAAATCTTTGGCAGTTATAACATTGTAAAAGGTCTAGAAATGTGCATTGGTATTTATATTCTGGTCATTCCTTTTATTCTGGTTACATCTATTAAATTTTTTTTTTTTAGGTTAACTTTGATTTCTACTAAGGAATAAACCGCCAGGTCTGGACTTTTGATTACATCTCTAGATGTGTTTGAATTTTAAAGTGGATAAGTTCTGATTTTTAAGTTATTAAATATTGATCATTTTTTGCATACATTTTTTTCCTACTTGGATTATTATTGCATTGTTTAAATCTTTTTTAACAGTTATAGGAGCAATTAGAGAGTATATTATGTTTTAAATTATGAAAGGTGATAGTTTTCTAATAGGAGTTTCTTTAAGTAACTATATTACTATATATTGAGGGAAGTAACTATGCAATAACTTTATCAAAACTTGATTCTAATAGGAGTCTTTTCATTTTCTTAATTGCTATATCATTGTTTTTCTTTCATCATCCTTGCTTCTGATTCTCCTCAGAGCTCTGGAAGACACGTGTGGTTGATTCAATTTACCCTAGCATCTAAGGGATAAAATAATGGTATACTCAGGCTAAGTATATGTAGTTATTAATATTTTCATTCATTCATCTACCCCTGTGAAGTTGAATTAAGTTTTAATTTTTGATGATACATTTTAGTTATTATGACCCTTGCCACCACCTTCTAGTACCAATTTGATTAAAGTTGGTTGGTGCATGGATGATTTTTTTTTTTTGTAGGTTGTGGAGTTAGTATTTTTGGTGGGTGAAATGGTACTTGGGCTTGACATGAAATGACCAACATATCACTCAATAAGTCCTGGGCCTGACATATAGATGGCGCCACTAATAAAAAAAATTCATATGATTTTTATGAAGTACTAACCTTCAAATGGCACATGACAAAATTTGGGCTCAATCGGATTATTAGTTTACAAATTACAGTTAAGTGAAGCTACTGTTGCAAATTTTCAAAACAATGGAAAAATCTGAATTTCACATGTTGATAAAGCATTGCTTTCTGATGGGAAAAAATACTGTTCAAGCAAAGTAATGGTTTGGTAAGTGTTATTCAGACTCTGCTTCATCGGAAACAATGGTTAAGAGATGGTATGCTGACTTTAAATACAGTTGTGCAGAAACAAATAATACTGAATGCTCAGGTTGCCCAAAATCAGCAGTTGTCATGGAAAACAAAAAGAAATCCACAAACTTGTTTTGGCCAATCATAAATTGAAATTACATAAGATAGCAGAGAAATAGAACATATCAGAAGGCAGTGTATTCACCATTTTGCATGATCATTTGTCAATGTGTTCAAAGTGTGGGTTGCATTTGCTCACAGTCAATCAAAAACAACACATCAATGATTCAGAACATTGTTTCCAACTGTTTCAACACAAGTTTTTGTGTAAATATGTGACAATGGATGAAACATGGATCCACCACTTCACTCTGGAGTCAAATTGGCACTCAGCTGAGTGGACAGAAGCCGGTGAAAGCTGTCCAAAGTGACCAAAGACGCAAACATCAACAGGCAAGGTTTTGGCCTCCATGTTTTGGGATGCACAAGGTATTTCGTTCATCGATTACCTTGAGAAAAAAGAGCCATGAATAGCAAGTATTATACAGCATTACTGGTGCATTTGAAGGAAGAGATCGCCAAAAAACAACCACAAATGAAGAAGAAAAAGTGATCTTTCACCAAGACAATGCACCATGTCATGAGTTGATTGCAATGATGGCAAAACTACATGAATTACATTTCAAATTGCTTCTGCATTAACCCTATACTCGAGATCTGACCCCCAGCAATTACTGGTTGTTTGCAGACCTCAAAAGAATGCTCTGGTTAAAGAGATTTGGCTCCAATCAAAAAGTGATATCAGAAAATGAGGCATATTTTGAGGCTAAAGACAAACTGTTCTACAAAAAAAGGCATTGAATTGTTAGAGAAGCATTGGAATCAGTGTATCACCCTAGAAGGAGACTATGTTGATAATCAAAGTCAAATTTTACCTAAAAAGTTGTTGTTTTATTAGTTAGGCCCGGGATTTATTGAGTGATGTGTTAAATGATTGATTAGATTGGGCCTCTTTAACTGCCCATCTAACCCAAGAATGGGCCAAAGTAGTGTGTTGGAATTCAGAAGTATTTTTCCTGAAACCTGAAGCCCTTATCTACCAGCATCACAGGTCACCATCCACGGCAAACAGATGACCTTGTTAGGAGGGGGTTTTACTCCTCTGCAGAGGTACAAATGGTGTCCAACAGAGTGGCATTTATGATGAAGAACCACTTCAAATGAACTTCAGTTTAGAATGTCAAGGTCAATAGGCTGGAGTATACTATTACTTTAGGTTTTACATTGAAAAAAGAAAAGAAAAGAAAACCCATTGATATTACATTTCTGTCCAGTCTTGTAGTTAACATTTTTACTCAAATCAGAGGCAGAAATGATTAATTTTGGTGGCCTTTGTTGGACAATATCGCATGTGCCTTTAGGGGAGACTTTGATATATCACTTTCAAATAAGATATGGAGTGTTCCAGGAATATTGACAAATTCATACTGCAATGCAGGTGGACCATTTCAACTATTCAGAAAGTCTTTTACAACAATTCAAATAAATATATTTTTATTAATTTCAGTTTGAATATAAAGGAGTTTAAAGCTTAACAATAAGCTTGAAGAATTGATCAATGAGTAATTTTATAAAACATTAAATCTTTTATCATTAAGTTAAAAATTGCATAATTTTACAAAATTTTCCCAAACGAGATACATCTATGACAAAAAGGTATTCTTGCCCGGTTCACACTCCACCCACGTCTATTGAATAGGTGAAGTGGCTCATCCTTTGTTCCCTGTTTAGGATGTGGTTTCTGGTTTTCTCTTTTCCAATCTTTTCACTCTTGCGTAGCCCCCTGCACATCAGTGGTGTTACTGCCTTTCTTGGGGTGATATGAATAAAAAAAAAAACTATTACAGAAAAGAGTGGTTTTGTTGAATTCCTGCAAAGGTTTCGGATATGTACCTGTTGTAGAATTGTGGCGAAACTTTGTTGCAAAGGTGTAGTGACTGGTTTGTGCCGGATGTAAGACACAGAACAAGGTAGGTTCAAAACAGTGTATAAGTATAACAAGAAATGAGATATTCAAAGGAAGTGTTAATAATAAGTAGTATAGAAATAAAAAATCCAAAAGGTACGCTGCCTGACTAGTAGCTGTCGTCAATTGCTGTACTTGACTACTATACTAAATGCCAACTTGACTGCTCGTAAACTCCTTTTGTTGACTGCTCTCTAGAAGTTAAGCAGGTAATTTATATATATTTAGAGGAGAGTTCATTCCTCATAACAGTACCACCAGTGGGTACTTTTTTTATGGCAAGTTCAGTATGGTAGACTTTTGACCTTTTTTTTTTTTTTTTTTACATGGTGTATATACAAGCTTTTTTTATTGATGTACTACTGAAAAAAAGAATTTAGCTTCATCTCTGTGCTATGAATCATAGCAAGAAGTTGTAAGGGATTAAACTGTTGAAATGAAACTTATACAAGCAGTCAAAATTGCTTTTCTGGGTCACTGTTTAACTATTTTGTTTTTGAGAATTTTCCCTAATCCAATCTGGACAATCTAATTGATTCCATTAGTATTATCTTTCTTTTACTTCAAGATTATACGACATTACTTTTATGATTTATCACTTGTTTGAAGCATGCATGTTCTGTTAAAATTGGCTTCTGGCCTAATAGGACATGAAATGGAAAAGTTTTGACCAAGTTTGAATGGTCCTAACGTGATCATTGAGTTACCAAGATAAATTTGGTATGATTTTTTTCTGTTTTGTCAAACTGTCCATGTCTGTGTTAAAGTTTTTAAAACATTGAAACTGAAATTTTAAATTGGGATACCTACAATAATCAAAAGAAAAGCATGCAAATGTAACTATTATGAGAGAATCAAGTAGCAAAAGACTTGAGCAATTTATGGCATGATGATATTTTCTTTTATGAACTGTTGTAAACAATGGGCATAGTCCATTCGCCCCTGCTGTTACAGTCTAAAGTGGATTATTCCTACCCAGAGTTCTATTTATACATAGTAGTTTTTATTTTCTTATTTTGTCGAGTATGTAACTAATAGATTTTGTTAGAACAAAGCCTATAGCTAAGGCCTTTATTTTTGTTAAAATTTATTCTAATAAATGTCACTGTTAATAGAATGTTTACTACCACTTGAGGGATTGGATTCAGAGCCTGGAGATACTGATTTTGAACCAGTAAGTTGTTTTTAGGAGCACTTCCTCAAGAAAATCTGGATAAGCTGGGATTCCTAGTAAACTTTGTTTCACCCTGAATTCTTAGATGATTGCAGAATGTATTACTTATAGGGATGCTATTGTTTTTACTGAAGTCACAATATCAAACCCATGAACAAGGTTTTTGCACATCACACCTTTCAACTAAACATCAGGAGATTGGCGAATCTCTGGATGAATATTTTCAAGCATTGAAAATCTATGTACAGATTGTAACTTCAAGGCAATGAATGTGGTTCAATATTGTGAGGAGTCTATCAGGATGCTTTTTTTATTAGTGATCTGCAGTCCTTGGAGAATAAGACTCTCGATTTGTCCGCCATGTTTGACCAAGTGATACAGTTTAGAGGAATTCTGTACTGTACATAACTTTCATGGTTAGTGAATGTTGCAACACCTGGCCAGAAAAAACATTAATGAAAATCTTACTGTATTATCTGTTCCTGTAACAGCTAGATTGGATGACAAGTGCTACTTTTGTAGTTAGTTTTTTTTTTTTATATACACTATCCTCGTCTGAAATGCCCAAGACTTGGAGCCATGGGTCATCGATGTCTATGAATTTAAATGTTCACACAACACTAGATACAGTGACTTCAGCAGCTACTCCAGGTCCATTGAAGAAAGCAATAGTAAAGGAATTTATTAAAGACTAGCAGTATAGCCCGGCGTTGCTCGGGTGTAATGAAAGCTTTAAAACTAATCCATGGTCCTGGAGCTCAGACTCTTTGGACATTGTCACAAAAGACTAAAGAGCAATAGTTGTTTCCAGTTAAAGCGAAACCGTAGACTGAAAGAAAAATGAATGGATGTAAATCAAATTTTGGTTTCTTGGTATCGATATCAAATTTTCTGCACTATTGTAAGAACTGCAACTTTGAAACTTCTGAATATCGTTTCTAATGTCTTTGTCTATGAGTGTATCAAATTTGATTAAAATCGGACCACTCCTTCTATAACCCGATTTTTTCAATTATTGATTTTCGATAGTTATCGGGGGTTACCTTGATACAAAACCTAGTTAAGAACACTCGCAGATGCTTATAGTACAACTGTGTATATTTTCAAGAAAATCAGTTTAGCCGTTTCGGAGTCTATAGGTAATGGATACACACACACACAAAGTTCCATTTATAAATAAGTTTAGAAGTGGAACTAGAGTCTTACTGACAGTGGCAGTTGAGAGATTTATCCCTCCAGACATGGTTAAGCATCATGCTTTGGATATCCATTATTCATTGGGGACTGTTTGCATGGCATCAACCTCTGTTCAAACATCAGGGTTTTGTATGGTAGACCTCAAAGTTAGCAGCAGGGATTATCAGAAGTACATCTAGCAGTTTTGCCACAATTATGTTCTAATGTGGTTCTTGGATAAAACTTTCAAGGAATGCATGATAGCATTACTCTGCAATACATGGGAAGAGCGCCATCTTTAGTTATCTGTGGACTAAACACCTTGAAAGTGGACCCACCAAAACTGTTTTGCTAACCTTACAACTGATAAGTCCTGCTCGTATTCATTTGATTGAAAAGAAAACCCAGAGGCTATTGAAAGAAAGAGTAATAGAAAAGCAAAATTCTTTTTGGCAGGCAGAAATTGTCTTAATAATAATAAAAAGCAATGATTAGCCATTATTCTGAGACCATAAATAATTTCAAACTACTTGATGTCTACTTTCTAATCCAGATTGATGATACAGTAAACAAAATTGCACATTACAATGTTTTTAACATTATCAACTTGAGGAGTGACCATAATCGAATCCTAATCAACAATAAAGATAATCCCTACACTGCATTTGGGGCTGGTGGGGCCCTATACCAGTTCAAAAGAGTCTCATTTGGCTTACTGAGTGGCTTACTTCCAAAGAATTAGTAACTCCGTTATTAAAGAAAATCAATTTGCTGGAACTTATTCGTACTTGGGCGATATTATGATCTGTGGCAAGACCCAGGAGAAATATGACATTAACTTCAACAAATTCCTTGAACTGCAGAAAGGAAAAGTATAAGTTACAATGAAGAAAAATGTTCTTTTCCAACAAAAAGACTGAGCATCCTTGGTTATGTCATGGAGGATGGAAAGAAATATCCAGACCCGGAACAACTTTGCTGCTTATACAAACTTCCATTACATCAAAATAAAAAAAAATATTTTGCTCAACTCTGGGACTTTTTTGATTACTATTCTCAGTGGATACACAACTATTCAAGTAAAATTTGCTTTCTAAGAGCTACTACTACATTCTCAGTATCAACAGAAGGACATTAAAAACTTAGTTTGTACGATCGATGAGTCGCTACCATTAGAAGGAGAAACAGATGCATCTGATGTCACTATTGCAAGGATTCTCTTTCAGGCCGGACATCCAGTTGCTTTCCTCGAAGACATTTCAGGGTTCCAAGGAGTACTACACTTATATAGAGAAAGAAACTTAGGCAATCATCGCAGCTGCTTGTCACTGGCTGCATTATCTGACCAGAAGACATTTCATTATAAAAAGTAACCAGTGACATTTAAGTCACATGTTCAACAGAAGGCACAAATGTAAAAAAAACATTGTGCTGGAAGATGGAATTATCTTGCTATAATTTTGATATTCAATACCAAACAGCCTGGGAGAATATTTTGCCTGACATATCCCCCAAATCATATTGAGGAGTAGTAGGTTATGATAAACAATCTTTACTGAATCTTCATAAAGTTTTATGTCAACCAGGAGTTAGATGTTTGCTTCATTTTGTAAAAGAAAAGAATATGCTTTATTCAGTAGATGTGTGACAAGTAATAAAATCTTGTTGGATATTAACCAAATGCAGGCTAAACTTTCATTGGCCAGAAGGTACACACCTAAATAAAGCTACTCAGGCCTTTCAAGTGATTGAGCATAGACTTTAAGGAATCATTGTCTGGCACAAATAAGAATTATTATTTCCTCAACATATTCTAGGTTTCCTTATGTGTTCTCCCATGCAGATATAAGTTTGAGTTTTGTTTAATGGCATATCAACCTCTGTGGGTTATTTTATTCCAAAAACGTGTTTTTAAGTTTTGTTTTTTTTAATGTTCGTTTATAGTGAGAAGATTGATTTAGTCAGATTTTAATAATAACATTTTCTTTTTTTATTTTTGTATTCAAAAATGTTTTGCTGAGAATTTTTTCCTTCAAAGATGTGTTATGGTAATAATTTTTCTTCAAAAATGTATTGTTGGTAATATTTTTCCTTCAAAAATGTATTGTTGGTAATATTTTTCCTTCAAAAATGTATTGTTGGTAATATTTTTCCTTCAAACTCACCTCCAGTGTTCTTCCACTGGAGATACTGTTTCCACCTGGTTATGCAACCCTGACTAAAATGGCAAGACTGACCCATTGGTCGAATGGGTAGAGTTTATCAAAGCAAATCCACACTACACATACATTTGCTACAAAAATGGCATAGAAACAAATATGCCCAGTAGATATCCCTGTTCATAGGCGATCACAGGAGATCGCCCAATGGGAATAACTACCCAGTCCTGCCCAAAGAATCTATTGAAGCCACCCCGATCAAAATGGATAATACTACTCAGAGTAACCCACCTCCTCTGTTGACACTGGTGAGGAAGAAATAGTGCTCAGATCAGAGTGTATATGTTATCACTCACCCATTTGGAATTGTAAAAGTAGCAGTAATTTAAGGAGGAGGAGGAGAATGTGATGATATTTCCTTCTGTTGATTGTTGTAAATAATGGGCATAGTCAATTTGCCCCTCTTGCTGCAGTCTGGAGTAGACTATTCCTATCCTGAGTTTTATTCATATATAGCAGTTTTTATTTTATTTTGTCAAGTATGTCACAAATTTTGGTAGAATAAAGCCTTTATTTTCTCTACATATAATACTCATTGTTGATTCATAATCAAGTAAATAAAAGAACAAAACTGACCTTGTCTGTTCTGTACTTGACTGTGGCATTATTTAGAGCTGGATACCCACCATCGTATTCCCAAATATGAACTGCAACAAGATGGTAAATATCAAAACTTCTTTCCTGAATTTTAAGTTTTTAATCACTATTTATAGCATATGGGAATAATACTGTTCTGTGAAATATTTCATTAAGATTTCTAGATGAAAATTTATTTTTTAAATGTGTGACACTTAAGAGATTCATGGAATTGCAACAAGGTTATGTAATTTCTAATTGTATGTGAATAATTATTTTTCTTATAACAATTCATCAATTTATTTCCGATGAAGTTTGGAAATTTAAAAAAACTTCTATATGATTAGTTAATCACGGCTTTTGTTAACAACTCCTCTTGATAAGCACTCTTGTTATAAAGTAAAAAAAAAATTATTCCTGTTAAAATGTTTTCTCTGAGTATATCAAGTATATAGTAGATTTGAGGGCTCAACATGATTTGGCTATATAAAAATTGTTGGTGGACCTGAAGGAAACTACCACCACCTTTAAATTTGTTGTTTCTCATTTTTTTTTTTTTTTTTCCAGTGCAATCATTTCGATTACACCCTAAACTTTCTAACTGACCAAACAACAACAACAAAAATAGGAAAAATTTCAATATTTAAACTTTGGGGGGGGGGGGGGGTCAGTTAGTAAATCGATCCTCCATTTTGGAACCACCTCGCCGGTATGACATTACCACCACCTGTAAATTTGTTGGATATCATTTTTTTTTTACTTTAACTTTTTTCAATGCAATCTTATCGATTAAACCCTAAACTTTCCGACTGACAAAAAATTCTTTTTACAAATTTCAACAATTTCTTGGAGGGAGGTGGGCTCAGTTTTTCATACAGCCTTATAGTAAATCGATCCTGTGCAATAAACATTTTTGCTTGTATATATTCAACAACTGAACCCTTTGCGAAATCTTTGAATAAAGCTATTCTTGGAGGAAGATGCCATCATAAGAACTAAAAAAAACTTGAAGACAAAAACAAGAGCAACAACTCATCAAAAGACCCCAATGCGAGTGGTCCCAAAATGGAGGATCAATTTACTGTAACATTGTATGAGAAACAGCAAATTGTTTAAATATTGAAATTTTTCCAATTTTTGTTTTGAAAATTGGAAACTTTATGTAATAATTGATGAGACTGCACTTAAAAAAAAAAGAAAAAAAAAATTAAAAAAGGTGGTGGTAGTCTCTTTTAGGTCTGCCAAACTGTTTATTTACATATATAGCAATAATTCTTCACATCACTTATAGATGAACACATGCAAATGGGTTTTAGACATACTTACTAGCTTCATCTTGATCCCCAACTTCAACTGTAAAACTTCCAACCAATTTAGCTCCCCAGTCTTTCTCATGTACCATCTTTTGAAACTCATTACTGGAAAAAAATCAATTCCAGTTACAGGCATTAGCTGTAGCGAAAATTCATAATTCGCAGTTGTGCAACAGAACTGCAATAGTTGAAAATCTTGTTATCAGCAGTTAATAGGTTAAAAACAAGCGTATAAAAATACTGTTAAAGTTTTTCAAATTTTTAAGTAGTGGAACTTTTAATGTCCAAAATATGTGCATTGTGGTGCATTGGATATTGACTCGGAATGAGAAATCGGGGAGCCGAGTTCGAATTCCAGCCGAATTCATTGCATTCACTTACACGCAAATACCCTTGGGAAAGGTATTAATCTGTCTATTCCTTCCAGTTATGGGTTAAATAACAGGACAGATTGGGTTCTATAGCCTTGGATGGCAACCAGTCTACCACAGAAAGCAATGGCAACCTACTGCGGGATAATCTTCTGCCCAGTCAGTCATGCCTCTTTCGAGACATGATCGCCCAAGCGTGTATCACGTATGGCACTTAGCTGAGTGAATTACCTCCCTTAGATTTCTTCACCTTCATATTTTGACGCTTTTTTTTAAAACATAAATATTGAAATAATTCCACATTTGTAACACTAATTTAGAAACAAAGTAAAATAAAGCAGGTCTGAATTACTTCCTTTGAAAAGTTTTGAATCATAAATAAAATGAAAAAAATGTTTAAAATGCAATATACTTTATTTTGACTATAAATTTATGAGAACATTTACTGTTAATAAGCTCACAAAAAATAGAAAAAAAAATGCCCTTCTACATATACATTACTTTGTATAAAATGTGAATATTATTGACTAGAACCACTGACTTTGAAACTTATTTTGCAGTATTTTCAAAATGATTCTACACTTTGGATGTGTATATTTGTATTACATGATTCCACAAAATTTTCTTGGTGGTTAATAACCTGGTTGTTATATATGCCATCACTTAAGTTGCTTATGTTTCCATATGTAGTTCAGAGCAATGAATTTCTGAATAGATGTTCCAACATATTGAGATTTATTGGAAACATATATTAAAAAAAAATGCTAACTGATACCTTTCTTCTTTCTATCAAATAAGAAATGATGCTGACCAAAATGTCAGACATAAAAACATGTCTGACATTTTGGTCAGCATTATTTCATATTTGATAGAAAGAAAGATATCAAGGAAGCATTTTTGTTGTGGAAATTATCAATTTTTTTTTTTTTAGTATTGTTATCAAGACCAACTATTTACTAACACAATGGAGATATACCTATCTACAATGATACTACTGTTTAACTGTAATTCATGTTGAAGAACCCAGAAATATATAAGTGCATTAGCTTTTGTAGACAATGTAACAGAGCAAACAATTTTCTATCTTTTTGTTTAGCTGCAATTGTGACAAATTCATTTGAATCTATCCCATTGCTAAATTTTGATAAATATCAGATGTTTTGTGTAAAAGTAATATTTTGAAAGCATGTTCATATATGGCTATTTCAAGGTGAGTATTTGAGGAAACAATTCTTGAGGATTGAAAAAAAAAAATTGGTTTCTTGGACAAGAATTGGCAACAAGCTTTCTCTGTTCTATCACAAATTCATAACAGCTCAAGTTCTCTAAAATTCCTGCAAGCAGCTCTGGCAAGTGTTAAAGGAACACAACTGCCACCAGCACCAACCATGTCATCTAAGGTAACAGAAAGAGTAAACTACTTCAACTTCATTATTTACCAGGATTGACTCACAAAGATTTTCTACTGATGGGTCCAAGGTTGGCCACACTTGAAATTAGCATCCTCAACAAGTCCACCACAAATGCCACTGCTGTTTCCATAAGCCCAATGCAGAAGACAGTTACTACCAACACCTGACCAACAGACACCATATGGTCATTTTCCAAAGTAATTTAAGGTGTTCATAACAGCACAACTAACCCTAACTTTTGTCTTTTACAAGCTGATAATTAGATCATTGTTTTTTAGGTTTTTTTTATTTTTTTCAAATTTGTAGTTTGTTACATAAGACATCAAGAGTTTCAGCAATCACTACAGGCACCCAGTTATGAATTCCTCAAAGCACTATGATGAACAGAAGTTTGGTGGACACCTACTTTAGCACTGAAGTCATCATTGAAAGGATATTCAACATGCACTCTGCTTTTGGCATTATTATAAATTTTTTTTATAATGACCAATATGTGCAAGAAGGTACACAATTATTTGAAAAAAGTTTAATTTTTTATCCCTTGAAATTCTAATCTGCAAAGTACCCTGCTCTTGACTCATTGCAAGTGTTACATTTCTTTTTACAATACTGGAAACATATCTGGAAATCTTTAATGTTTAAAATGTCAAGCATTTTTTGGTTTCACATTGTGATATCAACAAAATGTTTGACCTTCATGCCATGTTTCATACAAGGGAACAATTCACATAAAGCAAAATTGTGTAAATATGGTGGATGAGTGACACCTGCCATTGTTTTTGACCCAAAATTGTTAGATGTTCAAAGATGTATGCATGTGTTTGAGGGGGAATTTGTCATGGTGAAGGATTAAATTATAGCAGTATTATACATTTTTGGTTCTTCTCTCTGTACATTTACATCTTCTCAACACCTCCAAACAAAACTACTGTTTTACCATTTGCCCAGAAGGAACAAATTCCTTGAGTATGATTTATCTGCATTAAAAGAAATAAATCAACATAGTCTTGACATTCAATTACACATATTCTTTTGGGGGGGGGGGGGGGTTAATCATTTCACCCCAAGCAAGGTGGCACCACCACTGATACGCAGGTAGCTATATAAGAGTAAAAGTTTAGAGAGGAGGATAGTAATAAGATGAACCAGTTACAGGGGGTGTCAGAGAAAGGGCAAGAGAAGGATGGGAACACAGGTGTGAAGACAGTTGCAAAGGTAGAGAGAAATGAAAAGAACAAGATATACAGGGTGATGTAGAAAGAACTGGAGTAAAGTGGATAGGAGATGGGTATTGACATTGCATTTTAATCTCTGTAGGTTGTAGCAATCAGGAAAGCAAGGATATGGAAGGGAGTTCCACAGGCGAGAAAAGAAGCTACTGGAGTAGAATTGTCGGCTGCATTTAGTTGATCTAACTGTAAATGAGTGGGACCTTGTTGCCAGTCTGGTTGCACGAGTAAATTCTTATGGCGGGAGCACCAGTGACTTAAGTTCATCAGAGCAGAGGTCATGAAAATATTTGTAGAATAGATAGAGGAAAGCCACATTCCGCCGGCGAGAAAGTGGCTGGAGCCGAGCCACCAAGTCAGGACCTATCACATCACAGATTCTCCTTTGGAGCCTGCCAAGAACACTGAAATGAACAGCAAGGGTACCTGACCATATATGACAGCAGTATTCTATGCATGGATGAATATGATGAATTTAGTATTTTCAATTGGATTGACATTTATTTCATTGCTGGATCATAACTATAGCACAAAGTTTTATCCTTGATTATAATTGTGGGTCATTTTGAACTTGTTTCTTCAAATAATGGCATACATTCAAAAACAACTTTTTTTTTTTTTTATGCTGTGAGGAAATGAGGTATGAATTTTGTGGAAACATTTCGTTTTCAATTTTGATCACATTAGGTGGCCTGAAATTCAAGACAAGCCAGAGTCCTTAGATATCCATTTATGGATGATCCATTTATGGAGCTTGACTGACTGCATAGCAAGATTCACCTTGTGATTTGTCTAAAGTCAAATTCAAAATGTGAATACCACTTGAATGTTTGTGTCTTACATAAGGTTTCTGAAATTTCATGAGTTACAAGTTTCAATTACATTTTTGCTATGAGGAAAAGATTCACACACGCATTTTAACAAATATCACAAGAAAAAAAAAATCACTAAAAGTGCTTGTAAACAAGGGAACAAATCAGTCAATTTGGAGCCACACAATGTAACAGTCTGACTCAATAGTGCTGACTTGTGATGCTTACAAGTAAAAATGTACAGCTTTGTCCAGCTTGTGAAGGATATTCAAATTGATTTTATATAGTGTATAGAATGTGTATTCAAATGTAATTATCATAAGAGGTAGATATTTTTTGCCTCTTACTTTTCTTCAACATTACATAACTTGGTATAGCAAATTCAAAACCATTTTGAAAATATCAAGAAATTTATTATACTTACTATTGTTTCAGGTACTCCTCCATACATTCTGGTTTTACACAATGAACTGAAATGTGTTGAAATGAGTTAATTTTAAATGATTTTATTAAAATTTAAACAAGTTAAATTTCATTTTATTAAAATGTTTTAAGTTTAAACAAGTTAAATTTCATGTAATATTGTTTTTTATGTCTATTGAACAATACTAGTACCTGTTTTTCAGCAATAATACCAAGAATCTCTAGCTTTTTTTTTCTTGGTTAAAACAATTACACATACATGCAAAAAAATGAAAGCAAAAACAGTAGCACTTGAAAGTAGTGAAGGTGACAATTCTTTGATTTTGAAATAAAGTCTTCATTATAATGCTTTGATGTGTGCGTGTCTGTCTTATGACAGAAAATAAGAGACATTATAATCAGATTTTGTAATAGTGCAAGATCTGTGATCACACTAACCCTGGCAATAATCATTGAAAGAAAATTAAGATTACTAATAGCTGAGTAAAATAATGATAGCTGTGAAATAGCTTTATTTTGATTACATATTTATATTGATTTTTTGCATAATCAGTACATTATTTCATCGGTTTCAATTTTGTATGCAAAAATTTTAAATCTTATACTTTTACTCTTTCATCCCGAGTATTTCCATGTTTTATTTACAAAAACAATTTTTATGAATTTTGTAGATGGTTAAAAAAAAATATTTACCATTAAATTCCTGTTGATAAGAGATTAGTAGTACAAGTAATAAAAATTTAAATGTGATTAGTTTGGTTAATTACATAACACCCTTTATTTTTAATAATTTTAATATAAATTCTATAAAAACAGAATGACTTGATACTGAGCTTAAGTGGCTTTAAGTAATTATAAAGATTTTAATAGATAATGAAAGATTAATGAAGAGTTTCAAAACAGAAAGAAAAATTACCAACCTTGTAATTCATTAACTGTTTCCTTTGTAGAAAGTTGGCTTGAATGGGATTCACTACTCGTTGGTAGAGTGCGTACACGCAACAAATTTTTGAACCATCCTTTTCCTTCACTATCAACATTGTCAGCATGTTGGCTTTGTTGGGACACTTGACTGGAGACACTTAATGGCCTATAAAGAAAACAGTTTGTTGAAAATTAAGTAACTCTTCTATAATTTATGCTTAATAAAAGAAAAAAAAATTATGCAATTTGTGTGTACAAATGTCAGAATTTTTAGAACATAATTGCTTTTAGGTTACAAGAGATGGCACATTAAAATGCTTCATTAACCAACTTAACGTAAAATAAATAAACTGTGAGTGTATGTATACATTATAATATATATATACATATATAATGAGATTATAGATAAGTATCATTTGGCACCACATTTTCACTAGTACATCAGAAACAATAAAAAACAACTGGAGAAAGGTCATCTGTAATAAAACAAAAACATTATCACCAATGATTCAGACATGTTGGAGAAATTAGCATGTTAATTTTATGAATAGTATGTAAAATAAATCAATTTATTAACCGAAAATTTGTTTTACAGATATATTTAAAGAAGCTAAATAACATTATGTATTCATATATTAGTATCAGTAAATACATATTTTGAAATTTCTATAGAGATTACTTTTCTTAGAGTTTTTTAATTTTAGGTTTATTTTGTCCTTCTGAGTATAACACACAAACATTCAGTTGTTATGGTAACCTGCTTGCTTTGAGCGGTAGAGAGTCTACCATGTATTAACATATTATAGGGAATTTTACAGTGAGATTTTTTTTTTTTAATTTATTACAGAATTCTGTGTCTAATGTTGCTTCCATACATCAAACCAATGATGAAAGCACAATACCCAAAAAAAAATTTTTTTTTAAAATGACAGTCTATATATTTAAAGGTAATCTACAGCTGAAATGGCTAGATGAACAGTAAGTTCTATGCTAACAGTTTCTTCCATCACACTGCTCACATGTGGAATTAGCTTCTTGCTTTCCAGTCAACTTTGTTCTTCAAAAATTTAAATGTAATGTCAATCATTATCTTCTTTTATTCTCTCTTTTTAATAAGGTTTTTTTTAATCTCATATTCTTTCACTCAGTAACCCCTTGCATCTTACTGGCTCTATTGCCTTGCTTGGGATGGATTAAAATAAAAAATTAGGATTCAAAAGTTTGATAAATTGGATAAAAAAAAAAAAAGATCACTTGTATTTTTTAAAAAATATTTCATTCCAGATAAAATATAGATGAACTGATTGAAGTAGTTAAACACTTAATAAAATCCAAATAACACTCATCCCTTGTTCCCTGTTTAGAATGTGGTTTCCGGCTTTCTCTTTTCTAATCTTTCCACTTTTCTCTTTTGTTAATTTTTTTTTCAATTGGAGTAGATAGACTGAACTATCACCCGGTTCACACTCCACCCATGTCTATTGAACAGGTGTAGAGGCTCATCCCTTGTTCCCTGCTTAGGACGTGGTTTCCGGTTTTCTCTTTTCCAATCTTTTCACTCTTACGTAGCCCCCTGCACACCAGTGGTCTTACCGCCTTCCTTGGGCTGATGTGATTTAAAAAAAAAAAAAAAACGATGTTTTATTATTGCAAAATATGTATGGAGGATAAATAAAAATTCAATATTGATGTTCAATATATTTTCAAGAGTATGAGCAATCATGGGTCTCTACAATAGGGATTATTTTATGATCTTTGTGATACTTGTTTTGCTATCCCTTTGCTCAAAATTGTCAAGTTGTTTAATCACTGATTTCCTCCTCTTCTGAGGATTTAAATTATCTATGCCCACTTTTCTCATTGTACATCACAAAACATTCATTTGTCTCTTTGTGAATGTTAGCAATTTCTTAATTTCTATTCTCTTGAAAACTTTTTTTCACAAACACTACCGGCCGTAATTATTAGGCCACCCCAGCGTTTTAAAAAAATGATTTCATACTATTTTTTAGTATTTATTGCCAAATAAATTCTAGTTTTTTTATTAAAAATGCATTGCTGGTAATAATTATGTATTATGGTAACTTTCTTACTTCAAAAATATATTATTGTTAATATTTTTCCTTCAAAAATGTGCATTTTTCTATAAAAGTCTTTTATACTTTCATAGTGTTTTGACTCCAGTTTGGGGGTTAACTAAGTGCTACCGTTCCAGGTCAGGGTGAATCTGGGAACAACAGCAATTAAAAGGTGGTTCCATGCTTCTCACAACCTCCCAATTAGTGGCCTTGCTGCTGGATGCAGTTTACCGTCATACCCAGGACCCCCTAGACTTGAAAAGGTTAAGATCATAGTGATCATGGAAGCATCCTCTTGGGAGTCAGTTTCACAAAATAACAGTTCTGAAGAAGAAACTGAGTGGAACTTTCTCTTTACTAATGGGTTATGATCAGAATGAGGAGTTGACCCAGTGTATGTGGCATGATAATTCCTAACTGTGAATGTATGATATGGTGAAACTAACAAGCTAGCTAATTTAAATGAAAATAGTGACAGCCATGATAGGTTAGCAATGTTTTGTCTGTAGAATAGGAATTGTAGGGCGGAAAATAGCTCATCACTCATAAAACCACATAAACACTTCTAAACTTTGTTGAAGCTTGAAAGTGAGGATTTAGCAGCTCCAGCTCAGATATGACAGCAATACTCCATTTTGAGTTTAACCTGATTCTTGTAAAGTCAGGTACTTTCTAGAGTGATAAAAGAAACCAACCATTTTCCCAGCATCTTTAGTAATAGATCATATATATATATATATATATATCGGTTCCACTTGAGGTTTGGAGTGGTCTCATTAGTAATCACAAGAAAGACTCAGCTTGATTAAGTCACCTATCAAAACAAATAAGATTTTAATGAATAGACCTTGTAGCAGAATTAGAATGAGAATAAAAGAATATCCCTTTGTTGATACCAAGAAACAAGAAATGTAATACCAAAAGAACTATAGGTGTAATTCATAAATAACAAATGCATTCAATAAATATGACAAGAAGAATTTGAAATATTGGAAAAGCTTGATCTACATGAAAAATCTGCAATTAAAAAAATTAAAAAAAAAAGTGGGTGTGAATAGAACAAATTAAATTATTACATTAAAAGAAAATAAGTGCAACAAGGAGATTATTTACCAGACTTAACTTTCTAGCAAGATGATTCTAAGCGAATAAGAGAACCTGTCAAACTTTTTAAGAACTTATGCTTCACAAATGACCGTATGACACTATGTGGATGGTAGATTTAGAGAGAAAACTGAAAGAAAAATTAGACATGGTAGTTAAAGAAAATATAAAGAACAAAACCTCACGAAGATAAAATTCATGGCTGTGAGCAAAAGGAAGAACCCAAGGTGTAAGTTACATATTGGGGATGAAAAATCTCAAAGCAAAAAACATCATCATACAAGTGTATAAGTTAGTGGCTATTATCCAAGAATCTAAACAAAATATTTTTATTTAGTGTTTATCACCAACCTTCAATTTCCATCAGCCTTACAGAACTGGAAATGGTCCAGGACTTATATAGGTAGTCATAGCAGAACTGGACAAAGCTAATCAAATCTTTTATAGATTTGAATGCTTGGGACAACATAAACTTTAAAATACAAAAACATGAGTATCTACAATGCTCTTGTACTGCCAACCCTTTTATATGCTTTTTATACCTACTTGAATACTTCCATCAGTATTACCTATGCATGATTCTAAAAAATGTATTGGAATGATGTGATCATTAAAATTGAAGTACTAAACAAAGGTCACAAGTTATGAAGCTTTGCTTAAAAATAACTCTGGCGAGATGGCCATGTAATGAGGATGGAGAACTATCATCTCTCAAAATTCACCATTTGGAGAACTAAAAATCCTTGAAAAGAACCCTAATTTACTATGAATTAAATCAGTATCAGAGAGAAACATAGGGCCAAATGAAGACACTGAATCTAAATCTACTGGGTAACCTTCACTCAGTGAATCAAGACAAAAATAAAAAAAATAAATAAAAAAAGAGAGCTCTGCAAGTTGAACCATAACCTGTTGTCAAATCTATGGTCATTACAGAAAACACTTCTGTATAAATTTCACTAACCATAGCTATCATAGATATAGAAAACCCTCTTAAACCATTATTTGCGAAATTATCATGATAGTACATGTTCAAGGATTGTTTTCAACTAGCAACACTTACTTGACTGAAGCAAATATGGATTGATAGAAGCATTGCTCTTGGCTCTAAAGTAAGATCTATTATGTCAGTACTTTTATATAAGAGTGAAACATGGATTCTTGTTGGTTCTAATCATAAGAGAATGACTGTAAAAAAATAAATCCCTTTCCTCAAATTTATAGACAGATCCTATCCTATAGATGCATACTAGGATTTCTTCTTAGTTAATAAAAATGGATAGTTCTTGGTCTAAGTCACACATTTTTTTTCCTTCTTGCCTTGAAATCAGAAAATATAAGGACTTGACCATATTCTGTTTGTGTATGAAACCAGTTTCTTTTTTATGGTCTTATAATTTCTTTACTTTGATACTGTTACACGTTGTTCATTTCATGCATTATTTTGCTCAGTTGTTCTTATTTTTGTTTTTATTGGGAATCTTATCAATTCCACTTAAAAATGCCCACTTATTCAACAATTCTTACAGTTTTTTTTTTTTTTTACAATTTATCAACCCTTTGTGGGTTATTTAAAACTGAAACAATATTGCAACTGAATATTGCCAATAATTTTTTTTTTGAGAATAACAATGATTTTTCCAGATACAAGTTCTACTATTTAAACCATAACTGGGAGGAAGAGGTGAATTCATACCTTTTCCTAGGGCATTTGTAAGCAAATGTAACAAACCCAACTGGAATTGGAACTCAGCTCTCCAATTTCTCATTTTGAGCTACTATCCATTACGCCACACACACATCCACCGTCACATAACAGAGTTGCAGAGAAAAATTGAAGCCATGAAAATTAGATGCTAACGGAAAAGGCATTTTCTATACTGAATATATCAGTGTAGAAGCTAACCAGAAAATTAACCAAACTATCTGGTCTCATGTATGAGCATCAGTAAATCTCAGAGGCTGAAAAGACCTGGACAGATAAAGCAAACTGGTCCATCACTGTAAGTCATTTCTGATGCCCAACTACCTGGCAATGTAGTTCAGGACAAGTAAACATTTGCTATTTTTTATTTTAAATTTAAAATGCTACTTACTTGCAGCAAGAGCGTATCAGCTGCCACTTTCTAGATAAAGTGTTAGCTTTAACTCTGAACCAAGAACTCCTAATTTTGCCAATAGTATATCACCAGCATGATTCAGCAAACATTGTGTTTGTAATCTAAAGCTTATTTCAGTCTGTAGACAGATCCTTTACATCACCAGTGTTATGGAGTTAACATTAACCTCTATCTATACTGTGGAAAAATCTGAATATACATGCCCTGATTGCTGTCCTGAGTTACAACCCTCATATTACATGTTACTCTCACTGCACACAAAATATCCTACTGTATCTCAGGTTAGCATTCTTGTTCATACTGAAGACACTATCAATATTCTATTTAATAGTGTATATATCTCTTTTGACACAAACCAGTAAATCCATTGTTCTGATATATTCATGTCCATTGTACATGCACCAGACTGATTCTTCATTACTTCAAAATATGCACATCAAATTGGCACATTTTCTTTGCTATAATCATATTGACCCCCAGTCAGTTTCCAACTAATTACACATATTCAGTATCTTTGTTGGGATTTCTCTTGGCTGTATATGTGTTGGTTTGTGCTTGACAGTCTTAATGGATTTAACAAAAGCCCAAAGCTTGAAAATAACTGTTCAACAGCTTTTATTTTAGGTTTAGAGAGTGTGCAAAATAATATTTTGCAAGAAAAAAGTGGGGTTTCCCAGTTAAAGTTCTTGGGTATTTTTTTTTTTTTTTTTGAGTGATTTCTTCACTAGTTGAACAAGAAATTTGTGTGTGAAACTGCTAGGATAGGTCTCATCTTCTGCAGCAAAAGCTGTGTGTAGCCTTTCGAGCTGAGCTTGAAGGTAGAAACTGCTGAAAGTGACAAAATGGGCCTCAATGTAGAGGATGCTGAAAATGAAAAAAAATAGAGCTGGCCACGAGGTAGAGGCTGCTGAAAAGAAAGATAAAAAAAAGGCCAAATAGGGTCTGATCAAGGCTTTTATGATGTTTGGGACTTCCAGGTTATAACTGATTCCTTTGCACTGCTGCTGAATCGAAAAAAGTAAGGAAGTTTCCATATGCCACAATAGCCAAGTGAAATTTTACTATAAAAAATGATAAATTACAAGCAGATCCAATATCCAAGTACTTATTTGCCATAGTTTTTATCTATTCAACTTAATATAGCTGGGCTGATTACTCACTCATTCCATGATCTTAATATAACAAACACTCGTTTCAAATTAAACACTTGGCACTGCTATTCATATTTGTGACATGTTAGGTTGTAGTGAATAGGAAGTTATCTCCTCAACAACTTAAAACAGAATGACATTTGAGTATCTGTACATGATACTCCATGCATATCTCCTGGGTGAAAAACTGAACAAATTAAGAGAACAGAAAAACATATTTGAAAGCAATCCACTTTTGTCTTCCAAAAATGCTTATAAACGTGTGATTTTTGCCTTTTCTCTTCAAAGAATGTCTCTAGCATTCTCAACGCAAGTTGAGTGACTGCATTGGCTACCCCTTTCACTCTCTTACTGCATTCTGTCTTTCTCTTTCAAAAAACATTTCATAAAGACTTAAAGAAGACAGGAAATTAACATTTACAACAGTGAACAGTCACATCAAAGACATCTTGACTTCAACTATATATTTCCTCCTACATTACACCATTATTGTCATTTCTGCTTTCATACACTGTTACTTTTTTCTTGTACAGGACCATTATAAATTATTCTTACCAACTTTGTACCAGACATATGAACATTACTACCATTCCGTATAATACTGAATTAATATTTATATTATTTTAATACACTATCTTGATATTTTTGTTTTCACACATTTCTTATGGTGGGCTAAACTTAACAAGGCCAAATCAAATACATACTCCAACATAAACTGGCAACTAACATAAATCTGTAAGTCCACCATAAGGTACTCCACCAAGGTCTCGTGGCAAATAGGGATATTTTATAGACACTGTAGTGTATCACAGGATATGTGCAGGTGGTGGATATTGGTGCAGAAAGTGGAATTGGTGAGCTGTTTGTACAGATTGTTCACCTTTGCGCAAATGCCCTTGAGAAAGGCATGAATCCATATCTTCTCCAACCTATAGGCTCTCTAGACTTTGGCATTAACCAATCTAAGAGAAGGAAAATTTTGAAATCCAAAATGTGGAGAAGGCAACCACTCCACTATCTTTGTCAAGAAAGCATGGAAAAATCACATATGATAATTTGTGATAAAGTCAAGATCATCCACGTCTTGAAGTGACATGGCCTTCTTTAGTGTGCCAAAAATAATGGTGAAGATCGTTCGTTTATAAAGTTCTGTGCAATCATTAAAAATATTTTTTATATTGATAAAAACTCGTTAAACTGTAGTAGCAGATTTTTGTAAGAAAGTATACTTTTCAGATGTAGTTTACTTTGAGAAAAAATTAAATCTTTAAGGGAAACATATATAATGCCAAAACGAGACCTTGAACATGTCCTAAATTTTTATGAAAAATTAGTGATTGTATATCCATAATGCAAATATGCTATTTTAAAAGATGGAATCCTAAAAAAGAAATAAATACTTATTAAGTTGCATTATTCTGACATCGGTTTTTGTTCGGGTTTCCGTACAAAACAGAGGTCCTAGTCGACAAAAAAAAAAACTTTAAAAATTATTTTAGGCTTCTATACTGTAAAATTATAGCCAAACAGAGAGACAGGCGAATAAAATACAATTCAGCATTAAGTTGTAAACTGAACACACCTCTAAAAACTGAAGTTAAGTTTTCGGAAGAAATGAAGGTCATTCAACAAAAAAAAAACGTTTAACACAAAAAAGTATATTCATACTTTCGTGTATTACGAATAACCGAACTTAAACTGCTAAACCTAATTTCAAATCCTGAGTTATAATTTTGGGGAGAAAAAAAATTTTTAATATATAATTATTTTTAAAATTTATTTTTTTTGTTCTTTCTAAGCTTCCGTACTTTTACACAACCCAATTTTTGCCACTAATGCATAGTGACCTTTACTGAAATTAACATGGCATTGACATTTCTGCGAATACTATGTTTGAGAATATCTTCAAAGTCAAACAATAAGGATGAAAATTTTATTAAACAATTAACAAACAGAAATAGGACAAAAGCAAAAACACATGTTGAATAAATGGAAAAAACAACTGCGAATAAATATTATTATTGCCCTTGGAAAATTGAAGAGAAAACAAACAATCGCTGTTTACTAAAAAATAAAAACAAAGTCCCACCTTGCAAAAATGTGTTTGTGCAAACCGCAGATTTCCTTCATTCTCATGGGAAATCGTAGGATGATTGGAAAATGGCTCTTTAAAAGCATATTTCGAATTTTGGGAAGATGGTCGCTCAAACGTGTTCTACTTGGAACCGGATGAATGTGATATGTCGATTAGTTATGCCTTGTGTCGTTTTGCTTGCCTCGTTTTCAACTTTTGCCTCGTTTTCAAATTGCAATAGTGATTGCTTTGGTCTTGAAAAGAAACCCGTTATGATCATACCATATCTGCAAAATGCGTAAAGTTGGTACAAGGCCAGAATGAAGGTATGGGAGAAAGAGTTGGTCATGTATTTACTGAAAACAATAGCTAGGCTCTTATGTGAATCGCATACGCACAAGCAATATTCTTTCCCACCATCCTTCGACTACTGCGCTAACCATGCCCTACTTGCTTGGGACAGTGGGAGAAATTGAAACAAAAAAATGAGATGTATTTTAAATTTAATTTTGTTTTTATACACATCTAGCTGTGTTTTCAGGCTGTTTGGATTCTGAAAGGAAGTTTCATGGACTTTCTTTCCAACGATGCGTACTTACTAAAAAAAAAGGACATTTGTTACCTTCACGTAATAAATTAATCGCATCTTTTGGGAAATAAATTCCTTCCTTTGTTAGGCTCTCCAAAAAAGATGTCTCGTCACATACATAGGTGACGTTTACTTCATATAGAATTATGAAGTTTTCAAGTTCAATACGAGCACTAAATATTCATAGAGAAGACGGAGTATGCTTAGCAATCTCTTTAAAATTGCTACAACAACTAAAAAACGTATTCAGATAATTTCACTGTGTTGCAACAAGTATAGTTGCTCGCAAACAGATGTTGAATATCGGAAAGACACCAACAAACAAAACGAAGACTTGAGAAAAAAATATATATATATTGCTAAGTTTATTTTCATTAAAAAAATACATCGACAAAAATAAGGTGTACAAGGCAAAATATATCTTTTTACATTACATGTTCATAGGGTGAGAAGAATGCTGTTCTAAGGAGGAGAGTTTTTAGCCGCTGAAAAGTTGTGAAAAGGACAGTTTTAGAGTTGTTGCTACTGGCGAAGATGTGAACCGGATGTGCTGGAACAGGGGCCTTTTTATAATCAGTTTTTGTTTTTGTTTTTTTTACAAAAAAGTCATTGGTCCTGAAAAGTGCGGGAGTGCCGACAGGATACAAGACCACTATTCCCATCCTGAAACGCACATCACTGACTAGCAGAGCGTCTCGGGCTAGACGTCAGGTGAAGAACTCTGAGCAGGTTAGCAGCAGGGACCCAGATAAAATTGTCTGGAAATCTTTTTTTTTACAAACCGAAACATTAGGATCACAGGCAGCTCCTCTTGCAATACATTGAATTTTGCAGTCTACATTTCTTCAACAATTCTGAGATTAATTTCTATTTGCAGATCATACAAGCATACATATGAATTTTATTTCCAAAATGATTTTTAAAATTATTCCTGAAGGTATTGGACACCTAACTAATCAGTTTTTGCAGGATAGTTTTTGATATATGAGATAATGCATTATCCTGCAACAGAATTGACCCCTCTCCATGCATCACTAAGTAAAGACCAAAATATTTACAACGTTTGATGCATCAGTTTCAAATCATAGTGACAGAATTCTTCTGAGATGGTCTTGTAACAAAAATATAGCCTTGTCAAAGTTTTGTGAAAATAAAAGCAGAAATCCAAGCGAAAATGAACAAGGACACACTTGTGATTTCAAATAAAGTTACAATAATTAATTTTAACAAATGATACACTATCATTGATTTTAAAGACAATGTGAAGCAAAATGTCCATTTCTAAATGAAACAGAATTTACACTACAGCCAGTTGCTGGAGAAAGTAAGTCATACGAACTTGTGAGTGTTGTATCATGGAAATTGCAAAGAAACATTTGATACTCTTTGATTGGACTGCCTGTGTTTTTGGTGAGACAGTGTCTGTGTGCATGTGTGAACCTCATGGTGTCGAAGAGATAAATGACAAACTTGACTCTGATAATGGAAGGGATATCAAATTCTGCGTTTTCTTCATCTTGTTAGTTCATACCAAATGTTATATGCATTTATAACTGATAAGATATATTTTGTCAAAGTTGAATCATAAAGCAAAATAACATTGAACTATTCAATAGTACAATTTATTTATACTAGCTCGGTACTGTTTATACTATTTCGCTGACAAGTAGTTCAAATTTAATTTTTTTTGTCCACTTAAAATACATATAGTTTAAATACAAAGAGTCATTAAAATGACTTTAAAAGGTTGCACATTTCAGCTTATATTCTTTAACTTTTACACAGGGGTTGTTGTCATACAATGGATGCATGGGTTGTGTGATTGATAGTAGGTCAGAATGAGAAAACGGAGCAGATATCCAAGTTTGAATTTATAGGATGCAAATCATATATCATCCAACAATTAACTAAAAAAAAATAAAACTTCAAAAATGGATCAGAATGACTAAAAACACTTTGAAAAAACCAGACCAAGGCAAAAAGTCACAATCAAGTGTAAAATTTAATTTTGACAGATAGGAAAGAAAAATACGAAGTCAAATTTTGCGATCCAATGTTAAATTTATTTTTTAACCAATGTAAGGAAGCGATTTGCAAAACTGAGAGAAAATTTAACAATCCAGTGTGAAAAGGTGAATTGGTATAAAGGAAGATGGAAAGAAAGTGGAATCAGTCAAATGGTAGCAGAGAGAGACGACAGGCTAACATGTAACAATGGAAACTCCAAGTCTGACCAGGACTTAAGGTCGTGTCACACATTTGTTCTCCTTCTACACTCGTACTAATTTCTTTTACCTCTTCTTCATTCTCAACATTCTTGCGGTCAACAAAGAAGACAATAGCAACAACAAAATACTTCAACCAACTCCTAAAAACTAAAGACTGATAAGTACAATTTCTTTTATTGCTTCATCTTCCTTTTCACTTCCTCACCAGCCATAAAAAAGGAAGGGAACACAGACTTTATTAGTAACCTGCTAATCTTTCTAATACACACATTCTGCTAGTATACGCTCTGGATTCGTTTAACTCCTTATTACTCTTTCTCTGGAACATTTAACTACTTAAATTTTCTTTTTGAACATTTTACTTCTTACAAATTTGTTATTCTGTTTAGTTAATAAAATTTTACTTTAATATACAAAACGAAATATTTTATTCTTACAATCTTCCAACAATCTTCTGATATTTTAAATTGTGGGGACTTCGAGGCCAATTTGATAAACATCATTGAGGTCCCTACAAATTGGACTCAGGTTTATTAAACTCATTTAAGCACAAATACTCCTGGGAAAGCTAATAATCTTCCCAATATATCAGTTAAATAGTAGTACTTGTATTTTGAAAAATCATTGTTATTCTTAAAACATTGTTAATGCAATATTCACTTTTAAAAAGTATATTCATATAATCCAAAATATGTTTGAGCTTTAAATAAGCCACAAAAAGTTGATATGTCGTAAAAACAAATCAATGTTGGCAGACTGTCATATGAATAAAGTGTCGCTGCCGACATTTGAGTTTGAACAAAGATAGCTAAGGAGAAAAAACATAGTTGACCTCGTTTTGATGTAATTAGAAGAATTGTGCTAGAGATCACGTGATGTTGTAAACATAATATATCTATGAGTACATAAATAGCATTCGGGTCTGAAAAAGAAAACGGTCTAACAGACTTCTTCAAAGGGGTTATTTCTAGTATATGTGACTTCACAAAATTGGTGACAAGTATTTGTTTGAAATTATGTGAGAGAAAAAATACGTATCCTACACGTAAGAGGATATTCAGTTGATATTTACTACTTTACCAAAGAGACGCCATATTCACAGGACTACAGAGAAATAACGAGGCAAAGTTATTCAAAAATTAATAAAAACATATTCACAAAAGCAACAACAAAAACAATTGCAGCAACAAAAATAACAGTAACAGCAATTACAATAACAACAACAACAGAAGTCTTTTTTAATTATTATTTAATAAAACTACAGAAGAAAAAACATCAGGTTAATTCACTCCAGTTGATGTTGCTAATTCAATTAACAAATTTTTATACAATCCAGACGACGGGTTAACTTTTCCAGCTTATTATATGTTGTAGAGGAACATCCTATCCTACCCCGTAATGGATATGGTCTAGTCTATGTGACTAGGGGCATACGTTAGCATACGTCATAGGCGGAGACATTTTCTACTTGATTGTTATTCCTGTTACTATACGTTGATTGTTCTTGTACGTTTATTGTACTGTTGTATAATAAATCTCTTTTAATCTATCTTCAGTGTTAAGTATTATTCTTACACTATTCTTTTTCCCTGTTATTCCTTCCCGGGATATAACATTATAAAAGATACGAAGGGGTCTTCACAAGGGATAGTTGTCAGTGGAATAATAAAAAGAAAGTTCATTTATTATAAAGAAAATTGTCTCCTGCTGAATGTGAAAGTTTGTAAATTTTATTTTACCAAAAAAACAAAAAAAAAAAACAGCTGAATTAAATTTTGATGAAACTATCAAAATTTCTCGGTGATAGTAGTTCATTACTAAATACACGTTGACAATGCCTCAGCTTAGTAAAGTGTGACGGCGAAGATTTATGCAGGTGTCGTGAATCAAGAATGCGAAAAGTTCAAGTTAAATGAATTAACTCCGGATTTATTTAAATGCTTAATATTCATAGAAGGCTTAACTTCTAATAAGTATGAGAAAATAAGATCCAGGATACTTGCTAAATTAGAAATGGATCTCAAATTAACTCTCCAGAAAATAGAAGAGTGTCAACATATTGTAACTCTAAAACTTGATGACACAATGATTGAGCAAAGAGACATTTCACAAGTACACAGCATCCGACCAAAAGGCTATAGATGTTTTTCAACTCCTAACAGAACATTAAAAATAGACGATAAACCCCCTTAATACCTAATACTTGCCACAGTTGTGGAGGCAAGCATTTCAAAAGTAATTGTTTTTTTAAGAACAAAAAATGCCACAAATGTTTGCAAATACAAAAAATGAAAGAAAATAAAACGTATGTGAACATGGTAAATACATGGTGTAAAGTCAAAAGGCATAAAGGAAAAATTAACAAGGCTTTGAATGTGTCTTTAATTGAGTTAGAAACATCTCAAAAGAAGAAGTTTGTTTTTGTAAAAATTAATGTATAAATAAAACTACAACTAGATACAGGATCTGATATCACCATCATAAATGAACAGACATGGAGAAAAATGGATAAACCCAGTTTATTATCTTTTTAAAAAGTTGCTCAGAGAGTTTTAGGAAAGAAATTGAACTTTACAGGGGAATTCACTTGTACCATTTCTTTTGTTGGCAAAACTAAAAAAAGCATTGGTATTTGTATTTGTGGTGATATGGAACAAAAGCGATGGACCGGATGCTTGCACTTTAACGACCAGAAAGCAAATAACCAAAACTCGTTGGTGCACATCCGTGTCTACGCAGATGTTCCAGATGAAAAATACAAATTAATCAAATCTTAAATTTCCATTTCGCAAGCCTACGTGAATTTTATTTATCAGCCAATGGGAAGCCCAGAATCAAATACAAGTGTGAAATCCCAAACGAGCTGCTGTGATCCAAAAAGCAGATGTAAAAAGCAGATACAGGCAGACCAAGGAGAAGAGTGTAATCAATATCCTCTTAACCTAAGTCAAGTGGCTACTACGCTTGCCTCTTTCCTTCTCTCCTGTCTCAAAACTACTTACTGACCTCAGGAGCGACTACTTCAAAGACATTCCTCACATACCTCCGCTGATAATTCTAGATAAAACCTGTAAGTTGTAAGAAGTTTGGTTATGTTTAACACAAGGCCAATTCAAAAAATATTAACCATCTTCCTACTTCTACAATATAGAGCAAGTCATGTAAGGAAAAGAAAGAAAGTGAAAAGAAGATAATGATAAAAAAGTAATTTGACTGACTTTCAAGGTTTCAGTGTGCTGCTGACTGTTGATGTCCTTTTCTTATGTCTGTTCGATGGCACAGGAAATGATGAAAGAGAAAGATTAAGTAGCTGAGAAAGCGAGAAAGCTCATAAGTAAGAAAGAACACAGCATCCTGACTCAACTTCTTATCTCCTCTCTTTCTAATCCTCTGTTCAAAAGTTGTTTAGGATGTGGTTTCCAGCTTTCTCTTTTCCAATCTTTTCACTCTTATGTAGCCCCCTGCACATCAGTGGCGTTACCGCCTTGCTCGGGGTGATATGATTACAAAAAAAAATTAGCTCATATTTATATCCAAACATTGAATCAGAAAAAAGGGCTTCAAATTCCTGTCTATTTTCTTGTCTTTTGATTGGCTCAAAAATTGGACATTATATCTTTTCTGGTTTCCTAAGACTTCTGCATTAAGGTTAGCCTTATGCTTGTTGAAAAAGGTTTTGTTATTGGTTAATTTAAATATGTAAGACAGTATTTGAATGATTGTAGGTGTGTGCAAAAAGTTTGAAAATCCAACATAACAATTTTTATATTCATTTGGCATAAGTACAACATCCTGTGATTAGATGGTCTATGGTTTCTTGATATTTGTCACAAAACCTGCATTTTGGATCTACACTGTGTATGATATTTGCCTGGAAGATCTGAGAGAAAAGATTCTGTTATTGCGCTTCAAGAATAAAGCCTACTGTTTCAGCCTTTAATCCAGATGCTCGTAACCATCAATGAGTGTTATCTTTATCAACATTGGCATTATCAGCACGTTCTGGATATTGGTCATGTAGAGGTTTGTCTTGCCAGCATTGTTTCATCTGTTCAAGATTTTTATCCCTTGCTTTCTTTTTCATATTTTTTGCTGTAACAGAATCTATTAAATGTAAACTTCATTTGTATTTACAACCTTCTTTCATGGTTGAACATCTTTTCTTTCTGTTTTCATGTTTTTTGACTAATTGTATCATCCAGTCTTTTGCTGTTCCCATGTATATTAGTAAGCCAATAGTTGTAGTCTTGTATGACAATTCTATCTGAATATGACTTTTTCCACTTTCTTTCTTGACCGTCTGCATCGGCATTTGGATGATGTATGTTTTGCTTAGAAAGAAGCTTTCTTGTCTTAGAATCCATTCGTCTGCCTTCACTTAAAGCCCAGTTCAAGATGTTGAAACTACATTGAACTACTGAGATGGCAAGGTCCTTAATGGCCGTAATTCTATTCAATTCAGATTTTAATATCAATCACACCTTTCAATAGTACTCTTTTTGCTCTATTCCTTCCACTTTTATGGTGAAATTATTATTATTATCATGTCGTTTCCATTACTACCATTTGTGACCTACCAAGTCTGCGGAAATACCTAAGGCAGGTAGTAGTGTGTTGTTATGGCTACATTTCACTTTTTTTCTATCTCCCATAACGTCCTTAGAATTGGATAGACAAAGTTCTCCTTAGTGTGTGGGATGTACTTAACAAGACAATGTTTTGTATATCGGTTGGGGGTTTCAATGTGTTGTTTTGTTCCAATTTTTTATCATTCCAAGTGCACCTACTATCACTGATACTATTCTTGTTTTCATTTTCCACATTTTTCTATTTCAATTTCCAGGTCTATATATTTTGATAGTTTTTCAAATTCCTTAGTTGTTATGTTAGAATCCGTTGGACAAGCCGTATCAGTAGGCAAATTTTTCTTTTTGGTTTTTGACAATAATGTCTGGCCTATTTGCTTCAGTTTTCCTGTCTATGTAGATGGTGTAATCCTATAGAATGATGACATCTATTTCTGTAACCGGTGCTGGGTGATTTTCATACCAGTGTTTGTTTACTTGTTTTCTAGAGTGTTTGCACATTGTCCAGTGTAAATATTGCCCCACTCTACAGAGACAATTTTTATATTCATTTAGGGTAAGTACAGAACATCCTGAGATTAGATAGTCTAATGTTTCCTGGTATTATTATTATTATTTCCTTTTATTTTTTTTTATACACTTATTGACTTTCAGGTCTCCACGAGAAATATAAGGCCAGAAATGGCATTTTTCATTGAACATTTGTGTCAAATAAATAAATAAATAAATAAAAAAACATAACACACACACATTTTACATAGTAAAGTCCCTCAAAATTTGTGAGAACATTTTTTGTATTTCTTTAAGGCATGGTTGTCAGGTTCCCTTTCAATGAGTCTGTCACAGAGATCGAATAATATGAGGCCTTGTTCTTTGTTTTATTGTTTTTTATCTTGGTTATATCACCCGTTCACAACATGTTAAATTAACATTTGTGAGCAATATTACATAAAATCATGAAATAAGATATGAACAGTTTTTAGTGTGCATGCAACAAGATATAACATATTTATTAAATGACTGACTTTTGATTAAACATACAATTAATTGCATAATTTATTCATATTATTCACAGAGTGCACATATATATTGAGTTGTATATATTAATGCAAAGAAGGAAATGGTATTAGGCTTATCTATGTGAAGAGACATCTTTCTTGTGAGCACATTTAAAAAAACATGCTTTTCTGGTTCAACAGTTGGTGGTGAGCGAGAGAGAGAGAGAGAGAGAGGCTTTGGTTTTTCCTGCCGAAAATGTCCTTCTAGACCACTGTTTCTCAACCTTTTTACTCTTGCATAACACTTAAAATAAATTACATGTCTCAAGGAACCCCTGCACAAAAGTAAAATTTTATACCATATTTTTCTCATTTTATTTTCATCACAGTTCACTTGGTAGATATCAGAGTATATATTTTTGAATAACTGGTTTAAGGAAAAAATAATATGTCTTTGTCAAAATTTTCGATAATGCTAAATACAATTCATACTGTTAGTTTATAACATTTCATCAGGGAGTTTTCATTCACACAAAAAATTCTAAATTCAAACGTAAAAACAAAATTTTACATATGTTAGAAAGCATTAAAAATGTTTAAAAATAATTTGATCTTTTCTCTTAATAATAACATCATGCTATGCTGTTTTCTCAGCGAATGAGTGCAGGTATCTAAGTGAAAGTGTATACACTGGAGCCATACAAACATCACTAGATATATTCCCAATGACTGTTATATTTTTTAATCTAAACTTATTTATAAATGGAACTTTGTCTATGTGTGTGTGTCCGTCTGTTACCTATAGACTCCTAAATGGCTGAACTGATTTTCTTGAAAATTTACACAGTCGTACTATAAGTGTCTGCGAGTATTCTTAGCTAGGTTTTGTGTTGAGGTACTCCCGATAAATATCGAAAATTGATAATTGAAAAAAATCGGGTTATAGAAGGAGTGGTCCGATTTTAATAAAATTTGATACACTCATAGACAAAGACATAAGAAACGAAGTTTCAAGGCTGCAGTTCTTACAATAGTGCAGAAAATCAATAATATATATATATATATATATATATATATATAAAAGGCAAGATGTTTGTGTGTGTGTCTGTTTATCTGTCTGTATGTCCTTTATACAAATCCACAATTTTTATCCGATTCTCACCAAACTTCACACAAATATTCTTTCGACTGAGTCTGAGCTAGGCCGGGCTATACTGCTGGTAACATAATAAGTTAGAAGGGATGATGTATATATTACAATAACCAAGAATATATTGTGCATGTTTAATAGTATTATGTATATGAAATTAAATTAAAAGACAAAAGTGCATTAGTTTATCTCCTTTGTTCTCTTGGAACACTTAGGGACTTTTTGTGGACCCTTAGGGTTTTGGGGAACCCCAGTTGAGAAACACTGTTCTAGAGCCTTATGGGAATTCTACTTCCTTTTCTTCACTCTAACCTAACAAAGCAAGGGATGCAACATCAGCTTCTTTTTTATGAGTCACTACAAGTCTATCAAAACTTCCAATCAAACCCAGGACCCAATCTTAACTGAAATTATTGATGTCTTCATATGACATTATTGTTATGTTGTCATTTTCATCAAAATTTGATTTCTACTATGGTCACGCTATCTACCAAGTCTGCGGAAAGACATAAAGCAGGTCATGGCGTGTTGTTATGGCTACATTTCATTTGTTTTTCTGTCTTCTATAATATCAAGGCTTACGTCCATATCACGTTAAATATACCGGTTCTCGCTTGATCACCGAAGTTAAGCAATGTTTAGCCTGGTCAGTACTTAGATGGTTGACCGCTTGGGAATACCAGGTGCTGTAAACGTTTAGTGGTGGATGGGTGTGCTTACGGCCATATCACATTGAATACACCAGTTCTCGCTTGATCACCGAAGTTAAGCAACGTTGAGCCTGGTCAGTACTTAGATGGGTGACCACTTGGGAATACCAGGTGCTGTAAGCGTTTAGTGGCGGATGTGCGTGCTTACAGCTATATCATATTGAATACACCAGTTCTCGCTCGATCACCAAAGTTAAGCAACATTGAGCCTGGTCAGTACTTAGATGGGTGACCGCTTGGGAATACCAGTTGCTGTAAGCATTTAGTGGCGGATGTGCATGCTTATGGCCATATCACATTGAATACACCAGTTCTCACTCGATCACCGAAGTTAAGCAACATTGAGCCTGGTCAGTACTTAGATGGGTGACTGCTTGGGAATACCAGGTGCTGTAAGCGTATAGTGACGGATGTGCGTTGTGGTGCAGTGGATATCGGCTTGGAAAGAGAAATCGGTGAGCCGAGTTTGAATTCCAGTTGAATATCCAGCATTCACTTAAGCACTGGTACCCTTGGGAAAGGTATTAATCCGTCCCTTCCCTCCAGTTATTGGTTAAATAACAGAGTAGGACTTGGGGACCCGGCCCTTCAAAACAAATCCCAATGATTCTTGATACTCGAAAAAGAAAAAAATATTACTAGACACAAAACTTATATAAAAACAACAATAAATTGTTGAAAGAAAAAGGTATTACCAGCAATAATTAAATAAAAATTTAGTTGGCAATAAATGACCCGCATGAGGTTGATATGCCATAAAAATAAAACAACCAACCAAATCCATAATATCACTAGTATTAAATGGACAAAGTTCTTCTTAGTGTGTGGGCTGTACTTATCAAGACAATTTTTATATATCTTATAAGCTGGGATATCCAGGAATTCTTTCAGTGTGTTGTTTTGTTCCAGTTTTTATCATTCCAAGTGCACCTAATATCACTGGTACTATTCTTGTTTTCAATTTCCATTATTATTATTATTATTATTATTTCTTCTTCCTCACGATCTTTTGTTTTCATCTAAGGGCCTTGCATAATGGAGGTTCTCCATAAAGTCATACAACCTCAAACATAGCACCTTTCACAGAATATTTACATTACTAAGCAACGCAAACTTCTGAAGGAGTTAATTGAAAGCGTATTATTTAGCATTCTAAGAAGGGTGGTTTACATAAGACTAATGATATTATTGACACTGAACATCTGTAAGTACCTAGGAATGAGGAAGCCATATCATAAATCTTCATAAAATCAATATAGGTCATACACATGTTGGTTCATCATCGATTGCAGCTTCAGAGCACAGCTTTGTCAATGGAAAGTTATTCTTTAGTGTCCAGAGATCTTTTATGATGCTCTATTTGTTACAATAGGTTGTGTCTCAAGTGATGATTATATTTATTTTCTGAAATGATATAGTTTAATAGTTTTCAAAGGAGATTCAAACATGCAATGTGGTAGTAATTTCCAACATAAAGCTGTTATAACAAGCGTTTGGTTGCCAAGGAAAGAAACAAAAAAGGGATTAAGATTTAAACATGTATTTGTCAACATTCAGAATATGTGCATCATTTTATAAAAAGTGGAAAAAAATTCATGTGGTTTCTTAGTTGCCGTTGGTAAATGTAAGGGTGTTGTCGAAAAGGGCTAGAGATGACTGATTTCCTAGGTTGGTTGGCTAAAGTCACATTTAGTGTGAGGAGAGAGGCTGGTGGTGATCTGGATTGCGTGTGACAAGGCCAAAGTATCTTCATTGGTGATGAGTGCTGTTTTTATATCTTTGTTTTAATAGTCATAGGCTCCCAGGGACATCGTTTTTGTTCATGATTAGCGATTGGATTTTTGTGCGGATTTGTGTTTTGAACTGGATGTAATGTTTAGAGCCCCTACACAGTAGACAACTTTTTAAAAACTTTGTCTTTTGCTTTCTTAGCGCTCACACCCAGTTGATATGTCTAATGAAATGTATTTGTGAATCTGTTGTAGAGTGGCTGACACCCCTGCAGTACTCTCAATGTTGAAATGGCCCATGACCTGAAATGGTCTATTTATGAATAGTAGCATTCGAGGTGTAATATTCGAGTGTCATTTGAGTAATATTCACACTGATTACTTCAGTGACTATTGCAATCTAAACCCCTACTCACCATGTTGTAAGTTCTGTCTTGTCTGTCATTTTAGCTATTGTACTTTTCTGTGTATAACCATTTAGCACCAGACATTGTGCTGAATAATACCGCAGCACACATTCTCTGTTTATTGTATCCACCTTGGCAATACAACAGAATCAGAAAGCGATCTTAAGCAGTATTACAAATCTTTTTGTCTTAACCTTTATAATGAGTGTTGTCCTCCCCACAATTCATTCAGGAACACACCCATTTGTAACACTTATCTAGTTCTACCACACAGATTAGAAAAACCGCTTCAACTCAAATCTCCGAATTCCATTCGGACTGGAGGCTTTCCAGTTTGGCATAGTGTTTATGATGTTCGACATGATAGTAATATCTAGTTGTTGTGGCATGTGCTATAAGTCTGCCTCAACATCATATATCTAAGTGACTGATTCATTGTGGGCAATAAGGACTCTCTAGAGCTCTGAACAGAAATTTTCTGAGATGGAGTCTCTAACCCCTCTGTGGAATCCACCTTGCAAAGTTTAATTAAAAAAGCAGATACAATTTGCTACTCGTATAACTTGTGAGTGAAGGAAAAAAATTCCAGTGAGAATTTTATAATTGCATGTAATGATATTAAAAGATTTGTGAAAATCAAACGCCAAAAGGATCAGACGGCTAATTTTAAGAATAACCGTCACTAATTGGTCTATTAATCATAGGCACGTAAGAACACCTTAGAACATGTTAATTCCACCAAAACTTACAAGTTTTCTTGATCCATTTTTACCAGTATTTAAGGAGGAAACCCTGTGCAAAATTAGACTTGGCCAGGAAGCAGACTTCCATGCAAGTCGCCATGTAACAGACAAGCACAGTTGCTCACTTCGTTCACCATGTGACGCGAACTTGAATCCTCAAGTGAGAAATGCACTTTTCAACTAACTCACTCACTCTCTTAGGCTTCACATATATTGTTTGTTCAATTCTCATTCACACACCCATTTCAACTGACATTCACCACATAAAATGAATAGAACATTTATTTAATTTGACAAATGAAATAACTTCTGCATCATTTGAATTTATGAAGCCACATTTATTGGAACTGGAGTTTGCTACATGGTTTTCACTTTTTTGCAGGCAATCTATATCTGAGATAATTTATCTCCAATCGCATGAACTTATACTTGTACACCTTCAATTTGAATACTGTTTTGTATTTAATCTAAATCTTTACTGATACTTTGTATGTTTTCTCCATCATTCTTGCATGTTAAAATGATGTAATCCAGATATTCAGCTACATGCATAATGCCTTATACAGTACTTTCCATTATTCACTGGAATATTGATAGTTCCCTTGAAATCCCAAATGGTGTTTGACTGTAGTGAAACAATCCATGATGAATTTTTATCACACTCTATGGTTTTGATTCAGAATCAAGTGGAATTTGCATGACTTAAGTCAAACTTAGTGAACTTTTATCTACCTGAGATACGAATAATTCGTCAATCGAAGGAATAGAGTAGTTTAGTGCTATCTCCAATTTTGACAATGCTGTTTAACCGCGACTAAAGAACAAATTCTTCTCAAGTCTATGGAAAATGTCAGCTGAATGCCTTGCTTAAAGAGTGTGAGTAAGCGCTCATCCCTGTCAAAATATCATCCCCTCAGCACCCTTAGTATTATCAGAAAATTCTTGGAGGCTATCATCAACAACAAAGTTGTTGATTACCACAACAGAAGCAATATCTTTCATGACAAACAGACAGTATGGCTTTCACTTCTCTAGGTCCATTTCTGATATCTTAACTATCATTATGCATAGAATCAGTTAAGTGCTTGATAATAAACATATTTTGAGAACAATCGCCTTTAATATCTCAAATGCATTTTAAAAACTGTGGTATAGGTGGTTGCTACACAAACTCTCCAGCTATAGAATTTAAGAAAAATCAAGTGCTTTCTATAAGGTAGGTCCCTGAAGGTTGTCATTAATGGCCAGTTCTTTGAAGCACAAGATAAATGCTGGCGCTTTCCAAGGCTCTATTCGTGATCCTATCCTCTTCTTGTCATATATTAATGACTAGCAGTATAGCCTGGCATTGCTCGAGTGTACTGAAGGCTTTAAAACTAATCCATGGTCCTGGAGCTCAGACTCAGTCTAAAGAATATTTGAAATAATAAAATACCTGCGACAATTTACCAATCGCACCTAACCTACACTCCTGATCAAAAATTTAAGACCACTTAAAAATCTTTAAAAAGAAATTTTTTTTATGGATAGATTTTAAACTTCTCCCACTTAAGGTTACCAATACTACAATCTAAAAGGTTATGGAAACAAAAAGCTACACTCCAAACATTTTATTTAGAAATTTACATTTTTATAAAATGAGGCGATTTACACATGATCAAAATTATAAGACCAGGGGTATAAATTGTTAGATCTATGGTAATTCCAATGTTTTTAGTTCAGTTAGAGATTAGCAATCACTGCGTAAAGGTGTTACCATGCCTAAAACAAGCAAACTTACCAAAGTTGAGCGTTCTCGAATTCTAGAATTCCATAAGCAAGATTTGTCACAGCGAGCGATCGCAGCTAAGGTAAATCGCAGTAAAACTGTGATTTGCAACTTTCTAAAGAACAGTGAGAATTATGGAAAAGCAAAGTCCTCTGGTAGGCCCAAAAAATTTCTCCTGTATTGAGTAGGAGAATAAGACGGGTTATTATGAAAGACAGGGGACTTTCTTCTAGTCAAATTAAGGCAGTCACAGATGCTGATTGCAGTCCCGTAACCATCAGACGACACTTAAGACAAAAAGGCATGGTAAATAAAAAGCGTAAACAAATTCCTCAGCTGCTTTCACGTCACAAGTTGGACCGCTTAAAGTTTGGTCGTGAATACCAAACATGGGACATTGTGAAGTGGAAGAAAGTCCTGTTTTCTGATGAGAAAAAATTCAATCTCAATGGTTCTGATGGCTTCCAACGATATTGGTATAACAAAAACATGCCTCTTGAAATTTTCTCCGCACGTCATAGTGGTGGAGGGTCCCTACTGGTATGGGGTGCCTTTTCTTACAGAGGGATGATGGAGCTCCAGGTGATGCAGGGTCGTCAGAGAGCGGCTGGTTGTGTTAACATGCTACAAAAAGCATCTTTGATGACGGAGGGCCATCGTTTGTGTGGGGATGGATGGTTATTCCAACAGGACAATGCTGCAATCCATGCTGCAAGACGGACCTTGACCTTTTTACAAGAAAATGGGGTCCATCTCTTGGGACATCTTGCATGCTCACCAGACTTGAACCCAATTGAAAATGTTTGGGGATGGATGACAAGAGATGTTTATCGAAATGGCAAACAATATTCAACAAAAAATGAACTTTGTGAAGCCATCTTCAGAAGCTGGAGCAACATCCCCCCGCACCTTAATGGAAACGCTTATTTCTAGCATGCCCGACAGAATTTTTGAAGTCATCAAAAGCAGTGGAGGTAGACTTCATGATTAAATTTGGTTGTTAAATATTTTCATACACTTTTTGTACAATTTCGTAGAATTTTTGTCTCTGGTCTTATAATTTTGATCATGTGTAAATTGCCTCATTTTATAAAAATGTAAATTTCTAAATAAAATGTTTGGAATGTAGCTTTTTGTTTCCATAACCTTTTAGATTGTAGTATTGGTAACCTCAAGTGGGAGGAGTTTAAAATCTATCTGTAAAAAAAAATTTCTTTTTAAAGATTTTTAAGTGGTTTTAAATTTTTGATTGGGAGTGTATATATATATATATATATATATACTAGCAGAATAGCTTGGCGTTGCTCGGGTGTAATGAAAACTTTAAAACTAATCCATGGTCCTGGAGCTCAGACTCTTTGGACGTTGGCACGAAAGACTAAAAAGCAATAGTTGTTTCCAGTTAAAGCAAAATCGTAGACTGAAAGAAAAATCAATGGATATTAGTCAAATTTTGATTTCCTGGTATTGATATCAAATAAGTTTTTTTCGTCGTAAGCTGAATTTTGAAGGATAAATAAGTCCTCTGAGTTAATGGTATCATGGCTGAGACTAAGAACTACAATTATACCTACTTAGAGCCAAACCCGAAGCAAAAACTAAAATAAAAGGCCTGAAGTAATTACAAACATACAGGCAGATAAACAGACACACACACAAAAATTTTGCCTTTTATATATATAATCGATTTTCTGCACTATTGTAAGAACTGCAACTTTGAAACTTCTGAATATCGCTTCTTATAATTTGTCTATGAGTGTATCAAATTTGATTAAAATCGGACCACTCCTTCTATAACCCGATTTTTTTGATTATCGAATTTCGATATTTATCGGGAGTGCCTTGACACAAAAGCTAACTAAGGACACTCGCAGATGCTTATAGTACAACTGTGTAAAATTTTCAAGAAAATCGGTTCAGCCGTTTTGGAGTCTATAGGTAATGGACACACACACACACAGAGACAACGTTCCATTTATAAATAAGTTTAGATCAGACTAAGATCATTTTCAGATGTAAATAAATATATATACATATGATGGTTCGGTTTATGGGTGCACTTCCAAAAATCTAGATGACCAGAACCTGGAAGCTGATCTTTCTGCTAACCTAACTTTCACAGTTCAATGGTGGAAAACTAGCTTGCATCATTCAGTACACCTGAAACTAAGCCAGTTATGTTTCATCACCAGTGAGAAGAGCCTAGATTTACCCAGTCCTGATAGGTGGTTGTACTCTCAATGGGTCTCCTTGCATTGAACATCTTTTTGGGTGAAACCTCACTTCAGACGTGCAACTCATATATTTGTAACATCACTAAAGATGCTTTAAAAATCGTTGGTTCCTTATACTACCCGAGAAGTACCTAACTTCTACTGCCATGTTATATCTTTACAAGAGTCAGATTAGACTAGCCTGTTACCTTGAGTAGCTTTTGTGCCTTGTATTGGGTAAACAATAGTAAAAAGAATATGGACTAATATTTCCTCCACTAGAGGTTCAGTGATAATGGTTTTACGCCAAAGTTTGTGTAATAAGCATCATTAGTCTTGAAAGAAATCACCTTCACCATTAATGACCATTCAATCATCTTAAATTACTTCTGATTGTAGATTTGATGGAAGGTCAGGGACAACAATTTGTCTATATTTCTGAGATGAGGTTTTATTTACATTATTCAGACTATTGTCCTTAAGGACACATGGCCAAGTGGATATAAATGTTGGTTAGTTCTTGACTTGACTCTTAGAGTTCAATACCAAGGTACAGTGGTGAACAAGCAACTTGCAGAGTTAGAGGGGAAATAACTCATGACATAACTTCCAATTGTGGCTTTATACAATGAATGATGATAAACCCCAGTGATTGTAATAAAGGGTTCAGTTCAAAATTCCTAGCACCTGAAGAAGGCCAGAGTGTACAATGATTTAAACGTCATACAAATGGCAACAAAGATGAAGACAATAGTCCAAATAATGTAAATACTGTAAGGACAACAATTGTTCAGTGCCCACATAACATGCACAAAATTTAGAATCAATTCACTGGTTTCACATTGGTTCTGTTTCTTTTTTTTAATTTAGACATTTTGGTAATATTAAAAAATATATAATAAAAGGGTATATAAAATAATTAAAAATAATACAATACACTAAGTTTGCTGTTGGTCTTTTTCTTGAGGTGATAATATAAAAATGTATATAAAGGAAATGTAAATAAAATAAATTAATACAAATGTGTAGATAAAAATAAATATAATAGTCTAGGGTTGTCTTTTGCACTTGCTTTTAAGAGAAGTGTTTAAAATAAAAATTAAAGCCAAACAAATAAAAAATAAATTTAATGAGAAACATTTATTTGTTTGTTAAATTTTCTGAAAATAGTATGGCTCAATAAGAACTCGCCCAAAGACGGATGGTTTGTGATTTAACTTTCAAATTTAAAAAAGATATACACCTTCGTATTATCTTTTTTAACCAATCACAAGGTGTCTTCCACCCATGGAAATTTAAAAGTTGATATCCATCTGGAGTTTATTTTGAGACTATAGAAGATGAGTTAGCAAAAAATGTCAGAAAGTATAAAAAGAAGATGAAAAAATTTCAGAAGGTACAAGAAAACACCCTTTCACTTTCTCTCTAATTTCTTTATCTCTCCTTCTTCCTCTTCACCTACTCACCATCCACAACAGAAAGAGAGGAGCAAAGACAGACTATGACTATTTTTTGATACACACAGTGAAACAGACTTATCTTTTTCTGCACAAATCACATTTTGTTAAAACAAATGAACTCTTAATTCTTTAAACTCTTTACTATTCTTTTTTTCAGAACATTTTCACAGTTTAATAATTTCATACATACAAATTGATGTTATGCTATTCAATAAATAAATTTTCATTTATTTATACAAATGAGACAGTTTTATCGTTCTACACTTCTGATAATCTTAACTTGTGGGAACTTCGATTGTGTTTGGAACAAGGCCAATTTGATAAACATTATCGAATTTCCTACACATCTGGCGACCCCACAAAGAACATGCAGAGGAATTCTGGTCACTACAAGATGTTCACCATAATATAGAACACTCAACAATCACTATATAAAAAGGGCAACCAACCATCTATAAAAGAAAGAAAGAGTCCCGCACATCTGAATAAGCCCGATGTCAAATAATGAGAATTGGAAAATTTCAAAGCCCTATATTCAGCTCCTAAGCCAAGTACCTAAAAATAGGTGTGTTTGGCATAAGGCCAATTTGATAAAAATTATTGTGCTCCCTGTTTTTATTGCCTTAGTGTTTTCACTTTTCATCAATTTTTAAAATCCCTGTCTTCTCCCGAGTTGCAATTTTTTCTCCCATTTTCGGCTGGTAAACCTAAATTGTTATTCTGCACTCAAAGAAAATTTTGTGCAAATTTTTTTTGTACCTTTTTTTTTTATGTAATTGTAAACTAAATAAATGCGTGTTTCCTTTTTAAATTTTACACAGTGGTTGTCTTTGTGTTTTTTTTATATTTTGCACCTAATGTATTGTCTTGCTATTTCGACTAAGTTTTTGTGGCTGTCACAAGACTAAGAGCTTGGATTTAGTTGAAATAAATTTGAAATTGTATATAAATTAAATGATTTTGTAAAAGAAGACAAGTGTAACTGTGTAACACTGTAGAAAGTGCCATGAAAAGATTTGCAGTTATCTTGTAAGTAGGATAAAATATGAATGTTTTTTTATTTTTATTTTTTAGTTGTGTATATAAACTTGTTCAGTCAGTCAGTTAAGTGCCGTACGTGATACACGCTTTGGGCGATCATGCCTCGAAAGAGACATGACTGACTGGGCAGAAGATTATCCCGCAGTAGGTTGCCATTGCTTTCTGCTGTTGACTGGTTGCCAGTTAAGGCTATAGAACCCAATCTGTCCTAGTAACTGGAGGGAAGAGACAGATTTTCCCAAAGAGGGTATTTGTGCGTAAGTGAATGCAAGGAATTCAACTGGAATTCGAACTCTGCACCCCGATTTGTCGTTATTCTTTCTATATTTTCACTCACTTTTTCTCGTGAAAATTAAAAATATATATACTTGTAAGATCGCACAAGTTCAGCTTGCCCGGAATGCCAGGGCTGTTACTGATCGCAGGTGCCAAACCTTGCTTCATGTTTTGTCGTATCTTAGTCGAAAACGAGAACATATTTGAAAAAGCCGCTGAGGAAATTCATTCACACAACGTTTGGCAAAACTCAGTTATCTCCTCTTTGTTACGATTCGACATGCACCTGAGTTTTATTTTGAATTTATTCTACAATCATGCCTCAATTTCCCGAAAATATTCACAATGTTTATGTTCTTGCAAGGCAGAGGGAATATTCGATAAGTTCTTGTCTCCTAAGTCGGATAATGCGTAGTTTGTGCTGTCGGGTGAGTTAACTTAAACACTTTTTGCTTTGTTTGAAAAAAAAAATTTACTAAACAAAAAAAAAAAAACTAACTCACAAATAATAAAAAAAAAAGCAAAGCGAATGAAAAAAAAACTTTTTTTTTTCTATCTTTAAAATTTATGGGTATTCCAACAAATATTTACCTAACAACGTACACTTTCACTTTACTTTATCAATCACTGATTTTTTAAACTTATTGATAAGCAAAAAGAAAAAAAAAACAAAAAAGGGGATAAAACTTGAAGCAATTTAGCAATTTACAATATACATTCATTATTCTTTTGCAAACAACTTTACATCATAAAAAAAAAAAATAAAATAAATAAATAAAATACAATATTTCTGAGATGAACACTTTTAGTAAATTTCCATTGTTCGGACAGTTGTCCTCATCTTCGTTGCCATATTGAATATAACGAAGATGAGGATAAATATCCAAACAATGGAATTAGTCAAACAAAAATAATACGAATTATTGACTTTACTTTAAGTTTATTTCTGTCTAATAACACATTTAAAAGCGGCTAATTTTGAGAAGAATCGTTTGGTTTGTTTGTAATTTTTATCCCTTTTAAACAGCTTCCTTTATTAATAAATTTTAAACTGAAATAAGTTTCAAGGGCTTAAATCTAGAAAGAAATTAGTATAAAAACATGTACTTTATTCTTTTTCTTTATTTACAGTTTTCTTGTGACTCCACAGAATTGATATTTTTAAAAAGATAATATGAATTCTTGTTTAAAAAGGGAAAAAAATTTACATACGGTTTTGATGGAATTTTTCCCCAACTAAAAGAATGTCCACAAAGAGAGTTTCCTTTAATTTGGGTGAGATTCGGAGTAATATAAACAAACAAACTTTGTTGTTAATCGATAAACTGATGATGACTAATCTGTATAAAATTCATTTTTTGATGTTTTCATTTTTCAGCCCATGTTTTCAGCCGCAGATTCCGGGATTCAGACTCTTCTTTCCTGCTTGGTTGGACAAAAAAAAAAAAAAAAAAAGCACAGTTAAAAATTCTTTAAAGAAACTTTAAAAGAATATTATTTTTATTTTGACACAGGAAACAATATTTTTGCATGCAAAAACTTAATTACCTCTATTAACGCCAATTTTCATTTATTTAAACGAAAATTTGGCCTCCTAAATACTTTTTTTTTTCAAAAACAAAAATCAAAAGCTAATTAATAAAAATTAATCCTTGTGAAAACGTGGTGAGAAGAGATATTTTAATTTTAATTTCTATGAGCTGAGGTTAACACTGTCACAAAACAGGAAAATTTTCACTGAATTTCTTCCTTCCACATTTTAAGTTCCAGTTAATAATTCAGCTATAGTGACTGCTCTAAAAAAAAAAAAAAAAAAAAAAATAAATAAATAATTTCGGTATTTCACATATTTGAAGGTAGTTTTAATTTTCGGCTTTTACTGACGGCGTAAACTGTTTTAAGTTTTTAATCATAAAGTGCCATACGTGATACGATCATGTCTCTTTCAATTTATGACTGACTTGTCAGAAGAATAGATTTTTTCTCGCAGTAGGCTGCCATTTTTCATCTGCAGTAGACCAACCAAGGCTATGGTACCCAGTCAACCCATAGTCAAAGAGAGAAGAGATGTAAGGGAATGTAATGAACTCGACTGGAATTTGAACTCGAACTGGGCTCTGATTTCTCATTCTGATCCGAACAAAGCACATTTATTGAGGCAGCTATATTTTGTTTATTTTTGTTTTGATGCACTGATGTTCAAATAATGGTCAGAATATGAGGTTAGTTTAAGAAATACCATAAGTGAAATATTGGGGTTCATAATTGGGTGTATAAAATTGTTTTTAGAGCGTGAAAAAATAATCTTGTTACCGAGTTTTGTGTGACATTCGTTATTTTGCTTTTATCAGAAATATTTGAATTAGAAAAGATTGCGTGTGAAATAAACTTTACAAAATATGCACAAGTCAAGAAGAATGTTCTGAATAAAAATCAATGACAAGATAAATTAAATCAACAATTTACAGATACAAATATATAATACAAATTTATGTGTAAAAGGATAACTATGTAGAATTTTCACGTGCAGATTCAAAGTTTGTTTCATTATAGTGAAATGTTCATCTGTCAAATTAAGCATTAAATTAATGTTTAAAATGTTTTAAAAAATAATTATTTAAAAAGGTGTTGTGCAAAAACATTATAAAACAAGAGTTCTCTACCTTTAAGCATTATTGTAGGTTGAATTATTTTTTTCTAACTATAATTACTGAATTTGTCTTCTGATGAATTTGACGATTTCTTGCTTTGTACTAAAATTGATGGAGTCGTCTTGTAGGAGTTTTTTTTCTTCCTAGTAAAGTCGAATTTAGGTTTTGGAATTATCTTCAATTTGTTTGATGCTGTTTGCATGAGAAGTTTTAATCTTTTTACTCTTAATTTAAGTTCAGCAATAGCTAATTTAAGAGTCTTAAATTAGTTATTGCTGAACTGGTGTTTTTGACATGTGTTTCAGTTTGCATAGAATTTTCCTCTTATGTCTGAATTTCAGTTCTTTTAGAGCTTGTTGCTGATTCAATTTCATTGGTTGCACGTCGTTTCTCACTGACGAATTCTAGGCATGCCTTTGTTTATATACTGAGTTCCTCACGTGCTGTTACAGAAGGGTTTTTGGCAGGGAATTTCAAATTCTTGGAATGCTGAAATCCTAGAATGGTGTGATCTCAAATTGACTAATCAGCAAGGTTTATTACTCTCTCTATTCACCTGGAAACAGGTTTTGATGTTCAATTGCCGCTTGACACTACTAAAATAATTAAATTTCTAATTTTTATTATCTTTTATCATATTTCTAATTCAGAATTTAAATTAGTTTTGAAATACAGTAAAGTATTTTGCTCTTTGGGAATATTTAGTTTAATTTATTAAATTGAAATTAAGACTAAAATAGAACTTTAAAGAAAGTCTTTTCATTTTTAAAAATTAATTTGAAACTTTAGGTATCATTAATCTGTAGAGATAACTTCAATTAAATTATCTCAGTCAGTGCTGAAAAGTTTGTTGATTATTTTTTTATGGTAAAAAATTTCTTTGCTTTTTTTTTTTTTAAATTACTTGTTCATGAATTCTTGTATTAAAACCTACAAGTGAAAATGCCAGGTGACATTTTACTTTCATTATTCATACATATATATATATATATATATATATATAATTTTTTTTTTTTCAGGTTTAAAATTTTTTTTCAATTTACAAAATGTTTTGATTTAATACAAACTGTAGACAACATAAATGAGACCATCCATACTTAGTGATAACTTATCCTGCAGAAACATTCATTACTAAATGTGGCTTTCATAAGTTTTACCATTTACATTCTGTTATAATTCAATAAAATTATTATGCAATATGCATACATGTATTATAAATACACATTTTCTTTGTAGTGTATTGCAGCCATATAGTCTATCAATTGATTTCAGTGTCTTTTGTTGTTTTCATTCTGTCTTCATGTTTCAGCATATTGCTCTGTGTTTTTGTATTGTTAGTTCACACAGGTTTTAGCTGTCTTCTTCCAATATAAGTCAAATACATTTTTTTCAGATTAGTTCAGATAGTTCCTGAAATTTTTTCTTAAATGCAAAGTGTTACTTTTAACTAAAATAATATTCTTGCAGTAACATAGGCAAAATGGACTTACCCCATTTAGCATAGAGGCCAGCAACTATTAAATAAGTCAGTCATTTTACTCAGTAGGTGGAGAACTACGTTACAGACTAGAAAACATCACAACAATATAGTGTCGCCGATAAGATTTCTAATATTAAATGAACTGGACTTTGTGAGAACATGGTTTCATTGTTTTTTTTTTGTCCATGCATGGGCCAAGAAGTTAAAATACCACAAAAGTGAAAAAAAAAAAAAAAAGAGAATAAGATTACAGATCTCTTTTTGGTTTTGGCAGGATTTGAGGCTATCAGAAAGATCTTTGTCCTGGCATATCCAAGAGAATTGGAGGATTTGACTTTTTCACTAATTTGTGGACATTATAAACAAATTTGTGACCAAAAAAGAAGTCAGTTATTGCTGACAGGATAAAGTTTCTAGCAAATAAACAAGAGCCAAATGAATCAATAATACAGTATGTACATAAACTATGAGATGCTTCTAGATTTTGTGATTTTGAAAAACTTGTCACTGACCATCAAAGATGAATTGATATAGTTGAGATTAATTGAAGGTATATGTGATGCTTTGTACAAATGCAAAAATTTTAGAATGGTTACAACTGACTAAAATATCTTTGGATGCATCTATAATAACAATTAGAGTTGATTGAAAAATTTAATACATCTATGAATAATGTCGAAGCATACAATATATTGACTTATTTTTGTTTAATGGGAATACTGTGATAAAAGCATGAATGGGACAAGAAAAAATGTTCAGCTTTAGAACAAGTATGTTGGAATTATGAAAAGAAACATTTCCAGTCAGTGTACAAGCATAGAAGGAAAATAAGAAGGGTAGAAAATGTAAGCCTTCCTGAGGAAAATACAACTGTATTTCCAATACTAAGAATTAAAGAGAAAAATTTAAATTGAATGGCATAATTTTCTTATGTACCTAGATACTGGGAGTGATATCGCCCTAATCCCAATAAATTTCTGGGAAAGTATGGGCAAATTCAAAGTAAAGAAAAGTTGGCTTAAATTAAGACAGTTTGATGGTTCTTTCAGTAAAATGTTAGGTTGTTTCGAAGAAACTTTTGTGATCAACATACGCTTCAAAATTACTCCCCTCATGGTAGGAAATGTAAATAAAAAAACTTGTGGGGATAGATGTCTTGAAAGTTGATACAAAGAAATTAATGGACAGTGTGAAATTGGAATATAAAGATATGGATGTGTGTTGAAAGGATACAAAGCAAGTATTCACTTAAAAGGAAAATCATTAATCCTCTTCTTGTCAGTGGAGCTTCAAAATATGCTGTGCACCTCTGCATGGGGTAAAAAAGATCACATGCACAAATGAAACCAAATGCCCTAATTGTAAAATAAAAAATCATAGGACAACTTCCAGAGACTGTGAAACTTGGAAAAAAGTTAAGTGGATGATTGAAACTTAAGCGCATTAAAAAAAAAATTTCTATTCAGAAGCAAGAAAAAGCATCAAAACAAACTCCAATACATCTTCATATGCAAAAATTATCCAAGCAACATCAAGTTATGAAAATGTAATATGAAACAAGACAAGTTACATGAAACACAAGAACTAAAATTTTTAATTCAAGAATTAAAAAAGATTAAAAATAGTTGTAAACTTGGAAACAACTCATTCCACTAAACCAAAACTATCCACAATGTAAATCCAACACAAAATTCACTGATAACAACAAAACGCTCAAAACTTCTCAAATGACAAATTCCACAGAAAACTGACAGAACAAAAACCAATTGAACCTCAGTACAAAAAACTGAATCCTCCAAAACAGAATTAAAAACAAATAAATAGGATGTCAACCCACATAAAGATATAAAAAAATAAAATGAAAAGAACCCAAATAATAAAGAACATACAAATACTTGATGAAGAACAAGTTCACAAACAAGGAAAACAAACAGCATAGAAAATATAGAATATATAGAAATAGATAACAAAAAACATAGTCATTCTTAAGATCCACTCACTAAAATAAAATAATTACCATTCAAATGGACAAACTGAACACAAGCATTATACAATGGAACTGTAGATGTGTTAAATCAAACTATGGGGACATCAAACAACTCCTTACAGATTACAATGCAAATATAGTATGTTTGCAGGAGACCTTTCTAAAAAAAAACTAACAACATCTCCTTTAAAGGATATGAAACTTCTCACAAAGTAAATTTTTTTTTTTTAATCATATCACCCTTAGCAAGGTGGTAATGCCACTGATGTGCAGGGGGCTACATAAGAGTGAAGTGATTGGAAAAGAGAAAACTGGAAACCACATCCTAAACAGGAAACAAGGGATGAGCCTCTTCACCTGTTTAATAGACGTGGGTGGAGTGTGAACTGGGCGATAGTATCAATAATAGAAAACAGACCATTAGGGATACTTCAATATTAGTTAAAAAATCAATAACCACAGGGAAATTCTCAATGAACCAGAACCATTAGTCTCTTTTAAAAACTGACACAAATAGCAAGACAAACAATACCCAAACCTTCCAGTAAACCACATACCATTTCAAAACTCTGGTTTATAGCAGAGTACAGAAAACAGTTAAAACCAGGAAAAAATGGTAAAGAAATTCTTCCATAACCCAACTAAAATCAACCGAAAAACTATAATCAAGCTCGAGCAAAAGCACACTGTATAATTAAACAATCCAAAAGGGAATATTGGCAAAACTACATCTCCAGTCTATACAATAAAACTCCAAAAGATAAAACTTGGGAAATAATAAGGAAAATTAATGGAAAAAAACATCACAAACTGCAACAGTCCACTTCACCAAAACAAATGAATATAAATGCACTGGAAAAAAAGAAATACCTAAAACTAATAGCCACAGAATTTCATAGAAACAACTCAATAAATCACTACACTCCCAAATTTCAAAGATATAACATTATGGAACAAGGAAGACTTACATTCACCTCAAACAATAAAGAATACAATATACTCTTCACTATGACAGAACTAAAAGACTCCATAGACAAAAATAAAATTACTTCAACCAGTCCCGATTACCAATTTTTAAAACATCTACCAGAAAAGTTTCTTTTAATATCTTTCCAGATTTTCAACAATATATGGTATTCAAACAAATTTCCAAAATTGTCGCTTGAGTCTTTCATTGTTCCAATTCCTAAATCTGGCAAAACCATTCCAACCCAACAAACTACTGACCCATTGTGTGACGATGGAGAGAATGGTAAATGCTCAACTAATGTGATACCTGGAGAGAAACAATCTTTTATCTAGCAATCAAAGTAAATTCCAGAAAAACCAAGGAACCAATGACCAATCAACTTATACAGTTAGAATCCTTTATTCAGGATGGCTTTGTTTGAGATCATGTAGTATCAATATTTTTTCATTTTGAAAAAGCCTATGATACCATGTGGAAGTATTGTATCCTAAAAGACACACACAAGATGGGAATAAAAGGAAGAATGGCTAACATAACACCAGTCACAACAAATGAAGTAGCTCTATGAACAATCTTCAAACCTCACATTGACACATACTAAAAAAAAACAAACAATTAACTTAAGTATTTATAGGAAATTAAAAGAGAAATATTGTGACTATGAACCATTTTTACACAGATCGATCAAACATCGTAGATAGAATAGGCACAGCAGCCACAAACAGACAAACTCATAAACAAATTGGGCTACCAAGTAATGCATCCATTTATACAGTTGAATTGCAGGCCATTAAAATGGCACTTAAAATGATAGAAAATTCAAAAGATAGGAACTTTATAATATTCTCAGACTCCCTATCTAGTTTAACAGCAATTAAAGAAAAGAACAGAAATCATCCCTATATTCAAGAAATACTAGAAACTTGTCATCAGTAAATAAAGTACAAAACAAAAATATTGGCTTGGATTTCTAGTCATATAGAAAGGGAAATCTTGGAGCCAACACTCTGGTAAAAGAGGCAATGAAAACTAAAATAACCAACATTAAACTCCCTTATACAGATTACAAAAACAAAATTACGCAACACATCAAAGAAAATGGCAAGCAATTCGGTACATGTTCCCAAACAATAAACTATGAACATTAGCTGACAATAAGAAAAGAGAATATAGGACTGACCTGAAGGAGACTACCACCACCTTTAAATTTGCTGTTTTTCATTTTTTTTTTTTACTTTTTTCAATGCTATCTTATCAATTACACCCTAAATTTTCTGATTGACAAAAAAGAATTTGGAAAATTTCAATATATAAACAATTTTTTGCGGGTGAGGGGGTGGCTCAGTTTTTCATACAATGTTATAGTAAATCGATCCTGCATTTTGAAACTACTCACCAGTATGACATTACCACCATCTGTAAATTTGTTGATTATCAATTTCTTTTTTACTTTTTTCAGTGCAATCTTATCGATTAAACCCTAAACTTTCCGATTGACAAAAAATTTGTAAAAATTTCAACATTTAAACAATTTTAAGGGGGTCTCAGTTTTTCATACAGCCTTATAGTAAATCGATCCTGTGCAATTAACTTTTTTGCTTGTGCGTATTCAACAACTGAATCCTTTGCGAAATTTTTCAATAAAGCCATTCTCAGAGTTTCCGAGGAAGATGCCATCATAAGAACTGAAGAAAACTTGAAAAAGACAAAAACAAGAGCAACAAATCATCCCAAAAAAACCAAAACAAAGTGACCCCAACACGAGTGGTTCCACAATGGAGGCTCAATTTATTATGACGTTGTATGAGAAATTGAGCCCCCCCCCTTAAAATTGTTTAAATATTGAAATTTTTCCAAATTTTTTTTGATAATCAGAAACTTTATGTAATAATCAATAAGACTGTGCTGAAAAAAGTAAAAAAAAGGAATGAAAAACAAATTTAAAGGTGGTGGTAGTCTCCTTCAAGTCTGCCGAATATTGAGCCATTGTTAGACCATAGACAATACACAGTGCGGGTTAAGAAAAGAGTTAGTCTCAAAAATTCCATCTGAGTAAAAACATTTAGTTTAAGGCTCTAAAATAATACTATTGACTTGTTCACACGTCATATAGCCTAGTAGAATAAAGTATTAGTTAAAATATACTTGGGTTTCTGGCAATCATGAGTTCAATCTCTGAGTTGGGTAGTGCAGAATAGTCACATACACTGGTTAAGTGGAAGAAATGGACACATGACAAAGGCAAACAGATTAGAGAGAATTAATGAGTTATCTCCTCCTAAGCATGTTAAGTAGATTGAATAAAGAATTTGCTTAAAAATTCCAAGAAGATTGAAGGATATAGCAGTTGAAATATGAATATAACAATTTAGTTGTGATGCTGGTTCAGTTTGAAAGTTATGTAATAAGTAAATGTTATATGTAAAAAAAAAAAAATCATAAATTAACCTTAAAAGCAAAAATTTAGTATTTTCTTTTATATCTTATTCTTTATGACTTTATTAATTCATTCTGTAGTAAATATCTTTGATATGAAAAATTTTCATAAAAAGCTGTAACTCAAATGTGATGGGAGAAAGATTTCTTTTCATAAGGAAAATTCCTTAAAATTTCTGCCAATACATTGATCAACAACAATACTATCTTGTTTGGACCCTGCCCTACTTAAAATCTTGGATTTCTCATTGTTATTTATTTTGTTTTTCAGAGTCAGCGAAGCTACAAACATGTTTTTAGTCTGAAATCAAAGCAGCCAATATACCAATGTTTGTAAGTATGAAAGTTTCTGAAGTAAATAAGTGCACACCATGAACATTCTTGCTTACAAATAACTGAACTTATATAAACTTACAAAAAAAATATTTACTCAATTTTTTTTTAATATCTTTAGCAAAGTATTAATTTTGTTTTCTTGTTATTATAAAGTCACTGGTGCCTCCTCAGCAGGTGTTTACTCGTGCAACCAGATTTGCAACTGGGTCCCACCCATTCTCAGGTTAGCCAAATGCAGACAACAATTCTACTCCTGCAGCTTCTTCTCTCGCACTTCCCGCCTGTGGAACTCGCTCCCATATTCTTGCTTTCCTGACGGCTACAACCTCCAGGAATTTAAATGCAATGTCAATACACATCTATTAACCACTTGACTCTAGTTCTTTCCCCACCCCGTATATCCTTTCCTTTTTCTCCACCTTGGAAACTGTCATCACACCTGCATTCTCATCTTTCTATCGCTCCTTTCTAACTGGTTCGTGTTCCTCTTCACTCTCTTCTAATTAATCTTTTTACACTTATGTAGCCCCCTGCATATCAGTGGCATTACCGCCTTGCTCGGGGTGAAACAATTTAAAAAAATATATATATAGCACTATCAATCTTTATTATCAATTCTGGCTTGTAAACACTTTTATGTGACGTGCATTGTGGTACAGTCGATATCAGCTTGGAACAAGAAACCGGGGAGCGGAGTTTGAATTCCAGTTGAATGCATTGTATTCACTTATGCGCAAATACCCTTGGGAAAGGTATTAATCCGTCTATTCCTTCCAGTTATGGGTTAAATAGCAGGACAGATTGGGTTCTATAGCCTTGGTCGGCAACCAGTCTACCGCAGAAAGCAATGGCAACCTACTGCGGGATAATCTTCTGCCCAGTCAGTCATGTCTGTTTCGAGACATGATTGCCCAAGTGTGTATCACGTATGGCACTTAACTGACTGATACACTTTTATCGTAATTCTTTTTAGTTGCTTTCTTTTCACATCTTTATTCAGATTGTCTACTTTCTGTCATATATTGACAGAGTGAATTGAAAACAAAAGATATGTTCTTGGGGAAACTTGAACTACTGTGCCTTAATAATAAAAAATAATAATGTTTGATAATGCTTCATCTAAGAAGAAAAATTGGTGCTATCCTTTCACATTAAAAACCATGCATAAACTTCTTTTTAACAGATGTAAACACAGATTCTGAATATGAAAACTTCTTGCTTTGTTTTACTTAACTCTGATCTTTCTTTTCAGAAAAGTTTTGTTCTTTTCCTTACCTTATAGAATTTTTCTTCTTAAGGAAGAAAGTGAACTGTGGGGAGCTGGTTTATGTTTCTTTTGTTCAACCCTGTGTCTTTCTTAACTGAACTCCCTACAGCTTACAAGTTTTATGTTGAATAATATTCATCAGAATTATTATTAGGTTTTCATCAGAAGGTTGGTTGTCAGGAGTTCGAAGGTGTGGATTACTGTAGAAGAGTGGAATAATAAAATATACACTTTGAATGTAAAATAGAAATTTATTAAAAGAAGGAATAACAAGAGTTGTAGAAATTAATGTTCAATTATAAACCTCAGTAAGAAGTTATGAGTAAAGTTTGTATTCAATGATAAGGTTGAGGAATTAAGAGTTTATCCAAAATGTTCATAGCAGTAATTGTTAAGAGAGATAAGGAGAAAAAGAACAAGGCACGACCTGACCTTATTTCCGGGTCGATTTGAAGTTGCCATTGCATTTTAGATGTGTGTCAGCAAAGCGCCTCCTCTGAATGATGACCACTGTGACCGGTTAGAGACAATCCTTAAATATTCAATCCAGTCACAGGGGGTGGCTCACAGAATGATTTTTTCTTTAGCTGTGGAAAAAACATTTCTCTGACGTATTTTAAATTTTGCCGTTTGATGACCAATCAGGATCCAGAGTTCCACTTCAGGTCCGTAAAAGGAATTTGATATTTATTATTTTTGGTTTACCTCCGGAACTTCTGCGTCGAGCCCAGATGTGCAAAGATCAGTTTTGATCATTTGCTTTCTGGGACTTTGAAGGCAAACATCCACTTGCTCGGTATCATCACAAAAGAACTGTTATGATGGATAAAATAATTTTTGCGATAATGATAAAATTTCATGAAGATTCATTAAAACTTTATATGTTGATTGCATTCTTTTTCAAGAGGTGTTCAGTATTTGACAGTTCCATAGAATAATTTACCAGAGTACTTCTATCACCTGCTGTGGATACTTTAAGAAGAATTATCATAATTATTAGAATACCACAAACAATTATTTTAACATTAAAGTTAACTAATTTTGTATCTAAAGTGTACTTATACATTTTGCATACTAATAAATGTATCATATATTTTAATCTTATAACACAACCCTCATAATTACCCCATATTGCATTCTGATTCTTGATCTCTTTGGTGTGTACCAAAAGCTGGGCAGAGGCTCATTGCTTTCTCACAAGGTAACAAGATGAAAAACCAGTACCACATTGAAAAGTGAGAATTCAAACTCTATTTCCCATATTATATGTAGATGTTTTATTCAGAGCTTTGCCTGCTTGCCTGGCTAGTTAGATAGAGAACTTCTGCTATGTGGATCTCAAAAGGTTAATTTCTCTTCTCTACCAACACCTTATCCATCTATACAACTTGACTTGTGGCTGGCAATACAGATGGATGGCATCAGATCAATGCGATGGACAAGTCTGTCTCCTATCAAAGATGGACCAGAACTGACTTCGATCCCAAGCATGACTTAATATAGATCAGTACCCAGACACCCACTATTTCTGGTTTTGTTGTTTATTTGATCTCCAAAAACTCTCATCCACTCCTTTACTTCTCTGTCCCCCTTCAGTCAAAGTGGATGCTGCTTAGAAAACTAGACATCAAAAAAAACTATAGTGGATTATCCATTATAGTGATGTGTATGTGTGTGTTGAAACAGATTAGTTTGATTTGGCTTTGTTAGTAGATAGCCCACTATAAGAGGGGTACAAAACAAGAAAAATCAAATTGTATATAGAAACAACATTTTTATATATCAATTAATTTTTTTTTTGCAAATAAAAGTAATGTCTTTTGGTTGATACAAAGTCATTAAAATGTTATAGTAGTAATTTCTGAAAGAGTATATGTGTATATATGTGTGAGCATTTGTTAGGAATGTCTTTGAAGTCTTTTGCTCAGTCTTGGTGAACAGTGAAGAAAAGAAGATGAGAGAGAAAGAGAGGCTATAATAATACTACCGCTTGACGTTTGTCAAGGGACGTGTTAATTATGCTCGTATTTTCTCTACTGTCAATTGTTTTCTTGTGTCCTTTTATTTTGTTTTCTGGGGCTCCAAACAGGTCATTATTTGAATTTTTTTTTTTTGAGGTTTCCTAGTTTGCTAGCAAGGTGTGAAAGTTCGAGAGTTTTGCGTGCAAAGTTTGTACATTCCAGAAAATTCGATTTTATTTTATTTTTTTCTAACAAAATCAGTGAGTCAGATTTGAATTTTAAATCTTTAATTTGTTTTGTTCACTACAGAACCACTTGCTGACTTTTATAAAAAACACTTAAGGTTGAGATAAGCCACATCTTCCTTTTCTATGTGGGATTTCATAGTATCATAATATTATGTATTATTTCTTGAATGAGATGCATTTGGAGAATATTGTAGGAGTGATAAATAATGGCACCCCCAACTAGTAAATGGCAAGAGTCTTTAGTAGGAGCTTAATTTTTTCTTTTTATATTTTTTATTAAGTTACAACACTTCTAACATACACAATATTTAAATATATAATTTTATTGCTACTATGATTTTTTTTATTTTAGAAACCTTATATACATGAAGAATTATTCAAGTTCATATAATGGGTAAGCATTTTTTTATTTATAATTGTTTTTACAAATGTAGTATTTGTATGTATGTTTAGTTGTGATCAAAAGGGACTGTAGAATCACTTCTACATGCACATACCTACATACATATTGCAATGCACACACGTTCACACACATATACCCACACACTCTTACATAAGGACCGCACGTGAAACTTTCTTTTTTCCCCATGTTTATTAAGAAATATATAAACTGATTTCCACATATGTTTAGCCAGTTGGAGGATGTTTTTCGGAGCATAAGTCCGAAATCTGTTTGTCTCTTCCAACTCACACACTGTGCTAATTGTATTCAGCAATTAGCCACATAAAATGTTTCTCTCTATCTTATAAGCACATTTCAATACATGTATAATGATATTAACTGCTATTCAGTACAAACATATTATTTCCTTTTCAGGAACTTTTCTAACATGAATATTGAGACAATATCTAAGAGAGAACTCTTTTCATGACATCTTACATTCACGAATTATTCAGTTCTGTAACTTTACTTAATACAATGTTGTTATATTCATTACATTGTGCTTTGAGTTATTTTATTTATAATTGTGGTGGTTTGGACAACCAACCTTTTCTTCACTGTTGAAATCACTACCCAAATGGTCAGTCTACTACATATTGGAACCCAATTTGTCCAGACCACTACAGGACAATACAAGTTGCGTCATACACATTGGAGGCATAGATATCTAACAGGTTAAGAAATTCAACTTTCTGGATAGTGTCTGGATAATAAAAAATGTGACAAAGCAATTTGAAATAGAAATTGAAAAATGCTTTTCAGAAACTGAGTAAGATTCATTGAGGTCAGGAAAGAATACAGTGTAACCCGGATATAAGAGAGTTGCCAGGATAGGAGAAATGTTCTCTTATATCCGGGTTTGGTCTATTATATATACATCACCACAGGCTCTAATTTGGGACTAGAGAAAATATCTCTTATATCCGGATTTCTCTTACATCCGGGTTATACTGTATTAGAAATGAAGAAAAGAATTCTGAAAGTTTATGTAATGTCTAACCTCCAATGTGACAATGAATGTAGAACAATTTTGACACAAAAGAAAGTGACTGAGTTGTGGTTCTAATGATGAATGTTGAGAATACCATAGACAGAGCATGTGACAAATGATAAAGTTCTAAGGATAATAGAAACTACAAAGAAACTTTTGCTGTCAATCAGAGATAACTGACATTTTATGGGTATGTAAGAATGAAAGGAATGTGCGTTGTGGTGCAGTGGATACCGACTAAGAACGATAAATCGGATTCCAGTTGAATTCCTTGCATTCATTTACGCACAAATATCCTCGAGAAAGGTATTAACCCATCTCTTTCCTCCAGTTACGGGTTAAATAATAGGACAGATTTAGTTCTATAACCTTGGCTGGCAACCAGTCTACTGCAGAAAGTAATGGCAACCTACTGTGGGATAATCTTCTGCCCAGTCAGTCATGTCTCTTTCGAGACATGATCACCTAAAGTGTGTATCATGTATGGCACTTAACTGACTAACTGAAGAATGAAAGAAAACTGGCAGAATTTAATACTTGCAGGGATCATTGAATGCAAGAGAAGCAGAGGAAAGCAGAAAGTAACTGATTTTACAAATCTGACCAAATATATTGAAGAATGACAGAGGTTGGAAAAGATCAAGTTTTGCTGAGAGCAACACAAAAACAGAAAGCTGTGGAAAACCATAATTATCGCATACAGAAAGAATATGGTACATAGCAGTATAAAAATGATGAGGTTATTTGATTTTTGTTTAATATTTAAAATGTCTGAATTACGTCCTGTTCTTTTATCTCCTCTTTCTCAAGCTCTTTGCCATTTTCATTTGTTAAAATAAATCTTTCATTTAAGTTTTTCATGCTTATAAAAATTCAGTATTTAGAATATTATTAAACAAACCAAAAATATGAGTGATTAACTAATCAGCTGTTTGTCTATATTTCTGAGATGAGATAGTATTTACACTATTTACATTATTCGGACTATTGTCTGAATAATGTAACCCTGTTACATTACCCTGGTGGACTATTGTTCGAATAATGTAACCCTGTTACATTACCCTGGTGGTCGTAATAAAGGGTTCAGTTTCAAATTCCTAGCACCTGAAGAAGGCTGGACCTTACAATGGCCAAAACATGATACAAATGGCAACAAAGATGAGACCAATAGTCAGAATAATGTAAATAGTGTAATCAGCTGTTCTGTTAAAATGTAATAAAAAGCTTAAAAAAATTTACATTTAGTTATAAAAAAATGACAATAATTATTTTAAAAAATGCTAAATGCAGTTAATAATATATGAAAACAAAAAAAGTAAAAAAATAGTGTTAAAAACTATGGTGTCAGCACAAAAATAGTGATTGATTAAACATGTTTTCTAATACATATACTGTATCGTAAATTGTAATAAAAATTGAAAGCAAAATTGAAATTTAGTTTTGCTATATTAAATGAGTTTCACCATTCAATATTTTTTTAAATTAAATATAAGTGATTTAAAAGAAATATTTACAAAAGTTTGAAAAATCTAAAACCTGGATAATTCAAAAGTTTTACTCAAATATCTCAGTAGTGGAATGCTGACATATTGGTATGTCACTTGCTTGCTTCCAGGCCACAGCTTTGAATCAGAACAGAATTCATTTTATGTATGTTTTCTTTTAACCTGACAAAACCAACAGAGTAAATATGACACTGGCTTGTATAATAAGTGTTATTTTAATTATGATAGTGTTATAGTGAAACACACCTATTCCTCAGGTAATGGACTCTCTTTCCTATGTTAATAAGAGTTAACAGGAAGTTAACTCGAGAAGTTCATAGGAGTTCTTTAGAGTTCTATTGGAGTTTAGTAGAACTACTAGGCAGTTGGTATTAGTCGGCAGTTAGCCGAATACTAAGGAGTCAGCTTTCAGTGGAAGATTACCAAGTTCCTAACATTTTAGGTGCATTAAGTTGATTAGCAACTGATATAGCATGATTATAACTTTCAGTGCAAAAACTACTCCACAACGGATAGTTATGTGATGTGAAATGGGGCCTACAACATGCTGGAATTGTGTGTGCATATATATATTTCATGGCATGTTCAAGAGCTGTCTGTAACTGACATGTTTGTTGGGTATGGCTGTAGCAGAATTTTGTAAGGTCTGTAACATCTCCTAGACAGTCAAATGTTCCTAGAATCAGTTTTGTGTTACTTATGTACAATAGGGTTGGAAGTTGTGTTCTTTTGCAAGAACAAAGTATCACCATTGGGAAACATGGTAAGTATAATGGAGTGCAAATAATCTATAACAAGATCTGTATGTTGTACTTCTCAAAATTAACTCCAATTTCACTAGTGGACCTTGCAAATTCCAAAAGAACATACCCCACTCTATTACATAGCCACCACCAGTATGCATAACATTCTGCTGATAGGCAAGACCCATAGCTCCATTTTACATAAACTTGATCATCTGCTAGAAAGAGCTGGAAATAGGACTTGTTTGACTAGCTATATGTTACTAATCTTCAATAGTTCAATGGAGAGATTTTTTTTTTTTTTACACAAGTAAGATGTGTGTTGTGGTGCAATGGATATTGATTCGGAACGAGAAATCGGGGAGCCGAGTTCGAATTCCAGTTGAATTCCTTGCATTCATTTACGTGCAAATACCCTTGGGAAAGGTATTAATCCATCTCTTCCTTCCAGTTATGGGTTAAATAAAAGGACAGATAGGGTTCTATAGCCTTGGCTGGCAACCAGTCTGCCGTAGAAAGCAATGGCAACCTACTGCGGGATAGTCTTCTGCCCAGTCAGTCATGTCTCTTTCGAGACATGATCGCCCAAGCATGCATCATGTATGGCACTTAACTGACTGAAGATGTAATAGGATGTGTGTTGTCGTGCAGTGGATATCGACTCGGAACGACAAATTAGGGAACCAAGTTCAAGTTCTAGTTGAATTCCTTGCATTCACTTACACGCAAATCCCCTTGGGAAAGGTATTAATCTCTCTTCCCTCCAGTTATGGGTTAAATAACAGAACAGATTGGGTTATATAGCCTTGGCTGGCAACCAGTCTACCACAGAAACTAATGGCAGCCTACTGCAAGATAACCTTCTGCCCAGTCAGTCATGTCTCTTTCGAGACATGATCGCCCAAGTGTCTATCATGTATGGCACTTAACAGACTGACTGAAGATGTAATAATAGTACTTTTGTTGATCAACAACTATGAAACCCCATGAAGTACAGTTCTACTGTTTTGTATATTGACTGATATTTGAGTAGCACCAGCGTTGAATTGTGATGTTACTTTTGTTGGTTGATTGGTTATAGTTATTGATAGGGCCATGAAGGAACAGGGAAGGAGAAGAAAAAATGAGTTATATAAACTTGCCTTCTTTTTTACCAGTGATTCAGCATAGGAGGATAAAATGTGAGAAAATTGAAAACAGTCAGAGTGGGGAATTTATTATGTGATAGGGAGAGGTGGGTTGTATTATTGGAGCTTGGTTGGAGGAATAAAAGCGCATGTGAAAAGAATCTCTGGCTGATTATTGAATAGATGTTACATGGGTGAAGAAGAGAAGTGAAGAAAGCAAGGAGGAAGAAGTAAAGAATTAGAAGAGGGCAAGTGGCATTTTTTTAATGGGAGTGACTGGCCGAGTTTGAATTCCAGCCAAATTCATTGCATTCACTTACGTGCAAATACCCTTGGGAAAGGTATTAATCCGTCTATTCCTTCCAGTTATGGGTTAAATAACAGGACAGATTGGATTCTATAGCCTTGGTTGGCAACCAATCTACCGCAGAAAGCAATGGCAACCAACTGCAGGATAATGTTCTGCCCAGTCAGTCATGTCTCTTTCGAGACATGATCGCTCAAGCGTGTTTCACGTATGGCACTTAACTGACTGACTGGCTGAAAATTTTCACAATCCAAATATGTGACTTAGCTCTTCTGATTTGAATCCTCTTGTTTACTACATCCAGAATATTATTAAGGAAACAAAACAGTAACTCCACAATATCAAGGGCTCTTTGAAGGCTGCCATTGTGGATGTGATGGCTAACATAAATGAGAACCATCTAATCTGAATATTCAGTTTTTTATGAGATCACATTGCATCTGTCCTTTAGGCTGAGAGCTGTTTATTTTTTTAAGTTGAATATGTGTAATACAACTGCTTTTGAAAATATGCTATTTTTTTTTTCTGTTAAATATCTTTGTTTTTCTTTTATATTTAATTTTTTTGCAATTCGAAATCTATATTGTTTTGATTATTAAACTATTTTTAAGGTGGGGTATTCAACTTTGGAAAGATGTACACAAAGAAAAAGTGACAGATGCACTCTTCAGCTATGGTCACTGGGTAAGTTTTTTTGCTTTTGGTTTCAATTTTTAAGTAATAAATTTATACCTGATAGTTTTAGATTTGCGTTTTGAGTTGTTTATTAGTTTTTGTTGGTATTTAGGTAGCAAATTAGAGAAATCAATTTCATTTTTTTCTTTACTTCTATCTAAATTTAATTAGAAGAATACCAAATATTACAAATCATTATCATACATTTTGTTTAAAAATTAGCTCTCTTTCCAAAATTCATTTGTCAGTTTTTTAAGTTTTAAAGTAACTTAAATTTCAATTCAATTTCTAAGCTGTCTGCAAAAGTTAGTTTTTCTCTGTTATGCTCAGGCTGTATGGTAGAGGCATTTTTATTCATAAACTAGCAGTATAGCCCCGGTGTTGCTCAGGTGTAATGAAAGCTTTAAAACTAATCCATGGTCCTGGAGCTCAAACTCTTTGGACGTTGACACGAAAGACTAAAAAGCAATGGTTGTTTCCAATTAAAGCGAAACCATAGACTGAAAGAAAAATGAATGGATGTAAGTCAAATTTTGATTTCCTGGTATCGATATCAAATCAGTTTTTTTCATCATAAACTGAATTTTGAAGGCTAAATAAGTCCTCTGAGTAAATGGTATCATGGCTGAGACTAAGAACTACAATTATACCTACTTAGAGCCAAACCTGAAGCAAAAACTAAAATAAAAAGGTTGAAAAAAATACAGACATACAGGCAGATAAGCAGACACACACAAACATCTTGCCTTTTATATATATATATATACATATATATATATATATATTATCGATTTTCTGCACTATTGTAAGAACTGCAACCCTGAAACTTCTGAATATTTTTTCTTACGTTTTTGTCTATGAGTGTATCAAATTTGATTAAAATCGGACCACTCCTTCTATAACCCAATTTTTTCAATTATCGATTTTCGATATTTATCAGGGGTACCTCGACACAAAACCTAGCTAAGAACACTCGCGCTTATAGTATGACTGTGCAAATTTTCAAGAAAATCAGTTCAGCCATTTCGAGTCTATAAGTAACACACAGACACATACACATACACACAAAGTTCCATTTATAAATAAGTTTAGATAATCATTTTCATTGAAAGTAAATGTAATAAAATTGCTGAAAAATGCAAAATATACTGTAAATACATGCATTATCACTTGCTGTCTCTGCTGTAATCAACAACGAAAATGAATTCATTTGTTCCTATCCTTCACATTCATCATCAGAAGAATGGTTTGCAAAGATTCTTGAGCATTCATAAATCTATGCTTAGTTGTCACAGTATTGAAATATAATCATCAATGAAAAATCTGAAAACTACTTATTTTGAAAGTGAGTAACACAGTATGGAAATCACCACATGGCTCTGCCTGATTCAATAGCATATACACCTCTATGGCCAAGTGATATTAAGTCAGTTAAGTGCCATACGTGAAACACGCTTGGGCAATCATGTCTCGAAAGAGATATGACTGACTGGGCAGAAAATTATCCTGCAGTAGGTTGCCATTGCTTTCTGCGGTAGACTGGTTGCCGGCCAAGGCTATAGAACCCAATCTGTCCTCTTATTTAACCCATAACTGGAGGGAAGAGACGGATTAATACCTTTCCCAAGTGTATTTGCGCATAAGTGAATGCAAGGAATTCAACTGGAATTTGAACTCGGCTCCCCGATTTCTCGTTCTGAGCCGATAGCCACTGCACCACAACGCACATCCTTCAAGTGATATTAGATTCACTTATAAGGAAACGCATGTTTAGATAGATCTTGCTAATTTGTGTAGAAAGTGTTACATATTAGTTTTAAGCCTTTATATAAAAGAAGTAATGTATTTAAGTTTAAATTTGTCACAGTTTCTATAATTTACATAAAACATTGTATTCCTTTAATATTAAATGGTTAAAACAATTCTGAATGAAAAAAAATTACTTCATTTGAAATTATATAGATTTTTATTTTATTGATATATTTGCTTGGAAACATTACTAAAAATTCATTCAATACTTTTTCAGTATAAATTTTAAATATTTAAACTTTATTAATTTATAAAGTACCTCATTTCACAAGTAATTTTGATACCCTCAATTTGAATCCCTAAATGAAATTATCAGGACAGTCTAAGAAAGCTATTCTTAAAATATAGTCTTGTAATAATAATATGATTTATTTTTATTAGGACAAAGATCCTATAAACAGGATTGCTCACAAGTCATCTATATTGGGCATTTCACAAAAGCATAAACTTGTCCGTTTATGTGCTGAGACAGGAACAGTTCTAGAGAGTATTTTTTTGTCACAGGTATACAAATTTAAGTAAGTTTATTTTTATTTTATTTTAAAAATAATTTAATATTTTTAAGTCCTTGAAAAAAAGTTACCTATTCTCAAACATTCTCTTATAAATCATTTCTTTAAAATGACTGGGTTAAATGAGATATGAGTTTGTTTTCTATAGTAATCTTTGATCCTTTCTGACCAAGAACTTTAACATTTTTTTAAAAACCCAACTTAACTAACAACACTTAAAAGAACATTTTTAAGTTTATTTCTTTTGTACTGTGAATATTATGCAAAAGAAAATCTATCAGTGCATTTGAACATTTTTTTGCATGCAACTAATAAAAATAAGTTTCTTTGTTTTAGTGAGAAAAACGGGGAACTTAACATGATGCAATTTATTTTACATACCGTGGACTATATCTTGCCTATGATCATATAAAAATTTATGTTACTCAGTTAAAGTACAGAAAAAGTTACAACTTTATTAAGGAATGTCACAGAGAAAAGATTATATTTAATCTACTGGAATAAAATAATATTTTAATAAATAAATGTTCTTCCATGTGGCCATGACATTGTGTAAAACTACTATTAAATTTATTATCTTTTTATTAGATTATTTTGCCCAATGTTAATGAAGAAAACATTTTTTTAATGCTGTAAATTGTGCTGGCAGTGTGTACAAAACTTGTATTGATAGTTAAAAGGTGTTTTAAATATTACTTATTTTATTACTATAAATTAAATAGAACTTCTTTATGAACATTTTAGAATATTAAAATAGTACTTAATTTAAAATTAAATGCCTATTTAATTACTATTTACATTAATATTTGTTTGGAAATAAATAAGGGGAGACTAATCAGAGAGCCGAGTTCGAATTCCAGTTGAATTCGTTGCAATCATATACGTGCAAATACCCTTGGGAAAGGTATTAATCAGTCTCTTCCCTCCAGCTATGGGTCAAATAACAGGATAGATTGGGTTCTATAGCCTTGGTTGGCAACCAGTCTACTGCAGAAAGCAATGGCAACCTACTGCGGGATAATCTTCTGCCCAGTCAGTCATGTCTCTTTCGGGACATGATCGCCCAAGCATGTATCACATATGGCACTTAACTCTACTGAATTTGTAATTATTAAATCTTAACAGGAAACAAGCATAAAATAATTTTTGAAGATGCAGATGGAAGATAAAATATTAATAGTTTTTGTATAAAATATTGATACATGTGAACTGATAGGTTTAATTTGTAAAAAAATACTTTGATATAAAGATATGTAAAAAAATACTTTGATATAAAGATATGTAAAAAAATACTTTGATATAAATATATGTAAAAAATACTTTGATATAAAGATATGTAAAAAATACTTTGATATAAAGATATGTAAAAAATACTTTGATATAAAGATATGTAAAAAAATACTTTGATATAAAGATATGTAAAAAATACTTTGATATAAAGATATGTAAAAAAATACTTTGATATAAAGATATGTAAAAAAAATTACTTTGATATAAAGATATGTAAAAAATACTTTGATATAAAGATATGTAAAAAATACTTTTTTTACAAAATAAATAAAACTCAGCAATCTTTACATTTCCTTCTTTTAATGATTATTTTTTATTTTTAGCTATTGTAATAAACAGGCATAAAGAAGATTATTATTATCATGGTACATGTGTGTGAAGATTCCACATTATTATTATCAAGTTGTAAAAGTTAACAGAGCATTGCTTTGTTTTTTTAAGTTAGAACAGTTTAATGGCATTGTTCAAATGGGAGTCTTGCCAAAATGTTGCATTTTGGATGTTTTACATTTAATCATATAATATAGATTACTGTAAATGAAATAAAATATTATTTAACAAAAATGATGGCATATAGGAAAAAGTAGTCCTTACTGTTATTAAAAAGCTTTCACCAGTGAATTTTTAAATGCTTTTTCTAATTATTCTTGGTATATATATATATATATATATATATATATATATAATTACTATAAATTAAATGAAAATATATAACTCACAATATGTTAGGGATATTAGGATTAAAGTGAATCTGTTTTGTCTTACAGTGTTTGTTATTAATGGCCTCATTTTTGTATTTTCATTTGTTGTTTATTAGCAAAGAATATAAAAGTTTGTCTATATTTCTGAGATGAGGTAGTATTTACAGTATTCAGACTCTTGTCCTCATCTTTGTTGCCATTTGTATGAAGTTTGTACGCTCCGGCCTTCTTCAGGTGCTAGGAATTTCAAACCAAACCCTTTATTACAATCACTGGGATATATCATCCTCATTCCTTGTGTAAAGTCTCGACTGGAAGTCATGAGTTATCTCCCTCTAACCCTGCAAGTTACTTATTCACGACTGCTATGGCCTGGTACACAATATTGGTATCAAATTTGCTTATTTTGAAAAGTACCCTTTTTTTTCTTTTCTTTTCTGCTTTTTAAGACAAAATTTGTTTTTACTGACACTTTTTTGCTATCTTGACTAAATATGTCTTTAGATGCGTCCATGCATTTTTACAAGAGTTTTGGTTTTACTGTATGTCTAGACTCCACATTAAAGCAAGGGTCAACAAACTCATTAAGTTCGGTTGTGTCAAATAAATAAGTGAATAAATAAAAAACAAAACAAAATAGTGTATGGTAAAACAGCATTGATGTTTATTTCATAATGCCTACACATTCCACCACCCAGTGAAAGAAAGAAAGGAATAACTAGTAAAAAGTATTTGAAAGAATAGCATCAAATAATTAATTCAGATTTTATTATTTTAAAATTACATAAGTATTGGCCTCCCTACAGTCTGTACCAGCCCATGCAGGAAAATTTTTTTTGTCTGAAGACATTTTTTGAGTCCTGTTAAATGTTATTCCTGTTATTTGAACAGTGAACTTAATATTAAATACAAATGTCTTTGCTTGTTAACTAAAATATTTTGCACTCGTATTTCTTTTGAAAAAAATATATTTGTACGAATTACCATCAATATCTAGTTCATTTGACAAATGATTTGTGTTTGGTTACAGAAAGAATTTATTATTTAAATTTTAAATTGATGTTGTTTATTTATTATCAATCAATAACAAATTCCGTTTACTATATCATAAATGCTATGTGTTGGTATTGTGCAATGTATTGTATTTCATAGAAAACTTTAGTTGCATCTCCTGGAATACACAGATGGGGAAGTTACTGCATCCTTTAAAATTTTTATGTATCAGAGATGCAGACCATGCACCTATCAGCATCTCTGCAACAGTAATAAGGTCAAAAGTTCTCAAATTAAGAGTGATGTTAACACACAAAAGAGATACAGACAAGTGACTGTAGTGTTTTGACTTCAAGACAAGAAAGAACAAAATATGGTGGATGAAACTGAGAAGTGGCCAGTCTTATAGGCTAGGAAAAAATATTAGCATACCTCTGTATGATTTGTCTATAAATTTGAAGAGGGGATGTTTTTAGCAGTCATTCCTATACAATTGAAACCAACAACTATTGTAAGTACAGTTAATAACAATGCCACCTAACACGAGCATAGACAAGAAGTAAGTTGATGTAACATGTGAATTTTGTTTATTATAAAGTGTTAATAATCTATAATAATAATCTATAGTAATTATCTTTTAAAAAGATTATGGGTGCAGATTGTAATCTGTCACATTCTGGAATATTATTTACTACTAACCATAATGAAAATTAGTACATTCAGATCTGTACTCTGTGTTATCACTATGCAATTGCAATCTCGCTTCAAATATGTCTGAGAGCTGTCAGGAAGTCAAGAGTATCCTGTCAAACAATATGCAGCTGGCTTCACTGTTTTGGACTGCATAGTAGGTGGCTGTTGTGTGTGATATGCACAATGGACAGCCATTAGCAAACATGTAAGAAGTTGGTCTGCATTTATTTGAGGTGGACATTGAAACAATGGGCATTTAGACTAAACTATCGCCCGGTTCACACTCCACCCTCGTCTATTGAGCAGGTGAAGAGGCTCATCCCTTGTTCCCTGTTTAGGATGTGGTTTCCGGCTTTCTCTCTTCCAACCTTTTCACTCTTTTCTTTTTTTCTTTTTTCAAATTGGAGTAGATAGACTAAACTATCGCCCGGTTCACACTCCACCCTCGTTTGTTGAACAGGTTAAGAGGCTCATCCCTTGTTTCCTGTTTAGAATGTGGTTTCCGGCTTTCTCTTTCCCAATCTTTTAACTCTTACGTAGCCTCCTGCACATCAGTGGCATTACTGCCTTGCTCAGGGTGATATGATTAAAAAAAAAAAAAACTTATTTGTCGAATCATTATAAAAAATTTATGGTTGTCAAAAGAGATAGAAATACAGATATTGTGGTTAACATGGTTTCAAATCATTGAGTTGATTGGGGAAGAGTAACCAGCAACAAGAAAATTAACTGGTTCACTGATCGACATAATTGTAGTTTGTTGTTCACCACATTATCATCTCTCAGTGGCACCACAATAATCCAAGCTTCATCTTCATAAATGATAATTCAACATTTCATTATACTTGTATCATTACTACATGTCTGCAACAGGCTGGTATTCCACACTTAGAGTGGCTATTCATGTCAACAGATCTCAATTCAATGGAACTTTTATGGGATCATATAAATGGAAAATCTTTGCTCAATATCCTCTACCATGTAACCTGTAAGAATTGTGCTGTTTTGGTTGAAGTAGTGAAATACCATCTTACAAAACAATATCTGGCAACTAGTGAGGAGGTATGAAGCAGAAATACCAGACAGTGACAGATGCCAGTATTGTGAACACTTATTTCTGCTCTTGCTATGTTTTCAAATGTTTCCTTTAATCATTAAAACTGCACCAGATTAGTCAATACAGCTTATAATCTAACAGTGAACACCTTTTTATGCAAAAAATTTACAAACAAGTTAAAAATGAACAACAAATGTATGCACATGATAATGCCAGTATCTCTTATTTATTGTGAGTAATATAATATTTTATTAAAAATATTATTTTATTACTATAAATTAAATAAATGTAAATATTTGTTTTTGTCTGTAGTCATAATCTTAGCCAGAAGCTGAAGTTATGACTTTCTTTGATATTTTTTATCATTCATCTTGTCAACAGGTGATCTTTCTGATAACATAAACTTTCCTTTTTATTAGTCATTCTATTGTTTTCTGGACCTTTTCAATAAATTACTTTTATTTTTTATTTTTTCTTAGAAGTATTTATTGGGATGATCCACACTATACAGCAGTTATCTCATCATCAAAAGTCCAGACACAGGACCAATCTGTAAGTATCAGCTCAGAGAAGGATTTAGTCACATATTAAAAAATATTAATCAATCAATCATTATTACAAAATTAATGTTTCCCATAGCCTATTAGAAGCTATTCCAAGTAATATCTCTTTAAAACATTACTTTTTTTTTTTTTAATCATGTGACGCCACTGATGTGCAGGGGGCTACGAGTTAAAAGTAAGAGTTAAAAGGTAAGAGTTAAAAGATTGGAAAAGAGAAAGCCGGAAACCACACCCTAAACAGGGAACAAGGGATGAGCCTCTTCACCTGTTCAATAGATGTGGGTGGAGTGTGAACCGGGCGATAGTTTAGTCTATCTACTCCAATTAAAAGAAAATAAAAAAACATAGGATGTGATTTCCGGCTTTCTCTTTTCCAATCTTCTCACTCTTTTTTTTTTGAGTGAGAAGATTGGAAAAGAGAAAGCCGGAAACCACATCCTAAACAGGGAACAAGGGATGAGCCTCTTCACAGGGCAACAGAGCTACTTCTTGGCAGTTCTTTTCTTCTCTCAGCAAGTAACATGTGACAGATTGTATTGATTTATATGGTACTAACAGGAAGAAAAATTCCCTGAATTAATTTTTTTCTCTCTGTCATCTATTTATATATTAATCTCTCTTTATATAATTACTAAATTTTATGGAAACTTACAAAATGGTATCAACCAACATATTTATTTAAATTTGTTTTGAACATTATTTTTAAATGGATATGGGAGTTGCAGGTTCGAATCTTGCTAGAAGATAGATATTTTCCTAAAAGATTTCTTGAATATTCAGGCTGATGGATAAAAAATGTACTCTTTAATTATACTCAGATATGAGTATCCATTAGAAATAATGTTCAAAACAAATAAATTGATATTTATATATATATATATATATATATATATATAATAGTAAAAAACACTCACTATCACTTCAAATTAGTAATTTCCACACCACTATCAAATTCACAATGAGATATTTATTCAGCCTCTTCTATTTAATTTCTGAATCTATTGGTACATCTAAACAAAAACCATATATCCAGATTACTAAACCTACAGATGATCATTTCTACCTAAACTTTAGAAACTGTCACCCTACTAACTTAAAAAAAATCAATAAACTATAACCAGTGTTCAAGCTTAAAACGTATCTTTTTTGACACAGAATTACAAAAAACACATTAGACATCTAATAAGTCAACTTCTCAATAGAAAGTATCTCCTTAAAAAAATCCAATCACTAATACCTCCAACTAGAATAGAGATACTTTTCTAACCTACAAGACATTTTCAATGATTTTCAATTTTAATTACAACATTCACGAATCTCATGTCATACTAAAAGATTTATAGTGCATAAATCTGACCACACAATAAAATATTTAGTGAGACCCCACTTAACACCTCCAAATCTACATTCAATCTTTACATAATTTAGTTGACAAAAATCCCCTACTTACCAAGGCAATGTATTGTGTAATCAACTAATCAACCTGGTTGCCAAGTTTGTAAACCTGTAGCCCTGTATCTGCTTCTGCATTAGTCTTCATAACCTTCAGACTGCTACCATCTAGCTGACTCCTCACTCATTAATGTATTGCTGGTGTGTCACTGGTATCATGTTGAAGAGCATGGTTTCACTCAATCTAGCTTGTATTTGTCTCCTTCATGATCATTTACTCTTCTGTCACATTGTGTTTTTGATATCAGATTGAGACAATTGCCAGTAAAGTAGACTAGAGCAGGTCTATGGGGAGAAGTTACACAAAAAAAGAATTCTTTGGAATAGAGAGTTAACTCAGATTAAAGCAGATTAACAATGATTTGGTTTTATATATGATTTCTTGTATACAATGGTTCTTTGCACTTACTGTTATAATCAAATGACACTGGGATCCAATCTTTGAGTTTGCAGCTTATGTTAATAGTAATTTAAATATCTAAATTCTGTTTTTCTGGGCTAGCACAAGTTTTAATCAACAGGTCTTGGTGAATGATGTGGATTACAGTAGCAGTAATGTGGAGACTCTTCAAGTTGCCCATTGCTCTGTTAGTGGGGCTTCAGAATATGCTGACTGCACTTTTGCTGGGGGTAAAAGACCCCAAGGTGGCCACCTGTTTGCTGTGGATGGCAACTTGTGATGCCTGAGGATGGGATCCTGATAGTTGAGGGTTTTAGGAGTTGGGCTATACATATACTCTTAAACTCCAACACACATCTTAGCCCTGCTTGAGCAAGACAGGTAGTTGGAGAAGATGATCCAATCAACTCTACTGGTCACGTCACACCCTAAGTCAGACCAACAAAACAAACAAACCATATCAAACATTAAATTAACTTAGTAAGCGATGATTGTAGGGTCAATCACACTGGGAACAAAGTAATCTGACATGGCTGTTTCAACTTCTGAGGAAAGCTCATAATTGGGTGGTTGATTCTGGATATAACAGGTGCTTAGAACCATACCCACATTTCAGTATACCAGTCATGTAGCCCTGGAGGAATGAAATGAATGGGAATCCCTCTTTATATAGGGCTCTGAGATGGGTGGGGGAGCATGGTTGATGAATAACAATAATAATAATAATAATAATAAAGTATGAACACAAAAAACCCCAAGAGACTGCACACTGAAAATAGACACAGAAAATCAAAGGAAAAATTTTTGAAATTCAAAAAGATAGAACCAACTAATGACAAAGTTGTCACCTTTTGTGGTGGAAAAATTTTTAGCATTTTGGATAACTCCAAAAATAGTTGAAAAAAAAAAAAGAAATATGTTGCTGATAGAAGTCATAGAAAACATAATGTTGAAACTCTACTAAGACTAACCAAAGTTAATGATATAAAGATAAGGGTCTATCCACACTAATTCTTAAATTCCTCCAAAGCTGTGGTAAAGAGCACTGAACTCTTACTGTGTTTACTAGAAGAAACAATAATTCTATCAAAAAAAGAAAAATTACAGACTTACAGATATAAGAAGAATATCCATTTAAAAAATGATAGAATTATAGATATCAACACTTATATCATTACTTTTGATGCACCAGAACCACCACAGGAAATAAAAATTGAATATATTGTTTATAAAGTAGAAACATATATTCCAAACCCATTAAGATGGTTCAACTGTCAAAGACATGGACATGGTAAGAATAAATGTCCAAGGAAGTTGGTATGTGAAAAATGATCCTAAACACACAGATCACATGCCCAAATGAAACCAAATGTTGAATTGTAAAAATAAAATTATCATAGGGCAACTTTCAGTGACTACAAAACCTGGAAAAAGGAAAAACATATATTAAAAATTTAAATACACCAAAAAAATTCCCTATTCAGAAGCAAGGAAAAGCATCAAAACAAACTCCATACCCCATCATATACAAAAATTACCCAAGCAACATCAAGCTATACATATGAAAATCTAATATCAAACAAAAACACAAGAACTAAAATTTTTAATTCAAGAATTAATAAAACATAAACAACATTAAAACCAATTGTAAACAAACCATACCACTTAACCAAAGCTATCCAACCTCTAAATGACAAAACATACAAAATGTCCTAAATGAAAAATTCCACGAACAGAAAACTGATAAAACAAAAAGCAATCAAACCTCAATACAAAACAAAATTGAAATCCGAAAAACATAAGAAACAGAATTAAAAGCAAATAAACAGGATGACAACCCACATCAAGATAGATGAAAAGAACCCATATAATAACATACAAACACTCAGTGAAGAACAAGTTCACAAACAAGGAAAACAAACAGAATAGATAGTATGGAATATATGAAAATGAATAACCGAAAACATAGTCATCTTAGAGATCTACTCAGTAAAAAAAAAAAATTACCAATCAAATGGACAAGCAGAACACGAGCATCATACAATGGAAATTTAGATGTGTTAAATCAAACTATGAAGAAATCAAACACCTCCTTATAGATTACAATCTAAATATAGTATGCTTACAGGAGACCTTTCTCAAAGAAACTGACAACATCTCCCTTAAAGAATATGAAAGTTGTCACAAAATAAATGTATCAACAATAGAGAATAGGCCAAGTGGGGTACTTCAATATTTATAAAAAATCAATACCGCATGAAAAACATCAATTAAACACAGATCTACAGACCATGGTAGTAAAAGCTTCAATTTCAATAATGTAGCATTTTATCAGTTACATTATTTATTCTCACAATAAATAGTATTATTAAAACTATTAATACAGGAATTGAAAAATCCCTATACATTGATGATCTCACAATATCATGACCAAACATGCCTTCCCTTGAAAGATATGTAAAAACATGTTTAAACAAGATAGAAAAATGGACAAATGAAAATTGATTCCATTTAAAAAAAAAGGTTTGTATGCATTTCTGCAAAAATCAAATTACCACCTTGATCCAGAATTAAATTAATTCTTATAGTCCAACAAATAAAATATCTAGGAATCATATTAGATAACAAACTTACCTTCAAGGTACACATTGATTATTTGAAATAAAAATGCCAAAAGGCTTTGAAGCTTCTAAAAGTAATATAAAAACTGAATTGGGGTGCTGACCCAAAAAAGTAATGTTCAAAATATATAGGTCAAACATCAGATCAAAATTAGACTATGGATGCTTTATTTACAGGACCATTTGTAAATCCTCTCTTAAAAGCTAAAAAACTATAAACCATACAAAATCAAAGACTGAGATTAAGTCTTGGATCCTTCTGCAAAGTGTCAACATAGAAGCCAATGAACCACCTGTATCTCTGAGATGTGAAAAATTATCCTTTCAATATGCACTAAAACTAAAATCCAACCCAAATAACTTAGCATACCAAAAAACATATGAACCTCAAGATATCCAGTTCTCTAGAAATAAATCAACAGCCATTCTTTCACATAGACTTTGAATTAGCGAAGCGCTAGAACAAATGAACAAAGATTCTGATATAACACCTGTCATAATAAATAAGGTAGCTTTATGGACAATCTCCAAACCTCACATAGACCTAACATTGACACACACACACAAAAAGTATGTCTAGAGAATTAAGAGACAAATATCATGACTATAAACCTTTCTACATAGATGGATTAAAAATCCTAGACACAATAGGTGCAGCAGCCACAAACAAACAAATTCAGAAACGAATCATTCCATGAAATAATGCATCCATCTATACAGCTTAACTAATTAAAGATAAAATTGTACAGGTGTAGAGGCTCATCCCTTGTTCCCTGTTCAGGATGTGGTTTCCGGCTTTCTCTTTTCCAATCTTTTCACTTTTCTTCTTTTTTTCACTTTTTTTTTTCTCAATTGGAGTAGATAGACTAAACTATCACCCGGTTCACACTCCACCCACGTCTATTGTACAGGTGTAGAGGCTCATCCTTTGTTCCCTGTTCAGGATGTGGTTTCCGGCTTTCTTTTTTCCAATCTTTTCACTCTTATGTAGCCCCCTGCACATCAGTGGTGTGACCGCCTTGCTTGGGGTGATATGATTAAAAAAAATACAAATCATCACTATATTTAAAAAATCCTAGAAACTTGTCATCAGTTAATAAATCATAAGAGAATATTGGCTTTGATTTCTAGCCATATATGCTTCGAGGGAAATCATGAAGCCTACATACTGGTAAAAGAGGCAATGATAATGAAAATAACCAACATCAAACTCCTATATACAGATTACAAAAACAAAATAGTAACCAATTTGGTACATGTTTCCAAACAGTAAACTATATGAGCATCAGCTGACACAAAGGAAAAGTAGAATAGCGAACCATTGGCTTCTGTTGAGCGCTGTCTTGGACACATTTATGCTCAAGGCAGAAACTACACCTTGGTGTACCCACTGCAACCTATTTTCCACTATCAAGCTGTTATAGTGGAACATCTTGCCATCCCCAAGAATAGAATGCTCTACTTTATAAAAGATGGTAACGAGCGGTACGACGAGAAAAAAGTCTCAGGCAAAGGCATTCACTATTCGATAGTCGATTCCGCTCCAACTGGTGGCTTGCCTATATGTGTATTATTGTTAATTGAACCTTAGTACAATAAATCTGTATTTCTTATTCCTGGTGTGGAGTTCCATTCTTCAACTGATCATTTTTATTGTATTCCTTTTCGGGATATATCACAAGCCTATCCTGATACAATGCAAGAAGCACGAAAAAATTAGCAACTATTACCAAGCTCAAAATCTTAATATATTCTTTAAAAATGTACCTACTGACCAAATAGGATATCTGAAGAAAATAAAATACAACTTCTATAGAAAATAGACCTTGGACTTTGAACCATACAACAACTTTAGTTTTGAAATACTCTTGAACTATACAACTTGTGATATTTTGAAAACAATTTTAAAAAACCTCACAACCATTTGAAATGTTTTGAAATATTCCTGAAAAAAAAAAAAGTTTCAGCATTAAATGACCCACAATCAGTTAATCTTCAAGTTGTCCAAACCTCCGCTCCTACTCCCTACATGTCTCATCTCACACTATCACTCCATATAGACAGTGCTAATCTCTCTTCCCACATCCCAGAACTTTCTTGAAGCCAATATAGATGGCTCTACTACCAACTAATCTCAAGAGTTGTTTTGTGTGGGCAGAAAAAGAAAAATATTCCCAATCTCTTCAGTAATAAAAAAAAAAATCTTTCTGTGTTTGTGTGTTTCTCGATCAATAACAGTCTTTTTGCTCGTAGTTACTCCAAGCCAGTAATCAATCTTTCTCTATCACTTGTATCCAAAGGAATCTGAATTAATGTTGGTTATAAAATTTTTGACGAATGTCACAGAAATTAAAATGAATGAACCTGTTAGGCTAATTTATTTTTGTAGAAATATTTTTCTTCTGCGTGGCCAATTTAAAACAAATGTTTTTCCTGGTTCCCTGTCCAGAAGAATCATAAATACTATTTTGGTGACCACCTGGGTTTCATTATCAACAATGTTTTTCTGTTTAACATCTTCAAGGTTATATCAATGGTTTCCCTCTTTCCAATGGTGGAAAGTAGGGAAGGGTAGGTAGTCCTTGTTCCATTTAAACTTACTGAATTATGTCAATTTAAATTTGTGTTCAATTCTCCTTGAAACACCATTTTTTCTAACACATTGCACTTTTATTTTTTTTCTCAACGTTTCAATCCACATTCCTGTGGACTTCAATAATTACTATCCAGTTAGATTATTACCTCTTTGTTTTTTATTTTTATTTTTTCTTATTTTTTTTTTTTTACTTGCTGGGGTTCTAGTGTCACAAACCTATTGCTACTGATAGCATTTTTACACTAACTGGATTACACACTGTAATCTGATCTCTCCCTTGACCTGTAATAGTTCAAATATAGTGTATTAACTTTTTTTACAATCAATGCAAAGCAAGAAATTATATCAGTGAAATGAGTATAGAATTTTGTCCTTAGATTAATAACCATAAAACTATTGAAGAAACTATCAATTTCATGTGCTTGCACATTTCAGTCAGAACAGACCGTGGTATTGATAATGTTAGATGCATCCCTTTAGCATCTTCAATAAATACTTTGCTCAAAATGCCATCTACAAATCCTCATTGTAGCAAACAATTAACAGCCCAAAACTACTACATTTCATCAGTAATATTAATACATGTGGAAAAAAGCAATTTACCCAAAAATGTACAATTTTATTTTTTATTTCTTGTTGAGAAAGGAAACAGGCATGTACAAAAGTTCTGATTTTTAACTTTTTTTTCTCATCATGCTTTTATTTAGTCAAAAGGACTCTTAATATACAATAAATATTATTAGTCTTGTTATCAATATTATTATTTTTGTTGTTTTTTTATCTCTTGAATTTCTTTCATCGGTTTACTATCTCTAAATATCTATATTCATGAAGCCATAATCTATTCTTCATTACTGAGCACTACAGCGCCCCATTCAATTCCCGAGGTGACTCTCTTACAATACCACCAGTGATGTGCTTGCCTCGTGATATAAGTAAGAATTTGGTTAGGGATTCTGTGTGCCTATAGTCATACTGTTATTAAATAATATCTAATAGTCTATGTTGACATTCTTTGGGTCGTATTTGCTCTAATATGTGCAATGGATGTTGGCCAGTTTGTCGCTATTGTTCATAAAATCTCTGTCTTACTAACTCTTGAATTGGTTTATGTGTCAGAATGTTCATTTGTGGGATAGGAAATTAAGAATTTAATTCTTAATTTCCTATCCCACAAATGAACAAATCAACCTTCTTCTTCACTTTTACAAAAGTTCACAATGACATGTGAAATCCTGGTTTTTCCCAAATAGAAAAAGGATTGACCTTGTGCTTAAAGAAAAAGTCAAAACCGAATTTTGCAAGTAGATGTTAAGTAGACTTGCAAGACCAAAAGGGACTTTGTGATCCTGTGCGAAAATCTAAAATTACTATAAAAGTTATATAGTCACAGATGGAAGCAGCAGAGAGAAGCTTCAAGCTGACCCAAACATTCATCTTCTTCTCTTTCCTTCTCATATGCTGACTTCTTTTACTTCTTCTTCTCCATCCTCAACATTCTCATATGCTTCATTTTATACTTGATAACAAATAGACATTTTAAATATTCACATTTCATTTTGCAAATCAATTACGTACATTTTCCCTTCGTATATTATTATTCTTCTCACACAATTATCTTAATGTTCAGCAAACAAAATTCCACTTATTTTTCAACCACCTGATGATATTCAAAGTTATGAGGATTGTCAGCTATGTTTGGAAGTGGCCTTGTATCAGGCATGGCTAATGCCCCCTACAGCGACACTAGTGACCCCAGATGGTTGAACAGAACATGCACTCCAATAGCTTCACTGGCAACCCCCAATGTCTGAAAAAGAACATGTAATGAAAGAATCACTTCTTCACATTTCAACATTGTTGCCAGCATCAAAGCACAACTAACATGTCACATATAACATGTATAAATCCTTCCTGAATTACCTTTAAACCTTTTGAAGACCCAGGACCTGACTCTTGTCAAAATGCACTGATGTATATCTAATATGACAGTTGTTTCTTTTAGGCTTCACTGTCTAAAGAGTTTTATTTTTTTTTTTTTTTTACAATAGTGTAATTATTTTATACCTGTTTGTTTGACAAATGATACCCACACAAATATAGGTGTGTGTGTGTGTGTGTGTGTGTGTGTGTAATTGCTTAAAGTTGGCTATATTTATGATGGAAGAGTGCCTAATATCAGGGATAGAATATATGTAAATATAAACAATACGGATAGTGTTATGGTTCCCTATTTACATTGGAATGAACTCTTCCTCCTTCATAAATACTAACCTGTGAGACTTTCTAGAGGAGGCAGTTGAGAAGCAGTGTGACTTGAGAGTTTGGACGGACAGTTCTATCTGCTGACTAATAACACTCTTGATTTGTACATATGTTCTGTTATTCCAATACACTGGTTCAACCTACCTTCTTTTCATGTCTTTCTTCCTTGCCTTACGTTTTAAATGTATTTTTTTTTGTAATTTTCTCTTTAAAATTTTTTTTACATTTATATACTAGCACTTGAACCATCATTAATTGTTTTAAAGAACATGAAATGACATGTTTTGATTTTGAATTAAAAAATCTTAGATATATTTGCTTTTTTTATATCATGGCATTTGATTTATAAATGTAATTCATGTTTTGTCTGTGTTGATGATGTTTGCAAACTACAGTTTATGTGAATCTGCAATGTAGATGTGTTTGTATTTTTTAATTGGTAAATATATTTCCTGATCAAAATATATTTAATGTAGTTATTTTTTTGTTTAACATGATTATAGCTTTGAGAATTACATTTTTAATAACTATTTTGTCTCATTTAATGAGTCTGAATTATAATATTTGAAATGGGCTGGGGGATTTGACATAGATACTTGGATGTATAAAATATATCAACTCTAATATTTAATTTGATCACTAAAAATATTTTTATGTAAAAACATCTGTCATAGTATATGAATGTAAGTCATCATTTCAGATAAATGAAAAGAGAGCTTGTCATTCAACAAGAATAAAATGTAATAGTTGTTAGGAGGAATAAGCTACTGAAAATAATCAGAAGTATGATAAGGAACGATTAAGTGCATCTTTGTGGGTGTAATGAAACAGTTCTGAATTTGAATCAAGCAGATTAAGAAGTTTACTTTTTTGTTCATTCTGGAGGATTTATGTTAACTGTGCTGAATTTGCTGAGGTGCAGAAATTCACATCTTACTCCAAGCACAGTTAGTGGTAAAGAGAGTGTAGTCAGTTTTTTCTTGCTGGTGATAAAATTCTCAAATTTGTTTCTTTCTCCAAACAGCATAGCATAAGTCCCACAATACATATCTTGTGTTCTCTACATTGGTTGCACTCCTTTCTCACCTCATAAAGCCCTTTTTTTGCAGAGGTGGCAAAAAAGAGGCTTGTGAAATTATTCAACTCTGAGATCTATCTTTTCTTAAATATAAGACTTGTAAAGTTGCCTTTTTTTTTTTGTGCCAAGAAGGGGAGCTTTATATGTCTGAACCCATTTATTTTCTTTCATGTTATGCTCCCCTACTAATCTTCTAGGTTTGTGGCAGGAGGATGATAGGTTGCTTTCGGTGAGTGTTTCTTCATGAAAAGGTGGAGATATTATGAACAGCTTTGTGTCTTTACCTGTATTCTAGTCTCTCTCATTTCCAATATTGTCATCATTCTCTGTGTCTGCAACTGGACTTTCTAACCCTGTTTTTAAGAACAACGGTGTCTCTTCGTCACTCAAAGATGACATACCATGGTGGCAGATCTTTCATATGGAATGGCATTCTGTTGACCAATATTGTTTGGAGCTTAATTATCGTTCACTCGCCCTCAACTGAATCTGCTAGTCGATTGGCTGTGCAGGGCATGACCCAGACAATATCTCTTTCCTAATACTAATTATTTACACTGTTAGCAGGTAATAGTGGTGCATCTATCCCTTTCACGCACTGTTTGTACCAGTGAGCTCTGTTGACTGGTGCAGTTGATTGTGTGGAGTCAATACACAGCTTCCTGAATAAAACACTGTGTTCTGTCTGCAATTATTTACTGGTTCTGTGATATTACTTTGCTATATCATTACATTCTGGAACGTAGGTACATCAGTATTCCATCTGCATTCTTCATTTGTCTACAAAAGCCTAAAATCCTTGGCCATATAAGATTGGTGCATTGTCTGTCAATATCTTGACTAGCTATATCATTACCCTTTTAGAACATACGCACATCAGTATCCCACCTGCATTCTCCATTAGTCTACAATGGCCTAAAAGCCTTGGCCATATAAGGTTGGGGCATTGTCTGTCAATATCTTGACTGTTATACCATTACCCTCTGGAAGATAGGCACATCAGTATCCCACCTGCATTCTCTATTTGTTTACAAAGGCCTAAAAGCCTTGGCCATATAAGGTTGGGGCATAGTTTGCCAATATCTTGACCATTGGGGCATGTTCACAGAATACTGCCTGTAGCTGTCATATGATAGTTGATGCATCCTGGCGTGCCAGTGCCCCCCAAATGGTAAAACGTGTTTGGGACACAATCTGTGTGTGTTAAGAAATGTGTGGCGTTGTAGTGTATGATGTCTATGCCTAACCACCACCAATTACCATCGAGTTCAAGTCTCCCCTTTCTGCCAATGGATTGGGTCTGGATCTACTGTCTGACACTCCTTGCCATCTTGTATTGATGACTGCCTTCATAGTCAAGGGCACACTCTTCAAACAAAGTAGACTGTACGCTGAATTCCAGGATATCCACTTTGATGGTGTATGGCTTGGATTTGCTCAGGTGCTAACTGGTCCATTAAAAAAGTGCACATGATTGGCAATGGATTGGTCCATCATTTGATCATGTCAAGCCACTTTTTAGCACCCGAGTTAGCCCATCTACTAGATTCTGATCTGACACAATCAAGGTGACATCAACAACCAAATTGTACTCGTCAATAATGGTTGCCAACCTTCGTCGTATTAATATCTTGCTGAAGGCTTTGATTCATATTTGGGATTTGGCTGTTAAGGTGCCGGTCAACCAGTGATAGACACATTGAATCTGTAGGACCCTTTAGTGTGGTGTCGAGTTCCTTCGGATTGATATGCTGAGCATTGTTTGTTGGAGGAAGCCACATGCATTCTCTAGAATAGCAACACATCTTTCCAACACCATACCCGTTCCTAGGGAGCTTCCATCAACCCATGTGTTAATTCTTTGGTTATGCACCAGTCACTTCAGGCTGAGATCATCTTGGTGCACTTTGGTGATTAGGTGAGCCATCATCTGCTTGAGAAGAATATTGTTCATTGTGTCATCGCATTCCTTTTTAACTGCAGTTGCTTGCCTCTTCATTACTACATGTGGTACACAAAGCCACCCAAAGACAGAAAAGTGTTCTACCAACTTCTTGCAAATAAATGATGTTATGGAGTATAATTATGGCAGAGAATTATGGAACTGCACTCCTTCACTTCCATTATAGAGTGTTGTGCTACCCAGAGACTTCAAAGCCTAATACGAGCCCCATCTTTCAGGCATATTGGGTTCTTATTGGTCAACCTGAAGGATTCTATCTTCTCCTTGATCTCATTCACAGACATGATGCTTTCATTTACATATATAACATTAATCACAGTCTTGGCGATAGCTTTCATAATGAGAGGTGCCACATTGAAACCAAATCTTACATATGTTAAGCAGTACCTTTTTCTTTTGATTATTACCATTTGAAACCGCCACAGCGACTCATGCATATCTGGAGATAGGCTTTCTGTAGATTAAGCAAGGGCACATCAATGCCTTGCTGGTGCCACTTCTGTAATTTATCAGCACATATGTCTGCATCTGCAGTGAACGCATCCATCTGTTGGTTCAATTCTTGGGATCCAAGACCAAATGTACCTTGTCTTTGTTGGGTTGTGTAACAACAATCAAGGATCAGGCACTTAGGGGATCCTAGTCATTCCTGGATGTATGGTATCAACCAGATATTAACAATCCACATTTGCAGCTCCTCTTCATATGCAGCCTGATCTTGTTATATACTGCTTATTCTGGAACTGCTTTGGTATTTTGTTCATAGCCCACTTCCACCTTTTCTCTTTGTGCTTAAAAATAACACAGAAGTCAGGTTCTTCAATGTAGATTGCTGCACATGATTCTTTCTGCTGAACTGCACATCTTTGACATGATCTTAGCACCTTTTAATGCTTGTATTGCATTAATCCCAATCAGCAGATCATAAACAAGAGATTTTCTTGCATGACCAGAATTCCAACTTCAGCATGGTTACCTTGCTATGGGACACACCATTGATTGTTACAGTGTCTGTACATAGCCTTCTCCTCAGTAAACAATGATGAGCACTAATTATTGACCAAGAACATCTGGTATCAACAAATGATGAAGACTGTACACCATCTACCTGGATACCAACTACAGGTTATGGTATGTTTACTGTCTTACAGGGGACAAGGTTGGTGATGATACCTTGTTCCTAGGTCCATTTCTTGAACACTTCCACACCACAAAATCCAACGTATTACATCGATAACACTCCAAATGTCTCTGTGCTTACTGACTCATGCTCCCCACACCACTTGCAAAAAAAATGTACTTTGAGTCATCACATTTGTAACATACAAGGTTATTGCAGTTGCCAGGAATGGCACCAGAATCTCTTTTGCTGCTGCTGCTGTTACTTAGTTGTGAATGGCTTTAGTTCAGGCCAATAGCTGGTTGGTTGATATTCATCCATTCTGTATATTGCTTGCAAAAGCCAACTGACATCATCTGGTAATTCTCTATCAAACTCTGGTTTCAGCTTCAAGTCAAACGAGTGTTAAGTGCCAAAGTAGCTTGTTGTCAGTTTCTTCTTGCTGGCAATAAAATTTTGTTAATTCTTTTCTTTCACCAAACCAAATAGCATAAGTCCATCAACACATGTCTCCTGTTCACTACCACAGTCACACTACTTTATTGCCTCATTAAGCACTTTGTATAGATTGAGCGACAAGTCAAATTTGCATAGGTGGATAAAAGAATCTTGTGAAAGTATCCAGCTCTGAGATCTTCCCCAACTGTATATCCTTCCCTTTCCCTCCACCTATGTAACTGTCATCACACCTGCATTCTCATCTTTCTATTGCTCCTTTCTAACTGGTTTGTACTCCTCACTCTCTTCTAATTAATCTTTTTACAGTTATGTGGCCCCCATCACATCAGTGGCATTCTCGCCTTACTCGGGATGAAATGATAAAAACATGACTTGTAAAGCTGGCATATATATTTTTTTTTTTTTTTTGCATATTTTACACGCAAGACATGTCTGAACCCATTTTCAGCTAGGATGTAAGCTGTTTTCTCTCATGTTACAAAGAGTGGGCAACCAATTTACTGGAAGTTGTTGCATTAAGTGCTAGTTAGCTCAAAGCCTTTTTGGTTTTATTGATGATTATTTTTTTTATGTGAATTATTTTTTAATCTGTATGATTAATACTAACTACCCCAATTCTCTATTTGCAGCTTAGTGTAATGGTCATATATACAAACAAGCAAATATCATAGACATTTTACTTCTGTAACCCTTATTCATATTTTTATTAGCATTGAAAATCTATACACTTTTACTTCTACAATCCTTTCAGCTCCAATAAGCAAAACAATGGCATTTCCTCCTGCAAACCTTATTTCATATTAATTATATATTCTGATTATTGGTAAAATTACCTGACAGTGGCAAGTGAAAATCCACACCCAGTGAATCCTAAATATTTCAAGGTATGTTCCAGCTGATCACTTACACTGATTTTCAACACATCCAAATCTCTTCATTATTGTCCCCTACCCCCATTTAATCTTATTGGAGTGCAAAAAGATACCAACTAATTTGGTTCATATAATGCTTTGCATCTCGAGTCTCACTAATGGCCATAAAGCCATTACTTCTAGTAGAATATATCTATAATTTGTATTTAATGAGGAAGGTCAGCACATTTCGTAATGTCTGATTTAATTGATGTACCTCAACTAGTTTTTGAGACAACTGTGACAAGGTGAGCTCTTCAATGTATAAGAGTTCACTCACTTGCATTAGTTATCTTTTAGTGTGTATCCAATATGGCTGAATAAACAAAGTAAATCTCAACCTTGTGTCTTTCTTAAATAATTTATGTTCAACCCACTATAAAACATTACAACAACTTAAGGCAAAATATTAAAATTGTATATGGATGCATATATTAACACTTACATTGTAATTTTTTTATATTGTGCATTTTCCAGGTAAAGTGAAAATGTTAACATCATTTGGCATTGATTCTGTTAATAAATTTTAATTATACTTTTCAATATAGAAATTTAAAAAGTATATAAAAACAATCTAGTTTTATTTTAATAGAAAATAAATTCTTTCAATGCAGTTTAATCAGCTTTTCTTTTGGGAATTTTTTTTATTTTTAAGAAAATTAACTTTTTGAGGGAGATGTTATATGCCCATTAAAAAAAATTAAATAGCTCTCAGCAATTTATTTAATAATTTTGTTTGTATAAAAATCCAGGTTTTTTTTTACATTTATAGAACTATCCAGGATCCATGGTGAAAGCAATTGCAATTTTTAATGTATTTCCACTTGAATTCGTAGGAATGTTTGCTATAGAAAAGGAGGTAGGTATATATATATATATATATATATGTTTGTGTCTGTATAATATTTTTAAAGGCTATTTAAATCATTAAATTCACTTCAGATAACAAAATTTAAATTTAATGTTTTCTTTGAATTTTTGTTGGCTTTTTGACAAGACAGCCATTGCTTTAAATGTTTGCACCATGAATTATTTTAACAAAATGTTTTTTTAAAAAATAATAATGCCTTGATTGTTGTTTTTCTTAACTAAATGTAAAATTCTCATGGAATTTTAGTTCAGTCAGCAAAGACCTTTACAGTTGAGACCTGCCATGGTATGTCCATGGAGTTGAACTACTCTCCATTCCATTTGTATTCCAATTGTAACTCACTCAGGCAGCTTTTTTCTCAAGAACTGTTGATTTGTGGAATAGACTGCCATATGAATGCTTCTCCAAATGTTGTTACAGTATAACCCGGATATAAGATAGATTTTCTCTGGTCCCAAATTAGAGCCTGTGGTAATGTATATAAAATAGACCAAACCTGGATATAAGATAAACCTGATTATAAGAAAATGTTTACCCAGTTCAGACAACTCTCTTATATCCGGGTTACACTGTATCTTAATTGCTTTAAGTCAAGACTTAATCACTACCTATATTTCTTATTATTATAACCTCTACTTCCTACTCTTACATTCATATCACACACCTCATTCAGTATCTATCTGAAGTGGCTCTTGAGCCTTGTATTGTGAATAGTAGTAAAATAATAATAAAAAAAAGGTTTTATTGAAGACCAAAACAAGGTTTGTTTTATCAATTTTTTTGTAATTTTCTCTTGTTTTCATACAAAATAACAGAGGTTTGTTTTTAGTGTGTGTAAAAAATGTATTTAAGTTTCTTTGTGCTTTCAACTATCATTAGTCATTTTCAAGAATATTATATGAGATTTTATTATTTTGCTTTAAAAAAAAAATGTATTTTTATTTTTTCCATTATAGCATTTGATAAATTTGAATGTTATTAATTAAAATAATGATTTGTTTTTGAAAATGACCAATAATGGTTGAAAGTACCAAAAGTAACTTAGTTAATTATTACTTTTTCTACTGTTTACTTTTATCTTAATATAATGAAAATCAACTAAAACACAACATGAAATTAAATACTAGTTAGAATTAATAATAATTGACAATATTCCATTTAGTAGAAATAAAATGAAAGTGTATTCTATTTTGTACATTAAATTTTAATAGCAACATGATTTTAATGTTCTTTCCTGCAGATTTTTGGAAATGACCTCCATGATGCTCTAGTTTCTGATAATCTCCTGGTAACTAACAAACGTGGTGGAATTGTGGAGCTTTTCAGTGTAAATTACATTTTAGAACATGTACGTATATTTATTATCTATACTATTTCTATAGTCAGAATGTTTTACTTATTTGTGTATCTTTCATAGATTAAAGGTTAACCTGATAAGGTGTTTGCTTCCCCACTCACATGCTCATAAAACATTTCCTACCTGGTCAGTTATAGACTCTACAAGACTGCTAAAAAGGTCTTTTACTACCACAAATTGAATGGTAAATGTTCTGCTAAGGGAACTTGTTGGTCCAGCACATTCTATCCTTCTCAATGGGGTTTGTTATCAAGAAATTCTTGTCTAAACATACCCCCCTCAGTGTTTGGAAATATCTTCACTCTAGGTTGTGGAAAGGGGCATTTATTTATTTATTTTTTCTTCACCTTTTAATAAGGCTACCAAACACAAACACTACATATTCATGGCTAGTGCTTGACAGGGTACTGAAAAGTTTTAAAAATGGAAATAAAAGTATTTAGAAAACAATATAGTCATGTGCAGACAGATCTGTTTTGCTGTTTCCCAGCTCATCAGTACAGTTAGACATCTGATTGCTTCTAGCCAGGATTGAAACCCAATCAAATTGACATCAGTCAGTGATTCTACCTCTGAGCTATGGGCACTCGGTAGAGGAAGGCAGACTTAGTGTGTTATATACAATGCAAACACACGCCAGTAGCCGAGAGTGTTCAAATTCATTACTGAATATATATAAAATATATGCAAAAATGTTAACACATATATTTGAATATTTTTGTCTGTAATGCCTGTAACATTCAATGTTAGAATAATCCAGAACTTCTAGAAGCAAACCACCTGTATACAGGTAGAAAATAAATTTTAATAGGGACATAAAAATAGAAGTAAGACAATGATGTGTCTTCTCTCTAGATTTGTTCATCTGCTACAGTGAGGCAATCCTGGTGACCCTACCAGGATTTATTATCAGTGCACATAATCTTGAGAATATAAGCTACACAAATTATACTGTGTTGATGGTAGACACAGAAAGTGTTATGTAGAAAGAAATTGTTGATACCAACATGTGTGGTCAAACTTGGATCTCAAGGCAACCAATGTAACTCTTGAATGAATTGTTCTACTGGGATTACGTGATCATAAATATTTAGTATATAAAGCACTCAGATGTAAGTCTGAGTGTGTTCTGTGTTGTGCATCATCAAAGAGATTGTCTCTGAGTGAATTATTCCAAGGGCATTCTTGTGTATTATTCGAAGGATTCATTTAGTACATTGACTTTACACAAAGATACTGAAATACTATAACTTGCGTTACCAAAAGTTTACTTCAGAATAGTGTTAGGAAAAACTAATGTTATAAAAGTGGCAACAAAGATCTTGTCTTGAACTTTCACGAGGACTGCAGAAAAAAAATGTGTATCCTACACGTAGTCATTGAAATATTCAGTGGTATACAAAAACAATGAATGAACTGTAATCAATTATGCTTCAAATGTTATTGCTGCAAAAACAAGAACTAAGTTACAATAACAAAAGGACAAACATGAATGGCAACTTCAGTTACAAAAACAACAACAAATATTTTTCAAATTGTTGTTTAAGAAGAGACAGAGGAAAAAAAAAAATGTTTGACTCATTCACTCCAGACACTATTTCAAATTCTATTAGCAAGTTTGTATACAATCTGGATGAAGGAATAACTTTTCAAATGTATTATGAAGGGATCTACAAAAAGGTTTGTTTGCATTGGAATGACTAAAAGAAAGTTTGACTTATTGAAAAGTTTTTTCCTACTAAATATGAAAAGTTGCCGAAACAACTAAGTGAGATAAATTTTGAGGAAACTGTAGGGATATTATCAACAATTTTTGGAGGTAGAAACTTATTATTTAATGTAAGATGGAATTGTCTAAACCTAGTAAAGTGTGAGGATGACGGTTTTGTCACCTATGCAGGAGTTGTCAATTGAGAATGTGAGAAGTTTAAGTTAAATGAGTGAACTTCCGACTCATTTAAATGTCTGATATTTGTTCAAGGCTTAACTTCAAATAAGAACATGGAAATAAGATTCAGGATTCTGACTAAACTAGAAATGGATTCAAAATTAACTCGCCAAAAATAGCTGAAGAGTGTCAGCAAATTGTGAATTTAAAACTTGAGACCACAAGAAGTGAGGAGAGAGATATTTCACAAATACATAGCATTTGACTGTCTAAGGAAAAACCAGATGTTTTTCAACTCCTAGGGAAACAAAATAAAAATAATATGATAAACCACTATCAATACCTAATACCTGCCACAGTTGTAGTGTCAAACATTTTAAAAGTGATTGTTTCTTTATAAACAAAAAATGCTACCAATGTGGAAGATTAGGACATAAGAGTACTTGTTTGCAAATTCAAAAAATGGAAGAGAAACAAAAAGTATGTCAACAAAGTAAGTACATTGGGTAAAGTTGACAAACAGAAAGAAAAAATTAGCAAGACTTCGAACAAAACATCTCCAAAGATCTTCATCTCCTGACTATTCTGTACTTGACAGCATCTCTAAAAATATTGATAAGGCCATTTCTTCTCATCCATTTGCTCATATATTTGTATTTGGAGACTTCAATGCCCACCATGCCAAGTGGCTGGAAAACTCTATCACAAATCTTGCTGATGTCCACACCATGAACTGTTCAATCACTCAATCCCTTACACAAGTAGTTGATTTCTCCAGGCTTTTCCCTAATAACATTAATGAAATTGACCTACTGTGCCTGTTTCACTTCAATCCCCAGGGCCCGGATGTTTTTTCCGTCTGAATCTATCCTGCACATTTATAAATCTACCATCCACCCGTGCATTGAATACAGTTGCCATATCTGGTCGGGTGCCCCTGCTATTCTCTTTGGGCTTCTCAACAGCGGAGGGTCTGTAATGTGATCGCTACCGACTTGGCAGACCGCCTGCAGTCTCTCTCTCACTGGCGCGACATGGCTTCCCTGTGTCTCTTCTATAAATACTTTCACGGCTTCTGCTCCGATGAACTTAGATCACTGGTGCCTCCTAGGTTCGAATTTGCACGAGATACTAGATTAGCAACGAGATCCCACCCTTTTACAGTGAAACCGATAAAATGCAACCGCAACTTCTACTCCAACAGTTTCTTTTCTCTCACTTCCCGACTGTGGAATTCCCTTTCACATGACTGCTTCCCTGACAGCTACAATCTCCAGGAGTTTAAATGTAAGGTCAATAGACACCTCCTAACAAACTAACTCGCTTCCATTCTTTCAAACACTCTTCCCACCCACCCATCTATCTATCACCCCCCACCCTTCTGACATTTCCTATATCTAACCACTCTTTCTATTTACCTTCCCCTATGTAGCCCCAAGTGCAATAGTGGCAGTGGAATGCCATGCTTTGGGTGAAATGGTTAAAAAAAAAAAAATTACCATTTTATGCAGCTTTGCCCTCTTAAAAACTCTGATCATGCTGTGGTTTTCTTTAATAACTCTTTTCACAGTCCATCCTCTCAGGAACCCCAGACCAGCAGAATATCTTACTGCTATCAAAGAGCAGACTGGGAATTGTTCCGCGATTTCCTGTTTGACATTCTTTGGAACAAAGTTTTTAATCTTCCTGCGGAAGATTGTGCGTCTGAGGTCTCTTCATGGGTTAAAGCTGGCATTGATGCTTTCATCCCAGTTATGACTTAAACTCCATTCGTCTCCCTGGTTCTCCGCTGCTTGCTCAGCTGCTATTGCCCACAGGAATCACTTCTTCCAGTTTTATCACAGACATGTGTCTGACCATTATGGCGCCTTTTTGCCTCTGCTCATAATCAGTGCAAAAGGATCCTAAATGATGCTAAGCTGTTGTTTGCTGAAAGAATGAAACAGCGTATAGCAACTCACAAGTTTGGCTCCAAAGACAACCGGCGGCTCTGTAAAAACATGTTAAATAACAGCAAACCCTCAATCCCTCCTTTAATCAATGAATTTGAGGCCCCCACATCTTCAGCGTACAAGGCTGAATGCTTTGATCGCAGATTCTCCACCAACTCAACATTTGATTTGTCTGGGGTATCTGCACCAAACTTCCCACCTAAAACTGAGTATCAACTGAGTAATATTTGCATTACTCCCTCATTAGTCTCTAACATAATTTTGAAGCTTGACCCCCATAAGGTGAGCAGAAGTGATGGAATCCTAATCATTGTCTTGAAGAAATGTGCCTCTGAACTCTCATCTGTTCTCTCCAAACTGTACAACTACTGCCTCTCTGCTTCTTGCTTCTCTGCCCACTGGAAGTCCTCTTCTGTGTTCCTGTATTTAAGAACGGTGGAGAACCCTCAGACATTTCTAATTATCACACTATCAGCCTCCTACCAATTTTTGGCAGTGCTTGAGGCTATTATTAATACTGAAGTGGTTCAACATCTTACAGCCCACAGCCTTTTCTCTGATAAACAGTATGGTTTCTGCTTCACCAGGTCTACTGCTGATATGTTAACGAACATCATAGAGTATATATATATATATATATATATATCAGGCTCTCATTAAGAACAGTGAAGGTTGAGCTGTTGCACTAGATATCTCATGTAGCATTTGACAGAGTCTGGCATGCTGGCCTTCTATGCAAGCTACAGGGCTAAGGTATAACTGGACGATTGTTTGACCTAATCCAGTCTTTCCTTTCAAATCGCATAATGTAGGTAGTATTGCATAGCCATGCTTCCAAATGCTATCATACAACCTCGGGTGTCACTCAAGGCTCCATTCTAGGTCCCACGCTTTTTTTGATCTTCATCAACGATCTCCCTGATGTAATCAGATCCTAAGTAGGTATTTATGCTGACACAATCATTTACGCCCACCTCAATAAGAAATCTGCCAAGGCTGACAAAGCAAACTTTGCTGCTGATCTAGGAAAGAATCTCCAATCTGTGGTGGACTGGAGTAAAAAATGGCTTGTAAATTTTAATGCTTCCAAAATGAAGCTGCTATTCTTTAACCACCATAGACAACTACTCCTACTCCCCATCACCATGGATCAGGCTAGTCTCCCTGAAAACAAAACACTGCGCCTCCTTGGCCTAAATCTATCAGCCGACCTCAAGTGAAATAACTACATTGAATCCATAGCTAATTCTGCTGCTTGGAAAGTTGGTTCCCTTTGTAGGGCCAGGAAGTTTTTCTCGTCTAAATCCATTTTTCACATAAAGAAATCTACCATCTGCCCATTCATTAAATACTGCTGTCACATCTGATTGGGTGCTGCTGCTATTCATTTCGGGCTTCTTGACAAAATCCAATGAAGAATCTGCAATGTAATTGATCCTGATCTGGTAGCTCAACATAGTCACTTTCTCACTGATGTAAAGTGGTTTCTCTCTGTCTCTTCTACAAGTACTTTCATGGCTTCTGCTCTGATGAGCTTAGCTCCTTGGTGCCCCCTCTGCATGAATTTAGTCGAGCTACTAGACTAGCGGCTAGGTCCTACCCTTTTACAGTGAAACCAATCAAATGCAACCGAACTTCTACTCTAGCAGTTTCTTTGCTTGCACTTCCCGCCTGTGGAATTCCTTTCTGTATACTTGCTTCCCTGAAAGCTACAATCTCCAAAAATTTAAATGCAAAGTCAATTGCCATCTCTTATCTTCTTGACTCACATCCTTTCTATGACAACCCTTGTATTGTGTTGTTCTTTCTTTCTATTCCACTCTCCCTCTTCAAACATCCTTCTCTTACTCATTTTCTGACTCTCCTGTAACTTGTTCCTCTTTCTCATCACTCACCTCTCATGTATACCCCTGCACACCAGTGGCAGTTCTGCCTTGCTTGGGGTGAAATGATTAAAAAAAAAAAAAAAAGAGAGAGAAAATTTGTTTTTATCATGATTAACAATATAAAAATACAATTACAATTGTATACTGGTTCCAATATATATGAAAATACTTGGAGAAAAACTGGGTAAGGATAATTTATTGACTTCAAAGAAAGTTGCTTGTGGTGTTTCAAGAAAGAAATTGAATTTTTTGGGTGAGTTCACCTATTTCTTTTGTTGGAAAGACCAAAAGAGCAGTGGCATTCGATATATAGATACAACAAATTTATTGATCTTTGGGATCTGTCAATCAATTCATTCTGCAACCAAGTAAATATTGTCACCACAAGTACTATTATGGCAATGGAAAAATTCAAAACTGAGTTAAAAAAAAAGTTCCCAGAAGTTTTTTCAGACACTCTTTGCACATACACAAAAGCAAAGGCGAATTTTGAAGTTTAAGAAAATGCAACACCAATATTCAGACTGAAAAGTAATGTAACTTTTGTGGCGTTAGATTTAATCAATAAGGAATAAGAAAAGCTAGAAGAATTAGAGGTCATTTCCAAAGTAGACGACTCTGAATGGGCATCACCGACTGTGTTAGTTGGTCTTCTGAATTTCAATATTTACGCTACTTGGTATAACTTAACCACCACCAGATAATATGCTCTATTCAACGGCCCAGCAAAATCTAAATGTAATTGGGACCATGGAATGTCCATTTACGACCAAGGTTTAAATTTAATCAGCAGGGACTTCACTGCTAGAGCACAACCTCTGCATGATTTAACCATGTTTTGTATGTCTTCATCTATTTTTAGCCAGTAAGTGTAGCAACTCATTAGGGATTTCATCCTAAAAAATTCCCGGATGAACAATGATGTTGGAATTACAACTCTATCAGCATAGATCAGTACACCATCACATATTGAAAATGCGTTACTTTCATTTACCTTCCTATTTTTGACTTTAGATGCAATTTGATCCTTCATTTTTTATATGAAGTTGTCATTCCACTACTTAAGTCTTGCTTACGGCCTATCATGTTGAATACACCGGTTCTCGCTCGATCACTGAAGTTAAGCAACGTTGAGCCTGGTCAGTACTTAGATGGGTGACCGCTTTGGAATACCAGGTGCTGTAAGCGTATAGTGACAGATGTGCATTGTGGTGCAGTGGAGATCGGCTCGGAAAGAGAAATCGGTGAGCCGAGTTCAAATTCCAGTTGAATACTCTGCATTCACTTAAGCACTGGTACCCTTGGGAAAGGTATTAATCCATCTATTCCTTCCAGTTATGGGTTAAATAACAAAGGTAGGACTTGGGGACCCTGCTCTTAAAAACAAATCCCAATGAATCGTGAAAAGAAAAATGTTGTAAAAATAAATAACCTTACCCAAAATCATTGGTTATGACCTTAAAATGATCCCATAAGGATTGATAGGTCGTTAAGCCTCAAAAACAAACAAACAAACTTAAGTCTTAGTTATTCCAGAGATAGTTTTGGAAGTTTGGAAAGTCTGAGACAAGGATGTGCGTTGTGGTGCAATGGATATCGACTTGGAATGGCAAATTGGTGAGCCGAGTTCAAATTCCAGCTGAATTCATTGCATTCGCTTACGCGCAAATACCCTTGGGAAAGGTATTAATCCATCTCTTCCTTCCAGTTATGGGTTAAATAAAAGGACAGATTGGGTTATATAGCCTTGGTCAACAACCAGTCTACCGCAGAAAGCAATGGCAACCTACTGCGGGATAATCTTCTGCCCAATCAGTCATGTCTCTTTCGAGGCATGATCGCCCAAGCGTGTATCATGCATGGCACTTAACTGACTGAGACAAGAAGTTTCTATGGAAGTATTATATGATACATTTGACATATCTACACCACCAGGAATTATTGAACCATGGCGATATGGCCAAAAAAAAAAAAACTACAACAGAATTTTTAAGTGTGGAGCCAACACTAAAAAAATACAAACTCCAGAGGATAGACACCAGAGGAGTCAGTTCAAAAGGGGGAGATGTTATGTAGAAAGAAAGTGTCAATACCAACATGTGTAATTGAACAGGATGTGTGTTGTGGTGCAGTGGATATTGACTCGGAACGACAAATCGGAGAGCCGAGTTCGAATTCCAGTTGAATTCCTTGCATTCACTTACGTGCAAACACCCTTGGGAAAGGTATTAATCCATCACTTCCATCCAGTTATGGGTTAAATAATAGGTCAGATTGGGTTCTATAGCCTTGGTTGGCAACTAGTCTACTGCAGAAAGCAATGGTAATCTCCTGTGGGATAATTTTCTGCCCAGTCATTCATTTTCATTTTGAGGCATGATCGCCCAAGCGTATATTATGTGTGGCACTTAACTGACTGACTGTAGTTGAACATGGATCTCCAGGCAACAAAAATGAATGAATTGTGCTACTGGAATCATATGACCATTAATATTTAGTATATAAGAAAGAAAACTACATGACTTTCTGGACAAAAGAGTAACGGAAAGTGAGAATAAAAGACAAGCCATCGACTGTAAGAAGACAGAAAGCATGGTTGTCAGCAAGAGAAAAAGCCCAAGATGTGAACTATAAATTGGAAACATTAATATCAAACAAGTACAAAAGCTTAAATATCTGGGAAGTGTTTTGACAGAAGATGGAAAATGTAACACCGAAATCTGAGCACATATTGGATTAACAAAAGGTGCATTTAAAAAACTAAACAAAGTATTAAGAAACAGGAAAATATTTTAGAAACAAAGTAAAGAATCCTGAATTGCTATGTGATGTCATTCCTCTTGTATGGCAGTAGATGATGAATACTCTCCTCACAGATGAAGAGAAAACTGGAATCAACATAAATGTGGTTCTACAGAAGGATACTGAGAATTTTGTGAATGTAGAGTTTAACTAACAAGGAAGTTTTAAATAAAAAGGTGGCAAGAGAACTTATGCTCAGAATCAGAGCAACAGCTGAAATTGCTTAGACATATAAGGAGGGCGGATGGCTTGGAAAACTAAACAGTCACAGAGCATATCAAGGATAAGAGAAGGCAGTGAGCCACGTACCTGACAAATTTGTGTGAATAGATGGAGAAATGGGAGTCAGGAGGCTTGGCAAAGGAAGAAAATCTGCTGAAGGCCATAAAAGATAGGAAGATGTGAAGAACCATAATCGCCCATGTCTTGAAGAAACAGCATATAGAAGAAGAAATGTATGTCCTTTACATATTATTACAGAATGTTTTACACATGACATTTTGATATGATGCGTATAGTTAAAGTAGAGTTATAGCATTTCTAAAAAGTGCTAGTTTTGAATTTAACACTTTATTACAACTAATAACATAAGTTTTCCTGATAAGGCCAAGTGATCGTCAAAAATAATTGAACAAAAGTGTAAAGTTTTAAACAGTTTCTTTATAAATTTTATTTGGGTAGGTTACAGCTAATATGCAAACTAGAGATATCTATCTATCTATCTATCTATCTATCTATCTATCTATCTATCTATAGTTTAAGGTGTGGTATATTTATAGGATAAAGTTCTCAATATCAGAGATAGTGTATGTAAATATAAAAGAGTGAATATAGAAGTCAACATTCAGTCTGTCGCCCCTGAGTGTTGACTTCAATGTTCACTCTTTTTATATATATATATATATATATATATATATATATATAAGATTCTATTTAGAGAAATAGCCTCTGGCTGACAGAGAAGTAATGCCTCACTGAACAAAAATACTCTCATCTCTTGTGGATTCAACCAGCATCAACTGAAAAGAGAGGCAGCTGATAGGATGACAGAGGTACAGAATCTCTTAGGCAAACTCTTTGTAGAAAGAATACAAACCATAATAATCAGTCATTTTTTAAATTTCAATTTTTAAACATTTCCAATGTTATGGTAAACAGCAAAATGCTTGCTTGCCCATTAAGTTTAATCATTATATCTATGAAATGAAGTCTTTTATTTAAAATATATAAAAAAATTTAATGTCATCTATTTATATATTAATCTCCCAAAACTTGTTTTCATTTTGTGTGCACATATATATAATTCTATTTCTTGAATCAATTTTGCAATTGTTAACAACTGTCTATATGATGGCAAATATATTGACAGTCTGTACCTTGGTTAAATTTTAAGAAAATATATTTGATGTATTTTTGTGCATATTGAATGAATATGAATTGCCTCTAATGTTGGGTATTAATTTCCAATATATGCATAATACTAACTGGATCATGATTTTGTGTCTGTTTTCAAGTAAATAATTTAAGAAAAGTAAAGCTTTAAATTTGGAGTGAGCATAGTGACTCAAAAGTGAGGTTTTATTTACAATATGCATATAATACCAATCCTTTTGGGGTTTTATACTTTAAAATTATGCATTTGCATAAAGAGGACACACACTCAATAATTTTAGCAATATATTTATATTGTAAACTAATTTAGCAATATATTTATATTTTAAACTGAATATTCAATCTCTTAATGCATGACAAAATGGCAGAATTTAGTTCTAGAATAAATTTAGTTGCTTCTGTTTTATTTCTTTATTTTCTTGAAAAATGAAAAATTTCATATATAAATGGAAGTTTATTTCATGAAGCACTATGCCAGAAAAATACATCATCTTAAAAATTATATGCTTCTAAATAAACAGAATTATTAAGTGAATATTAACCCATACTTTTATCATAAAATAACTGTCAAGACTTGTTTTTTGAGTCTCTCTCTTTCTATGCCATGTCTCATCAGAATATAGGCAATCATGCTCTCCACTACTTTTTGTCTTTAATTGTTATGAGAAATACTTTCTCTTTTTATGACCCCACTCTTTGTTTTTGTGGTAATTGTTTATCTATTTGCTCAAACTTTTCAAGTAATTCATTGCTTTCATCTACTTTTCTATATCTTCTGTGAGGGTTTAATTCTTTTAATCATTTGTTATTGTATCCCCAAAATTTCAGCTGTCTGTGATTCTTAGCTGTATTTGGGGAAGGTTTTTTATGTATTTATGGTATTTACAATATCAGTGTTAAATATTTCATTTGTGATGAAATTGTTCAGTATTCACTGCCATTCTTTACTTAATTTCTAATGTTATTTTTGATCCCTTAATATTTTTCAGAAACTGAGTATGGCATCTTATGTTATTCCTACGTGCCTTCAAACTTATATCATACTATGTCATCTTTTTTAACACTGACCAAATAATAAGATTTCTCCATTTGCTTGATTTGGATATACTCTGATGCATAACTCACACCTAGGACTGTTCCTTTTACTCAAAAACCATGCGTATTGTCATGAGGAACAATTCTGATGAGCTTTCTTTTTTGGTAGCTTGACTTCATGAATTCATTGCATTCACTTACGTGCAAATACCCTTGGGAAAGGTATTAATCTATTCCTTCCAGTTATGGGTAAAATATCAGGACAGATTGGGTTCTATAGCCTTGGCTGTCAACCACTCTACCACAGAAAGCAATGGCAACTTACTGTGGGATAATCTTCTGCCTAGTCAGTCATGTGTCTTTCAAGACATGACCGGCCAAGTGTGTTTCACGTATGGCACTTAACTGACTAGATTGGCAATTAGGTATCATCATTTTACTGTTGAAATTGCCGAGTGTAAATTGTAACTTCTATTCCAATAGCTTCTTATCTTGCACTTCTCACCTGTAGAACACTCTTTCATGTTCTTGCTTTCCAGTCAACTATGATCTTCAAATATTTAAATGCAATGTCAGTCGTCATCTTTTCTCTCTTTGAATCCAGTTCTTTTTACTGTTCTTTCTCCTCAATAAGATTTTTCCAGTTTCCTTTATTCTCAGTAATTTCTTGTGCCTTAGGGACTTTGTCATCTTGTTTGGGATGAAATAATTTTTAAAAAATGCATTCTATCTTTTTACAGTTAATGTTTAGTCTTTTCTTCTGGTTTTCACTGACTACCTTGTTTAATAGTTTTAGCTTTTCTTTTGAATCTATAATCAGCACAGTATCATCTCCATAGCATATGTTAAGGTTATATTTGTCAATAATAAATCCTCTAATTCTCTTGGAATCATCTTACTGTCCAAGTTAAACAAATCTGGTGAGAAAATATATCCACTTTCTATTTTGTGTACTTTTTTTTTTTAATTTACATACAAGCCATTTTGTCCTTTCAGAATACATATTATTCCTATCTCTTTTCTATGTTGATCAAGCTTTTGGAACATTCTAAGTTCTTCATGTTGTGTTTTATTGAATGCCTTTTTGATATCTATGAAATGCATAATTCTTTTTTTATTTCAATTACTAGATTTCCTGTTCTAGTGTCTTGAACAAAGGGACTGTTTTCAGTCTAATTCTGTTATAAGCTCTATTCATTAGAATCCCAATTATTTGTTTTGATATGTGGCTTATCAAGCTAATTGTTTCAAATCTGTTTTCTTCTATTGTTTTTGTGGAAATTAGTTTACTTAAATTTGATTCTGTAAATTTAAAGTATGGACGTCTAAAAAAAGATATGAAGTTTCATTTTCTTTTTCTTAATATCATTTGAAGTTGTTAGAAAGTGTTGATGTCATGGCAAAGGTACTGACAATTCATGTTTTTGTCACAAAATAACTGCATAGATTTGTTCTTTGGATGACTTATTGGATGTTATGATTTTTTCTTTTTTTTTTTTTTCATAGTTCTTATTGTACAAAGCATCCCTCTATGAACCTGATCCAGTAACAGGCCATATTATTGGCATGCATCCTTTTGGTATTCCTTTTAATATTAAATTTAAAGGTAAAATATTAATGAAATTTCTTTTCTATATTTCTTTAATTTTACATTATTAAACTTGAAAATATATACTACTATACTTAGTGTCTTTATTTTGGTTGTTATAGTCATAATATTTCAGATGTTGTCTTCAGAACACTCATCTGAGTAAATCAGTATATGATCTTACTATAATTCACCAATTTTTGTTCATCTGTTATTGCCTTAGATCTATGGTCACCAATTTTCTGTAGTTACTCATGGGACACTGGAACATGTTTTTATCATGTAAGTTTTTGAAATATCCAAAACTTAAAGTGTAATGCCAAACTGGACTTTGTGTCTGTAACATTAACTAAACCAAATCTTAATCTTTTTGCTTATGAGAGTGTTGAAAGTTCTTGGCCTGCCTGACCCGATTTCCAATATCTGAGTAAATTACTAAACAGATTTTTTTTTTTAAGGGCTTCCTAGTTAAGCCAAGATTTTTTTAAGCACAACCTCATCTAAATTAGAGAAAATCTTCTACCCAGAAACCAAAGTTAGGACTGTTTTTTTTCCATTAATCATTTTCAAGTTGCTAGAAAATCAAAACTTTGAAAATTTGTTCCTATTTGTAATATAGTCATTGACCACCAGAGAGCGATAACCTATTGTTGACATTTGCTTGCTTATAAGACCTTACAAAACTTAGTTTACTTTTATTTGTATTTACTTTTGGTGTAAAAAGTCAAGTGAATCAATGGTCAGTTAATGCAATAAATTTTTATGTCAATCAAAAGAATTTACAAAAGAAATGTTGTTTATGCTGAAGTTTTTTCCTAAATATGTCATGATGACATGTGTGTCCTTCACAAGGCTGCAGCTAACACACATCCTCTACAATGCTCCAGTCAATCTCCAACAAAACCCCTGTGGCAAGAGAACTTGCATTGACCCATACCTCATAAGTGTGTCTGCTTGTGCACCCCTTACTATATGCAGAGTCATTCTGGTGTAAACTTGTTGCTGTGTCCTCGGTCATGTTCTTAAGGGGAGCATCTCTCACTTCGTCATTGTAGCCAAGCATGATCGACACTGTCCTGTGTTTAACAAATGATGCAGCAACATGAAATCAACCACACATATGAACGTAACCCATCAGTTTTCCATACCACGAGAAGACGTTATATTGTGTCAGGAACTGATGGAACATGATTTTCATGTTTCCAATTAAGCGTGATGTTATCCTGCTCGACATACAAATGCACTATATGAGTGTTGTTGTGTAATTACCCCGGATTCTTGCAGGTCAGACCAAAAGCAGCTAAGCGCTCTTTCACACGATCTGCTGAAATCATGCTCTTGTCAACATAAATATCATCAATATATTTGAGGTTTCTCAATGACGTGTCATCCACAATAGCCTTCATTATGGCTGGTGCAGCATTCAACCTGAAACCCATTTGTGTCAAGCAATATCTTCGCACCTTGAAAATTACAGTTTGAAAGGGCCAAAGCGACTTGTGGATATGCACTTATAGATAGGCTGCCGTAGGTCAAGGATAGCAACATCGGCTTTTTTTTTTTACATCACTCCCTCAATTTCTGTGTGCACACATCAACATTGGCAGTGTGTGTACCAAAACACTCATTCAGCTTTCAATAGTCTAATACTGGCCACACTTTATTTTTCTGCACCACCACCACCACCACCACCATCAACGAAATTAAACCTTTTAGAGGACCAAGTTCCTTTTTGGGATAAGGCTGCAACCAACCACTATCAAGTCTGCAATTCATGGTTGTATTCCTCCTTGACACCTTTTAGTATTGGGTACTTGTGCATCTGGTTTCGCAAACTCTTCAGTGATTGACCATCTGGCCACTTCCAAGATGCAACCCATATCCTCTTGTCTGGGTCAACTTTGGCACAAAAATCAGGTGCTTCTATTTTAATTGCACCGCAACAAACAATCTCATGCTTGGGAAACCACACATTGCCACCCTCCATTATTTGGAGTCCACCCAGCTTTTTAATGGAGTTGAACCCAAGCAACAGGTCAAAACCTAATAGCTCCCCTTCTACTACTAAGACTTTGATATCAAGAGGGTTCGTATTGTCCACGTCAAGCTTAATTCATCCAATTCCATGACATTTGAGGGTATTACTGTTTATGGTGAGTACGTCCACCTTTGTCTCTTGCCAGGATTGACAGGCTTTATTACTTGCAAGTGTCTGTGATCAGCCTGTGTCCACCAGTGCCACTCTCCTAATTCGGTTTATGTGAACATTTATGATAGGGGGTGCCTCATTCACAACTTGCTTGGGGAAGAGACAGACTGGCACTGACGTCTTATCCCCTTCCTCTTTTCTCGTGCACACTGAAACAACATGGCCTAATCCTTGACACTAGAAACAATGCATCATTGTGCATGAGTTGTGTCCCTGAAAGTGTGATTCCACCCAGAGCATTGATCGTATTGCATACCCTCCCGACATTTAAGATTTGGAAGTTTATCATCTCTGTCTGGTGAAATAGTGGCTGCAACTATTTCCTCAGTTAGAGTTTGATCCTTCATTATGACGTGAGCTTGGTTCAACAGTTGACTTGTAGTTATGTTCTCCATCCTGGAAGATGCATGCAGTAATTGCTTGACGTATGCTGGTACCCCTGCTATGAACACACATGCTAGTCCTTGATCAGATACCTCACCAAATAGTTTTGCTGGCTTCTTCAAATCAGCTAGAAATGCATAAACAGATTAATCTGGGCTCATTTGGCATTCGACAAACTGCTCGTAAGGTACAAAGGCAATTTGTAGGGTCTGTTTTATCTGCTCAAAATTTGCTTTTTGCTTTGCACTTAGCTGTTGGTAAATGTCAAATGCTCCTCCTATTAATTTCAAGGGAAGAACACATTAAACCTTCTTAATTCCACTTAGATCACAAATAAGTTTTATTTTTTAAATCCATTCAGTGACTGCTTGTTTGGTCACTGAATCATCAAATTCAGATATACACTTGATTTCAAAGGTCCTATTTGTCATAGAACCAAAATAGCTTGTATGAAATCCATGATCCAATGTGAAGTTTGGTTGCAGATTTCTTGTAAACGGTCAAGCCAGCAATATAGTACTGAAAACAGAATCTCCCCCTTGCAACAGCTGAAATGCACTTTTGATCACCAAGCTCAAAAAATCATTCTTCTTCATAAGTAAAAAAAGCAACAATCTTTATTCACCAAGCAATTTTTCTGATTGGCCACACCAGACATGGAGGCAAGATTCATTAGCATAACTTTTGATACACATAGCAGTTCTTACTGTGCTAATAATTTTATTTAGGTTTTTCTTCTTCACCACATTTTCCGCCGTAGAATACAGGCGACACGCTGTTGTTTGGTTTGACGAGGTAATTTGCCATTTCTTCACCACAATACCAAAAACAGCCTTCAGTCTTTTGTTAACTGTGGCAAAGGATGGCTTATTAATTTTAATGCCTCCAGAACTAAACAGTTCTCTATTAATCATTTGAGAGACCCCCTTTCTGCTTTCCACTAGGATGGCTGATGCTGACCTCTAAGAGAGTGGTTCATTAGATATTGAATCCATTGCTCGATTACCTGCTAAGAAAGTTGGTTTACTGTGTTATGCTAGACAGTTTTTCTCTCCAAAATATATCTTACATATTTATAAGTCAACCATTCATCCTATGCTTAGAATATTGCAGCTACATATGGTTCATTGCTTTGCTATTGATATAGAGCTCCTTCTCACTGCTTTCGTCACTTTTTAATCACCGTAAGGTTGCTTCCCTGTGCATTTTCTATGAATAATTACACAATTGTTCTAATGAGCTATTTGCTATGGTGTCTAGACTTTTTGAATTTAAGTGCAGTACTAGTTTGGTGGTGCGGTCTCATTAGTTTACTGTTGAGTTGGCTAATTAAACCATAAATTCTATGCTAAGTTTCTTTTCTTGTACTTTTCACTTGTAGAACTCTTTTCCAGCTCAATAATTTACAGCCAACTTTGATGTTGAAAAAATTGAATTGAATGTCAATCGCTATCTGCTGCCCTTTTGATCGCTGTTCTTCTCTTCCTGCTTCTTAGCAATGTTTCTGTTTCAAACTCTTCCACATTGGTAATCATCAACTGCAGGCCTTCCAAAATATTACCAGTTTTCCAGATTAATATACCTACTTCTGAATCTAGCAAACAACTTATAAACAGTACTCTTAGCTATGTCATCATATCCATAAATGTCACATTTTTATGATGTTTTTTCCTCCCCAGAAATAAAAGAACATCAAATGACAAAAATGCATCTCATTTTCTTTCATTTTCACAATTATACAAATGAGTGTTCTTGACAAGTCAATTACAGGTGAGGGCCACTTAACCAATGAAAATTGAACAATACATAAATAAGAAGAGGACAAATTTTTTTTTCACATTCTCTCTCTCAAAGACACACACACACACACACACACACACACACACATATAGAATACTCCATTTTTGTAGATAACTTTCATATTTCTTCCTCAAATTTGTTTGACATTGAATAGTTTACTCTAACAGTTTAACAATTTGATATATTTAAATAATCTGGTATTTCTCCCATCACACTTGAAATTTATTAAATCATTTACATATGAGGTTTTATGAGTATTCTTTTTGAGAAAGTATTGGTATACGTGGTGGTCCAGTGGATATCGGCTTGGAACAAGAAATCAAAGAGCAGAGTTCGAATTCCAGTTGAATTCATTGCATTCACTTACGTGCAAATACCCTTGGGAAAGGTATTAATTTGTCTCTTCCTTCCAGTTATGGGTTAAATAACGGGACAGATTGGGTTCTATATCCTTGGCTGGCAACCAGTCTACCGCAGAAAGCAATGGCAACCTACTGCGGGATAATCTTCTGCCCAGTCAGTCATGTCTCTTTCGAGACATGATCGCCCAAGCGTGTATCACGTATGGCACTTAACTGACTGACTGATTGGTATAAACAAAGTGAAATTGTTGGTGTTTAGCATATTGTTGCCAAGTATCATAAATGGTAGACATTAAGGATATATTGGAGACACAAAAAGCTGTCATTCACACATTTTGGAAGTTGGCAAGGCTCCAAAGGAGATAGCAGTCAAGGTGGGATGCTCTCACTCTGCTATCTTGAAGATAACAAAACAAACTTGTTCAAAATGGTTTGGATGTGATTCCAAAATATCAGCTGAACAGAATCATTATTTCCAATTGATTTGCCAATAGTAATGAAATTACAAAGCTTGGAATGTTACTGGTGTAGTTGTTTCTTGAGCTACAATACTCTGGAGACTCTGTTGGCTTAGGTTTAACAGCAAGATACTAGTTTCAAAGTTACTATTAACTTTTAAGCAGAAACAGAAGCATTTAATCTAGGCTAGAGACCATCAAAATTTGTCTGTTGATCAATGGAACCAGATCATTTTTAGTCATGAAACAGTTTTTTCCTTTGGTGATCATGATCTTCATGTCTGGAGAAAATCACATAAGAGATATGATGCCAAATATATAAACATATTTAAAATTATTTTTGTTTATGATGGTTTTTATGTCTATCACTGGTGTTGGAAAGATCAGTATCTTAAAGGTTTGTTAATGTTACTGTTTATTCCTTATTGAGGACAATAAATTTATCCTTGTTCCACCTCATACAGAAGAAGCTATAAAAGAATGGTTCAGGGAGAAAAGGATAACTGTTCTAAATTGGTCTGCAAATAGCCCAGATGCAAATCCAACAGAAATTTTATGGAGAATCAAGTGAACAGAAAAATACTATCCTTCATATCTTAAAGAATGAGTGCAAGACATTACTGAAGTGTGAGCATCAGAAACAATGGAGGATTATTATTGGTTCATTAACACAACATTTGAAAGTGATAGTAAATGCAAAAGTTGCTATAAAATGTGTTAATGTGCTAATAGAGTTCTTTAAAACTGTGTTCATTAGTAAATACTTTATCTTAATAAAAAAGTTATTTTTAATCTTTTTATTACTAGATATAACAATCTTTAAATTTTGAAGATTTCACATTTCAAAGAAAACCTGGTTTTGTCAGTGAAATACTAATATATTTTGTATATTGATATAGGTTTAAGAGTAAATTGTCCAATTTTAAAGGAATTTGAATAAAAAATATAAAAATTATTCCCCCAAAATATTCCATTTTTCTAAATCATAGTTGTATATATTTAAATCATTTATTTAAAATCACATTAAATATCTCCATTATAAATGTAGATAAACTTCTTTTAACTATAGTGGCAATAAAGAATCAATAAGAATGTTTTATTTTATAAAACTAAAACAAACTGTAGTTCAAAATTTTTGCTTTATATTCTCTCATCTCATATGTTCTGCCAAATGTAGAAATTGTCAGGTAAAAAAGCTTAAAACAGAATATCCTTCAACTGGAAGGCATTTAAAAAAGTTTAACTTTTCTGCTTCTTCATTCATGCATGTCATTGGACTACAGTTTTCTTTTTACTTCTAATTGTTGTTCTGTTTAGAGGCCAACAATGATATATGAATAAAAGATATTTCTTCATTTTTATATATTATAATAAAAGGAAAGTAACATTTTTATGTTACTTTTATTTTAAGAAGGTAGACCAGCACTTGAAAGAACATTCACCCTTTGTGAGACTTTAGCTGTTAAAATCAGAGTATTTCAGTTAGATAGAATTTTTCACTAAAACACCATTGGAAACAAGCCTGGCCATCCATAAAAAAGGCAGAAAAAAGTCAAATTTAAAGATTGGAATGAAGCAATTATAAAGTCCCTTTAAATAAGTTACATTACCTTGTACCATACTGTTGTTATAAATCTGTAAATGTCTGCATTATTTTTTTAATTTTATTTTTTTCTATCTGTTGCTTTTGTTTAATGTACCACACACACACACACACACACACACACACATATATAAAATTCACTTGCCCCAAAATCATTTTACTTGATTGACTCCATTTTCAGATTTTTTAATTAGTAGCGCCATCTATATGTCAGGACTGGGACTTATTGTATGATTTGTTATTTGTAACAAACACAATGTTATAGATGAATTGATATTAAGATGATTGAGATAATAATTAAATTTGAATAATCATTTCAAATAAACAAAACTAAGAGTTATAATTCAACAATAATTTTGAGAGAAAAATATTCTTTCAAAATAATGATGCAAAAATATTTGTTTATATCATGTAAATTCGAATATTTCTTTACTTACTACTAAAAAATGTCAGTATGTGGGATACTGTTACAATATCTCTGGGTAAGCCGACCCAAGTTATTTATGCGTGCATCTTCAATGGGTGTCTGAGTCACCACCTAATAGTCATCCACCAAAACAAACAAAACTATCAAACCCACCCTCAAAAGAAAGAAGTAGAACCCAGGTATACCATCTCTTATACCAATGTAAGGAATCTATGTTTCAACTTTCTATGAGTGCAACTTCACTTCTTCACTTTAAACCTGACCTCCTTTTCCTGTCTGAAATGGGTATCAATGCCTCAATTCAGCTCTCAGTCCTGGGTTACTCACCTGTTATAACAAAATACAATCACTATGGTCACAGGCTCAGTGCTTACATCAAAGACAGGTTTCCCTATGACAGGGACACAAAAACGAAGACCCTAATCACCTGTATATGTGTTTTTGTGTGTCACTTATCCATAGTTCCACATTCATCTTTGCTCTGTATCGTTCTTAGGATGAAGAGTTAGTAATCTTCGATTAAATATCAGCGAGGATTCACAATATCTTCTGAATTTCTCTCAGCCAACTTTCACATATGTGGGGAGTTCAGTGTTCACCACAAAGAGTAGTTAATCCACTCTCACCAAACCGATGAAGAAGGCAAATATTCCATCACTAATGATTTTACCTAGAATATTGAAGAACCTACACAAATCCTGGATGCAACAGGGCAGCAGATTAACCTCTTTATCTTTCCTCTAACATCCTGCCCTAATAAATACACAGTGAAAGTTTTACCCCTAATTGGCATGTCTGATCATTCCCTAATCAGTGTCCAGATTGACTCCAAATCAATGGCATCTTATGATTTACCATAGAATGATTTTTCACTATATGAAAGCAGACGAGAACAGATTTCAGTCTTATATGATGGAAGATCCTTTCACAACCTTTTTCAAACATGCCATCTAAACTGCTGCCCTAATCTCAGTATGGATTCTTTCTGGAATAGAGTTTTATACTTAACAAAAAAATTCACAAAAACCAAACAATCAGCCCTGGTTTGCTCTTGAATGTGCTGCAGTTATAGCTCACTGGAACCGCTACTTCAAGATCTATTGCAAGGAAAGGTGTAGTCTGACCCTTTATTCTTTCAGAACTGTCTGCAATCACTGTAAGAGAGTTCTGGAAAGCTCAGAGTGCATGAGTTTTCCAGGCCAAGGTTGAAAAGAAACAAATTGGATCTCACAAATTCTGGAAGATCACCAACCAAATTATGAACAGAAAGAAAGCAGCTGTGCTCACTATTATAAATGGTCCCAAAGTCATATTCTCCTTGACAGAAAAGGTGAATCTCTTTGCCTCAAATTCAATGCTGGATGACAAAGTCTGTCCCCCCTCCAACTTACCACATTTCACTGAGCATAATCTCAACAATATACTCATTTCAGTAAAAGAAATCTCGAGACTTTTTAAAAACCTCAATCCCAAAAAAGCCACTGGCCCAGATAAAATTTCAGTAGTTCTTTTTAAGAATATCAACAAAAAATTATTCCTAATTCTAGAAAATTATTTAACCACTGCTTAGAGGAGTTTTTTTCCAAGCATGTGGAAGGTGACAAGCATATGTCTGATGTTTAAGAACACATGCAACTGATCACCCCACAGTACAAAACAATTTATTTCTTCAGTACCGTCAGTAAACTTTTTGAGGCCATTATCAAAAAGAAGGTTGTTGAGCACCTGGATAGGAACAACGTCTTGTGTGACGAGCCTTATGGGTTCAGAACAGCCTGATCCACTGTTGATGTCCTAACTACCATTACTCTCAGAATTAGTGAGGCCCTTGATAACACGCTACATAGTATTAGATATATAGCACAAAGGTTTACTACACAAGTACTCTAGCTATGGAATCACTGGAAGTGTTTTCTTTATAATAAAAACCTTCCTAACAGGTAGATCCCTTGTAGGTAGTTATTAATGGCCACTCCTTTGAGGCCCTGACAGTCAATGCAGGCATCTACCAGGAATCAATTCTTGGACTAAACCTCTTTAGGATTTCCACAAATTATCTATCTAAGAATATACTTTGATTATTTGTACACATCTATGCTGATGATACAACGATATATGGGCACACCTCCAAAAGTTTTGGCGATCAGAGATTGACAGCTCACCTAACACTAACTTTACAGTGAGGAAAAAATGGCTGGTTACATTCAATGTCTTCAAAACTAAACTGGTTACATTCCATCATCACTGATCAAGCCCCAAACTACCACCAGTCATGATGAATGGATGTCCCATTGAGGAGGCCTCATGCCTTAAGAGGATAACTGGCCTTAGTCTCACACCCAACATCAAGTGCAATTCCTACATTATATCCATTGCTAAAGATGCATGTAAAACGATTGGCTCCCTATACCACTCTAGTAAGTACCTGACTCCTCACACTATCCCCTACCCTTTTAAAAGAACCAGATCAGGCCAAAAATAGAGTATTGTTGCTATATCTGGGCAGGAACTGCCCAGACATTATTTTCCAGTTTTGATAGAGTTCAAAAGCATCTCAGAGGCCTTGTTGGAGAATTATTTTTTCACCCTCCAACCTTTCTCTTATGGGTGGGGATGTGGTGAGTCTCTCACTGCTCTACTGCTACTACCTTTGAAAATGCTCAAATGAAGTGCATTTTTTTGTTTCCATCACGTCTAAAATTCAAAGTTACGGACCACTATGTGACTATATTTTAGCAAACCATGCACACTATCTTATCAGTGAGAAGTTCCACTCAAACTGCTTCTTTCCACAAGCCACTACCCTATGCAACCAACTCCCAAGAGAAGGTTTCCCCAATCACTATAAGCTTAATCTGTTTGTGTCTAGAGTCAACTGTTAACTTGCCTTCTTTTTTTATATTTGATATTTATTTGTAATTGAAATTGTTAATCATGTTATTCTTTGATGATACAATTAATTTCTGTAATTACTGACTAGCTCTGCCTCCTGTATTGCTGCGTATCAAGACTGAAGATCATGATGTCCAGTTTGGAGGATTTCCCTATCACATGATTCTTGCATCACCTTCTCAATATGGTGTATTTTATATAAAAACTTTATACGATGAAGAAACGGTGAGTGACAATTATTTGCAATTATATAATTTTTCTTTAGTCAGAAATAAGTGTTGTTTCACTTCAGTCAAATATATAACTTAAAAATTGTATATTTGGGCAACAGTCTGTCTTTGATGCGGGTTTCATTAAAAATGACAGACAAGGTGTGATGATTAAGTTTTTTTATGAAATTTTTTATGTGATCTTACGACTTTTTTCTTTTGAGGATATAAATCATATAAAAATTGTTTAAATATTTTGTTTATCTGAGTGCTTTCAGCTATACTTATAGCCATTTTCAAGGATGAATATAACAGAATGTATGTAGTGTTATGCCTGATGTAGAGTAGTGTGCAAGTGTTATGTACCGAACACGGTAAACAGGTTGTTAGTATGTTTGTAGTTGATATTATAGAATGTTAGGTTTTTCTTTTTTATCAATAAAATCTCCATTGTTTTTAGTCTTTTTTTTTTTTTTTTTTGCATGCGGATAATACTGTGATATTTGTGTTGTCAATAAATATTTTCCAGATAGGGTTTGGTAGATCTCCGTCTGTCTTTAAATGAGATCAAATTGAGCTGCGTTCAGAGAGATGCAACGTTAGTCTTTGAGTCAGTTTTGTAGTTGTATGGCCGATGTAATTATCTATGAAATTAGGATCAAGAATACAGTTCTTCAAGGAGCATGTGAATTTTTTATATAATTTATGTCCTCAAAAGAAAAAAAATCATAAAATCACATGAAAAATTATATAAAAAACTTAACCACATACCTTGCTGTCATTTTTAATGAGACCTGCGTGTATATATATATATATATATATACGATGTAATGAATATGTATGCACCGTGGTTCCCACTCACTGAAATGTGATTGGCTGATGTCAGCCATAAATATAGACTAAGATGAGGGCGTCCAGAGATCTACCACTACAGGTCTTCGACTAAAGATCTACGACTATTGATCTATGCTTACGTCTCAGGATACTGCATTCGACGAGTACCATTATTACATCTACGTACTAACCGTCATTACATCTGTGTACTAGTGTAATATAACAATCTGGCCCCACCCGAGGAAGTGATGCAAGCGATGGTGTTTCCCGTCGGTGGAGGGGTCGGCGAGCGGCAGGGCGGGTGTTTGTGAAATACATCCTGTCGAGGCCGGAGTGGATGTCGTTTGACCTTATTTCCGACAGCGGCGGAAATGACTACGGAGGCAAACAGAACAGGTGTCTCTGGGAATTACGTGGCCATTGCGTGGGCGAGGCAGGACCGGAAGGAAAGTCCCGGTTCTAGAAGACTATATAAAGACCTCGACACATGGATTCGCCAGCAGAGAACGGCCAGTGGAAGCAGAGAAACACCACAGGCAAGACTACACTCCCATCGGCCCATTCTATGTGCGCTCTCACTCTCCTGTTCTCTATTCCACACGGTTCGTCGTCATTAATAAAAATATAACCATATATTTTTATATATGCGTGTTTGTTGTTTTGTCGTCGTACGGCAATATATAACACTAGATTGTTCTACCCGGTTAAATTTGCCTTAACTACCTCGAATGATATATATCACTTTCTGAGGCACATCAAAATATATATATATATATATATATATATATATATATATATATATATATGAGAAGCCATGAATAAGAAGCTATGAGAAGCCATGAATATTTTGTTTAAAGTGTAGATTTATTGTTGCTATTATTATAATATTACTTGCTTTTTGGATGATATATTAAGTGTCCATAATGGTATTTGTGTTGCTATATGTGTTTCGAGTCTAACATTGACTCTCTTCAGGCAAATAAACTTGTGATTTCACATATCAAGATCCGTTTGTTTTTCTGATGACCAAGGTATCGTGTATAAATAGATGAGTCAAGTGGTGGGCTGGTCAGAGAGTTCACATGGGTGTGTGCATGCATGTTGAGTTTTTCACACTCACATGGTAAGTTTCTCCTGTCACCTTCGTTGGCTCTAAAAAGTTTTTTCACTGACTTGCGAAATTTGATTTCATGTTTATACTTCAAAATTGTTTTCAGTGGTTTTGATTCAGTTCTACTCTATGAGTCATTTAGTTCTTTTTGTTGTTTTTGGGATACTATTTGAATTTGATGTGTGTGTATTTTTTTATGTTTGAATATCATGTCTGTGTGTGTATCTTTAGTTTTTTCATGTTGTTGTAGGAAAGTTTTGTATTTTTTATAAATATTTCTTCCTGTATCATGAGTGTGTTATAACCTGCATTTTGGTAGATAGGCATTACTCTGAATTTACCTCCACTGCATTCATGTAAATGTTGGGAGATGTACAATTTCCTACGATTGGCTAGTTTAATGTTACTTCTGTGCAGGGCTACTCTAGGCCTTGTGTCACCCCCACATATATTTTTGTGCATTCATTGCATTTTAGAGCATAAACAATTGGAGTAGATAGACTTTAATTGGAGTAGATAGACTAAACTATCGCCCGGTTCACACTCCACCCACATCTATTGAACAGGTGAAGAGGCTCACCCCTTGTTTCCTGTTTAGGATGTGGTTTCCGGCTTTCTCTTTTCCATTCTTTTTACCCTTACGTAGCCCCCTGCGCATCAGTGACGTTACCGCCTTGCTTGGGGTGATATGATTAAAAAAAAAAAAAATTACCTTTTTAGAGTTGCAGCTCAGATTTGTTTTCGAACTTGAAGTGATTTCCTTCTATTATTAGGTTGCATACCCCACATCTTTTTTTGTTGCATTCTGTGACCACCTGTGTTATGTGTTGCTCAAATTTTGATGAGGTTAAGATGTCTTTTTTAATTTTGGGGTTGGCGTTTCCTTTAAATTATTCTAGCTGTCTTAAAGATTTCCTTTATTTTATCATTTTTATTGAGTAATTCTATGTGTGTTTTGATCTTTGTAAATACTTCCGGGTTGCTTTTGTTGTGTGTAAAAAACATATGCTAGAATGTTTTTTTCTTTTTCTTGTTTTTTTTTTTTTTTATTCCAGAGAGATTCTTATGGTATTTCTTCTGTTAGTTAGAAACCCTTGTTTATTAGTGGAGTTGGGTGTTCTTTTATTTGTAGTGTTTTTTGTAGTTCCTCTAGGAGTGTTTTATGAAGGGTTTCGTCAGCTACTGTTGAGTAAATTGTTCGTGCTAGGGAGTAGGGGATGGACTTTAGACAACTTTTAGGGTGATGACTCTTGAAATGGAGGTATTGTTGGGTATCTGTGGGTTTATGATAAATGTCTGTGATGATGTACTTGTTTTTGTTTTTTATGAGTATGTCTAGGAATGGCAATTTCATTATAGCTATATTCTAGCATGAACTTAATTTTGAAGTGCAAGCTTTGTAGCAGATTGTGTAGTTTATTTATGTCTCCCCATGTGTGTTTTTTTTTTTTTTTTTTTTTTTTTTTTTTTAATCGTGTCACCCCAAGCAAGGTATTTTACTGCTACTGTTGTGCAGGGGGTTACATTGGTTTATTTCAATGGCTTCCCATACTTAATTTTTCTTGTTTTCACTCTCATGTGGTCATGTGTGATGTCATGAGCTGTGGTGCGATATTCGCTTCTCGCGTCTTGTATGCACAAGTTTGTCATTGCTTGGAAATTTTCCATGTCAACAAAAGCAGATTGTCATTATTGTTTGTCCGTGAATTGTTATACTATAATGTAAGCCGAAAGCTTAGACTGGATTATAAAATAATTATGTATCAATATTATAATTTTCTTTCTTCATTTAATGATAATGCTATTAAGTTTATCAGACAATATGAAAAAATTTACATAAAATAAATAGACAAAACTTTTCTATATTATTTAATGAAACATGTATTAATGAAAAAATACTGCCTAAATACACACAATATATATATATTTGCAATGCTGCTTATATAAGGAAACTTGATTTTGCTAACAGTCCATTCTGTAGGTAAAGATCTAGGAAGCTAAAATTTGGCTGAGGGATTCATCTTTTAAAGTGGAAATGAGTGAAGTGGCTCTAAAGAGAGTATTTAATTTTCTATGTTTTTATAATTCAAAACTGGACCCTAACTTTTGTGTTATGATAAAACATTTAATTTACAATAAAAATTTAATGCTAAATTGAATCTTGACTTTGTTGTAGATACAAAATGGAAGGCTTGATCTTGGCAATGGCCATTCTGTTGATACAGACACAGCTATTTTTCACCCTGACAGACCAAGCAAAATTCTTCACTATGGTGGAACACGTGTTCGGTAAGTTAAAAAATAGTCCTTGTATAATTCCTATATTGAAGTTTGAAATAATATTTCCTTAGGTACCTCCGCAAAATCACTGATAAAACAGCATAGTATGAAGGAAAAAGTCCCCAAACTAAATAAAAACAAAGTTTTATCGGCAAAATGTTTATATTATCATTAAGAGGATAGATCAAAGAATTTTTAATTATTTTAAAAATTTTTATTTATTTCTAACATGTTGAAATTGTTCTAGAAAGTCTGTATTTTTTCTTACGTCATTGCGAGCCCTAAATTGCCGCAATGTTAATAAGTAAAAAATTACGTAATATTGCACAATGCACTTTTTTGACAGTGAAAGACACATTAATTTGGAAATTCTCGCAAAAGTCAAATAATGGTCGGATTTTGCTGTAAATTTCAGGACTTATTCCTAATTGACCGAAATCAATGTTGAAATAATTATTTTGTATAAAATATTGGTAAAAATATTTTTTTTTACATATGTTACCCCCCCACCACCACCACCACCAATTAATTTCCACAAATGCTTAAAAATTCGAATTTTGTCCACAATAAGCCTAATATAATTAAATTCAGGAGTCATTGGGGAATGCGAATCAACAGTTATTTTTTTCTCCAATAGAGCCCCTTTTCTAAAAAACAGGTCCGAATTGCGAAAAATGCAATAACTATATACCAATTTTTATGTGGATAAACTTCTGATTGCTTTTATGAACAATATAAATTAAGCCTATCATAGTCTGAAAAGAAAAAAAAATTCAATGAATAATAAATTTTTTTATTTTCATTTTTTTAAATTTTTTAATTATATATAAAAACTATATATAAAAAGTTTAAAAATTATTGTTAAATTTCTTCCTCAACGAGTTTGGCTAGGGTATGTAATTAATGCATGAAGACTACAATTACTAATCGAAAATTTAAAAGCTTAATACAAATGATTGAGCCAATGGATTTTTAAAATAATTAAAACATTTTAATTGTGTGCATTTTTACTGCCTGTATTTTTATTTGTACGGATAGCCCCGGATAGCCGGAAGTGATATTTATCAGTAAAAGGTCACTTGATTCAAGGGTTGGCTTCCCTTACATAAAAAATTACATTCATATAATTTTGTCGCCTGTCTTTGGTCTCCCTACTTTAGCCTCGTTTACAATTTCCGGTTGTCATTATGTCACTGACACTTGAGATAGGCTGTGTAGATCGGATTACCTTATCTGTTAAAATGTTATAGCAAATATTTCAGAGAGTAAGCAAGTACATTTGTATGAAAACAGATAAAGGTAAGTTTTTAACTTTAACTTCAATAACGTGTTAGCGATGTATATTTTATTTTTAAAACAGGAATGTGGCTACTGTTTAAAAATCTGTCATCAATCAATAAAATGGAGGTACTTTTAACATTTTTTTTTTTAATCTGAAAATTTTTAGATTCCAATCAATATAATTTCGCTTTAAAATACGCCAGTGTATTTTGTTTACAGGAATTACTAAATTTAATCTCTTGACTTTCAATTAAAACTAATTTGAAACCTAAAATATAACTTATTTATTTTAAAAATTTCATTTTAAAATCAGGTATCGAAAATTTATACTGAAAAGTGGAGGTACCTATATTTCCTCAATTAGAACTAAATTTCAAGTGGACTTTTTTTTTTACCTTAATATTTATGAAAATAATGAAAATTTTAGTGCTACATAGAGAGAGAAATAAAGCTGACTTTATTTTAAAAAATATCACTAATGTTGGTAAGAATAATTTAAAAATCTGAAGGAGAAATTAACATTTGCCACACAAGAAAAATACCAGATGTCATTTAACCAGAAATTTCATGGGAAAATGTAGTAAGCTTTTCTTTAAGTTATGCTTGGAAAAGTTATAACTTTGTTTTCTTGCTTGGAAAAAAAAAAACATCAAAATAGACAATATTTCCACTAATTTGATTTATAGCAATAAAATGTGTTCAGAGTGAAAAAATAAACCGGAAGTGAAATGGATGAAATTATGACTTGTCATGATTTTTCATCCATTTCATTTTGAAAGATTCCAGCAAATTACATAAACTGGCAGAAATAAGGATGGGAGGGGGTTCAAGGAATTAAAAAGCCAGTCAGACAATATTGTCCCTTTGAAGATGTCTACATCCAATGTCTGTTGCTAGATCCAATCTGTTATCAGTTTTTGTTTTATCTTAATTTTTATTTTTATTTTTTTTACACAGAATAGGAGTTAATTGTATTTTGATCAGTTTTTGGTCATAGTATTTCATGTTGTTTATAAACTAGGCAGTCAAATTTTCTTGAACAGTTTTTATGATATCCTGAAAGTTTGAATATACCAGTTACATTCTTGTATGTTGAAACAGATATCCATAATCTATTTCTCTCTCAAGTTCTTTTTTTTTTTAAAGTGACAAATACTTTGGGCCTTTTGCCCCCCCCCCCCCGGCTTCTATCAAATATTTTAGAGTGAGAGAAAGACGGTTGATAAATATATATTTGAACATACAACAATGTTACAAATATGATAATTTTCAAGTTAATCCTAATAATTTTTTTTTAATTACAATAGATCTGCAAGCCAAAAAGAGCCTTGTGGGCTCCTAGGGAACTTGCGCCCCCCCCCGGCCAACAATTGGGGGGGGGGGTGCTGGGGCCCTAAGCACGGCCCTGGTTATAAAATAAGTAATATACAAATAAAAGCTGTTATCATTAACATTTACTTTATTAACTATTATTATTATTTTGAAGATTTAATATGCTGTTAATGAATTCCATAAACTAATATTTATTAATATTAATAATCTTTATTTTCTACATATATATAGATCATGTAAACATTTCTTTCATCATGCTGGGAAATTTATTGATATTAATGTTTTCTTTCAGAGTCCTCAGTATGGCAGATGATGGTTATTCCAAAAAATGTATCCGGTTACAAAAAGAAATTTTTTCAACTCGAAATTCTATGATTTATGTATGTTAATTTTTAATATTTTAAATATGAAATTGAACTTTATTTTTTTTTTTTTAATAATGTTTATTCTATACAAAGCCTATGAGCCATTTGAGGTAGCCGGTTACTGAAGGAGTTTGTTGTGTAAGCAGTAAGAAGAAATGTTGGAAAAATAACCCAAGACTTGAATATGTTAAGAAAGATTGTAGTGCTTCAGAAGGCATCCTCTTGGAAATGAGTTCCATAAGGTAGTGGTTCATGATTTAATGAAATGAAGTTTGTATTTTTTATAAAATTGCCATGTTCATAATACATCTGTTTTGAAATAATTTATTTTAATTCTCATAATTCTTTTGTGGATTCTTAATACATTGCTTGCCTTAGACACTTCAAATACTGAGTGTATGAAAAATATAATTTTTTAATCAATGTCTACAGAAAAATGATGTCATAGACTAGAACCTGATAGTTTGAATGAGTATTATCTGAACTGTATAATGGGTGCGGATTCTTTACAAGATTTTGTTGAGTCATGTAGTCATGCAGTGTCAAAAATTTTCCTCTATTAATTAAACAGGTTATTTTTTTCTTCAAGGTATGCCTTTTGTTCAGGTGTTAGCATTAAAAGAATTAAGGAGATAAATACCTTAAATAAGTTCTTGCTGTTTTCCAACAGATGGTATTCCCAGAACTGCTATTGGGAATTTCCCAATTTTAATTATTGGTAACAATATTGTGATGCCTGCAAGAAGAAAGGAACACAAACACAGCTGAAGATGTTATAAACTTGTATTTACAGGAAAAGAGAGAAAAGAAGAAAGGATAGTCTCTTGCAAACAGTTGGGTTTGAGGAACTTATCGGAAAGATGCGTCCTTTTAACAGTCTATATTTCCTGTGTCGTTATGGCTGGGTAGAAGAAATAGAGCCTTGACTTCTGTGCTTCATTTGCTGTCAAATCCCCTCACGTATCCTGGATCTAGATGACGAAGAGCAGACAGGGAAATCTTGTCTGTAAGAACCCAACAAGCAAAAGAGGAAGCGAGTTTGTAAAACCCGCTCATGTGGGGAGTTTGTTGAAAATCTAAAAAGGTAGCCCGTGATTGGTTGTTTTTCATCCAATCATGAGGCACCCAGTTGGCGACTCCGTAATAATTTCTATACTGCATGTAGTTTCAAATAGTAACACATCTATAAGAAAGTACTATAAGCAAGCTTGAAATTCAGTGGATTATGTCATTTCGCTGAGGGATAAAGAACTTTGTTTTTCATAGCATTAAACATGTTGAATTTCATGCCAAAGAATTTTACTGCATGACTTTATTCAAAAGAAATCTGAAGCTGAAGTTGAGACTTATGGCGACCATGCTCTATCAGAAACAACATGCAGAGATTGGTTTAGATGCATCAAAAATAATGATTTTGATCTTGAAGATAAAGAATTGGAGGCATTACTTCATGAAGACTCATGTCAGGTGCAAGCTGAACTTGCAAAATATTAGGAGTTGATCACAAGTTTCAAAATGTTTGAAAGCATTAGGAATGATTCAAAAGCAAGGACATTGGGTGCTGTATGAGTTGAAGCCGAGAGACGTCAAATGGCGATTTGTAACATGTAAGCAGCTGCTTCAGTGGCAAAAAAGGAAAGGTTTTTTGTGTTGTATTGTGACTGGCAATGAAATGTGGATACACTACAATAACCCTAAGGGTAGAAGATCTTGGGGCAAGCCAGGCCATACATCAACATTGGCAGCAAAGCCGAATATCCATGGTTCGAAGCTTCTGCTCTGCATTTGGTAGAATCAACCACATGTAGTTAATTATAGGCTGCTCAAACTAACTAAAACCTTTAGGGGATATTGCTATCTACTGTGATTGATGCATTTAAATCTATTTAAAAGATTTAAAAGCTTGAGCACAGCACCACACATACAAAAATTATTAGGATTTGAAAATGATTTGTTTGAAATCATCAGGAACATTAAGTTCCACTCTTACAAAAACAGCTTGATTCTCTCGTAAAAGAAATCAATACCTCAGAAATAATTTTCTTGCATTTTGATAAAACTGCTAATGTGCATTGTGGTGCAGTGGATATCGGCTCAGAATGAGAAATCCAGTTCGAATTTCAGCTGAATCCATTGAATTCACTTATGCACAAATACCCTTGGGAAAGGTATTAATCCATCTCTTCCTTCCAGTTATGGGTTAAATAGCAGGACAGATTGGGTTCTATAGCCTTGGCTGGCAACCAGTCTACCGCAGAAAGCAATGGCAACCTACTGCGGGATAATCTTCTGCCTAATCAGTCATGTCTCTTTTGAGACATGATCGCCCAATCGTGTTTCATGTATGGTACTTGACTGACTGACTGCTAATTACTAAAAGACTACTCCACATAACTATAACTCCCTAACAAAAATAACCTAACTAAAAATTATAAAAATAGTTGACCTACACACTAATAATTTAGTAATTGTTAAATTAAATAAAATTAACCTTACCAGTAAAAACATGACTGACAAATCAAAAATCAGTGATAGTCAGCAAACTTAACCCTATTGAATTCTACATTACAATCAAAGACCACAAAATAGACTTTGAAACTAACTTCTCCACTAGAATTATTAATCCAAGTCTACCTGAAATTTGACAAATTAGCAAACATATACTGAATAAAGTCAACTCACAAATAAAAAAAATACATGGAACTAACCCAATGGAGTAATGCTACTAATGTTATTAGTTCAACCACATTATTCACAAATTCAAATGTTCGTTCATATAGTTTGACATAGTGGATTATTACTCTTCAATATCAAAAGACCGGTTCACATTAACCCTGCCATAGAATATTTTGACCTTACAAACAAGGAAAGAACTATAATATTAAATACAAAGCAATTGGTTCTCATTCACAACAATGAACAGTGGATAAAGACAAACTCTAAGGATCTATTCGACATTACTATAGGATCATTGGATTCTGTGGAATCATCAGATCCCATAGATCTAATTATATTGTACCATCTAACTGCCCATAGTGATGTTGATATAGCAGACATTGCATTATATAGAGACGTTGATCTCATGATAATCAATAATTCTACAAACTCTCAAGTAGGCAGAATCCATAAATTGATATAGAGAGAGATGAAAAATCTCAGTCTTAAGGTTATAGTACAAACTAACCTAAAAAAAAGTTGATTTCCTACATGTTACACTTGATTTAGTTAATAACACATACTCACCCTATGTAAAAAAAAATAATGCTAACTCTATTTACATCCATCTTAAACCAAATCACCCCCAATCTATTATTAAACATATACCTTACGCTGTGGAAAATAGAATAAGCAACAACTTCTTAACTGAAGACATCTTTTATAAATACAGTCAATATCACAACACTACCCTAAAAAACAGCGGCTATAAATCCACTGAAAGTAAATATAACAAGCCAAAAAATAACAATATCAAACATAATAGAAATAGAAAAATAATTTGGTACACACCGCTATTTAACCAAATGGTTAGTACTAACTTAGGCAATAAATTACTTAACTTAGTTCAGAAACACTTCCTAACTAATAACCCTCTTAGCAAAAGTTTTAATAAATAGCTGCACTGATAACCTAGAAATGATAACAAAAAAATGTAATAAAATTCTAAGTAATATAACAAGATTAGCAATCAAAACCATCCCATTATAAATAGTGATAATAATACTAATACTTGCAACTGTTGTCATCCAAAAGAATGTCCTCTGCAAAATGATGTCTCACAGACCCCATAGTATACAAAGCTACCATTTCTACCAATGAAAATCCAACTATTATCAAACATTACATTGGAAGTACTAAAAACACTTTCAAGTTGTGATTGTATCAGCATAATAAAACCTATAGTAAGTCAACTTCACTTTCTAAATATTATTGGTAATTAAAAGATGCAAATAAAACACCCACAGTAAAATGGAAGTTATTAAAAAAGCTAGAATATGTAAATCGTTACATGAAATGTTTTCTTTGCTTACAAGAAAAAAATTCAAATAATTATTCCCAAAAACTAATTTATTAAACCACTGCAATGAAATAACTACTTACTGCCACCACAAGATAATTCACACTTAATTAAATATATCTAAAATTATCTCAAACTGTTCAATATATGCTATACTATATGATCCTACTCCTATCATCAATTATATATACCTTTAACCAAACCTTAATACATTGCCATTTGCCCTTACTTTAACTACTAGTTAATTTTTAAATTGAATAATTCTTCCTTAAGTAATTAAATCATGGCTTTGCATTTATTCTTTCTATAAACATGAGTTTTTATATTAACAACACCCTTTAACACAAACATATTGTTTTAATTTACAATCTCGTAGCATTTAAAATTTTATAATGGCTACATTTTTATTCCATCATATTTTAAACTACACTTCCTGTTCTGTCTACATGCTAATAATTATCCACACTGCTACACATAATTGTCTCAATATCCATTGGTGTACACACAGAAATCTTATTAATTCTAATACCCCCCCGCCCCACTCCATTACTTTTATCTAATATAGTAGCATCTATGGTTTTGATTTTAAATTTCCATACAATTATATTTATGAACAATATTTCATTGCCAGATGATGGTGCACTCCCATATGTTATTATTATCACACAAATAATAACTATATCTCTATAAAAGCTCTACTTCTGTATTGAGCACTTTATAAAAAGTAATAATTACCAAACTGTGGAATATATATCCATTAGTTTCTAATATGTGTGTGTGTGTGTAATAAAAATTAATGTAATCCATATAAAATAATGGCAGGTTATCCATACATAAATACTCATGTCTTTATTGACTGGTAATGTTATTTTTTTCTTTCTTGAAATGAGTTTTAGAAGTATTACACAAAAAAAGAGATGTTTATTTTTATAGATTATATTGATATTGATGTAGAACATGACTGGGCAGTTAGCATGTTACCATTCCAACCATGAGATCTAGGTCTGATTCTTAACCATGATCGATTTGTCAAGAAAATGACTTCTAGATAATATTAGCCTGGAAGGATGGTCCCATAGCATGGAAGTAATGGAATCAACTTGGTATCTATGTCAATGACACAATGGTTTACTCCTGACTTGATAGTAAGTCTGGTCAGTTGAATAATGTCAAATTGAGAGCTGATCTCAAAAATGACCTATAATCTGTTGTTAACTGGAGCAAGGAATGGCTTGTTAATTTTAATGCCTTCAAAATGAAACTTCTCTCTGTTAATCATCTGAGAACCCTTTCTGCCTCTTATCATCATGACTGATGCTAACCTCCAGGTGAGTGACTCATTGCACCTACTTGGGCTAACATGAAGTGGAAAGATTTTATTGAATCAATTGCTAGGTTAGCTGCTAAGAAAGTTGGTTCACTTTGTCATGTTGGAAAGTTTTTCTCTCCAGAATCTATCTTACATATTTATAAGTCTACCATTTATCCATGCTTTGAATATTGCTGTCATATATGGTTTGGTGCTCCTGCTGTATATTTAGAGATTCTTGATAAAATCCAAAGAATAATCAGCAATATTATTAGTCCTGACCTGGTGTCTTGGCTTCAGTCACTTTCTCACTGCTGTACTGTCACTTCCCTGTGCCTCTTCTATAAATACTTTCATCATAGTTGTTTGGTGGAGCTCTTTGCTATGGTACCTAGATGTTAGGAATTTAAGTGCAGTTCTAGATTAGCAACCAATTCTCATCAATTTACAGTCAAAATGACTAAATGTAATCAACTGTAAATTCTATGTTAACAGTTTAATTTCTCTCATTTTTTGTTTGTAGAACTCTCTTCCAGCTCCATGCTTTCCAGCCAACTTTGATCTTGAAAAATTTAAATGAAATGTCAATTGTTATCTCCCATCTTCTAAATGAATGTTTTATTGTTCTCACTTCTCAATAATGTTTCTCTTTTTTCTTCTTTCACATTTAGTAACTACTTGTGTCTTAGGGACTTTACTGCGTTGCATGTTGTGAAATTATTAAAAAAAAATTACTGCTTTGCATGGGGTGAAATTATTAAAAAAAATTACTGCCTTGCATGGGGTGAAATTATTTAAAAAAAAAATTACTACCTTGCATGGGATGAAATTATTAAAAAAATTACTACCTTGCATAGGGTGAAATTATTTTTTAAAAAATTACTGCCTTGCATGGGGTGAAATTATTAAAAAAAATTACTGCCTTGCATGGGGTGAAATTATTTTTAAAAAAAAATTACTGCCTTGCATGGGGTGAAATTATTTTAAAAATTACTACCTTGCATAGGGTGAAATTATTAAAAAAAATTACTGCCTTGCATGGTGTGAAATTATTAAAAAAAAAAAAATTACTACCGTGCATGGGGTGAAATTATTAAAAAAAAATTACTGCCTTGCATAGGGTGAAATTATTTTTAAAAAATAACTGCCTTGCATGGGAAGAAATTATTTTAAAAAAATTACTACTTTGCATGGGGTGAAATTATTAAAAGCAAAAAAAAAAAAAAAAAGGGTTAGCTATTCACCACAGACGAATTTAATGAGAAATGGGCAGCTGGTCTTTTCTTATGCTGTTTGACACATACAAGCAAACACTCATCAGCTTTATACTAATTTAATGCTATCATGTCATTGGAACATTATGTTTGCAACATGGTTAAACCTTCCAGAGTTATTCAAAAGTGAGATTTACATCTGCATTCGACTAAAAGCATTTATGTACCATGATGATGAAGTAATAAGATTAGACAGTGCAGAAATTTAAAATTTGAAAAATAAAGAAATAAGAAATAAAAAAAAATAGTAGATACATAAACACTTTCTCATTTTTATAACAACTGTTAAAAAACACTGCTTCCTTAGGAACTCTCAAAATGGTAATCTTTTTTTTTATTTTACTTCAAAATCACACTCCAATAAACCTGTTAAAAACCCTTGTTTCTTTAGATCTTAAAAATGACATACTTTTCTTTGACTATAAATTATTTTTATTAAACTAATTTTGAATACTGTTTTGCAAAATCAAATTTTAACTTGTTTCCCTTTTCATTGTTTAACTTAATTTTATTTGTTTAGAATATTGTGTATGCAGTTCAGTTTTTTTTTGTTAGGCATCAAGGGAAACTGTAACAAGGTCAGGTCGACAAATAAAACCTACGTCCACAAATATACAGCAATATGTAAGTAACTTTTTGTTTAACAAGTTTGATGTTTTGTGTGTCATAATTTTCATGTTTTCCATTTTGTAAAAGTAACAAACAAAAGTTAAGAATTAAAAATGAGGTTCAGTAACAATCTTTGAAAGGAAAAAGCGGATTGAATGTTTGGAATTATATTGCACTGAATGGTGACTGTCAAAAATGAACTTGTTATTTTGATACTATTTTCTTTATTCTCAGATGTAAAACTTATTTTCTAGGATTGAAGACCTTACTTAGCAATCGAATCTTATTTTTAATTGTATCTTTCAGATTAGCAATTAATCCAGCTTAGCAATATTTATTTGTAATATTTAAAAAAAAAATATGGTACAAGGCTGAATATTGAGGAAGGGTGTAGATCTTTACTTTCCTTACATTAACTAGTTTCATTTACTTACCCAACCGTTTATTATTTCTTTCACCGTAACATTGCACTCATTAGGAAATCATATGCAATCACCAAAAATACACATTTTATCTATGAAAATATGGTTAAACTCATATATAGTTTCATATACTACAATTTAAAATTTCTACAATGATTTCAATGTAACCAAATGTATTTAAAAGAATATTTACAAAAAATACTTTAGTATTTGGCCATCACTGAAATTCTAATATGTAAAGAAACTCATTGAAAAATAATATAAAAAAAAAGACAAAAATTAAATTAAAAATAAATAAAAAATCTAAGTGGAATATTTCTACATTGATGGTGAATTTTGTTTTCTGTCACCTAATAGAGAGTGTTTAAATAAGAAATGTAAATGTGGGGAATTAAAAATAATAACAATGTGAGCTAATGAATAAGCTTTTCCAAACTATCTCAACAAAGGAAAAACAAAATTATTCTACCTTAAATTTAGTTGGGTTGACAAATCTTTCTCAAAAGCAGAATATTCTTTTATACTTAACCAGTCAACATAAGATGCTACTCTCAGCATCTCTCACATGATGAAATTGTGCCACATTACCCATGATTATTTTTTAATCTAAGTCTGCTTAAGACAACAGCTCCTCTCTTTCATTCTGATCTGAACCTTAAGTTGTGTCATCCATATCATCCACACAACACCAATTAAGCACAGAAATATCTACTATTCTTATTAAGCAACAACACCATATTATGACAAGCTTTCAAGCCAAAAAAAAAACTGTTCTTAAACATGTGAACCATCTAGCTTCAAGCAAAAATTTCCAAATCATCAGGCACTACCGACCAATGATTCATTTATTGATTTCAATCCAATTAGTACAGCGAAATCATAATATTATAACTGTGTTTCTATTTGCCAGTAGCTTTCTTCATTTTTTTGCCAGGAGTATATCCACCAGTTTATGCCTTAAAAAATATTGTTCAACTGTTGTTATATTTTCTTTCCACAGCAACATAACGATCTTTTTTTCTTTTATTGCCTTCCATTTCTTTAACTTGAAGTATATTATTATCATTCATACCACAAGAGGATGTGCATTGTGGTGCAGTGGATAACGGCTCGGAAAGAGAAATCAGTGAGCCGAGTTCGAATTCCAGCCGGATTCATTGCATTCACTTACGCGCAAATACCCTTGAGAAAGGTATTAATCCGTCTCTTCCTTCCAGTTATGGGTTAAATAACAGGACAGATTGGGTTCTATAGCCTTGGTTGGCAACCAGTCTACCGTAGAAAGCAATGGCAACCTACTGTGGGATAATCTTCTGCCCAGTCAGTCATGTCTCTTTCGAGACATGATCGCCCAAGCGTGTATCACATATGGCACTTCACTGACTGACCACAAGAGGGTATCACATAATTGTCACCCACAGTAGGAAAGTAAGAATAGATACTGTCATCATTATGTTAAGATGTATCCTGTATTTACAAATTGTTGCCTTTTCATTTGAGATTTGATATGTTTGACAGACAATGAGAATGAACAAGCACATAGATAGATAGATAGATAGATATTACCATGTCACACCATTATTTGCTTTCCATTCCACTCCAGTCACAATGTTTAACCTATGCCATTCATGACTCCCCTTGTAAATTCTACATTAATAAAATATGAATATTCCTACTTAATGCTTTTTTGATTCTCTTGTTGATTTGAAACTTTAAAATTTATGGTTGGATCAAATACAATCCATTTTAATTCCAACTACAGGTTAGAGTGTGGAGGAATCACTATTGAAGATAATTGAAAAACAGGATTAAAATGACCAACTGATCTGGAAAAAATCCAGAGCTGTTAGCAAGTTTATTTTGAACAGAAACATCCCAATCTACAACTACCTTCAGATCACATTGAGTATCTGAAATATTCTTGTTTATCAAATTAATCTGAAATGCATTTCTATTAGGATTTTCTGTTTGTGTTGTCATCAACTTCATAATAAAAGCTTCAACCATTTTCCCACATCTTACTGTTGTTAAATTCACAACTTTTGCCAGAAAGAAGTTTTTTAGGAGCACTATTGTTATCCAATATAAAAAAAAACATTACTTGCAGAAGGCAGTTTGTTATTAATTGCATTTGATATATAAAAATGAGTTGACAGATCTGCATTCATAAGTTTTGCTGTGGTTTCATTAGATTTATTTTCATGGGAAGACAAATCTTGATGGCGGCTTCTTAAAAGTTTTGAGAATTATCATTTCCAAAATTCAAAACTATTTTTTCTTTCTTTATAAATTACTTAAATGTAAAGCTATTTTACATTTGACAACATCAGCAGTTATATCAATGTTCATGTCTCTAATCTAACAAGTCAATTTTTTATAGATGATACTGTTACCAATGACTAATATTGAAGTAAAGGGTTGTACCTTAATTGAAGATTATGTGTAACATTTAAGGAGTTTCAATAGTCTTGAAGCCATTTCATCTTAATATTCAGTATCCAAAACAGCACCTTTTTGTGTTAAGAGAGTCATAACTAACAAAACCCATAAATAAAGAACAGGAATTTTTTTTTTATGTATTTTTTTCTTTGCAGAGCTTGCTTAGTGGTCTCATAGATGATTTTAATATGCAAATTAAAAACACCATGTAATTTCCATATTAATTTTTGTAATTATTTTATTGTAAATTTTCAGGAAAGAAAAGTTGAAGAAATTTTTTACGACTCTGAATTGGACATATTTGCAGTTCTTACAAAAGACCATAATGACTTTTTCTCCTGCCCACCAAATGCTTGCCTTGAAATATATGATAATGAAACATGTACATACTTACGAAGTATTGATGTTGACATTCCTGATAATGCAGTAGGTATCCTTTTCTTCATTCTATTGTGTATCAAAACAAATAAATATAATTACAGGTACACTCTTTCATTTCAAGCCCTTAGAACTTTTTGAAATTTGGATTTTGGAATGGTACTACAGTGCAAATACTTTTCACTAACTGAGCAATGTATTTAATATTTGAAAAACAACATTACAAATGAAGAAATGTGTGCCAATAAATACTTTTTTTGCAAAGACTTAAATGACCAAATAGTAATTTTACTAACAAATGCAGAGAATATAATATACAGAGCATGTGACAAGTAAATTTTATGGAGAACTATGAAAAATGCTGTTAACATTCAGAAAGGCAGTTGGAATTTTTGGGACATAGAAAGGTCATAGAAAATTTGGCACTGGCATGGTGCAGAAGAAACAGTAATCTACTGGACAAGTTTCACCAAATGGAAAGAGAAACAATTACTATCACAATGATAATAATAGGAAGTTGTAAAGAAGATAATATTTTTGATAGGAGTAAAAGAAAGGAAACAGTGGAAAGTTATGATTCTTCACCCTTTGAAAAGGCATTGAAAGAGAGAATATAAAAGTACCATATTTAAGGTAGACAAATTGATTCTTTCTCATTGGGAACCTGAAGCTATTTTTAATATTTTCAGAGTTTTTAAAGTAAAAAACCATCACTAACAAAAAAAAAACAAAATATCTATGAACAGCAAAAGGCATATTTAAATAGTAAGAGCAAAATTAAATACAATTGCATGGTATGAATTGAGCCAAAAAACATCTTGAAATAATAATTTCACTGGGTTTTATGAAGCCTGAGTAAATTTTGATAAAGTATTTTTTTTTACTATTAAAAATTTTAATATATATTTTTTCTTTCTAATCATTTCACCCCAAGCAAAGCAGAACTGCCACTGGTGCGCAAGGGGTTACATAAGAGGTAAGTGATGAGAAAGAGGAACAAGTTACAGGAGAGTCAGAGAATGAGTAAGAAAAGGATGGGAATACAGGTGTGAAGAAAGCTGCATGAGAGTAGAGTGGAAAGGAAGAAGAACATGATACAAGGGTTGTCAGGGAAAGGATGTAAATCAAGAAGATAAGAGATGGCAATTGACTTTGCATTTAAATTCTTGGAGATTGTAGCTTTCAGAGAAGCAAGTATATGGAAGGGAATTCCACAGGTGGGAAGTGTGAGCAAAGAAGCTGCTAGAGTAGAAGTTGCGGTTACATTTGAGTGGTTTCACTGTAAAAGGGTGGAACCTAGCCGCTAGTCTAGTAGCTTGACTAAATTCATGCAGAGGGATCACCAGGGAGCTAAGCTCATCGGGGCAGAAGCTATGAAAGTATTTGTAGAAGTGACAGTGAGAAGCCACATTACATCGGTGAGAAAGTGACTGAAGTTGAGCTACTAGGTCGGGATCAATTACAATTAGATTCTTTGTTGGATTTTGTCAAGAAGCCTGTGATGAATAGCAGGGACACACAACCAGATGTGACAGCAGTATTCAATACATGAGCAGATGGTAGATTTTCTTATGTGAAAGATGGATTTAGACGAGAAAAACTTCCTGGTCTTACAAAGGGAACCAACCTTCCAAGCAGCAGAATTAGCTATGGATTTAATGTAGTTATTTCACTTGAGGTCGGCTGATAGATTTAGACCAAGGAGGCGCAGTGTTTTGCTTATCCAATCTGATGTGGGGTAGGAGTAGTTTATGGTGGTTAAAGGATAGCAGCTTCATTTTGGAAGCATTAAAATTTATGAGCCATTTCTCCACCACAGATTGGAGGTTCTTTACAAGCAATGAAGTTTGTTTTGCCAGCCTCAGCAGATTTCTTATCAAGGTGGGAGTAAATAGTTGTTGTCAACATAAATGCCTACTTGGGATCTGATTACATCAGGGAGATCATTGATGAAGATCAGAAAAAGTGTAGGACCTAGAATAGAGCCTTGGGGGACACCCGTGTTCGTATGATAGCATCTGGAAGCATGCCCATTCAATACTACCTACATTATGCAATTTGAAAGGAAAGACTGGATTAGGTCAAACAGTCGTTCAGTTATACCATAGCCATGTAGCTTGCATAGAAGGCCAGCATACCAGAATCTGTCAAATGGTTTAGAGATATCTAGTGCAATAGCTCGAGCTTCACCATTCTTATCGAAAGCCTGGTATATATACTCTCTGATGGTCATTAGCATATCAGCAGTAGGTCTAGTAAAGCGGAAACCATACTGTTTATCAGAGAAGAGGCCATGGGCTGTGAGTTGTTGAACCACTTCAGCATTAATAATAGCCTAGAGCACTTTGCCAAAAACCGGTAGTAGGCTGATAAGTCGATAATTAGAAGGGTCTGAGGGTTCTCCAGCATTCTTAAATACAGGAAGCACAGAGGAGGTCTTCCGGCAGGAAGTTTGTTTTTTTTTTTTTTTTTTGCAAAATAAGCATAACATTAGTTCATATTTACATTATTTTAAGCAAAAATTATAAATCTTTACATTTATTTTGCTTTACATTCAATCATGAATATTTCCACAAAAGATGCTTTTCAAAAGCTAAACAAAGTATTAATAAATAGTAAAATCTTGTTAGGAACAAAGAAAAGGTTGTTATACTATTAAGAATCATTAACCCTCTTATATGGTAATGAATTTCTTTGTAGACAAACTTGAAGCAACAGATGTGTTTTTCTATGTTATTCATCTTCAAGGTTCTCATCACCAGTATGGAATTTCATGAACCACCTTTGTACTATCTGATCACTTGTGGAACCATTAACAGTAGTTTGGGAGGCATTGTGTCCAAGTTTGTACTCATGCAAGAAAAGTAAACAAAGTTCATGTTCTGTCATGTTCTTAATTAAGGGCTTCTATGCTTCAAGATTATTTCTATATGAAAATAAGTTAAAAACTATTAATTATGTCGACCAAAATTCACCTAATATATACCAAATCCAACAGAGAATCTGTAATGTGATCAATCCTGACTTGGCAGCTAGGATACAGTCACTTTCTCACCGACGCACTTCCCTCTTGTGGAATTCCCTTCCACTTACTTGCTTTCCTGACAGTTACAATCTCCAAGAATTTAAATGTAAATTCAATCGTCATCTCCTGTCTCACTAAGTTACATCCTCTCTCTCATGCTTTTCTACATCCACCCCACTCTCATCAGTACTCTCTTACCTCTCCTACTCTCTTCCTGACACCCCCTGCAACCTCTCACTCCTCATAGCATTCCTCCTCGTCCACCCCACTCTCATCAGTAATCTCTTACCTCCCCTACTCTCTTCCTGACACCCCCTGCAATCTCTCACTCCTCATAACATTTCTCCTCGTCCACCCCTCTCATCAGTAATCTCTTACCTCTCCTACTCTCTTCCTGACACCCCCTGCAACCTCTCACTCCTCATAACATTCCTCCTATGTAACCCCTTGCACAACAGTAACAGTAAAATGCCTTGCTTGGGGCGATACAATTATAAAAAAGAATATACATATTATTTACATTATTTGGACTAATGTCCTCATCTTTGTTGCCATTTGTACAATGTTTCCAGCATTGTACTCTCCGGCCTTCTTCAGATGATAGGTATTTTGAACCGAACCCTTTATGATGACTGGGGCATGTCATTCTCATTTCTACCTCATCTCAGAAACATAGACACACACACACACACACACACACACACACACACACACACACACATATATATATATATATATATATATCATCATCATCATTTCCTGTGATATAAATGCTCATCATTATTAATTTGTTGACTTAGAAACCATTATTATTCTTGGTGAATAGAATGTTATTGGCTTAGTTTAATATTTAAGAAGTATTAAATGTAGACAAAATATTTTGAAATTTTATAAGTGCAGTGCATAAGCAAGACTACTTAAATATTATCATCATTTTTCTGACAGCATGGCTTAACTACTTATTCTGTAATATAGGAAATAACTTGAGTTTAAAGGTCACTTTTGCTAAATTTTATGTCCCTAAACTCAAAATTATTGTGCTTTATGAGAATTTTTGTTTTTAATCAACACTTGACAATTGAACACACTTTTTGTATACTTGAAGTTGGTAACACAATTTGGTTTATATACTCTTCAGCCCTCATCAGGTGTATATTGTAAGAAAAAAAAACCCAATAATGATGACCTAAAAGGGGTTATTAATATACCAACCAAACCAATGCATTTCTGCAATACCAGATCTGATGTAACTGCAGCAAACATTCTTTATGTAAGCGTGACAACAGGCTCAACATCAGGATAAGGCTTTATAAAACTACTTTTTGCATCCTTCTTGCTAGGATTAGTCTATTACAAGTGAAGAGTCTGATGAAAATTTTAATTTGTATCATAGCATGTAGGATATATAGGTGGTATTTCACTTTCGATCAGAGTCAAGGAATATATAAAAACTATAACCAAAATTGAGTTTGAAAGATCAGGAATGATCTTTTGATAATTGACAAAGAGTATTGTTGGAGAATGAGAAAATTGTTGGTTAGATACTTAAGACAGATGAATACAGATTTTGACATTGGTTTTCTTTGCTTATTAGTGTGTTGGGTAACTCCTTTTTTTTCTATTTGGAATCATCTAAGTATTTGGTAGATGTGGCAGTGTGGAAATAGATTGGTTTGATTGGTATGTTCATTTTTTTTCTTGAAGAAAGAGGTTTCCTTTTTCTTCTCATGGAATGAACCTGATGAATGCTGAAGAATGAATTGATCAAAATATTGCATTAACAGTAACAGGTGTAAAAGGAGACTCATTTTCAAGAAAAAAAACAATTGCTCAAAGTTGAAGACTATTTTTGATTGTTTTATCTTTTCTTTTTTTATACAGATAGAGCTAAATTTCTCCTTACATCTTGGTACCATTATTCAACTCTGCAAAACCCGAAATATATTTACCTGTGATGTATATAACATTGTAGAGTATGAAGATGTATAGCAGCTGAAAGGCGACATTGATATGTTTCTGTTGAAACATCGAGTAAAATAAAACATTTTTAGGCTCATTGATTTGAAACATTCTATTTTGCAATTATGTTTCAATTTTTTAAAATAAAATTTTCAATGAAATACACGTATTGGCTTTTTGCTTTAATCTAAGTTATCTGAGTAAGTGCAGGTTGGAGCAAAGTGGAATTATAAAAAAATGAAATATTTGAAATAAAAAAGAATCTTCAAATATTCAAAGACTATGTAATCATGAAAGTAACTTTAAAAACTACAAAAATATTTTTTATTAATTTCATACATTAGTTGTGTGCAAAAGTTTACAGCAATAAACAGTTCTCAGTTGTGCATATAGTCTCTAAATAAACAAACACAAATATCAAAAAAGTTGTTAATTTTAGAAAAAGATAGAAACAAGGAAAATATAAATTGAGATTTAAGCCTAAAATATTTGTATAATATGAAGCCATTATTTAACATGAAATAATTAAAATTGCCTTTTGAAAGTTTAGGTGTTAACACTGTCAAGTACTAGCCCCTAAACTATCATCTGATAAAAAATGAACAAGAGTAGAAAATGTAAAGATTGATAAATCTAACTTTGGGTAAGCAAAAAGAGAAAGTAAAAATAAGACAAACAAACTTCAGATGAATCACGCAAAAAAATACAAAGACAGAAAAACTTGGGAACTGTGGAAAAAGTTGAAAGAAATAATAATAAACAATACATTTATAGCTTCAAATAAATATAATGATTATAATATATATGTAATAATGAAATAAAAATAAATGATAAAATTATGTTACTTATAAACAGTGTTTATGTTTTTCAGTTAAACTTAAAATTCATCCATTTTTCGAGTTTTCACAAAACTTGCCATTGTTCTTTGAGTTTACAATACCAAAATTTGTGTTTGTTTATTTATGTACTATTTCATACTTTGTCATGATTTCTTGTGTTTTTAATTTCTTAACATTTTATTTATTAAAAAAAAAAATGTCAGTTTTCTTTCTGAGCATTTAAAGCATGTAATGTATATAATGTTAATATTATATATGTTTCAAAGGTCAACATAACTAGGTGTAATAGTGGGGGACAATCTCCCACTGTCTACAAAACACTTCCCTGGCATGTGTCTCAAATAGCCTCTGACAATTAAGTCCAGCTTCAATCCAGAGAATGGCTGAAGGTAGAAATCTGGTGCTTTATAATCAGCTACTTCAGGTAGATGGAGCTCGATAACCCAGGAAATTAGGCTATTTTGGAGAAGGAAAACCCTGATTTTAAAATTCGCTTCCTTCCGGTCATATTGAAACAGAAAAATCAAGACAGAAAATCTAGAGTGGAGCGGATGAGTGAATAGATATCAGAACCCTTCCTGAACAAAATTGTTTAAGTTTGACAGTTCTCATCCCATCCTCAGAGTTGGTGCAAACATCTTGCCAGTATTTTTAGCCTGCTCCAGCATTGCCCTTATTTGCTATGTACCTGAACCAATGCATAATATTGTCAGTACTCTCTGTGCCTGATGGATGTTTGTAGGATCCTCCACATTTTCTCTTCCACTTTTTTGAAGTTTTAGAGGACCCTTAAGTCACTTAAACTATGATGTTTTTTTCCTCAAGGATGTCGAGGTCCATCCGGGATACATCCTCCTTTATACTCATTATTTCTTTTTGTACTCTCTCTTGTGGATGTGCGTTGTGGCCCAGTGGATATCGGCTCGGAATGAGAAACTGGGGAGCCGAGTTCGAATTCCAGTTGAATCTATTGTATTCACTTACGCGCAAATATCCTTGGGAAAGGTATTATTAATCCATCTCTTCCTTCCAGTTATGGATTAAATAGCAGGACAGATTGGGCTCTATAGCCTTGGTCGGCAACCAGTCTACCGCAGAAAGTAATGGCAACCTACTGCGGGATAATCTTCTGCCCAGTCAGTCATGTCTCTTTCGAGATATGATCGCCCAAGCGTGTACCACGTATGGCACTTAACTGACTAACTGACTGACTCTCTCTTTGTGTGTGTGTGTGTGCATGTGCTCCTAGGTATTTTGGCTGATCTTGATGGTTATGGTGGTAGAACAAGAGAAGAGAGTGGCGAATGGTTGGTGGGCTGTGTAAGGGGATGGATGAATTCATTTTTTTTTCTTTGTAGGTCAGAATTTGAGAATGGGGGGGGAGGAGAGATTCAGCATGGGGACATAGTAATTCAGAATTCAAAACTTTTTTTATTTTAGTGATGATAAAGGTATATATTTACATGGGGAAGTTTTTTTGCTGAGAGAGGCTTCCCTCTCCACTAGCTTATTCTTGGTTTTCAAATTCATCTTCATCATCAATAGATTCTCTTTTCTTCTGAAGGGTTCGCATATAGTATAATTGGTTTCTTTAATATCTCTGCATTACTGGTTTTTCCTTCCTTCTTAGAAATAGGGCTTAGAAAAGAGGGGGTTCTGATGTCTGTCTGTTCTTTTTTGCTACTAATTACCAGTCACCATCTGTCTTCTCTGTCATTTTAGGTGCTAAAGCAGGTGACACTATTTTCCTGATTCTTATTGTTGGTATTTTTGTTAGTCTCATTAGAAGGCAAAAGGTCTCTAACTGTACTCTTCACACTTTTTCCCATTTGGAGGCAAACTGTAGAGTGATGCCTATACTTGCCAGAAAGCTGGTTTTCATCTGGAGACAATAAATGGCAATTTTCTACCATTTAAATGCATCCAATTGGGGACTGTGTTGAATTATTTATCATTCATCATGTAGAATTACCATTCTATCTTCCTTTCTGGAATCACATCTGTCATGTCTTTATACAGCATTAAAATTGTTAACCAGAGATAAAACTGGGTACTTTATAAGCAGTAACATGTGTATGTTGTTGTCCTTGGTATTTAACTCTTAACATGCATTCTTTGTTTTGCAAATCCCACTTGGTCAATTCAATGCATTCTTTTGGGTTGGACAATAGTATTTCCCATATAGGGAAATCCTTTCCTTTGGCAAATTGTCTAGTTTAATTTTTTGTCAATAACAAAGACTGAAATAATTATTTTTCCACAGCTTGTAACTCAGAAGGGTTTGTTCAGTGTGACTAGGTAAGTATATTGCTTCAGTTGCTTTACAAATTCTTCAATGTTTGTGACACATTAAGAGGGTGACTTAGAAGGCAAGGCAGTAGCTGAATTTTCCTTGCCCTTCCATTTTTCAATGTCTTTTATGACACCCTTCACTCCATTCCACATGTTTTTTGCAAGTCCTGGCGTTAGACCCAACAGATTACCAAGTTAGGACCAAGTGCCAGCTAACCACCATCTGCCACGTGATTTTTAACCTTGGAGGATGGCCACACTGACTGACTCGATAAGACCTGATGGGAGTGCGGGAACTGGGGTCATATTAATATCAGGATCAACAGCAACAAAAAAACAAGAAAAATAATGGATGATTAAAGGATTGAAGTGAAAACCAGAGTTGTCTCAGAAAGTCAAGTCTTTATATATACGCAGCATTAGCATTAAGGAGAGAGAGAGAGAGGATAAATTGGCAACAGGTGGGATCGGCTTCCATGGCAGTTTGACTATTGTTTGCTTGACTTCTTTAACGTTCGACTGGGCTTCATGCTCTCCACATGCCAGCACATGCCTACTTTGATGCATTGTCTACTGGACTTTCACTTGCTTCCAGAGACTTCTGTTCTTAGGCCCCCAGCCACTTTGGGTATTCTCATGGCTTTCAAAATCAATTCACCCAACCTCTTGATGCTTTCAGAAACACTTTCCCTCAGTTTCTACTTTTTATACTCTGTTTGCTGTAGTGTGTCTGCCTGAGTTTTTCCTCTTCCTCTGCTCTCATTATCAGCGCAGCTTCTCTGCTCTATCCTCCTTCCCTCTGATTATATAAAGATTGATCAGGTAGTTGTTCCCTTGTTCTCTTTTCCTCTCATGTACGCCTGCATGGGCGAAGTCCAACAGATCAGCCAATTGCCGTCCGTGTTGTCATCTAGGACCTTTGATTCTTCCTTTTCTCTGGCTAGCTCTTCCCTAACCATCCATGCAGAACCCTGAATGGTCAGTTCGCAAGAAACAAAAAAAAAAAGAACTACAGCACATGCCATTAATTTCTTCAACAATGATCAGTTGGTCGTGCAGAACTGTTAGACACTGCTAGGTTTGATCTTGCCATTGTCTCTGCAACAAGAAAAGATTCCAAGTTTTGTTCTGTGGCTACATAAAAAAAAAAATATCAAAAAAGAAAACTTCTTTTCTTTGATTCCTTGCTGTGACTTTTCATTTCTTATCTAGTCTTTAACCAATGTATTTTTCAAATCTTAATTCACAATCATTTTCAATTAATCCATTAATCTATCAAACAAATTATAGCCTCATTTTAGCCTCATGTCTCCTGAACTTGTAACCTTATCAAATTAGCTGTTGTTCTAATTGTCAACCACTCTGTCACATTTACCAGTTTTCCAGGTTTTAGTCAGATCCTTTTTCTCTTGTTCCAGTGTCCCTATTTTTTATGAATAGAGCCTTGCCAGCCCTACTAATGTCCTTCTCATCCATTATGAACAAGGTACAAATGGTAAAAACCAATAAAAGCTACCAGGTCCTGTCAGGTGATAAAAAGTTGAGTGTAGAAAACAACCACAATGAATGAAAAGGTCACTAAAATCAAGACAATCCAAACAAATTAATCTTAGTAGGATGTGCGATGTGATGCAGAGGATATCGACTCGGAACGGGGACTCGGAGAGCTGAGTTTGAATTCCAGTTAAATTACTTGCATTACACTTACACGTAATACCTTTCACAACTTACTGTTGTGAAAGGTATTAATCCGTCTCTCCCTCCAGTTATGGGTTAAATAACAGGACAAATTGGTTTCTATAGCCTTGGCTGGCAACCAGTCTACCACAGAAAGTAATGACAACCTACTGCGTGATAATCATCTGCCTGATCAGTCATGTCTCTTTCGAGACATGATCGCCCAAGCATGTATCATGTATGGCACTTAACTGACTGAGTATAAAAGGTTCACCAGGCAACTGAAAGTGTCATTATTTATTGTCTGATGAGTACAAATGTAGCACATGGCCAAAAAAATGGGTGGGGAAGGCTGGTTTTCATCGGTCTTAAACTCACACCTAGCTAACCACAATCACTGACCCCAGCATACCACAATAATCCTTGTACCAAAATAACACATTCTTTCTTACAATTCTTAATATATCCACCATAATATCTCAGAGACTCTGTAAGGTTTGAACTAGTCCCAACCTGTACAATTTTTCAGTGGAGGATAGAACAATAACATTTAAAAATATTTAATCCCAATGAATATTTGCAATGAAAAACAAGGATTATTTACAAGAAACAAAACAGTGTTAGTAATAACCTTCTCCCCACAATCTCTAAAATATGGCAGAAATATCAGTTAACTGGACAAAATTAATGTGGGACTTTTAAAAATATTCAAACAATCATTTGACCAAATACTCAATCACACACTGATGCAAGCAACAACAAAAACGAAAAACAGTCAAAAAATAAAAAAACAAAAGATGTCCTGCATCTACCAGAGAACTGATATCTCTGATCACTTAATGGGGGCCGGAAGAGGAAATTCAACTAAAGAAAGAAGGAAAAAATATGGGGTCAATGAGCATCTCCTAGCTAAGTTAAATTAAAACAAGCCTAAACTTTCCTATTTTGGGTGGGGTTGCCAATGTTCTCTTCAGAAAACCCAATATTCTGAAATAGGGAGACTGACACTCATTTTTGATACCTAACTTTTAAATTGAATTTTTAAGAATTTTTTTGTAGTGAACAAAACAAGATTTAGATTTAAAATTCAAATGCTAAGCACCGACTCATTGATTTTGTTAGAAATTAAAAAGACTCAAATTTACAAACTTTGCTTAGTACGCATGCAAAAGAGAATCCAAAACAAAACTTGTGAAATTTCACACCTTGATGCAAATTGTTTTTGGGCCAATAGAAAACTAGGTAACATTTAAAAACAAAATTCAGATAATCTTCAATTCTCAGAAACAAATTCTTTTATGGACCTTTTCGTGAGCCGATGCAAAGTTTGTTCATCATCCAATGGAAAGGCCGGAATCACAGCCAGGAGTAAATTCCTAAATGACCTTTTCAAGCCCCACAAACAAAAGACAGGCAAGTTCACCTGTCACCAGAGAGAAGATGAGCAGATTAAACGTTCCTTGACAAGTTGTCAGTAGAGGTTGATATTGTATCAGCGTATAATCTGAGATTGAGTTTACTCAAATGTGTTGAGTTCTGTCTATTTTTTTCTTTTTCTTCTGTCCTTTCTTTCTTGTCCTGTAGACAGTGAGTTACCATTTTATGTAGTGATGCTTGAGTTCTAACAAAATCAATGAGTCAGTGCTTAGCAAACTCAATTCCAAAGCTAAGTATCTCAAAATATAACTTTCTTATCCATTTTGAATACAATTTTTTTTAACTTTATGTGAAACCATATGTGGCTGTGCGTTGTGGTACGGGGGATATCGGCTCGGAATGAAAAGCCAGGGAGCCGAGTTCGAATTCCAGTTGAATACATTGTATTCACTTACACGCAAATACTCTTGGGAAAGGTATTATCCGTCTCTTCCTTCCAGTTATGGGTTAAATAGCAGGACAGACTGGGTTCTATAGCCTTGGTCGGCAACCAGTCTACTGCAGAAAGCAATGACAACCTACTGCGGGATAATTTTCTGCCCAGTCAGTCATGTCTCTTTTGAGACATGATCGCCCAAGTGTATGTCACGTATGGCAATTAACTGACTGACTGAAACCAACTCTGTCAACCTGTTTTACACTTTTGAATACTACTTTGTGTCTGACCGTTGAATATACACTTTTCTTTTCTGACTATTCATTGAATTTCAGGAGTCCCATGCGTTCTAATTTCAAATTATATGCCAATACATTATCAATGTCTAATGAGAACAGCGAAATTTCAATAAGCTCTACTCAACCTCGAAAATACGAACACTTTCAATGTTTGGTTACTTTTCCTGAAACAAGCTGCTGACAAATTCAAATATTTAAAAATCTAAAACAATCCCTTATTTTTTTCACCTTGAAAAATAAGTTTTATTTTCTCAGCATCCTTACATTACTTCAATAATGTAACATTTGATATGAAAAGAAACTAAACATATTTACTCACTCTTATGGCTTTCACCCAAGACATTTAATGACGAAATTGGCAACAATTATAGAAACACATTTCAATCCATGAGGACAAAACAGTAAAACAAAATGGAAACATTTAGAAGTGCCATGCACAGGCCCATTCCAATAAGCCAAGATGAAAAATATTTTACGATCTATATATCTGAAAATGTGCAAAATAATGTTTCTAATAACAATAAAACCAGCATCAGTCAGTTAGTTGAGTGCCATGCGCGATACACGCTTTGGGCGATCATGTCTCAAAAGAGACATGACTGACTCGGCAGAAGATTATCCTGCAGTAGGTTGCCATTGCTTTCTGCGGTAGACTGGTTGCCGACCAAGGCTATAGAACCCAATCTCTCATATTATTTAACCCATAACTGGAGGGAAGAGACGGATTAATACCTTTCCCAAGGGTACTTGCGCATAAGTGAATGCAAGGAATTCAACTGGAATTCGAACTCGGCTCCCCGATTTCTCGTTCCGAGCCAATATCCACTGCGCCACAACACACATCCGCATATATTTCTAAAAACACAAAGTCAAGAGATTTTGTCAAAAGAAATGCGGAATTGAACAATTCCCAATCTCATGTCAATGGAGCTCATGAGGAAAAACGAACAACTGAAACAAAAACTAGTAGAACCATGAAATGGAAAAAAACACATGTTTTTACTACTGAAACCTACCCCACAAAAAAAAAAAAAAAAAAATGAACAGAATTACACTCCGTTATTTGAACGGGGACCTATATGTAGTGAAATAAACAAGATCCAGATTTAAAATTCAAATGCTAAGCACTGACTCATTGATTTTGTTAGAAATTAAAAAAACTCGAATTTATAAACTTTTCTTAGTACACACGCAAAAGCGAATCTAAAAACAAACTCATGAAATTTCACAAGTTTTACTACAGTCAACAAAAATATTTATTCACAAAAATATTTCTCAAGTGGATAGAAAAACAGTTGTGAACAACAGGTGGTTGCTATATATATATATTTGTAGTCATCAGCAAATTTTATTAAATTAATTATAATGTTCATTTATAACTTACGCTCTAATATTATTAAGGTTATTTTATTAAAATTAATGACTCACACAATAGTTATTTACCATAATTACCTAATTTTAATTTTAACCTGAACAATCTTTAACAGATAAAGTAGTATAAAATTAAATTTTAAAAACATAAAATCTAACCTGCTGTTAAAAAGTGTTGTCTGCACATTTGAATAATGAATATTCCTAGTATGTATCTTACCCAGAAAAAATAAGAAGTGTCATTTTATGACATAATGCAACAATGTTCATGCTATCAAAATGTTCTACTCCATAGTTCAACTTAATTTCTCACTTTTGATTGAGTAATACCGACACACCCACAATCATATTAACTTTCTCAACCACCCCCTCCTAAATTTTCTGAATAACAATGAATTCATCTTGAATTTTCTAAAATAAATCATTTTCACCATTTGTTTTTACAATTTTACAATATCACCTGAAGAAGAACAATATTGTTCTGAAACATGAAAATTTTTGTGTAGTGATATAATACATTTTTTATAAACTATTGTAATAACAAAATTACTATATATATATATATATAGCGATTTCCTGGTGCTGTTGGCATAGGGAGGTGTGAGATACTATTGGAAAGTGCCTGAAAACTAAACTATGGGTTGGTCCAAGCCTAGTAAGTGAAATTTGGTGGATGGAACTGTTCGAAAGACCAATAATTGAGCTATCATGAAGTCACAAGTCTGAGTGTTTGAATGTACTGGCATTGTTCAAACTGGTGATCATATTGAATTGTGTTATTTATCTGGACTAAATATGACTAAAATCTGCTCAGCATAGTTGCAGTATAAACCACAGGTGAACTCTATGAGTGTTTAAAAAATAAAAATGAGCCTGAGAATTCACCTGCAACAAGGATTATCTAACTACCATAGCAGACAGGTGTGCTCAAAGAAAAGTAGCCAGCCGTGTGTGTGTGTGTGTGTGTGTGAATGAAAATAAATAGCAACACAAATCTCTAATGTCTAACCAGTGATGCTGGTCCTGCTTCATATGTCCCAGGGATGCACCTCTATTTCCCCATAATAAAAAAACAAGATAAGTGGATTCTCAGCTAAATAGCAGAAAGTAGCTTTCTTTTATTTTTAACTGGAAATAAATGAATTTCTTCTTCTTCTTCTATGTGCCCTGTCCCTTCAGGACGTAGGCGATCATGGCTCTCCACGTCTCCCTATCCCTTGTGGCTCTTAGTATGTTTGCTCCTGGCAACCCCCGTTCCGTCATCCACCTGATCAGTCCCTGCAAATATGTTATCTGCTGCCTTCCTCTGTCTCTCCTTCCTTCTATCTGACCAGTCAGTATCAGGTTCTCCAGGCTCTCCTTCCTCATTGCATGACCCAGGATGCTCAGTTGTCTCTTCCTGATGCTCAGCATCAATTTCTTTTTTGTTGCCATCCTTTCTAACACCTCGTCATTGCTTGTATGCTCAGTCCACGATATCCATAGCATCCTTCTGTAGAACCACATTTCGGCCGCTTCCAGTTTTGTCCTCATTTTCGATGATATTGTCCATTTTTTTGCGTTTTCTTTTTTCTTCACCCACCATTTCAAGCTGCTGTCTGCTTTCTTGGAAACTTATCAATTTAAATTTGTGAGAAGGTTGGTGAGATTAAATGAATTAGACCAGATGGGGTACAAAGTGGGGGTTAGACGGCTTTAATTATTTCATCAAAGAAAGCTTTCCCCTATCCCTTTCCCCAGTTCATAATCACAAATTATGAGTTGTTTTAGAGAAAAAAATAAGTTGCTTTTAACAAATTCCTTACTTAAATAAATTCATTTCCTTTGGTTCATAAAAAACAAACATTACAAATACCATTATTGGTGATGGATTAAAGCCATGAATACCATCAACTCCTTCAAAAGCCTTATGTTGTTATTTTTAGTACCTAGGAGAAACATTTAAAAATGAATAAAACTGATCTTTTCTGTTAATTCACCCCAAAATAAAAAGCCTTGTAGCCAGTAAAGTTACAGGAAAAGAACACAGAAAAAAAAAAGTTACAAATAGTGGCCTGTAATGTTTGATGTATTTTAGTTTTTATTTTACTTTTAACTTTATTTATTCTACAGAAATTTAAAATTGTGCTTCATACTGAATAAATTTAAACATTTTTATGAAATAGTTTAGTATTAAATTATAAATTATTTTTTATTTAGCACCCGAATGCCTTTCCCTTCAAATTTTTTCAAAACATCCTTATTTCTGTGCAAATGTATATGCTGAACTCAAATTGATAATTATTTATTGAAGAAACCTATCTTTATTGATGTTAACGACCAGAAAAAAAAAATCAAACTTGTTCTCGCTCTTTATCTCACCCCAAACCACCATTCTCATATCTAATTCAGTGCTGAATGACTTTAGGCGTAGGAAGCTAATTTCCGGCCTATTTACTTCCTTTGTGCAATTACTACGTGATTTGTTTTGTTTCGGAACTCAATTTCCGGTGAAAGTTGCGTGTATTTGCATGTTTTTTTTTTACTTCCTTTCTTTTTGGGGGTATAGAATTTTTTTTCAGAAAGTTAACTTTCAAATAGAAATTTTTTCAAGAAAGTTAACTTTCAAATGTATGAAAATAAGTATAGTTTAATTAAACTTCAAATGCATTGCGTGTATTTGTATTTTTCCCTTTTTTTAATTTCAGAAGAAAGTTAACTTTCAAATATATGAAAATAAGTGAGAACTGTATTTTTACTTAACCTTCAAATATATGATAATATATTGCGTGTTTTTTCTTTTTTTATGAAAATAAGTGATAATTGTAGTTTTACTTAATTTTTTCCGACAAAAGTTAACTTTCAAATATACGAAAATAAGTCACGAGTGTAGTTTCATTAACCTTCAAATATATAAGTACCAAACAAAAGGGGATAAAAATACACACAATAACCCTAACCAAGAAAAAAAGGGGGAAAAAAAAAATGCAATAACCTTAGCCCTAATCCTAAATTTCTATTTGAAAATTAACTTTCTTAAGAAAAATTTTACACCCCTCCCAAAAAGGAGAAAAAAAAACATGCAAATACACACAACTTTCAGCGAAAATTGAGTTCCAAAAAAAAAAAAAACAAATCACGTAGTAATTGCACAAAGGAAGTAAATAGGCCAAAAATTACCTTCCTACACCTAAAGTTATTCAGCACTGAATGACATATTTCAAAGGTGGTTGAGGGTGAGATAATGAGCAAGAACAAGTTCGATTTTTTTCTGGTCGATAATAATAAAAAAAAGGTAGGTTTCTTCATTATCTATTTGTTGATTTGAATTCAGCATATACATTTGCACGGAAATAAGAATGTTTAGGAAAAATTTGAAAAATTTGAATTTAGCACCTTCAGGTGCTAAATCAAAAATTTACCTTATATTTTTTAAAAAATTTTGAAAATATAAAAATAGTAACTTTATAAAAAAATGTTTAAGTTGAATTTTTGCGGAATGATAGAACTTAAAGTTTTGTAAATAAAAACATTCTTCAGAATATTAAGAACTAAATTATCAGATTCAAAAATAAATATTTAAAAAAACTATCAGATTTAATTTTTAGAGGAGGAGCAGTTTCATACATTAATTGAATGTAGATCAAACACTCTTTGATCATTTTTAAAAATGGTGTATTGGGATGAATTAATAAATGAAATAAGTGCACCAACTTTCAACATTCCACCCTCAGTTGCCATGTTCTAAAATTAGCTGTCTGATCCTCTTGGCGTTTAGTTTTACACAAATCTTGATGAAATTAAAAAATTGTCACTGGAACTTTTTTTACATTCACATGTTATCCGAGGAGTTAATTGTCATTTCTACTTTTTTAATAAAATATGCCAGGTGGATTCCACAAACTCCTACACTCCAATTAAGGTAGGCTCCAAATTCACTTGTCAGAATTCTGGATGAAAAACAAACACAGCTGTTTTTTCACAAATCGAAATGTACCAAAATTTTTGAGATTCAAAAAACTAAGCAAAAGCAGCTTCAATTTCTTGTAGTGTGTGTTTGCACCAAAAAGTAAAGCAAAAAGAAATATATAACGAAAATTTATTGAGACTGAGTTATTTGGCAGATTCTTTTTTGAATTTGTGATGAAAATCTTCCCTTATTCTTTCCAGTCGTGTGATTCAACTTTTTAAAATTTTTGAATCAACTATCATTATGGATATATAAACGTCAAAAAATTACTGAAACTGTTTTTTTTTTTCTGCCCTAAAAATCAAAACTCTAATCCTAACATCCTGCAGTAACCATAACATAAAACCTAACCCTTAACTCTAGCCTAAACCCTAACCTTAATCCTAACTAACCCTAATCTCAACAAACCCTACCCCCAACGCTGCCAATTTACCTCCAATCCTGCCAACCCCAATCCCAACCTTGCCTAATGTAAATCTGCTGAGAACCTTAACCAGAAACATAATCCTGTCTTAAGCATAAACTTGCTTAATCCTAAACTCTAGCTTTTAACCCTAACCTAAACCTCCTGACCTAACACTAACCCTCCAAACCTTGCCAACTTGAAACCCTTTCCGAAAAATCGAAACTCTAACTCTAACATCCTGCCGTAACCATAACCCTAAATCTAACGCTTAATTCTAGCCAAAACCCTAACCTTAATCCTAACAAACCTTACCCCTAACCCTGCCAACACCAATCCCAACCTTGCCTAACCCAAACTTATCCTTAAACTTCCCTAACAGTAATCCTAAACTCTGATCCTATTCCCAACCTTAACTCTAAAATCAACCCTAACCTAATTCTGACCATAAAGTAGGTACCTCCACTAAATTGTTGAAAAAACAGCATAGTATAAAGAAAAAAGACCAAAAACTTAATAAAAACAAACTTTTTCCATTAAAACGTTTATGTTATTATTAAGAGAAAAACATCAAAATATTTTTTAATTATTTACAAAATTTTTTAATCCTTTCTAATCTCAAAATTTTGGTAGAATATTTTGTTTGATTTTTATTAGTGGGTAACCAAATCATTATGAGAGTTTACAATGGAAAAAGTAATATTACATAACTCAGTTTTTTTTGGTTTGGAAATTATTTTGAAAATCAATTTTAGGATTTATTCACAAATGAAATAAATTATTTTTGAAATTATTATTTGAAAAAAATCTTGGTAAAAATATTTTTTTTTTTTGCATCTGTTACCTTCCTCTGCAAAAATTCATGAGATTTCAAAAAATTAAATTTTGTAGGGAAAATTGGTTTTATTAGTTAAATGCAGAATGCATTACGGAATGTAAATCATCTCTTATTTTTATTTTTTGTTAAACATTTGGCCCTTTTACAGAAAATCTGCTCCTAATAGTAAAATAAAAAATGCAATAAAATTATGACATTATTTAATTAGATAAGCTTTTAATTGTATAATAAATAATATATATTAAGGACATTATAATCTTAAGAAAAAAATTTTTTCGATTAAAGTTTTTAATTAATGGTAATTTCCATGTGTACATTAAAAGATCATGTGTTTCATGAATCTTTCTCCTTACAGGAAAAAAAATTTGGACTATTATGTCAATTCTGATCAACCTAATACTGCTTATGGCTGTCATAATGTGTCAAATCATATGGGAAAGGTCAGAAAGATCAACACTATGATTAAGAAATAATTTTATTCTAAATTTCATGCTATAAATAAGTAATACTTATTTAAATCAGATGAATTTAACTTTAAATTTGCTAAATTTCCAAAAATAACTTGTCACAGATGTATATGTTATTTGTTCAAGAATTTTAAAACCGAAAATCAACTTTAGTTTACAAATGTATCGATCACTCAAAAATAGCCAAAAAGATTGAAAAGAGTTTTAAAAATCTCAACAGTTTAGATTCCAATCTATATAATTTCGGTTTGAAATACACCATAGTATTTTGCTTACTGGATATAGTAAATTTAGTCATTCAGCTTTCAATTAAAACTAAAATAAGGTTAAAAAAAACTTTTTTATTTTTAAAAATTTAATTTAAAAGTTGCTTATCAAAAATGAGTGGAGGTACTTAACCTAAATTTGTGCTGGGTGGGACCCTAAATCTTCTCTCACTTGCATCTCTGACCTCAAAGACAGCATGTAGTTCAGTTTTAGTGCTGTCCAAAGACAGGTATGCAACTGAGAATTTTCTAAATTTCATGCTACAAATAAGTAATACTTGTGTAAATCAGATTAATTTAACTTTAAATTTGATGATTTTCCAAAAATAACAAGTCACAGATGTATATGTTATTTTTTCAAGAATTTTAAAACCAAGAATTTTTGGGATTCAAAAATCTAAGCAAAAGAAGCTTCAATCTTTTATAGTGTGTGTTTGCACCAAAAAGAAACACAAAAAAAATATTTAAAGAAAACTTGTTGAGACTGGGTTATTTGACAGATAATTTATGAATTTGTGATGAAAATCTTCCCTTATCCTTTCTAGTAGTGTTAATCAACTTTTTAAAATTTTTGAATCAACTATCATTATGGATGTATAATCGTAAAAACATGACTGAAACTGTTTTCATTGGGTTTTTTTTTTGCAGAGTGGCTTCATCTAAAATTACCAATAAAATTTCAAATTTATCTCGGAAACAACTGAAACTTTGTTCTTGGGTAGTAATCTGCATTGTCTATTTTTGTTTCCAATCTAAGGTTTTATGGAGTGTTTTTTTGAAAATGACAAGCATCATCCAAAAATCAATGTGTCTATTTAGCAATTGATAAGAAAGTAAATATTGTTATAACATATGATAAAAAACATGCCATCAGAATATGAATATCCAAGTGAATAGGTTGTTTTAAATTTAGTTACCCAGAGAAATGCAAGCTTATTTATATTCCTGCTATGAGGACATCAACTATGGTGACCAGTCATGAAAACATGCCAAATTTGTTTAGTAATGGTTGAACTAAGAATGAAAATGTTTGAAAATACTTTTTCTTTGTTTTCTTTTTTTTCTCTTTCTCCTCTAAAGAGCCAGAAAGAGCCTAAGTGTTATCATGTGAATATTTTTACTTTTTAGTTCTTTTATGAAAAAAATGTCAACAAATCTCATTGTAATTTACTTTATTAAAAGATTTTCAAAAATAACTTCTTGAACTCCTTCTTTATTCAAATTTAACTAATCTTTATGTGAAAAAAAAAAAGTACTGATTAGGTAATCCTAAAAATTAGGTCATTTGGAAAATGTGAACTGACCTCATGGTCACCTCAGATATGGTGCCAGTTTTCTAGCACAGGGGTTTTCAAACTGTGGTGCAGACCACAGGAGGTCAGCAAGGATAGGATAGGGGATTCCTGGATTAACTCATCACATGAAATTCAAAGTAATTTAAATTTAATTTTGTTACATTTTGCATCAACATGCAGTATTAATTTATTTTATTTGAACACTTATGTCAAAAGTAAGCTTAAAACCAGTTTTTGCGACATTAATGCAAAACTATAAGCTATTTTTAGTAAAGATTTAACTATAAATTTCAAGAGCATTTATAGTGGGTCCCTATACTAAAGCTTGAAATATACAGGGGTCCATGAGTCAAAAAGTTTGAAAACCCCCTGGTCTAGCAAGAGCACAATATTGGGCAGATGAATCAGTCACCAGCTGAAATTTCAAAAGGATGAGAAGCTTGAAAATAAGAGTAAGAAAGAAAGACTAACTACTTAACTACATATTGTACAAGAAATAGAAATACATATCCTGTAAGTCAATTTTTGCATGACAGTTCAATTTTTAATTATTTTCAAACCCTAAGAATTATTACCATGAAGAAACAAACCAATAAAAAAAGAAAATAACTTTAAAAAATAACACTGCATTTAAATTTAAAAAATAATTGACAAAAAAATGTATATACATTGTAAGAGAAATGCAACAGAATATCATATGCATGATCTTATCATAAAATTAATGTGCCAAATGAATTGATAGTTTTTTTCCCCTATTGTTTTTCAAACCCTAAAATGTGTTACCATTCAGAAATATACAAATAAAAACGAAACAAAAACAAACATGAAAAAAACACTTCAAATTAAAGCATTTAACAAAAAATGCAGGAGAATTGTAAGAGAAATGAACCAGAATATCATATGCATGATTCTATCAAATAAATGTGCCAACCATAGTAGCTCCCACATTGTGTTACTATTTAGAGGTAAACAAGTATAAAATATAAAACACGAAAAGTAGAACATTCCATTTAAATTAAGATAAATAATGAAGAATGTGTGAGAATTCAAAGTGGGATACAAAAGAATATCATATGCATGATCAGATCAAATAAAAGTGACAAAAAAATAGTAGTGCACTCATTGTGTTTTCAAAACACTAAAATGTGTTACCATTTACAAACAAACATAAATAAGACAAAGCTACATGAATCAAAAAATGCTGTTTAAATTAAAACAATTGGTGAAATAATGCATGTGAATTGTAAGAGAAATGCAACAGCATATTGTATGCATGATCATAACAAATAAAAGAGATAACCCAAATAGTAACTTAACCTTAATCCCAACCCTAAATCATAAATCTAACTATAACCCCAAATCCTAGCCCTAACCCAGAAATGATAACCTTACTCCAACAATAACCCTAATCCAACCCTAACTCTAAACCCTAACCCTTACTCTGCCTAACCCAACCACAACTCTACCCTAACTCTGGCACTGACCTTAACTCTAACCCCAAACCTAACCCATAACCCTAACGCAAACCATAACCCTGCCAGCTCTAACCCAAACGCTAACCCTAAATGCTAACACCAAACCCTAACACTAACCCTAGACCTTAACCCTAACCCTGCCCTAACCTAAACATAGACCTTAACCTTAAATTCTGACTCTAAACCAACCCTAACTCTAATCTAACCCTATCATTTCCAACCCGATCCCTTAACCACGAACCCTGCCACCCAACCCCAACCTTAAGTCTAAACCTAAACCTAACCTGCCTAAACTTTAAACCTTACCACACTATCCCTGCCTAAAATAAAACCCTAGCCTTAAGTCAACCCTAATCCTGCCTCAATCCCAACCCTCATTCACCCAAATTTAAACTATACCCCTAGGATAACCCCAATCCTTAACCCTACATAATCATAAACCCTAAACTTAATTTTAACCCACCCTAACAATAGCCCAACACTTAACCCCTAATCCTAAGCCTGCCTACTCCTAAATCCTAATGTTCTTACCCTAAACCTTAACCAAAACCTTAAACATAACCCCTATTCCTAACACTGAACCCTAAACTCTAACCCCTAACACTTAATCTTGCCAACCCTAAGCCCACTCTTTACTCTAACTCTACCAAACTTAACCCTAAGTTTGCCCTATGTCTCTAAACCAACTCAAACCCTAACCCAAACCTCTAACCAGCCCTTACACTAACCCAACACCAACACTTACCTAAACCTAACACTAAACCTGCCTAACCTTAACCACAACACTAGCTTTAGCCCTAACCTTTGCCATAACACTAACTCTAATCCAACCCTAAAACTTCCTACCGTTAACCATGTCTAATCCTAAACCCCAAGACCTAATGTAAATCTGCTGAGAACCTTAACCGGAAACATAATCCTGTCTTAAGCATAAACTTGCTTAATCCTAAACTCTAGCTTTTAACCCTAACCTTAAACCTCCTGACCTAACACTAACCCTCCAAACCTTGCCAACTTGAAACCGTCCTAAAAATCGAAACTCTAACCCTAACATCCTGCCGTAACCATAACCCTAAATCTAACCCTAAATTCTAGTCAAAACCCTAACCTTAATCCTAACAAACCCTACCCCTAAACTTACTCCTAACCCTGCCAACACCAATCCCAACCTTGCCTAACCCAAACTTATCCTTAACCTTCCCTAACAGTAATCCTAAACTCTAATCCTATTCCCAACCTTAAGTCTAAACTCAACCCTAACCTAATTCTGACCATAAAGTAGGTACCTCCACTAAATTGCTGAAAAAACAGCATAGTATAAAGAAAAAAGACCAAAAACTTTTTCCATCAAAACGTTTATGTTATTATTAAGAGAAAAAAATCAAAATATTTTTTTAATTATTTATAAAAATTTTTAATCCTTTCTAATCTCAAAATTTTGGTAGAATATTTTGTTTGATTTTTATTAGTGGGTAACCAAATCATTATGAGAGTTTACAATGGAAAAAGTAATATTACATAACTCAGTTTTTTTTTGGTTTGGAAATTATTTTGAAAATCAATTTTAGGATTTATTCACAAATGAAATAAATTATTTTTGAAATTATTATTTGAAAAAAATCTTGGTAAAAATATTTTTTTTTTGCATCTGTTACCTTCCTTTGCGAAAATTCATGAGATTTCAAGAAATTAAATTTTGTAGGGAAAATTGGTTTTATTAGTTAAATGCAGAATGCATTAGGGAATATAAACCATCTCTTATTTTTATTTTTTGTTAAACATTTGGCCCTTTTACAGAAAATCTGCTCCTAATAGTAAAATAAAAAATGCAATAAAACTATGACATTATTTAATTAGATAAGCTTTTAATTGTATAATAAATAATATATATTAAGGACATTATAATCTTAAGAAAAAAATTTTTTCGATTAAAGTTTTTAATTAATGATAATTTCCATGTGTACATTAAAAGATCATGTGTTTCATGAATCTTTCTCCTTACAGGAAAAAAAATTTGGACTATTATGTCAATTCTGATCAACCTAATACTGCTTATGGCTGTCATAATGTGTCAAATCATATGGGAAAGGTCAGAAAGATCAACAGTATGATTAAGAAATAATTTTATTCTAAATTTCATGCTACAAATAAGTAATAATTGTGTAAATCAGATGAAGTTAACTTTAAATTTGCTAATTTTCCAAAAATAACTTGTCACAGATGTATATGTTATTTTTTCAAGATTTTTAAAACCAAAAATCAACAGAGAATAGCTCAAAAATACCCAAAAAGAATTTTAAAAATCTCAAAATTTTAGATTCCAATCTATATAATTTCGGTTTGAAATACACCATAATATTTTGCTTACTGGATATAGTAAATTTAATCATTCAGCTTTCAATTAAAACTAAAATAAGTTTCCAACAAACTCTTTTACTTTTAAAAATTTAATTTAAAAGTTGCTTATCAAAAATGAGTGGAGGTACTTAACCTAAATTTTGTGCTGGGTGGGACCCTAAATCATCTCTCACTTGCATCTCTGTCCTTGAAGACAGCGTGCAGTTTAGTTTTAGCTCTGTCCAAGGACAGGTATGCAACTGAGAAAAATAATACTGCAAGATGCCTGCTCCCGGGGAACAGTGTCCCGAGGCCACACCACCCCATTGTACCAGAGGGGTGGATCAGGTGCTCATCACTCGGGAGCAGTGCGACCGATGGTTGCAAAGACTAGGCAATTTTTGTAATTTCCGGCTCCTCATATTAAACTCCAACTTTGTGTCACACTTGCTTCCTGGTGGGGGGGAAAAGGTAAATATACTTAACCTAAAGCCTGACCTTAATCCCAAACCAACTCTAACCCTATCCTAACTCCTAGCCAAACCACAACACTAAAAATATTTCATTAGTTAATAATTTTCGTAAATTTCAATAAAATCCTTCCTCTATTTAACAATATTATCCTACTAATGCGAATTTGAGGTTTACTGAATGAGGTTGTTAGAGCGTAAAGAGAGGAAATAAGAAGTGTATAAGGATAGAGATGGTGACCCTAGTTATATATAGACATTAAGATTTTAGTGATTGGGAAAGCATTTTCTCTGGAATCTATCAAACAATGAAATAAATACTTCTGAGGAAGAAACTGTTTGAATGGAATTTCCTACTTACTAATTGAATAGAAAGGGAATAAGGATGAGTTTACTTTTCTTGACTGTGTGTTGTTTGTGAAGATCTCGACTGGTGAAACCAAGGTATGTAGTTTGCCCGAAACATCCACAAAGAACAATGAAACAGTGAGAGCCAAGCAACTTTTTATTTCATCTGTGTAAAAGTGAGTTGTAGGGTGAAAAACAATTCATCATTCACAAGGCCGTGCACATCCTTCTTGTTTGGTTTCATAAACTTTGAGTGAAGGAAGAAGCATAAGTCTTTTTTTTTCTTCTTTCCATGATAACTGGTAGAATTTCCTATGAAAATTTACCGCTTACTAAATGACTAGATAACACCTAAAAAAAGGCATGTAAATATTCAATTGGCGCACCTAAAGGAGACTATCACCACCTTTCAATTTGCTGTTTAGTTTTTATTTTTTTACTTTTTTTCAGTGCAATCTTATCGATTAAATCCTAAACTTTCCGATCGACAAAAAAAATTTTGTAAAAATTTCAACATTTAAACATTTTTAGTTGGTGGGGCCTCAGTTTTTCATACAACCTTATAGTAAAAATCCTGTACAATTAACTTTTTTGCTTGTGCATATTCAACAACTGAATCCTATGCGAAATTTTTGAATAAAGCCATTCTTGGAGTTTCCAAGGAAGATGACATCGTAAGAACCAAACAAAGAAAACTTGAAAAAGACAAGAACAAGAAGAGCAACAACAGCCCCCACCCAAAAAAAAACGAAACAAAGTGACCCCAACGCGAGTGGTTCCAAAATGGAGGATCGATTTACTATAATGTTGTATGAGAAACTGAGACCCCCTATAAAATTGTTTAAATATTGATTCTTTTTCAAATTTTCTTTGATAATCGGAAACTTTATGTAATAACCGATTAGACTGCGCTGAGAAACGTAACAAAAAAAAAAAAAAAAAAAAACAACAACTTTAAATATATATTCAATATGGGTTTTGTTTTGGTAAACTTTCGTTTTAGGTACCGACGGCTTTTCCCCCTTCAAATTTATCGAAAATAGCATTATTTCTGTGCAAATGTATATGCTGAACTCAAATCAACAATTTGTTGTTGAAGAAACTTACCTTTTTTTTGCTTTGAAAGTCCATAAAAAAACGAACTATATCTCGCACTTTTTCTCTCCCGTAACTCTCATGAAGTCATGTAATTAACTGCATTGTCCGTGGTAACAGCGAAGAAGAATGATTCGAGCACACCAACCGAAGACTTTTCCTTGATGTAAGAGCGACTTTTTTTGATGTTACTTTCTTCAATTCTCCTCTGGTAGGTGTCAAAATTCTTCTGTGTTGTTTTCTTTCTGGACTGGGGCGACCTGGATTCTTCCAGGACATAAAACAGGTAGGTTCCAAAAATACACTTCTGGAAATTTTTAGGAAAAACTGTCCAATTTCTCTCTGAAAGTCAGAACGATGGACGTTTCTTAAACAGTTTAAATTTCTTATGAGAGAAAAAGGTACCAACAAGCATCTGCACGAATGGGAATTCATATCGGAATATATATTTCGAGAAAAAAAGAAAGAAAGAAAATGTAGTAAAAAAACAATAAAAACTAAGATTTATAATCTTTTTATTCTTTAACTGGCCAATTTGTCTTCTTCGCTGTTACCACGAAAATAATTGCAATTGTACCAAATTATTCTTTAAAACAATCCCGACAAATAGTTTCTCATTTTCTTCACATTTTTTAATTTTTATGTAGTTTTCTCTTCTGGGGCGCTTCTTGTGTAAATTTTTAAAAAAAGAAAAAAAAATTAATGTTCATTTTCATTTTTCACTGTGATATTGTCCATCATTTGGCACACAAATCAATAAAATTTTGTAATTCATTTTTCGTACGTTTTTAAACTTCGTTCATGTCGTCTGTCTGTGCACCCATTTCAATGTTACTCAGACTTTTTAGAAATATTTTTTTCGTAGTTTGTTTTGTTATCGTGAAAATTCTAATCAATTGGGACCATAATTTGCATAAAGATAAAGAAATGGTGAGTTTTTAAAAAACATTTTTACGTATACATTTTTTTTCTACTATTCGTGTGAACGCTTCTTGGTTCCTTTTTCACCAAGAAAATGTTTTGTTTTTTTTTTAGCCATTTTTATTCTTTATTGACTCAAAATAAAAATGAGCCTCTTTTTTCTTTTTTTTTTTTTGTTTTGTAAGATATTTTTTTCATACATAAGTTTTAGGGCTTTTCTAATAAAAATACATCCATTAGAACAACTTTTGGATAGCAAAGGTCTTACTCTAGACGACAGCGGCAAGTTCTCTGTCTTGCAATTCGTGTTTTCTTTCAAAAAAGATTTTGAAAAAACAAAACTTGGAATTTTTTTTCACACATGTGAACTATGGCCCCGATTTTAGAAATTTTTTTTTATCAATGTATAACAATGTATTGTACACAGTGGCGTGCAAAGCGGGACAAAAATCCGATGGAGTCTGAGTATTATAATATTTTTGTTTTTATCTAAGAAATACACCTAAAATCAAATATAAATAAATTAGTTTTTAATTTCATTTTTAGTTTTAAAATGTTTATAGCAGCTGGTAATTTAGCCTTTAGCCAAACCTGTGAAGAAAATTTTTAGAGATTGGATTCAAATGACGCCAGCATGTCGGGCGGTCTGGCGTTGGAGATGAACACATGGTGATCAATTTCGGCTGGTCATTTATATGTATACCACGACTTATCCCTACCCCTTAGATTTTTGGGAGCACCTACTTGATTCGAAAAAGTTTTTCACACTTTTATGATAAAAGCTTTATCATATGTCACATAAGTTACGAGAGAAGTTCAAAATTTTGGCGTCAGTTTCATTTTGATTTTTTCATGTTTGCACTGGTAGTGAAAAGAAAGTTCAAAATATAAAGGATGGGTGCGGAGATAAGTGCCATACATGATACATGCTTTGGGCGATCATGTCTCGAAAGAGACATGACTGACTGGGCAGAAGTTTACACCGCAGTAGGTTGCCATTGCTTTCAGCGATAGACTGGTAGCCAGCCAAGGCTATAGAACCCAATTTGTCCTGTTATTTAACCCATAACTGGAAGGAAGAGACGGATTAAATACCTTTCCCATGGGTATTTGCGCGTAAATTTTCATGTTCTAGTAGATTTTCGTGTTAATTAAACACGGTCAAGGCTCCAGAGGCAAGTTTTACAATAATCGTTTTTGATTGGTCAATACACTCCTGCTCAAAAATTTAAGACCACTTAAAAATCTTTCAAAAGAAATTTTTTTTATGGATAGATTTTAAACTCCTCAAAAGTCATCAAAAGCAGTGGAGGTAGATTTCATTATTAAATTTGGTTGTTAAATATTTTCATACACTTTTTGTACAATTTCGTAGAAATTTTGTCTCTGGTCTTAAATTTTGGTGTAAATCGCCTCATTTTATAAAAATGTAAATTTCTAAATAAAATGTTTGGAATGTAGCTTTTTAGATTGTAGTATTGGTAACCTTAAGTGGGAGGAGTTTAAAATCTATCTGTAAAAAAAAATTTCTTTTTAAAGATTTTTATGTGGTCATAGATTTTTGAACGGGAGTGTATATATCAAAGTCATAAGAACGCCTACGCACACGTGTTTAAACCCAAAGTCAATCAGTTAAGTGCCATACGCCTTGGGTGATCATATCTCGAACAAAAATAGTTATGGTCAAAGAGAGACAACTATTAAGCAAACTTAAAATTCACGCAAAACAAAACAACATATTACTACAGTACACAATCTCTTTACTTTTGATTAAGTTAACAAATCTCAATCAATACAAATTGCTTTGTTCCTTTGCATGTCTTATAAAATTCTTTATTGTTTGTCATCAAAAAAGAAATAAAAAAGTTCTTATTTCTCATGCTTGTTTTTCTATTCGGTACATTTTTTATTTATTCCCTGAAGGCCTTACCCCTTCAAACTTTTCCAAAACATCCTTATTTTCGTGCAAATGTATATGCTGAACTGAAATCGATAATTATTTATTGAAGAAGCCTACCTTTATTGAGTTTAACAATCAGAAAAAGAAATCGAACTTCTCGCTGTTTATCTCAGCCCCGCAACGACCTTTGAAATCTGTCGTTCAGTGCTGAATAACTTTAGGCGTAGTAAGCTAATTTTCGGCCTATTTACGTCCTTAGTGCAATTACTACGCAATTTGTTTTGTTTCGGAACTCAATTTCCACTGAAAGTTGCGTGTATTTGCATTTTCTTCCCTCCTTTTTTGGGGGAAGGCTGTAGAAGTTTTTTTTCAAATTTATGAAAATAAGTGTAGTTTTTTAATTAACCTTCAAAAATGTATTTGCGTGTTTTCATCCTTTTTTTTTTTTAATTTCAGAAGAAAGTTAACTTTCAAATATATGAAAATAACTGTAGGTTTCCTTAATTTTCAAATATATGATAATATATTTGCGTGGTTTTTTATTCCTTTTTTTTTTTATGAAAATAAGTGACAATTATTGTAGTTTTACTTAACTTTTTTTTTTCCGACGAAAAATTGGTAAATTTTTGTTTTGCTCCCCGAAGGCCTTTACCCCGTCAAATCTTTCCTAAACTTCCTAAATTACGTGCCAATGTATATGCTGAAATCAACAAATTGATAATTGTTTATTGAGGAAACCTACCATTTTTCCTGTTTTCGACCGCAAAAAAGTCGGACTATATGTCATCCCTTACTACCATTTCCATATCTGATTCAACGCTGAATGACTTGGGGCGTAGGATACTTATTACGGCCCGTGTACTCCTTTTTAGCGATTAGTCCGCGATTTGTTTGGTTTCGGAACTCTTTTTCCGCGCGTGAATAGCAAAAAGGAAGGCAAATTGGTCGGAAAATCGCCAATCTACGCGTGAAGTCATTCAGCAGTGAATAACATGTTTTGAACCGTGGTTATGGGATGAGATAAACAACGAAAGAAGTTCGATATTTTTCTGGTTGTAAAATTGAAAAAAAAGTTAGGTTTCGTCAATAAACAATTATAGATTTTTTAGTTCAGCATTTACTTTTGCACGGAAATAAGGACGTTTGAAGGGGAACAAAACAAAAATTTACCATTTTTTTTTTTAAATTGTAATTTTTATAATTTTTCATAAAACAACAAAAAACTTATTTAAACTTTAAATAAACGAATGCTATTTGTTTATATTTTACGCACGGCATGCTCAAGATTTTTAATTTACTCTTTTCTTCACCTGTTCTTAGTGATTTTTCTAAGCGCAGTTTAGATGTGAGCACAAGGCCGAAAGTACGGGGCACTCGGTGAGGATCGAAGTCACTACTAAATTGCAATGGTTTTTTTTTTTACTTTAGCGAGACAAGCTTGCTAACCATTACACCACCTCGAGGTTCTTTGTTTCTTTATCATTTATGTGTAGTAAAACAATTGTTATCGAATATTTATTTATTGTAAAGATTATTACTGATCACGATGCTTGTCAGACTTTTTTTCCGTATCTGATTATTACTGTTAGAACAAGTGGCGTGTGTTTGGCAAATGAATTCTATTTTTAGGACCACGAAAAAGGCAGGCATGTTGATAGGATGTCATGTGATCAAAACAAATCTAAGGAAGGGCAAAAAAAAAAAACTCAAGCGAAATTAATTCCCACACTAATTCTCATAGCGAGACCATTAATAAATATTTATAAAAAGTATTTTCTCCATGTGTTTTAATTTAGTTAGTTTTGTTTCTTTTTTTGTTTTGTTTTGTTTTTGTAATTTAAAAGCAATGTTTCGAAAATGTCATGACACCCACAAACCTAATCGTGTTTGCTGCGGACTACCTGAGTGTTGTGTACTTCCGCTACAATCATAAAATTATCCGCTTACTTTTAGCTTTGTTAATGTTTTAATCTAAGAATTGAAAAAAATACAAACTTATGCTGAAATAGTCTAAATAGAAAGTAAAATAATTTTAGAAAATTTACTATTAAACCTTCTACAAATACATTTTTATAATTGCGTTTATAGCTATCTTGGTAACCATTGCATGTAGTCATACTTTAGCAGCATAAGAAAAGCACTTTTTGGCCCAAAATTTTTATCGCTTCTCGGCCTTTTGGCTAAGATCAAAGTGTAGTATCTGTTCTTATCAGCTTAATATCTGATACGTCCCCGATTTGGGGACTTCGATATTAAACTGATTTTTGGAACATGGCGAAGAGTTAGGGGCTTGCTCCGCCTTTGCCACGGGTTGGCCTGGTATTGCAGTACCTCCAGGAATCAGCCCAGTCTCCCTACCAGGGAGATAAAAATCAAAACTAAAAACAGACTTTCCCTGCTTATTCTCTCTCTTTCTCTACATACTTAATCTTTAGTCCTGAAACAGTTTCCTAATAAAAGTTTGTTGTGAAAAAATTTGGGGGTCTCTCTCTCTTTTGTTGCTGATTATATATGTTTGATGTGAAAAGTTTATTCTGAAAAAAAAAAAAAAATTGCCAAATCAAGATAAAAATTGACTTTATCATTTATAGTTTTTCGTAACATAAAAATACACCATGACCGTTTCATATAAATTGTTCAGTTACATCTTGAACAATTTTTGTTAAGAAATTCTTATTAAGTAAATTAATGCTCAGAATAAGTTTAACAATTGAACTCTGTGCATTCATCTTCTATGTAAATAATATTAAATTTCCATCTTTATCACTTTTTCATTTAGAATGAGCAGAAAAAATGTCAATTTTTTTTTTTAACAGAAAAAAAAATAGAACTTTCATTTGTTTACAGAAGCTGCAAAATTTTATACAATTCAATCCCGAGCAAGTGGATGAGATTCCAAATATCAATCTTACCTAAAACCAGTGCATGTAAAAAATCTGAGACTCTTCCAAAACATAGACAACATCGTCAAAAAATAATTGTTATTTTAAAGAAAAAATACAATAAAATATTAGATTACTGAGAATATTTCCCCAAATTTTTAAGATTACTGAATACTTGAAAATTACATGAAATGGCATTCATGGTAAATTTTTTTGTTCTTTACCATTGAGGCCCCTTCTCCCCTTTAGAAAAACATTAAATAAACTTCAATCTGTCATCAAACTTTGAAAATCTTAAATCAACAACTACAGCCATATTTCATGCATTTCTGTGATAAACTTAAAGTAGATAATAATTTTCAAATAAACTTTCAGAAAAGTATGTTTTATTTTTGAAAGATTTTTTAATATAGTGATTTAGTAGAATTGTTTTTGTAGTATAATTTCAATATTTTATTATTTAATTAATTTTTTTTTAAAGATCTATTGTAGATATATTAGTATTTACTAATTTAAAAAAAAAAAAATTAGTAAATACTAATATATCTACAACAGATCCTAGCAAAAAAATTAACTTAATCATATACTACTCCAAAATTTGCAATGATTCTTCTCTCCAGTTAGCGATTTGCAAAAAACCAATATAGTTTACAAATTCAAGAGCCCTTTGGAAGATTATCTCCAACGGATTAAATAATATTTAAGTTGATCACACCACAAACTTGCTTTCAAGACACTTAACACTACACTTGAACAATAGTTCTAACATTTTTAGGCATTTAAAACAACATACCTGGCCGCATACACAATTCCGGAAAACCCTTGTTGAAAACACAACTATACTTAAACATGAAAACTAAAAATTCTTGAAGCTATATGCATAAAACAGTTGAAAACTAACCTGAACAAGATAAACTATGAAATCTCTACAAATATCCTTAAATGCCTATAATTAATAACAGAAGCCATTGATTTATTCAAATGGCTTCCCAACTTAATATTTTTTGTTTTCACTCTCGCTTGGTCATGTTTGACAGTATGTGCTGTAATGCGACATTCGCTTCCAGCATCTTATATGCACGAGTTTGTTGCCGCTTGGAAATCTTCCATGTAAACAAAAACAGTTTGTCATTGTCATTTGTCCGTGGTTATAATATATAATGTAATTTGATATCTTTGAAAATGGCTTATGTAAGCCAAAATCTTAGATTGGATTATTAAAAAATTATGTATCAATATTGTAATGTTCTTTCTTCATTTAATGATAATGTTATTAAGCTTATCAGAGGATATGAAAAACTTTTACTTAAAATAGATAGACAACAGATGTCTATATTATTTAACGAAAAATGCATTAATGAAAAAATGCTGCCTAAATACATACATATATATATATATATATATATATATATATATATATATATATATATATATATGAGAGTTTTGTAATTTGCTTGAAGCATTGTGTATATAAGGTGTATGATTAGGTATTTGAAGGCTGTCAAAATGTGTCTAGTATAATCAAGGAAGATAAAGAAGATGTTGGGTATTACCTATTATTCATTAATATTTTGAGATCAGAATCTCATCTTCAGAATGATAAGAGAGCTTGATTTCAAGTCCGTTCGCTGTTGGACCATGCCTTCAAATAAATGGTCCTCATTCGCTGCTGCTGCTGTTGTTAATTCTAGTGAATATGTGTGTGTACCTGTAAGTGGGATAGTTCATGTATGTGCGTGTGTGTGTGTTTATGGTTTATATAAGTGCGCAACAGTAGGATATGGCCTTTTCACCTTTTTTAAAGTGATAGCGGGCGGCGTTTTATGATTTGATATATCTGTCTGCTTTAATTTAGGGTTTAGTATATGTATGTTAGCTCATGGCAGGGTTTGACATTCTGTCAGAATGGTAGTAAGCACTGTTTTATGACCTGATGTTATGTCTGTCGGCTTTAATTGGAGGCGTGTTAATTTTACATTTTTTTTCTCCCCTTCGGTATTCGTCATGTGTATATGTTTATGTGCATATACTTCTTATAATTTTTTTTTCTCTTTTTTCACTTCTGCAATCATAAATATATATATATATATATATATATATATATATATATATATATATATACGCCTTTTCCTTGTATCGTGTGCATATAGATATGTGTGTGTGTGTGTGTGTTCTGGTGTATAGTATGTTGGAGTGTGTGTGTGTGTGTGTAAATATATCTGTTCTGGTGTATAGTGTGTTGGAGTATGGGGTTTGTGTGTGTACGTATATATATTTTTTGTGCATGTTCTGACTTATAGCATGGTATACTTGTTGCTATTTGTCACATGTTTATAACCATGTATTTGTGTGCATTAGTCTGTGATTGCACCTTACTGTTGTGGCCAGTGTGTGTCAGGTGCATGACAGTGTTAATTATTCTGTGATGTAATCTAGATTGAGTTCCTGTCTGTGGGTGGAGATTAGCTATTATTAAGGACTCTTTTATGCGTAAGTTTCCCAGGTTCCGCTCTCTTGCTTCCATATTGACTATTATGCTTTTGTCTGTGCTTTTGCATTTTTTAGGTGCGTGTGGGATGATGATGCCTGCATATGTAAGTGTTCTTTGATTCTGATGTGTAACAGTCTGGTGGTGCTGCTGATGTAAAATTCCTCACATTTGACGCATTGTATGCAATAAACAACATAGACCTGGTGGCATACACCGATGTCAGTAATAGGGCAATTGGCCAGTGTACATGCGGTGTCGTTTCCAGTATGTTGTTTGTTGTAGTTGTAATTGAGGTGTCTCTGAGAGGTTGGGCTGTAGTGAGCTAGTTGTATGTCCAGTCCCTCTCTGCGGATGGCTCTATGTATTTTTGTGATGATGTTTTTGAAGTGTCGTAACCTCAGGAAGCAGGTGTTAGAGGGGGTATGGCACCTTCAACCTTAATTGTCTTTACATTCCAGGCAATCAACAAAAACTGGGGGTTACCATTGATCTTTAGTACCTCCTTGAAATGTGCAGTGTGTATGTTTCTGTCTTCTTCATTGCTGCATTTGCCCCGGATACATGCAAGTTCATTTCTAATGTATCCAGTCTTTGTGCTGAGAGGGAGGGCTGATTTATGGTGGACAAACATGTCTCTGCTGGAAGGCTTTTTGTAGAAATCGGTGTGGATGTCTACCTTTTCGGATGCTTTCAGCCTGAAGTCCAGCAGTGGCAGGCATCCATTGTTATCGGGATGTTTGATGGTGAATTTTATCTTGCTATCCATACTGTTGAACATTGCTGCCATTCTATTCGCCTCATCACATGAGTATGTCATCAATATATTTTGTGAATAAGACATACGAATGGCAGGTGTTGAGAGCACAACATTCCAGTCGATTCATATATGTGGTGGCAAGTAATCCCGAGAGGCTGGACTCCATCGGAAGGCCCATGGTCTGCTTATATGTGCGCCCTTGGAATGTAAAGTAGGTGTTGTCTATTATGGTCATCAGGAGTAGGTGAATGTCTGCTGGGGTGAGGTTGTAGCAGTACAGGCTTGAAGGGGTGATGCACTCTGTTATTAAATTGACCGCTAGGCGAGCCGGTACTGATGTGTAGAGTGAGACAACGTCAAGGCTAAATACGTATCGGTTATGCTGTAATTGGTTTTCTTGAAGTCTGTGTAGTCTATGGATGACTTCATCGGAACTTTTTACTTAGTAAAATATCGTATTTACTGTTGGAGTTTCTTGGGTACGCTTGTATACTGGTGAGCCAGCAATAGGCTGACTTATTTTATAGTTCACCAACAGAAGGGTTAACCAATCAGAAGGCTCAAAATATTCAATGCAACGTGTATAAAAAGCGGCCATATTTTCCCGAGTATTGGCAATCTGATCTGATTCAGTAGAGTTGTGACACTATCTCCCGCAGGGATATTTTCTTTTGTTTGGTTTGATAAAACAGAGAGAGAGAGAAATTACTATTCGTAGTATTATTGGTTGTGCTTTATTGTAATTCGTGATGTGAGCTTATGAAAAAAACTATTTTAATACTATCATGTACTTCTAAAATCCATGGAACAGAACAACTATTTTTGGGAAAAAAAGGTAGAGATATAATTTTTCTTCTTTTGTGTTCGAAGCGCATATTTTGGGCAAAGCTAAAATTTTAGAAGTAGCCAAAACAAAATGTCAGGATTAGTAGATGGGGTTAAGCGGGGTTAAAGTCCCCCAACAGATGTTCCCTGAGAACAGAAATTGTGGGAATTGGAAAATCTAAATATGTAGTAATCGAAAGGAAGTGAGCTGGTGATATTTCATTCATCGAGCTACCCCCTCCTGCAAATCAAGTGGGTGGAAAAACGATCTCATTGGTCAAAGGCTTTGAGTCAGCTAGATCCCCCGAGAGGATTGGAGAGGGTAATAAAAATAGAGACTCGGCCACAAAAGTCAGTTGAGCCGGGAACGAGCTTCCAGACGACAAGGAAACCAACCCCACACTGTCGCCGCCATTACCCGCTTCTGATTCGGCAAATTCCGATAAGAACCCGAAAGAACTTTGTTATTTTTTTTTTAACATTACCTAGTAAACGAACAGCGCCAGTTTTAGAGAATATGTGTAAAGACCTTAACGAGAATTGACGAGTTCTGTTACTTTAAAAGAAAATTAGAAAAGACATTCTTATTTTGAAGATTGGAAGCTCTGAAATGTTAAAAACGAGCTCTCTCTCTCGGTTGTAAACCGGCATTCCGACAACTGTATTACCATTCTGACAACTGCATTATCTACTCCGGTGACTAAAAACATTGTTTTGTTTTTTTTATAAAGAAATTCTTCATAACTCTTATTCATTTATTTTATTAATTTTTTTTGGTGCCGTGTTTATTTTTAACCACAAGTGTACACCAGTGTCCGGGTTGGCTCTGATGGAAAGGTGACTACTAAAATTGCACAACGCGACCTCTGAGATCAATTCACAACATGGGCAGTGGAACGCTGTTGCAATAGACGTCTTCAAAACCAGATTTTGTGACGAGATCGTCACGACCCGCAACAGCGACCGAACCAACCAGCCAGCTGGGTGGCAGTGTCACAACTGGTGCCGTCACGACCATCGACAAGAACAAGTGTCACAATTAACGAGCCAGCCCCGGGCATAAGGTGCCACATCTGGTTGCTGTGACCCAGGATTGACCCTGAATAACCACCAAACAAGTTGAGGTCCCTGGCAGATTTCGTCAGAAATCAACCGATAACAGGTAGGACACTTTTTGGTTTCTTCCTGAAATTCTTGTTGCTGCCATTTTGCTGTAAATTGATTTCCTTCTCGATTCTTATTAATCACTAATTGTATTGTTTAAATGTCTGACCACGGGGAGGAACAGGGAATAGCAGGGTCAGAGCTAGACAATAGAAAACACAGACCGTCCAAGGACTTGAGGGGGTCTGTTGGGGGGGGGGGGGGACGAAGGGTCACGAGCTATCGGGGAGATGCGAAAGAGTTAAGAAATTGGTTAGCGCCCATGGAGAAAAGTCAGCAGATATATGAGCTGACGGAGAAAGTAACGGTGTGCATGGTGTTCCACACCGCGAAAGGAGAACCATCGGAATTAATCGGCCAACTCCTGGAAGGGGACCCTCATTTGACCTGGGGAAAACTTAAGGCGCTGCTAGTTGAGGAATACGCCAATAAAGACACAGCCATGGAGTCCGTGAGAGGCCTCATGAAGCTGGCCCAGGGAAGGGATGAGGGGATCAATGGATTAGGTAAAAGGGCGGAAAAATTAGCTTCTCTGGCCTACCCGGTGGAAGTCAGAGAGCATATGGCCATCCAGGTCCAATTGGCAGATCTATATGTCAGTGTGTCAGACACGATGTGCTGAAAGAGGGCTCGGTTTGGCTGGCGGCGGCAGTGGCACTGACAAAAGAGAGCCAGGGGGTCTGGAATAAGGTGGAGAGCGGGGAAATGCAAGACCTAAGAAAGTACCCCAGGTGCTCCAGAAAATTTAGAAGGGAGCAAAGAGAAAATTATAGAGAGGAATGGCTCCAAAGACACGGTTTTCATAAACCCACGTTAGGTAGATATGGCCTAGTGTGTTGGAAGTGCCAGCATAGAGGTCACTGTGCAACAGAATGTCCCACAGGGTTGGGGCTGTCCCCGGTTCACAAGCAAGAAAGATGTGGTGGTAGAGAGCATATGGCCAAACGGTGCGGGGCAAGATGGAAAGCACCCCCCAATGCCATGAGTGAAGATGAAACTTCGAGAATTGAACCAGGAAGACGCAAAAGGATCGGCTCGAGAAAAAGAGGCAGAGTGGCCTGTGCGAATAATTATCAGTTGCATTGTTGGAGCTGCGGGCAGATAGGTCATTTTGCGAAGAAATGTCCAAGAAGGTGTTGGTTTTGTGGGAAACCAGGACACCTGAAGAGAAACTGCCCATCTAGAGGCAGAAAATGGGACAGAAATAAAAGATCCCGATATGGGAATAGAGGTCGGTGGTCCGGTGGGGGGGCTCGTTGAGACATTAATGAAGGACTGGTGCTGCCAGCACCCATAGCTGTGTGGACAGGGAGACAGCCATGCAGAAAAAGAAGAGCAAAAGCATTTTCCTTGTTGACACAGGAAAGAGAGCTCTCTTGTGAGACAGGGGTAGGAGGTTCAGTGGTGACGGCGATAGTAGACATGGGGGCGTCTATCGTTATTGAGGGAGGAGGAATACAGAAAATTGAAAAATCAAGGAAGAATGAGAAGGCCCGATATAGAAATCACACAGGCTGACGGTGGTCCCACTAAAATAATGGGTATGCTGACTCTTCCGATGAAGGTAGGAGGGACGCAGAGCCTCCAGAAATTTTATATCACTCCCGGACTGTGTGCAGAAATGATCTTGGGAGAAGATTGGCTACATAGAAATAAGGTTAGAATTGAGTTTAACCCTGCTGTGTTGTTGGTGAACGGTGAAAAGATGCCATTGGGAGGCTTCCCCAACAGGGGTATAACAGTAGTGGCAGAAGAGGATATAGAGCTACCCCCCAGAACTGCAGTAACAGGCAGAGGGAGATTAATGACAAAGAAAAAGGTGAAGAAGGGGATCATACAGGTAGTTTCTATAGAGGAAAGTAGATCTGAAGAGAGCGAGGCTGTCATGTGTGAGACAGTAGTAAATGCGGCAGAAATAGTTCCCATGTTATTAGTGAACAAAGCCTCTACGACCATTAAAGTAAGGAAAGATAGGAAGTAGGCAGAGCCTTACCCCTAAAGACCAGACAGCAAATAAGGCTAGACAAAAAGGAGAGAGAGGGTTCAAAGAGGGTAGATGACATATCAGACGAAGAAGTATTGGCACCCAAAGAAATTAAGACTAGCGTAAAGAACCTGTTGCATCCCACTCGTGATGTGGTGGCCCCCTCAGACAAGGAATTAGGCCAAACTGATATGGTAAAGATGAAAATAGACACAGGTGATCACCCTCCCATTAAATTAAGGCCTTATAGAACTCCTATCCATAAAACGCCCCTGGTGGAGGAATCAGTAAGAGATATGCTGGAGACAGGCATGATAGAGAGGTCAAAGTCTCCCTGGAGCTTCCCCATAGTAATAGTAGATAAGAAAGATGGCAGGCATAGATTCTGCATAGATTTTAGGAAACTGAACGCTATTTCCAGGCCATTAGCAGTACTCTTGCCATTGATAGATGACATATTGACTCTGCTGGGAAAAGCTAAATTCTTTTCCAAATTAGATTTGAGATCAGGGTATTGGCAGGTGGTGATAAAGAAAAGGCTGCATTTGCGTGCCAGGTGGGCCTGTTTCAATTCAAAGTCATGCCATTTGGCCTGGTCAATGCACCTGGAATTTTCCAGCAACTAATGTCAATAGTGGTAGGGGAATGGAGAATTTTGCTATGGCTTACCTGGACGATATTCTGGTGTTTTAAGAGACCGCAGAACAATATTTTCACCACTTGAGACAAGTTTTTAGTCGACTGAGAGGGCACGGGTTGAAGTTAAAATTGTCAAAGTACCAATTCCTCAGTAATGAGACCAAGTACTTAGGATTTATAATAAGTGATAAGGGAATAAAACCTGATATGGATAAGGTAAAAGCAATAAGAGAAATCCCAGAGCCCCAGACAGTAAGGCAGGTGAGAGGATTTATAGAGGCTATAGGATATTACAGGCACTTTATACCGGTACCTTGATAGCGTTGACCAAAAAGTATGCAAGATTTAAGTGGACAGAGGACTGTAGAAGGGCCTTTAATGCATTAAAAGAACAGCTGACAGCTGTACCCCTGCTGACGTACTCTGACCTGAGCAAGCTCATGGTACTATACACAGATGCTAGTGAGCAATGTGCGGGAGCGATCCTCACTCAACACTGTCCTGATAAGGAGGGTCCAGTACCTGGCATACCAGAAGAAGTACCGATATACTTCTTGTCTCATAAACTCTCAGAAACACAGCAGAGATGGCCGGTGATAGAAAGAGAGGCATATGCTATTGTATACGCCCTCCAAAAGCTAGATTACTATCTTAGCGGGGTGGTGTTTACTATAAAAACCGACCATAAGCCTCTTCAGTATCTGCTGGAAACAGATTGGGCAAAGAAGAAAATCCAGCAGTGGGTGCTGAAATTAAGTGGGTACAACTGTAAAATCGAGTATCTAGCAGGGAATATGTCTCCATTTGTCTCTTTTATGTCTCCGTCTGTCTCTCCTTCACTCAAATCTACTGACCACCAATATATATATGTATGTCTCCGTCTGTCTCTCCTCAGTTCAGTTAGTTACCTTTTTTTCTTTACCATTCTCCCTCCTATCCTGACTGCTCCCTTCTAGATAGCATTGCTGACAACATAGATGAGGCTATTTCCTACCACCTATTCGCTCACATATTTGTATTCGGAGATCTTAACGCCCATCACTCTGAGTGGCTTAAAGACTCTATTACTGATCCAGCGGGCATCCACGCCATGAACTTTGCTATTTCCCAATCCCTTACGCAAGTGGTGGACTTCCCCACTCGCTTTCCAAGCACTCCCTCTGGACATAGATATATGTTTTAGCTCTGCATCTGACAAGTCCTGAAGCTTTGCCCTCTTGGCAATTCCGACCATGCTGTTGTCTCTCTCAATATTTCTTTCCACTCTCACTCCCCACAGGAGCCTCCTACCTATAGGAGCTCCTACTGCTACCAAAAAGCTGACTGGGACGCCTTTTGTGATTTCCTCTGTGACGTCCCTTGGGGAAAAGTGTTCAATCTCCCAGTTGATGACTGTGCCTCTGAGGTTTCATCATGGGTGAAAGCTGGCATTGATGCCTTCATACCTACCAGGAAGTATTGCCTAATACCTCATTCCTCTCCGTGGTTCTCTCCTGCCTGTTCGGCCACCATTGCCCACAGGAACCATTACTTCCAACTATTCCAGAGACAGTCATCTCATCACAATAGGCGCCTATTCACGTCTGCTCGTAATTAGTGCAAGAGAATCCTGAATGACGCCAAATGGTTGTTCACTGAGAGAATGTGACAGTGCATAGATGACTGCAAATTCAGCTCTAAGGACTACTGGCGGATATGCAAACAGGTGTTTAACAACTGCAAATCCTCTATACCTCCTTTAATCTATGAATTTGAGGTTCTCACATCATCTGCGGACAAAGCTGAGTGCTTTACCCACAGATTCTCATCCAACTCCACATTTGACTCATCTGGAGTACCCTCACCCGACTTCCCTATTAGAACTGAGGCCAAACTGTACGACGTATATATTACCTCGACAGTGATATCCCAAGTAATTTCAAAACTTAACCCCTATAAGGTGAGCAGTGTTGACGGAATCCTGGTGATAGTCCTTAAGAGGTATGCTCCTGAACTCTCCCCTGTCTTCTCTAAACTGTATAACTACTGCCTTTCTGCATTCTGTTTTCCTGCATGCTGGAAGTTCTCTTCAGTTGTTCCCGTATTTAAGAAATGTGGTGAACCCTCGGACACATCCAACTATCGCCCTATTAGTCTTCTACCAATTTTCGGGAAAGTGTTTGAGGCCATAATTAATGCTGAAATAGTTCAACATCTTACTGCCCACAAACTCTACTCTGACAGGCAGTATGGCTTCCGCTTTGCCAGGATCCACGGGCGACATGCTAACAACCATTATGGAGTACATACTCCAGGCCCTTGATGAGTCAGGTGAGGCTCGGGCTGTTGCTCTGGACATCTCCAAGGCTTTTGACAGGGTTTGGCACTCTGGCCTTCTATGCAAGCTACGGGGTTACGGTATTACCAGACGCTTGCTTGATCTAATCCAATCTTTTTTAAATAACCACAAAATGAAGGTCATTTTGAATGGGCATGCCTCTTCATCCTACAGCACAAATGCTGGTGTCCCTCAGGGCTCTATCCTGGGCCCAACGCTCTTCCTTATTTTCATCAATGACCTCCCAGATGAGATCAAGTGCTAAGTAGGCATCTATACAGATGACACCACAATTTACTCCCGCATCAATAAGAAACCCGTCGTGGCAGACAAACATAATCTCGCTGCTGACCTTGAACAAGATCTACACTCTATGGTGAATTGGGGCAAGAAGTGGCTTGTCAATTTCAATGTGTCTAAGACCAAGCTGTTGTCTGTCAATCATCACAGACAACCTCTCCTGCCTCCCATAAGCATGGATCAAGCGATTCTCCCTGAGAGCAATACACTGCGCCTCCTTGGCCTTACCCTCTCTTCTGATCTCAAATGGAACCACTACATCGAGTTCATAGCTAAATCCACTGTTAAGAAGGTTGGGTCACTGTGTTGGGCCAGTATGTTTTTTCCGCCTGAATCCATCCTGCATATATACAAATCAACCATTCGTCCATGCATGGAATACTGCTGCCATATATGGTCAGGCGCCCCTGCCGTTCACCTCAGTGTTCTCGACAGGCTCCAAAGGAGAATCAGTAATGTGATAGGTACTGACTTGGTGGCTCGACTACAGCCACTTCCCCACCGACGAAATGTGGCCTCCCTTTGTCTGTTCTGTAAATATTTTCATGGCTTCTGCTCGGATGAACTTAAGTCACTGGTGCCTCCTCAGCAGGTGTTTACTCGTGCAACCAGATTGGCAACTGGGTCCCACCTATTCACAGTTAGGTTAGCCAAATGCAGGCGACAATTCTACTCCTGCAGCTTCTTCTCTCGCACTTCCCACCTGTGGAACTCGCTCCCATATTCTTACTTTCCTGATGGCTACAACCTCCAGGAATTTAAATGCAATGTCAATACTCATCTATTAACCACTTGACTCTAGTTCTTTCCCCACTCCGTATATCCTCTCCTTTCTCTCCATCTTTGAAACTGTTATGTCGCCAAGTATAAATGAATAACTCAACAACAGAATCAGAATATAAGTTGTATTCCGAGGAAAGATGGTTAGTATGTACAGAAGTGATTAGTAATATTTACAATAGAAAGATACAAGAGTCCAATCCGTTGTAAGACGTGTGTATACGTGATTACTTCCGGTACGCCACTGGAAGTGTGACTAACGCTTCACTGACTCGCACTAACTCATTAGAGACTCTCAAGTGACTCTCTACGACTCTCTTGTAGAGAATCCATCATTGCTATATATAGCAATGGGAACAGTCCATTTGTAGTCAAATAGGAGCAGTGTCCTAACACGCCCCCTCCTAAGACTTTTGCTTCAATTGTATTTTTTCTTTTTTGGGTTTACCGACAACTGGTGTGTTAATTTCCTTTTGCGGGTGGATTTCCTGGTACTACCTTTTTGTACCTGAGGCATTTGTAACTCGAAAGTATCAAAAAGATCCTCCACATTTTCATCCATCTCTTCAGGCGCAACAGTTGTCTCTTCTGAAAATCTTTTTCTTAATTGATTAACATGCCTTCTATGTTCAAATTTCGGTCCTTGCACCACATAGAGCATGTTCCCTATACGTCCTTTAATTTTGCCTTTCATCCAGGACGTAGTGTTGTTTTTATAGTTCTTGAAAAACCCTTTTTCATTCACCACAAATTTTCTTTTGGGTGTGCTTACATTAGGTATATCAGCTTTTTTTGATGGAATTAGCTTATCAAAAACCGAACGTACTTTTCTTGCGAACATTAATTCAGCTGGCGACAGCGCTGATGGTGCTGATTTGTTCGGCGTAATTCTGTATACCTGTAGGAATAACTGTAAAGCCGTTTTCGTGGGCGTCCCCATAGCCTTCCTTAATGCTCTCTTTAGGGTATCCATGAATCTTTCAGCTAGACCATTGCTACGTGGGTGATAGGGTGGCGTGGTTATATGTTCCACTTGAAATGTATCACAGAATTCCTTAAACTCTTTTGATGTAAATTGTGACCCGTTGTCACTGACAATTGTGTCTACTACTCCAAATCTTGCGAAAGCTCATGGAGTCTGTTTATAGTATTTCTTGCTGTGGGTTGTTTCATCTGAAAAACTTCCGGCCACTTGCTGTAGCTATCTACTACAAGTAAGTAATACGTTTTACCCATTGGACCGGCAAAATCTATGTGCAGTCTCGACCACGGTCTATCCGTTTTCGGCCAAGGCTTTTGTAGTACTTGTGGCGATTTCGCCGCCAGCGCACAACTCTCACATTTTCCAACCATGGCCGCAATGTCCACGTCCATGCCTGGCCAGAACACGTACGACCACATTAAACTTTTCATTCGATTCACACCGGGATGACCCGTATGAAAATCTTTCAGTATTTTCCTCTGTAACACTTTAGGAATTACAACTCTTTCGCTGTAGAGTAATACGTTGTCACACGTAGAAAAAGTTTCTGCCATTGGGTGGTCTTTTCCCAGTAATTTATTTTTTACATCTTTGATGTTATCATCTTTTGACGCTTCCTTTTTTATATCTGCTAATGACACCGGTAAATCTCTGACAGTTCCAGTGAGAGTATTCTTCACTTCCACTTCAGATTTTAATGCTGCTATAACGGTGTCCTCTAAAGGTTCATTTGACTTCGGAATGAGTCTCGACAACCCATCCGCGTGTCCAGTTTTTGTTGATGCTAAGTGTTGTAAGTCAAAATTGTAATTTAGAAGCAAAGTACCCCATCTCAGTAGTCTATTTGCAGTATATGTGGGGAGTCCCTTTTTGGATCTGAAAATGGTCAACAACGGTTTATGATCCGTCTGCAATGTGAATTTCCTTCCATGAATATATCTGTGAAACTTTGTTCTGCTTGCATGTGCAATCGGCTTTATTTGTCCATCCTTCCACTTGTGTAATATACATGCACCAATCCCCTATGTGCTAGCATCGCAAGCGATTACGATGTCTAATTTGGGATTGTAGTGAGCTAAAAATAAATCTGATGTAAGTCTATCTTTTATCTCCGTGAATGCTTTCTTGCAATCCTCAGACCAGCACCATACTTTATCTTTTTTTAGTAGCTCATTTAAAGGCGCACGCAACTTGTGCAGATTTGGAATGAACTCCTGATAGTAACTCAGCAAACCTAGAAAACTTTGCAATGTCTTTACGTTTTTTGGATCTGGCATATTTCGAATCGCATGTGAGCGATTTGGGTCTGGCTTTTTCCCATCTTTATTGATAATATGACCCAGATATTTAATTTCTTCCAGCAACAAATCACATTTGCTTTCCTTTATCTTCAAGCCATAATTCCGTATTCTTTTGAAAACTTCCCGTAGGTGACCCTTATGTTCTTCGACAGTTTCACTTTTTATTAGGATGTCATCAAGATATGTGATCGCGAAATATAATCCTGCCAGCATAGTGTCCATTGTCTGCTGGAACACTGCCAGTGCTGTTTTTATTCCGAACACCAACCGTTCGTATTTGTAAAGCCCCTTGTGAGCATTTATGCACAATAGCTTTGAACTTTCATTCTCCACTGGAATTTGGAGATATGCGTCGCTAAGGTTTATTTTTGAAAAAACCTTCCTGCTATTCAGCTTAGAAAATACCTCTTCCGGGCTTGGTAGAAGGTAGTAATAATCCTCAATGGCGTTGTTTAGTCTGGTCGAAAAATCAGCGCATATTCTAATCTCTCCTATCTTCTTTTTTATGTAAACAGCAGGTGCGGCCCAATCGCTATAGTCGACTTTTGTTAGTACGCCTATTTTTTCTAGTCTTTCAATCTCAGCGTCAATTTTATCAATAGCCGCATAAGGCACGTTTCTCTTCTTTTTAAACACCGGAGTCACGTTTTCTTTTAATTTGATTATCGCCAACATTTTGGTACATCTGCCCAAACCTTCAGAGAATACTTCCAGGAAATCTTTTTTTATCTCCTCCTTTAGTATTGTTGTCACGTCAGACGAGTCTTCTCTTATATTTTTACAATAAGAATTCATGGGAAGATCCCACAAATTAAATTCACTCATCCAGTCAGTGCCAAACAGATTATTCGTTCCTTTCATAACGAACGTTTTCAGTCTTTTTGTTTGGTTGTGAAAATTTACGTTGAGAATTAGCTCACCTTCAAATTTGATCCTCTTTCCAGTCACCGTTTTAGCCACTTTACTAGTCTTCATCAACCTTGGTTTATTTAACTTGTACCAGGTTTTCATATTTATGATACTTATATCCGATCCACTATCGAGTTGCATTCTAACCGGTTTTTTAAATATTTTCACTTCTAAATATTTTCTAACGCCATGGTTTTGCTCATATGATCTGGTTAATTTTACCTGCAATTTACGTCTCAATCTACATTTAGACATTTTGTGACCTAGCTTATTACAGTGTCTGCATTTTTTAAATTTGAATGGACAGTCACTGTGCCAGTGCCATTCTCCACAAGCATAGCAAGCTTTGGGGGCGGGGGGGGTCTTTTCCCCAAAAAAATTTTTTTCCCCCCAAGGGCGAGTGATTTCTTCGTCTTGGAGACGGAGACTGAAAGTGTGACTTGCGATTTATCTTTTTTACATTGGCTACAGCGGATTCCTGTATTTTTTTGTGTCTTCTTTAATACTTATACATTTCTGGCAATAATCCGCCAGATTTTGCAGAGATATGTTTTGTTCGTTCTCCAACTTTGTCAAAATTTTTCTCCTCATCTCGCTGTCTTTCCCTGACACCAGACCTTGCACGAAAATTACACATTTAAAATTGTTTGCAGTTAGTTCTGCAAGTCTGAAATCGTCGCAGTTTTTGTTAACTACCGAGACGAACGTGGTGTAATCTTCAGCCTCGTTCTTTTGCAGATTTAGGCATCTCCACCTTTTAGGGAACAAGGATAACCTAGGGCTAAATAATTCTTCTAATAGTTTTACAGCCTCATTGAATTCTAGATCCCTTGTTTTTTTTCGGAAGGATGAAGTCCGTGAATTTGTTATGTTCATGCGTGCCTAATTTCCTGAGGAGTAACCTGATTTTTTTCTCCGAAGACCATGACTTACAGTCAATTTAAAAAAAAGTCCTGGTATCTATGGTAATACCTTTCAAAAGTTTTGTTTTCGTCTGGATTATAATTGAAAGTTTCAATTATCGACCAGATGGTGTTCTGGGAGAACGTACTCTCATCTGAGTTTTTATTCTTCTCTAGAATTAACCCTACAAGTTCTTCTTGCCATTTTTTTTTTTTTTGTCACTTTCTAGACGTAACTGCATCATCTTCTCCTGTAATTCCAATTGCTGTTTTTGGAATTTTTCCTCCATTCTTTCTTGTATCTGTAATTGCTGTTGCATTTGACATTTCAACAGTTCTAACATGGACACTTGAAATTGTTCCATTATTACAATTTCTTTATAATGAGGGGAAAAGACCGAAATTTCAACCTCCTCAACAGAAAAAAATTTCACCACAGACAAAAATAGAAAGATATAACTTACGCTTTCTTTGCTGTGTAATAATTCTCGTCAACGCAGTTAATGGTGTAGTACGTATATTTTCAGAAGTACTTTCGCGTATGACCTGTGAAACTTTTTCTACGTCCAATTGAAATCTTTGTGTAAATTTGAAATTCTTCGTCCGCTATTATATTGTGGGACGCGTTTTGGTTTCTTCTTCTTTGAGATCTCTTTGTCACCACCGTTATGTTTGGGACGAATTTTGTTTCCACTTCTGCGTAAATTCGAAGCACTTCGAAGTAAATTTTGTTGCCACTATTATGTTGTGTGATGAATTTTGGTTTTCACCACCGCGTAAATTCGAAGTAATTTAACGTATCTTCGTCACCACTGTTAATGTCGTGGGACGATTTTTCCTTCCAACATCTTCGTCGCCACTGTTATGTCGCCAAGTATAAATGAATAACTCAACAACAGAATCAGAATATAAGTTGTATTCCGCGGAAAGACGGTTAGTACGTACAGAAGTGATTAGTAATATTTACAATAGAAAGATACAAGAGTCCAATCCATCGTAAGACGTGTGTATACGTGATTACTTCCGGTACGCCACCGGAAGTGTGACTAACTCTTCACTGACTCGCACTGACTCTTCAGTAACTCATTAGAGACTCTCAAGTGACTCTCTATGACTCTCTTGTAGAGAATCCACCATTGCTATATATAGCAATGGGAACAGTCCATTTGTAGTCAAATAGGAGCGGCGCCCTAACAGAAACTGTCATCACACCTGCATTCTCATCTTTCTATTGCTCCTTTCTCACTGGTTCATCTTCCTCTTCACTCTCTTCTAATTAATCTTTTTACACTTATGTAGCTCCCTGCACATCAGTGGCATTACTGCCTTGCTCGGGGTAAAACGATTAAAAAAAAAACGGAAAGATAGCACCTGTGCAGATTTGCTCCCCAGAATACCCAAGAAACTGGAAGGAGTCCATAACCGTAGAGCCAGGGGTTGATGATAGGGCATACCAAATTGGAGTGATTAACTCCCATATGCTAAAAACCGCCCTGTGCTAGAAGCTGAGGAAGAAGAAACTTTACAGCCGAGAATAGATCCCCAGTGAATAGAACAGGTTGTGGAAGAACAGATGGACAAGGAAATAGCAGCTCTTAGAAAAAAAGTAGAGGCAGGGGAGACCACTAGATATATGATACAGTAGGAAAATCTATATTATCTTTCAGGTAGGGATGACGAAAGCCGATCCAGGTTGTATATACCCAAAGATCTGAGACCAAAAATATTGGAATACTCTCATGAGAAGCTGGGCCACATGGAAATCAATAAGACCCATGAATTGATAAGCAGAAACTACTGCTGGCCTAGACTATACCGGGAAGAGTTACTGGCTTCGTTAATAGCTGTGCGGTGTGCCAGATGCAGAGTAGAAAACAGGAGTTGGCACCGCTGGAAAAGGATGGATGTACCAAATTATCCCTTTGAAAAAAATCAGTATGGATGTCTCAGGACCATACATAGTGAGTTTTGTAGATTGGTTGGTTGATGAATTGGATGGAGGCCTTTCCCGTACCCGATAAAAAAGCTAAAATTGTAGCTGACTTAATCATGGGTGAAATTTTTCCCAGTATGGTACCCCTGTGTACCTGGTAACAGACAGTGGGCCTGAAAATGTAAATTATGTGATGAGAGAGGTAACAGAGGGCCTGAATATGACACATATAACAACCTTCCAGTACCACCCCCAGAGCAACGCCAGGGTAGAGAGCCACGTCAATGATACAACTAAATACTCACCATATTGTATGCTGTTTGGCAGGGATATGATCTTGCCGATAGGTAACCTATTAAAGCCTCTTATGAAGTATATGGGGGAAGACCACAATCAGTTGGTGATAGAACAACAGCATTATTTGTTCGTGCAGGCCAGAAGGCGAATAAAGAGAGCCCAAAAGAGGAGAAATAACAGGGTGAATCTCAATAGGAAAGAGGTGGAATTTAAGATTGGAGACCCCATGTACTACAAGGTTCATTTGAGGGGAGGAAAGCTTGACAGGAGATGGGAACCATACTACAGAGTGGTAGAGCAAACTAGTCCAGTGTCATATGTAATTTAGGATCAGGTGGCTGGTCGAACAAAGAGAGCTCATGCCAATGATTTAAAGTTGGCTAAGATTGCTAATTGGGAAATGAGTGAGTCAAAAGCCAAGAGAAAACCAAGGAAAGCAACCCTTGTAGAACCAGAAGAATTAGAATCAGACAATAACTCTGAGGGTGAGTGGGAAGAGGATGATGAGGTACCCCTCTCTCAACTCCAAGAGAAATGGAAAGAGGAAAAAGAATCAGAAGGTGAATCCAGTGAATGGGAGGAGGAGGAGGAGGAGGAGGAGGATGAAATACCTCTCTCCCAGCTCCAAGAGAAATGGAGAAATAAAAAGGTATTAGATTCCCAATTGACAGAGAACAAGGGGGCCCAAAATTCACAGTCAGAACGGCCTGAAGAAAAGGGAGCACCATTGCCTGAAGAAAAAAGAGAAGAATCTCCCTCTTCCCAGCCCTCGAGACAATCAGGAACTGAGGAGGAGTCTGGAATAGAGCCAAACTTACCACTTAAACAATGACTGAGAAAGGCAAAAATACCCAAATCTCAGTAGGGTAGGGGAAGAGAGGAAGGCCGTGTTTGGAGAAGATGTGTGGGCAGGCAGCGTGTCGCGGTGAGAATGGGATCATTCAGCAATGCCACTGACTGGCCAGCAGTGGTACCGCCATGGGGCGCAACCACTGTGGCATGGGCGATGCCCACCTATCTGAAACAAATACCCTACTAATGAATAAATAGCGATAAGAGCAACTGGAGAGAGAAAAATAGCGAAAAACAAAAAGGGAAACAATTAAGTGAAGAATTAAGATTGACTAATGAATTATTAAGGAATAAAACGGAGGATCTGTTACCTTTACAGGAATGGCCCAGTTGAAAGGACCAGTGCTGCTGATGATGATGATGATGAGAACAGAATCCTGTAAACACAGCAGAAGTACAGTATTTAAGAAGACCAGTGAAGTGATAATAACAAGATCGAAATTGGTGATTACTTTTGTAATAGGTTTAAACTTGGATGAGGTGTTACTCAACAGACTGAAGGATGAGATAAGAAAGCTGGGAATAGCTAGAATAAAGGTAGCCCAAAATAATCCAGGACAGGAAAATTATCTCAGATTGTTGTCTCCCTTGGAGGTAGAAAAGGCTGTAATGGAGGACCAGTGGAATAACATGAGGAATTACATGGAGGAGATTGAACTGCTACAGACTAGAGAAAAACAAGCATTAGTTCCCATAGATGGGAAGGACCTAAAAAATCTCTTTGGAACAATAACAGAGAATGACCTGGAGGTCATAAGGGAAAGCCTGAGAAAGGTAGGGAAAACCCAGAAAATTCCGTCCCAGTGGGCACAGTGAAGTGTAGCAATATTGAATGTTACGAGGATAGGATTGACGACGCATAGAGCCAATATCAATAAAATAATAAGTAGCCTGAATGAACTTCAACAGGAAATAGCTAATAATACAGAGGCCATGGCAACTGAGGTACAAGGCTTAAGTAGATTCGTCCAACAGTTCTTTCATTTGAACGCCATTGCTAATAGGGTACGAAACACTAGTCAGTCATTGACTATATTACTGGAACATGTGACAGCTCAGATGGACATGTTATCCTTGGGACACTTGTTCCCTAGTATAGTAACTCCAGCACGTTCAAGCGAGCTTTTGTTAGAAATACAGAGCAAATTACCTCATCACCTTCAATTACCGGTAGAACCCACCAGGGAACTATGGAAGTATTATAATGTTCTAGGTTGTATGACCTTATTGGAGCATAACAAAGTGTTGATTTTGATGCCCCCTTCTGTTGTTGGATAGAGAGAGTATTTTTGAGATATACTGTTATAAATTTACCCATTCCCCACCTACACATAGATCATGGGTCAGGAGTGATAGCGAGGTACAGAATCAAAACCGGGTATATAGCCTTAAATTCAGCCAGGACGAAATTTATGATACTGTCGGTAGATGAAACAGAGAAATGTAAAAATAACGCCCTAAGAACCTGTACTTCACTGAGTGCTAGAACTATTTGAAGATAAGGAAGAAGGAATTAAAAGGAATTGTGAGGTACAAGTGTTAACAAAAACGTTACCACTGGCTATTAGACCAAGAAGAGGTTGCGTTGGCTTCGACGGATGAGATGGGGATGCAGCCAGTGCCCATAGAAAACAAATCTCTTACCTTGGCGGAGCAGAAAAGAACAGTATCCAAGAAGGACAAGTCATGATGGGGAAAAAAAAAAAGAAAGAACTTTTTTCTTTTCCAGTTGTTTGCAGAGACTTTTTTCTTTGTAATAAAGAATTTTTATTGAAATTGTTTAGCTTTGAATAAAATTTAAACAGGACCAAGAATGAAAAAAATAAAGAAAAAAAAAAGGAACTTTTTCCAGTTGCCTGCAGAGACTTTCTAATAAAGTATTTATTATAATGGAACATCCTGCCATCTCAGAGAATGGAATGCTCTAGACTATAAAGGACGGTGACAAGCGGAGAGAGCAAACGTCTTAGGCGAAGGCATTCTCTAGTTGATAGTTTATTCTGCTCCTCCTTGTTGATTGCTTATCTGTAACTTATTGTTAATTGTACAGTAGTACAATAAATCTGTTATATCGTATTCCTGTGTCAAGTACCATTCTTCTACTAACCTTTACACTGATATTCCTTTCCGGGATATATCAGATTGGCGACGAGGATTCGAAAAAGTTTACGCGGAAGAAAAAATACATTCTTGCCAAATATCAGATTGACGATGAAGAGGACTGTCGCTTGATATCAGATTGACAAAGAAAATCACTGCCGCTTGATACCAGTTTCGCGAATTAAGGATATCAATTGCTGACAACAAAAAAGAAAAAGTCACACAGAAATTTTCAGTTGTCAAATAAGGAAATACAACCATAAAGACAACAATAAGTAAGGTAAGAAGTAGTTTTGTACCCCCTCATACAAAAAAAAAACAACAAAAAAACAACAAAAAAACTACATTTTATGCTTACCGAAGTTTAACTTATTGGTCAGCTGTATTGCTGAATTGTATTTATATATATTTTGTTCGAAACATGGAACAATTAACAGAATATATGAAGATGCTAGGCGTAGCGGTGCAACAGCTAAGGCAAGAACAGAAAAATCAACAAAAGCAACATACCGAGCTTCAACAGCATATTCTAAAGCAACAAGAGGCTTTGGAAAAGATATTATTGAAGCAAGGCGAACCAAAGGAAGGTTCTAGGATGTTCTCTGCGGAGGTTATATCAAACTCTCTTGCAGAATTTTTGTACAAACCAGAAAAAGGAATAACTTTTCCTGCGTACTTTTAAAAGGCACAAAACAATTTTTTCAAAAAAGTGTAAATCATGGAGCGATGAAGAAAAAATTATGCTTTTGTTGCAAAAAATCGGTGCTCAGGAAAATACAAAATATGCAAACTTCTTTTTACCAAAGAAACCAGAGATTTCATTTGACAAAACTCTGGAAATATTATCTAAAATGTTTGGCGAATGGCACAGTTTGTTTCACACACGGTATTAATGTTTGAATTTCGTGAAAGAAGACGATGAAGACTTTGTTGTGTATGTTGGAAAAGTTAATTCCCAGTGTGAACATTTCGAAATCAAGGAAATTAAAGAAGATATGTTTAAATGCCTAATTTTTGTGCAAGGCTTAATGGCGCCTAAGGACAAGGAAGTTCATTTGAGGATTTTAGCAATGTTGCCACATGATACAGACATAACTTTACAGAAAGTATCAGAGGAATGCCAGAAATTAATAAACATTAAACGGGATAATTTATGTATTGAAGAAAAGAATATTACCCGAATACATAAAGTTAAGCAACGTGCCTACAAAGAGGAAAGACCATACTGCAAATCATGTGGCAACACTAATCATGTCACAAGTAAGTGCTATTTTAAAAATAAGATATGCTTTGAATGTGTGCAAAAGGGACACAAGGCAGTAATGTGTAAGAAAAAAAAAGTATGGAAAGTCCAAAAGGATAAATACAATTGTATCTAATAAAGTTATGCCACTTCCCACAATTGTGAAAGAAAGAAACTTGCGCCAAGAAAAATATGGCAGGAGACCGACGTCTGAAGTGTTGTGAAATAATGTCTTTATATACAGATTATACATAATAGTCTCTTGAATAATTTCCCATCCCTGCTTCTATCAACTGGTAGCAGAACAGATGTTAAAACCTGAAAATAGTTTTACATTGTAAAAATCATTTGGGGAAACAACAATGGTTTTCTAATAGTCTTACTAATTAATCCATAGCTGGGGGAGAAGAGGTGAACTCATACCTTTCCCAAGGATATTTGCAGGTAAGGGAATATAACCAGCCCACTTAGAATTGGAACTCTGTTCTTGAATTTCTCATTCCAAGCTGTTGTCCATTACACCATTTGCACCTGGAAACAGTTTTCACAAGTAGTCATCCATCTAGCCATTAACCTGGTTCAATGTTGCTCAACTTTGGTGATGAGAACCTGTTTTTCAGCATAATAAAGCTGTTGAAAATAAGAGTCATATGCACTGTTTATAATATATTTGATTTTTTTCACATTCCTACTTCTCAACATAGTTACCATAAAGTTAAATCATGAGGTACACAGACATCACAGTGATTCACATAGTGTTTTCAAATACTTTTGATACTCATATAAGATATATGGACTGTCTGTGATGTCCTTTTTATTATATAAGAAATGACAACACAAGAGTTGTAGTTCAATACTTGGCTATAGAAGCAGTGAACAAATAAATTTAAAGGGAGATAACTAAGATATCAGGAAACGGCATGGCTCATGGAATGAGAACAGTATACTCCCGTGATTGAAATAAAGGGTTTGGTTCGAAATTCCTGTCAACTGAAGAAGGCTGGAGCATACAACAGCCAAAATGTCATGAATATGACAAAAAAGATGAGGACAACAGTCTGAATAATGTAAATACTATGTCATCTAAGAAGTATAGACAAATAAGAACACAAGCATATCAAGATATAGATATACATCACAGATTTACATTCCTACTCACTTTAGTCACCACCTTTTTGTTCCACTTACAAATAAGGGCACAGTGTTACAATCAGCGCCTGTATGTTTGCCCCATCAAGAGACTCTCAATAGAACATGTTAAAAAAAATAGCCTTACCAATATGCTGGTTTAGGTCAGTATCCAGAGATCAAGAGGAAGTCTGAGACAATGACATAACTTGAGAAGGCAGTCCACCCCAGGTAGCCAAATGGGAGGGAGTGCAATTTTGTGTCTGCTGTAAGCTATAAGCCTGTATTAGCAGTATTGAACTAATAAAGGTTTTAATGTTGGGTCAGTACTCACAGTTGAAGGATCTTTTTGTTTTTGAGTCACTTTAACTATGGCATACATATTGGCCTATCCATCACTCAGCAAGACGGTCATCTGTCACCAAGCTGAAGACCCACTTTACTTCAAGTGTCTCTCTTGTTACTTTGAACAACATGCCATGAATCTCATCAGGTGAGTAAATAAACTTTTACTAATATTTTGTGTTGGAACATTTTATCCTTGCATGAACGCTAAACAGAAATAACTTTGAAATTTCAACTGCTTCATGAACTCGCTGAGAAACATGCCTTCCTTTCTGAGTATCAAATAGATCAAGTTCATGACATTCATAAAAAGGAGTTCCTTGTTGAGAGAAAAAAAATTTCAGCATTTCATTACTGTTGCTGCTATGAAAGATGGAATACAGACATGGAAAGAAGACCCCCTTGAAATTTTGCAGTTTATTCAAAAGTATAAACTCTGGGAACTCAGTTTCAAGTATGGTAATAAATCTGCAGGTTTTCTTCACAACTGTTGTTAGTGTTGTTTCTTGTAAGAGATTTTTTAAAACTAAAACTAATTAAAAATTACTTAAGTTCTACTATGAGCACCTTGCAGTTGAGAAATCTTGCTATACTAACTACAGAGCAACAATTCACAGATAAAAAAGTTTTTGATGATGTCATTTAAGTATCTGTCAAGAAAAAGCAAGTTACTTTGTAGAAAGTTTAATTTTCATTTCAGAAATAAAAATGGTCCTTTTTTTTTTTTTTTACCCATTTCCCTATATTTCATTTTTGCTTTTTAACTGTTACTGATAAAGTTTAAATACATTTGGTGTGTGTATGTGTGTGTATATATATATATATATATATATATATATATATATATATAGGAAAGAATATTAATAAAAAGTTTTGAATTTAAAAATGTACTTTTTTTGGACAGTATTTGTTTATTTTTATTATTGTATTTTATATTTCAGACCGCCCTTGGTCCTTCATCAGAAACGAGTGATTTTTAAATTTGAATTACGTTTCTAATTCAAATTTAAAAATCACTCGTTTCTGATGAAGGACCAAGGGCGGTCTGAAATATAAAATACAATAATAAAAATAAACAAATACTGTCCAAAAAAAGTACATTTTTAAATTCAAAACTTTTTATTAATATTCTTTCCTATACATATTAAGACAGTATACGTGGATCATCACTATGTTATATATATATATAAAGTTTCATTAAAAATGACAAAGTGCTATGGTGAAGTATTTTTATATAATTTTTAATGTGATCCTATAATTTTTTTCTTTTCAGTAGATAAATTATATAAAAATTTTCTGAACGTTTTATTTATCCAAGTGTTTTTGGCTATACTTTTTGCCATTATCGAGAATTAATTTTATTTTACCTTTAACTTAATATATAGTTTTATGTATGTATTCTACAATTATATGAATGTTTTATTTTCAAACATGGTCAGCACATTTTGGCCATGTTCATAGTTGCTATTACTGAGAGTTGGCTTTTTTCTTTTTATTAATAACGCTTTCATTACTTTTAGCCTTTTTTTTTTTACATATGGATGATGCTATTATATTTCTATTATCTATGAGTATGTTATGGATAGAGTTTGGTTAGTCTCTACATGTATTTAAATGAAACTAGCAGAGCTATGTAATGTGAATCTTCTTGTTAAATATGTAGTAGTATGTAGTAGTATTATAAATATATTTATGAATTCAGATTGATCAGCAACACAGTTCCTTAAAGGACATATGAATATGTAAATAATATTGGTTCTCTGTAATTTAAATCTTGTAGGCGAATTATTATTTTTCACAATGAGGTTAAAGGTTAGAATTTTTTGTAATAGATAATTAATTTAATTACTGCATTGAATGGGGCTGAACAGAGGAAGCAGTTGCCACAAGCAACATATTTAGTGCGGGCAGTTGCCACAGGCAGCATATTTAGTGGGGACAGCACTAGTGTGTCTGCTTGTAGGCTATAAACCTATATAGGCTGTATTGAAATAAGAGTGGTTTTAATATCAGGACAGTATTCACAGTTGGATCTTTTTGATTTCACGTAACTTCAACTATGGCATATATACTAATCTCTACTGTCGAAAGAGCGACAACTGATGGATGAAATGGTTTTTGACAATGTCATTGAAGAAGCAAAAAGAGTTACTTTGAAGAAAATTGTAATTTTCATTTCAAAAATAAAGATGGTCCTAATTTTTCCCTTGATATGTCCTTTTTACTTTTTAATTGTTACTTATAAAGTTTAAGTTGTTTGTTGTATATTAGAGTACCATGGACTGAACATGTGAGCAATGACAAGGTTTTGTTGAGGATGGAAATAAAAAAGAAACTTATGCTTAACCTCAGGAAATGATAGCTGAAGTTTCTGGGATGACATGTAATGAGGAAGGAAAGCTTGGAGACTCTAATACTCACAGAACGAATAGCAAGAAAGAGAAACAGGGGAAAGCAATGTATGACATACTTGTGGGGCTTGAGCAAGTGGATAGCAGAGCAGGATTTGGGAGAAATACCAAGAGAAAAGGTGTTAAGAGCTATGAGAGATAAGAAAATGTGGAGGGCCGTGATAGCCTACGTTCTGAAGGCACCTGGCACAAAGAAGAAGGTGAAAGTAATATTATAATGGTATGCAAACTAGTTTTAAAACTTTAAGGTTGAGTCACTGTGCAATATGTATTGTTTTGTGGGGCTTGGAGGCAGCAGATTCAAAGGTTACACAAAGTGGCATCAAAATCCAGCTGTTCATTTGGATAATTTCAAGGCTACACCTTCTCAAACTCTCTATGATACATTTATGAACTTAAGTGCAGTATTATATTGGATCTGCATTTGTGGTGCAGTGGATATCAGGTTGGAACAAGAAATTGGAGAGCCAAGTTCAAAAACCAGTTAAATTTGCTGCATACACAAATACCCTTGAAAAAGGTATTAATCTGTCTCTTCCCTTCAGCTATGAGTTAAATAACAGGATAGAGTAGGTTCTATAGACTTGGTTGGTAACCAGTTTGCTGCAGAAAGTAATGGCAACCTACTGCAGTAAAATTTTCTGCTCAGTCAGTCATATCTCTTTCAAGACATGATCGCCCAAGCAATGATGTATGGCACTTAATTGACTGATGTTCTTGTAACAACTCTTATTGAATGTGAATAATAACTTCAAAGATATGGAGAAAGCATCATGTTCCCATAAGAAATGTTTATACAAGAAAGTCACATCTGCAAAAAAGCAATTGGTGAGAAATGAAATCACTAACAATAGCTACAGATATTTACATGCTGACTATTGATCCTCATCTTTGTTGATTCCAGGCCCAATGCAAGTGTTTCATGCACCCTTATCTATAATACAAGCCAGCCATCCCCACTATCTATGATATGCCCAACCACTGCCATTCTATTAAATCTCAATTTTTATAGAGTAGTATTCATGCAAAATACAAATTTTATTTTAATTCGATTATCCACGTCTATTGAACAGGTTAAGAGGCTCATCCCTTGTTCCCTGTTTAGGATGTGGTTTCCGGCTTTCTCTTTTCCAATCTTTTCACATCAGTGGCATTACCGCCTTGCTCGGGGTGATACGATTAAAAAAAAAAATCAAATTATTCTCCTGAGCAATAACAAGGAATCTGGCTGGCCGCAGCTTGCTGCTTCGAACAGAAGTCTAAGTTGTTATATAAGACTAGTCAACTTGTTGCTTGTTTTCCGGAATGTTACGGAAATTGCCGAAGTGCTGGGTTATTCTCTTTCAGTTAGCAATTTCAGACTTGTCTGAAAATTCTCTTCTTGTCTGTCTCTTAACGCTGATTGGTTGATTGGCGACGGGCTTCTCTACGGTCGGCACCCAACGGCATGGCAATCATCTCTCTGTCTCTTTACTTCTTCGGTTGGGAACTATCTTTGGTCATTACGTTTCTGGACCGGGAAATCGAACTCTCTGCCACTCAAGTTGCAATTCTGATTTTGGTCCCTCAGGACCCTGTATTTATACCCATGCCATGGTGTGGGGCCGACGGTCGCTGGGTGTCTAACCTCCCATCTTGGCAACCAATAAAATCCTGAGGTTAGCTGCTACTTGTTGTTGTCTGTGGTTTAACCAATGGGACCAGTCTTCTTTCCATGGTGTCAATTGTTAGTTGTCTCCCCCTTTCGGAGCTTGGTCACCGAACCAATGGAATCTCTCTCGATCTTATGACGTCATCTCCCCATACCCCTTTTCTGGACTGGACTTAACCGAATTTTCTTCCTCAAAAATTTTTTGTTCTCATGAAACAATTTTGGGGATTTTTTCTTTTTAAACAATAGGTATTAACCTTTTTGAACTGTCTTCACCCAAAACAAGTTGACAAGGTCCATTGACATTGTTACCCAAATAATAATTTCTACCCACCTGATTTTATTATCCATTCTCTGAGTCACCTATATTTTTAAGTGACAAGAATGCTTTTCAGTTTTACCCTGATGTCAGTGAAAATACTTTTTCTCTAAATTACTTGACTAGGAATCAAAACATTTGTTATCTTTAATTCATTTCACGAGAGTCATGCCAGCCAGACATTCAGACCCAAAATGAAATTTCCCTTTCCTTTACCAAGAAACAATAACAAATAAATTTATCTTTCCTTTATGTTTAGAATGACTGTCAGCTTTCTTTGGGGTGACTGAAAGCGATATCTATTGTTTCTGGCTTGAAACTAATTTAGTCTTTTTTTCTTCCTTCTTTCCCTGGTCTTCTTTTTCTATTCTTTTGCCGGCCAAAAAATAACAATTGAATCTATCTTTTAGGTTCAAGGATGACACTTGTCTTTATGGCCGAAATCGAAAACAGATCCATTTCTCTTTTCTTTTTCTTCTTTCCAGGGTGAGGGGTGAGGGGGGGTACAATAATAGAGAAATACCAGGTGTTATTTTTCGTCCCTGCTTTCTTTTTAAAGATAAAGATTTTCCAGCTACAGTTAATAATTAGTTAATAAAATTAATCACCTCAAATTTCTCTTAGTATGTTCTCTTATGATCTATAATAGCAATTAGAAGATTTTGGTTATTAATTAATTAAAATTAATTATCACCGTTCCAAAATATTGTAATAAAGTTACAAAGGATTTTGGTACAATAAAGTACTCAACATCAAATTAAATGGTCAAAATATCACTTGTTAGATACCGGAAGTGACATTTCTACAATTGATGAAGATACCTGGAGAAAAATAGGTCTACAGAGTTGTAGAATACTAAGAAAATTGCGAGAGGCATTTCGGGTAACAAATTGAAATTCAAGGGTGAATTTTTCGCAAAAGTAGCATTTGACGGCAAAATCCACAACTATGTGATTTCAGGAAAAAATGCAAATTTATTTGGCATTGATTTGATTGCATTATTTAATTTATGGGAGAAGAACATGAATATGTTTTGTAGAAGAATAAATGCGTCAAATGTAGGAAAGTCTAAACAGACAGAAGAATTTATAAAAGACTTGAAGAAGGAGTTTACTGAAGTCTTTGCGGATGAACTTGGTCCTTGTACGCAGACTGAAGTGAAATTTGAAATAAAGGAGAATGTAAAACCGCATGGTTAGAGATGATAGACAAAGAATTACAGAGATTGGAGAAGAACAGAATAATTAAGAAAGTAGATTACTCTGAGTGAGCATCACCTACAGTCTACGTAAAAAAGAGGAACAATAAAATAAAGAGTTTGTGCAGATTTCTCAACCGGACTGAACAAATGTTTAAACGATCGCACATATCCACTCCCCACATCAGAGGAGATATTTTCAAGGTTGAATGGGGGGCAAAATCTTTTCAAAGATTGATTTGTCAGAAGCCTATCTACAAGTCAATGTCGAGGAAGAATGTTCTAGGTATTTAAACATCAACACTCATAGAGGATTGTATAGGTTGAAATGTCTACCGTTCAGTTTGAAGGTAGCACCAAGTGCATTTCAACAAATTATGGATACGATATTGTCGGGTCTAGATTATGCAATGGCATACTTGGACGACATTTTATTAAAAAGTGAAAATGTGGAAGAACATAAAACGCATGTCCGTGAAGTTTTTAAAAGAATTAGGAATTATAGATTCAAGGTAGGACTTGAAAAGTACAAGTTCTGTATGGATAAGATTGAATATTTAGGCCAAATAATTGATCATAAGGGAAGGAAACCTAACCCAAACAGAACTGAAGCAATAAAAAATATGCCTACTCCGGATAATGTGACTAAGTTACAGTCATTTCTGGGACTTGCAAATTATTACAATATATATATATATATTCCTAATATGCATGACCTAAGAGCACCATTGAATAAATTAATTGAAAAAAATATAAAGTGGTGTTGGACAAGGGAATGCAATGAAGCATTTAAAAAGATCAAAAAGTGCTTATTGTTGGGTTTAGCGTTAGTACACTTTGATCCAAATAAAGAATTAATTTTAGCGATGGATTTAAGTGAATATGGCATAGGAGCTGTTCTGTTACACAAATTCGAGGATGGCGTATCAAAACCTATTGCTCATGCATCGAGAGCGTTGCTTCCGGAGGAAAGAAATTATAGCCAGATAGAGAAGGAAGCGCTAGCTATAATTTATGCTGTAAGGAAATTTCACAGATTCATTTATGGGAGATCGTTCATGCTACAAACCGACCATAAACCTTTATTGTCGAATTTTGGGTTAAAAAAAGGAATACCTACTCATTCCGTAAACAGGTTGCAAAGATGGAGTGTAAACTTGTTAAATTATAAGTTTAAGACGAAATTTATTCCGTCTAAGGAAACCGCACACGTGGATTGTCTTTCAAGACTAATTCCGAAAAACCCTAAGTTGTTGGAGGAAATGGTGATAGCAGTGTTAAAAGAAGAGAAAGAACTTACGGATGTACTGGTGAACATCAGTAGTGAATTACCAGTGACGCTGGAGGAAATTAATAAAATGGCGAAAACAGATGATTACATTGCAAAAACGATTAAGCAAGTGAAAGGGAATGAGAAAAACAAAGGATGTAAAGGTTCACCATTTTCAATTTGTAATGAGGCACTGATGTATGCTCAAAGAGTGGTAATTCCATGTGTTCTACGAAAGAGGGTATTAAAAGAATTTCATTTGGGTCATCCAGGTATATCCAGAATGAAATCATTAATGAGGAGTTATGTATACTGGCCTAGGATGGACCAGGACATTGAAGATTTGGTGAAGTAGTGTAAAGGCTGTCAGTTAGCAGCAAAATCAACACCCATGAAAACTCAGCCGTGGCCTAAAATGGATGTGCCGTGGTCACAGATACATGTGGACTATGCAGGACCATTAAAGGAAGACTATTACCTAATCATTGTAGATAGATATTCTTAATGGCTTGAAGTGTATATATTTAAGCACTTGACAGTGGCAAATAAAATAAAGGCATTAAATGAAGTATTTAGCCGTCTGGGGGTACCAAACACAATTGTGAGTGACAATGGTACCATGTTTATGGGATCTGATTTTAAACATTATTGATTCGTTAACAATCGAACACATAACAATACCTACATATAATTCGAGATCAAATGGTTAGGCAGAAAAATTTGTCGATATGTTCAAAAGAGCAATGAGAAAAGCTAAAGGAATCGACACCGAAGACAAAAATATCTACACTTTTCTGATGGTTTGCAGAATTACGCTGACTCAGAACAGTAATGGAAATTTGTCGCCTGTGGAAGTTATGTACGTGAGAAAGATTAGATCAATCTTTGATAGGTTTGTAGGGAGAAAATAGTTATCGTCCCTTAAGGGAACAACAATTGTCTTCCCTTTTGAGGAACTCTTTTTTTTTTATCTAGGGTCAGTTCCTTTCCCGGCTAGAATGGGATAGCCACGAGGACCATTTGCTGGCTTAACAGTATGTAATTCCTTACCACACTTGCTAAAAACATTCTCATCCATTTGGACAACTTGAGCATTCTTGTTTGGGACTTACTTGAACATTCGTAATGTATTGTTACTTGTTTGTATTTTATCAAATGCCTGTATGTTATTTCCATGAACTTGTCCTTCTTTTACTACACAGGCTACGGTAGCGTGTTAATATTTGTGGTTTAAAAGTTTATATTAGTATCACATAACTGGTAATATCACCAGTTTGCAACTCAATACTAATAAGTGGTGACAGTTTATTTTTGCAAATTGCAAATTAACTGTTAACTTCATGTATAAAAAAAACATTTTTTTCTATCTCTACACAAATCATTTATAAGGATGTCCGTATCACATGGCAATATGGCGTCCTTCTTCTTCATTTGCTCCTTCGCCCATCCCAAATTTGAACTTGGCGCTGCTCCTTTCTTATTGGGTGCAGATGGATTTTTGGCTTACTGCTGTGTTGACAACACCCATTAGGGGAGTAGGAGGTTGGTAGCAGTGATAGCTACTTTTGACCTTCGATTTTGAATATGTGTGTTCGTTTTTGTCTTGTTTTTTATGTTTTATCCTTTGTGCTTCGCATAGTGAAGCATATTTCTGTGTGGCAACATTTCCCATAGAAAATACCCGATATGGAGGAGGATAAAATGACCGCCATTTCGGCTGTGAACACTGTCAGCCTAGCATATTTTAAAGCAGACCCTCAAGCTGGGGGCACAAGATAAACTATTGAAGGAACGAACTTCTACACCTTGGATGAGTTAAATCAATGCTTTATTTCGTTCAGAGTTAGTCTTGTAGTTGGGGCAGGCGATGTGAGACTCAGCTCTAACTCTAATTAATGGAAATCAAATACTGAACCAACCGACTCAGACAAACGGAGTTTCCCTTCTTCGGTGTGCCTGACACACGTACCTACTTCAAGCACGCACCCGGCTGAACTGAACTGCTCAGAAAAATCACTTGTACTTATATTGAAATAATCGGAAGTCCACTTGACCATGGCTTAAAACAAAAGATAAGCATTGGTGACTAAGTCCAAAATTTCAAGGTACTTAAATTTTGCTTCCTTTGATGTGTAAACATCTCGCAGACATCCTGTCTGCATTCAGCCTCCAACAACGTATTTTCCAGGATTTTTTTATCTTTTTATCTTAATAAAGCTTCGTGTGAAGGTCTTAGGGTGTTTTTATAGCCCTGACACTTTACCTGTAACCAGGCGTTTTTTTATTGCCTGGAGAAAGGGAAAATTCTATTATATTTTCTTTATTTTCTTAATGTGTGGTCAAGATACAGTAAAGACTTAGTCAAATATGTTATTGGAAGACTGGTAGGATTTAACAGTAATCTGATGCCCTTTTCTCTTCTGCAAATTTCCTTATAAAAGAAAACGCATTTATTTATTTATTTTTCCTCTTCTTTTTCACTTTTGTTAAACAAAACACATGTTTTTAAACTATTTTTCTATTCTTAACCATTTTCTATTTTTAATCTATTGTAATAAAATACATATTTTACAAATCTACCTTAATATATGCCTAGTTATCGTGTCACATCACCTCCCCCAACGGATCTTGTCATTTATGTTAATAAATTACAATAAACACAAATAAAATCATGGCATGATGCTTCTTCAGGTCAGCATGCCATCACCACAAAAATTATTTTGATTCCACAGGGATATTTTCCTCCCCTCGACAACCATCAACTATGAAATTTCTTATTAATCAATTTGGCATTATTTACGATTTCTTTGTATTTCCTCAACCCATTTTTCTTTTTATTTCCACAACCAATTCATCAATTTTGTCTTCGTAGCCTGTGGCATCAATGAATCCACGCAGTTGGTTTATCGCTACGTATGAAGGTCAATTCTTCATTAACGAATACCTTTCCCAACTTAGTTTTGCTTTCTGATTTACAGCCATTCCCTTTTATTTCTGGAAGAGATTCTACTCTTTGTCAATTCAACTCCTGTTACCATTTTCCAGCCCAAAGGTAAGTCACAAATCCCTGGGCTTTCCTGCTCCCTCCTATGAAATCTTGTCATGATGGAAGTTTGTTGAGGATGCCCCCTCCCAATGGGGTCAATGGCGCCCGACAAAATAATTCAAGCATAGTTTATACAATAAATTCAAGAGAGGGGAGTGTTTCCACCCTCCCCACCAAAGAAAAAAAATTAAAAAAAAAAAAATTTAAATCACACAAATATAATAGTCATAACTCTGAGCAAGTCCACTGCATAAATATAGGAGCCATGTAACTGTTCCTCATTATCAGTCTCTTTTTCAACTGTTTAAAGTTCTCCAAACATATTTCATTTTTCTTTCTTTTTTTTCTTTAAATAGAACAAAAAATAAATAAATAAATAAATGTTTCTAAAATGTTTCTTTCTGGTTTTTCTCAAAAATATATTTTTCATTATCATCCTTCTTTTTTTTTTCAAAACATACTTTTGTCATTGTTGTACACACCCACTTAGTTTTTCTCTCTCTCATTTTTTTTTTCACAAATAGTACTTTCTTTTTTTTTAAGTAATAACACACACTATTCTTTAACCCTTTGTTTTTTCAAAACAGTCCTTTTTCATTCTTCTCTTTTTTTCTTGTTAAGTACCCATTCACACCGTTTGAGTTGTTTCTATCTCTCTTTTTCTTTTACTTTCTTTTCAAAATTCAAACTTTTTCTCTAAGTACTCACGCATTTTTTTTAATCAATCCATTGTCCTTTTTTTTTTGTTTTTTTCCACACGCACAGTTGTTTCTTGCTCTCTCCCTTCCTCTTATTTTTCCATTTTTTTTCTTTTAAGTTCACACATTTTTCTTTATGTGCATGCTCCTGGAGCACCCTGTCCATTAGAAGGAAGAGGAATATGGAATATCAGTTCTTTTCTTTTTTCATTTTATTTTTTTTTAAACCTCCAATCGTACGGCCTTTAGTTGCAACCGTTCCTTTCTCAGGATCACTTTCAGGGTTCTCTTGGGTCTCCATGGTTTCAACAGGTGATCCACCCTTTTTGCTATTCAATCCTCTCGCCGGCATAATTTTCCTACATCTTTTTAACCACTGCCTTTCCCAAACTACTTGGATTATTATTAATATTATCCCCAGCAAAACACATCCCCCAACTGATAACAAGGCTACAGATTTAGTGGTCCAACTACCCTGGGGAAGAACCTTTCTATCTATTGTTTCTTGTTGATCAACTAAGTCTTGTAAATCAATTCTTTCTATTTTCTCTAATAGTTGTGAAAGTTTCCTTGCAGGAACATTCAATGATGTTCTAACAAGAGGTTTCCACAAGTTTGTCCAACAAGCCGATGAGATGTTTGAGAGAACGAGGAAAGAATCTCTACATTCAAATCTCTCTTCCACTTGGTAAAAAGGCGGAAGTGTGATAGACATACCGAAGGCTGTGCACCCCATAGGTAAGCTTATGATAGATAGGGGTGGGGTGGGTGTAATGGTTAGTGTTGGTCTTCCTTTGCATATCTGGGACAAATCTAACTTTGTCTCCAACGCTACCGTCCACACCCCGTCTGACAAGCCTATGGCTTGTGGTATAAATTTGCTTTTTAATACCTCCATGTTGCAGGTTCGTTTAATCTCCTCTTTGTTCCCATTAAATAACTCAAGCAAACAGGCCCTCCAGTGCCATATATAGGACTCCTTGAGGGGCATGTTCCCAGCATGTCTATTGTGCATTTCTCCGCTTCCGCTGCAGTGAGCAACATGAACTTGGTTCTAGCTAGGTTCAAGGCTATATATTCTGCTTCTATCTTATATTTAGCAATTACTCCTAGCTCCTGTTTTGTTCCAGGGTAGGGGATGGGTAAATTAATTGCCTGTAAAACTTCAAATATACTCCCTCTGTTTGGTACTAAGGCTAACGACGTGTCACAGTGCCTTACACTGAATTTGGGTCTGAGATGGGTTTTCACCCATTTTTTTTGTCCTTGCGGATGTAGAGAAGGCCATATTGGGTGCAGATTTCCTACACAAATTTGGTCTTCTCATTGATATTAACAGATGTTGTCTGACAGACCCTAAGACAAATATGCGATCGCCGGGAGCCATTCATAATGTAATTCCATTATGTCTAACTGTGGCTCACACAGAAGATAACCCGGTATTTTGTGAGCTCTTAAAAAGTTTGAGAGCATTACAGAACCATCTTTTCACAAGGATAGTCTGCCCCACAATATCACACATCACATTACTACTAGTGGTTCTCCTGTTCACAGCCGTCCTCGTCGCCTGGCACCGGAAAAATTAAGTGTGGCGAAAGCGGAATTTAACCAAATGATGGAACTAGGTATTATCCGGCCATCAAAAAGTAACTGGGTATCTTCCTTGCACCAGGTACCCAAAAGTGGTGGTACCTGGTGTTAAACCTGACTGTTATCCCATGTTTATTAAAATGAGACCTTATCAGAGCCTACCGTCAGATTCCAGTAGAACCCAAACATATTCCAAAGACTACTATAGCAACCCCATTTGGGTTGTTTGAGTTTCTACATGTGCCATTTGGACTGAGAAATGCAGCACAATCTTTTCAAAGGTTTATCGATCATGTATTGCATGGTTTGCATTTTGTCTGTGCCTATGTGGATGATGTCCGTATAGCCAGTTCTTCCATGGAAGAACATATCAAACATTTACAGCTTGTTTTTGAATGTTTTGAGGAATTTGGGGTTGTTATCAACCCAGTAAAGTGTGAGTTTGGAAAATCTGAAGTAATTTTCCTAGGTCACCGCATTAATTCAGCTGGAATTTCACCTTCCCCATCTAAAGTGGCGGCTATTTCTGACTTCCCCATGCCAGATACCATGAGAAAGTTGCGGCAGTTTTTAGGGATGGTGAATTTTTTTTTAAGGTTCCTGCCAAATTGTTCACAGGTTATAAAACCTTTTACTGATTTTTTAACTGATGTCAGAAATTGTGACATAGTTTTGTCTGAACCAGCCTTGGCAGCCTTCCATTAAATTAAGGTTTTATTGTACCAAGCAGTTGAATTGTCTCATGTTGTTCCAGGTAGCGAGTTGTGTTTGGCAGTTGTGTTTTCCATTGGTATAGGTGCAGTACTGCAGCAGAAGATTGGTGACCACTGGAAACCAATTTCCTTCTTTTCCAAGAAGCTAACTTCTACAGAATCCAGGTACAGCACATTTGTCCATTACTTTCAACATTTGTTGGAAGAGCGGCCCTTCTACTTACTGATGGACCACAAGCCCTTGTTGTGGGCCTTCCAGTCAAACTTGGAAAAATATTCCCCACATGAAACCAGACATTTGCATTATCTGCTACAATTTACCTCAGATATCCGTTTCATCAAGGGAGCCAATAACATACCTGCAGACACCATGTCTCGTGGCATCAATGCTTTTGTGCTGGATCCGTGCTTGGAATACCAACCATTTGTGGAAGCCCAGGTAAAGGATCAGCAACTACAGCACCTTCTACAAGGGAACCACACATCCTTGACATTGTCGAAGATACATGTTCCAAACATAGAATTAGAAGTGGTATGTGACACCAGCACCGGACGATTGCACCTTTTGTGCCTGAGTCAATGCGGAAGACATTCTCCTCCATCCACAATTTGTCCCACCCAGGGGCCAATGCCTCAATACGGCTAATTACTGACAGATTTGTTTGGCCACGCATGAAAACTGACATTCGGCAATGGTTGAAGACATGTGTGCCGTGTCAGAGGGCCAAAGTGGGGAGACATACCCACTCAACACCTGGATCCTTTCTATCACCCGACAAGAGGTTTGCACATGTGCACGTGGACATCACAGGACCAATCCCTTCATGTGAGGGTCAGACATATCTGTTGACATGTGTTGATTGCTTTTCCCGTTGGTGTGAGGTTCTTCCCATGTCAGACATTACAGCATAGACTTTTGTGTCAGGGTGGGTGTCTCATTTTGGAGTCCCCGCTGTAATTACTACAGACAGAGGACGGTAATTTGAGTCCAACCTATTCAACCAGCTGATGAGGATCTTAGGGAGTAAGAGAATTAAAACTACTGCTTACCATCCTGAGGCAAATGTCCTAATGGAATGATTTCATCGTACACTCAAGTCAGCCTTAAGGGCCACAACGAATCAGGCAAATTGGCTGGAGCATTTACCATTGGTTCTTCTGGGACTTCACACCGCAGTTAAAGATGATCTGAAATGTTCATCTGCTGAGATAGTGTATGGCACTCCACTCAGACTCCCAGGACAGTTTTTTCTGCAACCCCCACAAAAAGTTTTAAATATGACCTCATTCGTCGATCGGCTTACTGCAAAAATGGCGAACTTAGAATATAAGTCTTCTGCTCAGGTTCAAAGGCCAATATATATGCCTAAACTTCTGCAGACATGCACACACGTTTTTGTGCGGGACTTGGCTAAGTCCCATACACTGCAGCCATCCTACAGAGGACCTTTTAAATTCCTCAAAAGACACTTGAAATATTTCATGGTGAGCATTAACAATGCAACACAAAACATTTCTATGGACAGATTAAAGCCTGCCTTTTTGAACACTACTTAGCTTGGTATGGAAAACATCAGTGACACCTTCGACACCATCAGTTCCTGAGGTAGTAAAAGAGACTGCGACCAGAGCTGGTCATCGTGTTAGACGACCCAAACGTTTATTGAAATAGTAAATTTTTCCTGGTTTTGGGCAGTAATACTATTTTTGGAGTATATTCTCTACTTCTAAAGGAACTCTTCCTGTTTTATGTTATAGCAAGAACATTTTTTCTTTTATTTTTTTACTTTGATATGCATGTGTAGTTTATGTTTTTATTCCATTAAATTCCAGTGCAGGTTAATGAACCTGTTTAGGGATGGGGTACTTGTAGGGAGAAAATAGTTATATTCCCTTAAGGGGAACAACAGTTGTCTTCCCTTTTGAGGAACTGTTTTTTATCTCGGGTCAGTTCCCTTCCCCGGCTGGAGTGGAATAGCCACGAGGACCATTTGCTGGCTTAACGGTATGTAATTCCTTACCACACTTGCTAAAAGCATTCTCATCCATTTGGACAACTTGAGCATTCTTCTTGTTTGGGACTTACTTGAACATTCGTAATGTATTGTTACTTGTTTGTATTTTATTAAATGCCTGTATGTTATTGCCATAAACTTGTCCTTTTTTTTACTACACGGGCTACGGTAGCGTGTTAATATTTGTGGTTTAAAAGTTTATATTAGTATCGCGTAACTGGTAATATCACCAGTTTGCAAACCAATACTAATAGGCTGTTACCAAAGGAAAAGAAAAAGAAGACCTCGATAAAACAAAACTTGGATATGAAATATTTCAATGAAGGTGATAAGATTTTCTTTAAAAACTATCAGTCTGGAAAGTGTTTTCGGGAAGACGGTGTAGTAAGTAGAAGAATCAGGAGAGTTTGTTATTATAATTAAAGGACAGAAGTTTGTCTGTAAAAGACACTTAAACCAATTGAGACCCCGATACGCTGAAACCATTACCAATGACCATGAGATACCGATGGAGGTATTGTATGACAGATTCCAAATCAAACCACCCACTAACGTTGGAGTACTGGTGGAAGTAACTTCTGATTCTCCTGAAAGTGAGGACACAAGGACTGACAGGAGAAGAAGTAATAGGAAAAGGAAGAAGACAAAATGGCAATGCCTAGATCCTAAAAGGAAAAAAATATTGAGAGCAAAATTCTAGGAAGAATTTAGCTCGGGGAAAGGCATTATAGTGGGACATCCGACCATCCTCGAGAATGGAATGCTATAGACTATAAAAGACGGTAAGAAGTGTAGAGAGCAAACATCTTAGGCGAAGACATTCTCGAGCTGATAGTTTATTCCACGCCTACTTGTGGATTGCTTATGGTCCTTAGGGGTAAGGACCAACCTACCTTCTCCTCTTTCCTTACTTTAATGGTCGTAGAGGCTTTGTTCACTAATAACATGGGAACTATTTCTGCCGCATTTACTACTGTCTCACACATGACAGCCTCGCTCTCTTCAGATCTACTTTCCTCTATAGAAACTACCTGTATGATCCCCTTCTTCACCTTTTTCTTTGTCATTAATCTCCCTCTGCCTGTTACTGCAGTTCTGGGGGGTAGCTCTATATCCTCTTCTGCCACTACTGTTATACCCCTGTTGGGGAAGCCTCCCAATGGCATCTTTTCACCGTTCACCAACAACACAGCAGGGTTAAACTCAATTCTAACCTTATTTCTATGTAGCCAATCTTCTCCCAAGATCATTTCTGCACACAGTCCGGGAGTGATATAAAATTTCTGGAGGCTCTGCGTCCCTCCTACCTTCATCGGAAGAGTCAGCATACCCATTATTTTAGTGGGACCACCGTCAGCCTGTGTGATTTCTATATCGGGCCTTCTCATTCTTCCTTGATTTTTCAATTTTCTGTATTCCTCCTCCCTCAATAACGATAGACGCCCCCATGTCTACTATCGCCGTCACCACTGAACCTCCTACCCCTGTCTCACAAGAGAGCTCTCTTTCCTGTGTCAACAAGGAAAATGCTTTTGCTCTTCTTTTTCTGCATGGCTGTCTCCCTGTCCACACAGCTATGGGTGCTGGCAGCACCAGTCCTTCATTAATGTCTCAACGAGCCCCCCCACCGGACCACCGACCTCTATTCCCATATCGGGATCTTTTATTTCTGTCCCATTTTCTGCCTCTAGATGGGCAGTTTCTCTTCAGGTGTCCTGGTTTCCCACAAAACCAACACCTTCTTGGACATTTCTTCGCAAAATGACCTATCTGCCCGCAGCTCCAACAATGCAACTGATAATTATTCGCACAGGCCACTCTGCCTCTTTTTTCTCGAGCCGATCCTTTTGCGTCTTCCTGGTTCAATTCTCGAAGTTTCATCTTCACTCATGGCATTGGGGGGTGCTTTCCATCTTGCCCCGCACCGTTTGGCCATATGCTCTCTACCACCACATCTTTCTTGCTTGTGAACCGGGGACAGCCCCAACCCTGTGGGACATTCTGTTGCACAGTGACCTCTATGCTGGCACTTCCAACACACTAGGCCATATCTACCTAACGTGGGTTTATGAAAACCGTGTCTTTGGAGCCATTCCTCTCTATAATTTTCTCTTTGCTCCCTTCTAAATTTTCTGGAGCACCTGGGGTACTTTCTTAGGTCTTGCATTTCCCCGCTCTCCACCTTATTCCAGACCCCCTGGCTCTCTTTTGTCAGTGCCACTGCCGCCGCCAGCCAAACCGAGCCCTCTTTCAGCACATCGTGTCTGACACACTGACATATAGATCTGCCAATTGGACCTGGATGGCCATATGCTCTCTGACTTCCACCGGGTAGGCCAGAGAAGCTAATTTTTCCGCCCTTTTACCTAATCCATTGATCCCCTCATCCCTTCCCTGGGCCAGCTTCATGAGGCCTCTCACGGACTCCATGGCTGTGTCTTTATTGGCGTATTCCTCAACTAGCAGCGCCTTAAGTTTTCCCCAGGTCAAATGAGGGTCCCCTTCCAGGAGTTGGCCGATTAATTCCGATGGTTCTCCTTTCGCGGTGTGGAACACCATGCACACCGTTACTTTCTCCGTCAGCTCATATATCTGCTGACTTTTCTCCATGGGCGCTAACCAATTTCTTAACTCTTTCGCATCTCCCCGATAGCTCGTGACCCTTCGTCCCCCCCCCCCCCCAACAGACCCCCTCAAGTCCTTGGACGGTCTGTGTTTTCTATTGTCTAGCTCTGACCCTGCTATTCCCTGTTCCTCCCCGTGGTCAGACATTTAAACAATACAATTAGTGATTAATAAGAATCGAGAAGGAAATCAATTTACAGCAAAATGGCAGCAACAAGAATTTCAGGAAGAAACCAAAAAGTGTCCTACCTGTTATCGGTTGATTTCTGACGAAATCTGCCAGGGACCTCAACTTGTTTGGTGGTTATTCAGGGTCAATCCTGGGTCACAGCAACCAGATGTGGCACCTTATGCCCGGGGCTGGCTCGTTAATTGTGACACTTGTTCTTGTCGATGGTCGTGACGGCACCAGTTGTGACACTGCCACCCAGCTGGCTGGTTGGTTCGGTCGCTGTTGCGGGTCGTGACGATCTCGTCACAAAATCTGGTTTTGAAGACGTCTATTGCAACAGCGTTCCACTGCCCATGTTGTGAATTGATCTCAGAGGTCGCGTTGTGCAATTTTAGTAGTCACCTTTCCATCAGAGCCAACCCGGACACTGGTGTACACTTGTGGTTAAAAATAAACACGGCACCAAAAAAAATTAATAAAATAAATGAATAAGAGTTATGAAGAATTTCTTTATAAAAAAAACAAAACAATGTTTTTAGTCACCGGAGTAGATAATGCAGTTGTCAGAATGGTAATACAGTTGTCGGAATGCCGGTTTACAACCGAGAGAGAGAGCTCGTTTTTAACATTTCAGAGCTTCCAATCTTCAAAATAAGAATGTCTTTTCTAATTTTCTTTTAAAGTAACAGAACTCGTCAATTCTCGTTAAGGTCTTTACACATATTCTCTAAAACTGGCGCTGTTCGTTTACTAGGTAATGTTAAAAAAAAAATAACAAAGTTCTTTCGGGTTCTTATCGGAATTTGCCGAATCAGAAGCGGGTAATGGCGGCGACAGTGTGGGGTTGGTTTCCTTGTCGTCTGGAAGCTCGTTCCCGGCTCAACTGACTTTTGTGGCCGAGTCTCTATTTTTATTACCCTCTCCAATCCTCTCGGGGGATCTAGCTGACTCAAAGCCTTTGACCAATGAGATCGTTTTTCCACCCACTTGATTTGCAGGAGGGGGTAGCTCGATGAATGAAATATCACCAGCTCACTTCCTTTCGATTACTACATATTTAGATTTTCCAATTCCCACAATTTCTGTTCTCAGGGAACATCTGTTGGGGGACTTTAACCCCGCTTAACCCCATCTACTAATCCTGACATTTTGTTTTGGCTACTTCTAAAATTTTAGCTTTGCCCAAAATATGCGCTTCGAACACAAAAGAAGAAAAATTATATCTCTACCTTTTTTTCCCAAAAATAGTTGTTCTGTTCCATGGATTTTAGAAGTACATGATAGTATTAAAATAGTTTTTTTCATAAGCTCACATCACGAATTACAATAAAGCACAACCAATAATACTACGAATAGTAATTTCTCTCTCTCTCTGTTTTATCAAACCAAACAAAAGAAAATATCCCTGCGGGAGATAGTGTCACAACTCTACTGAATCAGATCAGATTGCCAATACTCGGGAAAATATGGCCGCTTTTTATACACGTTGCATTGAATATTTTGAGCCTTCTGATTGGTTAACCCTTCTGTTGGTGAACTATAAAATAAGTCAGCCTATTGCTGGCTCACCAGTATACAAGCGTACCCAAGAAACTCCAACAGTAAATACGATATTTTACTAAGTAAAAAGTTCCGATGAAGTCATCCATAGACTACACAGACTTCAAGAAAACCAATTACAGCATAACCGATACGTATTTAGCCTTGACGTTGTCTCACTCTACACATCAGTACCGGCTCGCCTAGCGGTCAATTTAATAACAGAGTGCATCACCCCTTCAAGCCTGTACTGCTACAACCTCACCCCAGCAGACATTCACCTACTCCTGATGACCATAATAGACAACACCTACTTTACATTCCAAGGGCGCACATATAAGCAGACCATGGGCCTTCCGATGGAGTCCAGCCTCTCGGGATTACTTGCCACCACATATATGAATCGACTGGAATGTTGTGCTCTCAACACCTGCCATTCGTATGTCTTATTCACAAAATATATTGATGACATACTCATGTGATGAGGCGAATAGAATGGCAGCAATGTTCAACAGTATGGATAGCAAGATAAAATTCACCATCAAACATCCCGATAACAATGGATGCCTGCCACTGCTGGACTTCAGGCTGAAAGCATCCGAAAAGGTAGACATCCACACCGATTTCTACAAAAAGCCTTCCAGCAGAGACATGTTTGTCCACCATAAATCAGCCCTCCCTCTCAGCACAAAGACTGGATACATTAGAAATGAACTTGCATGTATCCGGGGCAAATGCAGCAATGAAGAAGACAGAAACATACACACTGCACATTTCAAGGAGGTACTAAAGATCAATGGTAACCCCCAGTTTTTGTTGATTGCCTGGAATGTAAAGACAATTAAGGTTGAAGGTGCCATACCCCCTCTAACACCTGCTTCCTGAGGTTACGACACTTCAAAAACATCATCACAAAAATACATAGAGCCATCCGCAGAGAGGGACTGGACATACAACTAGCTCACTACAGCCCAACCTCTCAGAGACACCTCAATTACAACTACAACAAACAACATACTGGAAACGACACCGCATGTACACTGGCCAATTGCCCTATTACTGACATCGGTGTATGCCACCAGGTCTATGTTGTTTATTGCATACAATGCGTCAAATGTGAGGAATTTTACATCAGCAGCACCACCAGACTGTTACACATCAGAATCAAAGAACACTTACATATGCAGGCATCATCATCCCACACGCACCTAAAAAATGCAAAAGCACAGACAAAAGCATAATAGTCAATATGGAAGCAAGAGAGCGGAACCTGGGAAACTTACGCATAAAAGAGTCCTTAATAATAGCTAATCTCCACCCACAGACAGGAACTCAATCTAGATTACATCACAGAATAATTAACACTGTCATGCACCTGACACACACTGGCCACAACAGTAAGGTGCAATCACAGACTAATGCACACAAATACATGGTTATAAACATGTGACAAATAGCAACAAGTATACCATGCTATAAGTCAGAACATGCACAAAAAATATATATACGTACACACACAAACCCCATACTCCAACACACTATACACCAGAACAGATATATTTACACACACACACACACACTCCAACATACTATACACCAGAACACACACACACACACACATATCTATATGCACACGATACAAGGAAAAGGCGTATATATATATATATATATATATATATATATATATATATATATATATATTTATGATTGCAGAAGTGAAAAAAGAGAAAAAAAAATTATAAGAAGTATATGCACATAAACATATACACATGACGAATACCGAAGGGGAGAAAAAAAATGTAAAATTAACACGCCTCCAATTAAAGCCGACAGACATAACATCAGGTCATAAAACAGTGCTTACTACCATTCTGACAGAATGTCAAACCCTGCCATGAGCTAACATACATATACTAAACCCTAAATTAAAGCAGACAGATATATCAAATCATAAAACGCCGCCCGCTATCACTTTAAAAAAGGTGAAAAGGCCATATCCTACTGTTGCGCACTTATATAAACCATAAACACACACACACGCACATACATGAACTATCCCACTTACAGGTACACACACATATTCACTAGAATTAACAACAGCAGCAGCAGCGAATGAGGACCATTTATTTGAAGGCATGGTCCAACAGCGAACGGACTTGAAATCAAGCTCTCTTATCATTCTGAAGATGAGATTCTGATCTCAAAATATTAATGAATAATAGGTAATACCCAACATCTTCTTTATCTTCCTTGATTATACTAGACACATTTTGACAGCCTTCAAATACCTAATCATACACCTTATATACACAATGCTTCAAGCAAATTACAAAACTCTCATATATATATATATATATATATATATATATATATATATATATATATATGTATGTATTTAGGCAGCATTTTTTCATTAATGCATTTTTCGTTAAATAATATAGACATCTGTTGTCTATCTATTTTAAGTAAAAGTTTTTCATATCCTCTGATAAGCTTAATAACATTATCATTAAATGAAGAAAGAACATTACAATATTGATACATAATTTTTTAATAATCCAATCTAAGATTTTGGCTTACATAAGCCATTTTCAAAGATATCAAATTACATTATATATTATAACCACGGACAAATGACAATGACAAACTGTTTTTGTTTACATGGAAGATTTCCAAGCGGCAACAAACTCGTGCATATAAGATGCTGGAAGCGAATGTCGCATTACAGCACATACTGTCAAACATGACCAAGCGAGAGTGAAAACAAAAAATATTAAGTTGGGAAGCCATTTGAATAAATCAATGGCTTCTGTTATTAATTATAGGCATTTAAGGATATTTGTAGAGATTTCATAGTTTATCTTGTTCAGGTTAGTTTTCAACTGTTTTATGCATATAGCTTCAAGAATTTTTAGTTTTCATGTTTAAGTATAGTTGTGTTTTCAACAAGGGTTTTCCGGAATTGTGTATGCGGCCAGGTATGTTGTTTTAAATGCCTAAAAATGTTAGAACTATTGTTCAAGTGTAGTGTTAAGTGTCTTGAAAGCAAGTTTGTGGTGTGATCAACTTAAATATTATTTAATCCGTTGGAGATAATCTTCCAAAGGGCTCTTGAATTTGTAAACTATATTGGTTTTTTGCAAATCGCTAACTGGAGAGAAGAATCATTGCAAATTTTGGAGTAGTATATGATTAAGTTAATTTTTTTGCTAGGATCTGTTGTAGATATATTAGTATTTACTAATTTTTTTTTTTTTAAATTAGTAAATACTAATATATCTACAATAGATCTTTAAAAAAAAATTAATTAAATAATAAAATATTGAAATTATACTACAAAAACAATTCTACTAAATCACTATATTAAAAAATCTTTCAAAAATAAAACATACTTTTCTGAAAGTTTATTTGAAAATTATTATCTACTTTAAGTTTATCACAGAAATGCATGAAATATGGCTGTAGTTGTTGATTTAAGATTTTCAAAGTTTGATGACAGATTGAAGTTTATTTAATGTTTTTCTAAAGGGGAGAAGGGGCCTCAATGGTAAAGAACAAAAAAATTTACCATGAATGCCATTTCATGTAATTTTCAAGTATTCAGTAATCTTAAAAATTTGGGGAAATATTCTCAGTAATCTAATATTTTATTGTATTTTTTCTTTAAAATAACAATTATTTTTTGACGATGTTGTCTATGTTTTGGAAGAGTCTCAGATTTTTTACATGCACTGGTTTTAGGTAAGATTGATATTTGGAATCTCATCCACTTGCTCGGGATTGAATTGTATAAAATTTTGCAGCTTCTGTAAACAAATGAAAGTTCTATTTTTTTTTCTGTTAAAAAAAAAAAATTGACATTTTTTCTGCTCATTCTAAATGAAAAAGTGATAAAGATGGAAATTTAATATTATTTACATAGAAGATGAATGCACAGAGTTCAATTGTTAAACTTATTCTGAGCATTAATTTACTTAATAAGAATTTCTTAACAAAAATTGTTCAAGATGTAACTGAACAATTTATATGAAACGGTCATGGTGTATTTTTATGTTACGAAAAACTATAAATGATAAAGTCAATTTTTATCTTGATTTGGCAATTTTTTTTTTTTTTCAGAATAAACTTTTCACATCAAACATATATAATCAGCAACAAAAGAGAGAGAGACCCCCAAATTTTTTCACAACAAACTTTTATTAGGAAACTGTTTCAGGACTAAAGATTAAGTATGTAGAGAAAGAGAGAGAATAAGCAGGGAAAGTCTGTTTTTAGTTTTGATTTTTATCTCCCTGGTAGGGAGACTGGGCTGATTCCTGGAGGTACTGCAATACCAGGCCAACCCGTGGCAAAGGCGGAGCAAGCCCCTAACTCTTCGCCATGTTCCAAAAATCAGTTTAATATCGAAGTCCCCAAATCGGGGACGTATCAGATATTAAGCTGATAAGAACAGATACTACACTTTGATCTTAGCCAAAAGGCCGAGAAGCGATAAAAATTTTGGGCCAAAAAGTGCTTTTCTTATGCTGCTAAAGTATGACTACATGCAATGGTTACCAAGATAGCTATAAACGCAATTATAAAAATGTATTTGTAGAAGGTTTAATAGTAAATTTTCTAAAATTATTTTACTTTCTATTTAGACTATTTCAGCATAAGTTTGTATTTTTTTCAATTCTTAGATTAAAACATTAACAAAGCTAAAAGTAAGCGGATAATTTTATGATTGTAGCGGAAGTACACAACACTCAGGTAGTCCGCAGCAAACACGATTAGGTTTGTGGGTGTCATGACATTTTCGAAACATTGCTTTTAAATTACAAAAACAAAACAAAACAAAAAAAGAAACAAAACTAACTAAATTAAAACACATGGAGAAAATACTTTTTATAAATATTTATTAATGGTCTCGCTATGAGAATTAGTGTGGGAATTAATTTCGCTTGAGTTTTTTTTTTTGCCCTTCCTTAGATTTGTTTTGATCACATGACATCCTATCAACATGCCTGCCTTTTTCGTGGTCCTAAAAATAGAATTCATTTGCCAAACACACGCCACTTGTTCTAACAGTAATAATCAGATACGGAAAAAAAGTCTGACAAGCATCGTGATCAGTAATAATCTTTACAATAAATAAATATTCGATAACAATTGTTTTACTACACATAAATGATAAAGAAACAAAGAACCTCGAGGTGGTGTAATGGTTAGCAAGCTTGTCTCGCTAAAGTAAAAAAAAAAACCATTGCAATTTAGTAGTGACTTCGATCCTCACCGAGTGCCCCGTACTTTCGGCCTTGTGCTCACATCTAAACTGCGCTTAGAAAAATCACTAAGAACAGGTGAAGAAAAGAGTAAATTAAAAATCTTGAGCATGCCGTGCGTAAAATATAAACAAATAGCATTCGTTTATTTAAAGTTTAAATAAGTTTTTTGTTGTTTTATGAAAAATTATAAAAATTACAATTTAAAAAAAAAAAATGGTAAATTTTTGTTTTGTTCCCCTTCAAACGTCCTTATTTCCGTGCAAAAGTAAATGCTGAACTAAAAAATCTATAATTGTTTATTGACGAAACCTAACTTTTTTTCAATTTTACAACCAGAAAAATATCGAACTTCTTTCGTTGTTTATCTCATCCCATAACCACGGTTCAAAACATGTTATTCACTGCTGAATGACTTCACGCGTAGATTGGCGATTTTCCGACCAATTTGCCTTCCTTTTTGCTATTCACGCGCGGAAAAAGAGTTCCGAAACCAAACAAATCGCGGACTAATCGCTAAAAAGGAGTACACGGGCCGTAATAAGTATCCTACGCCCCAAGTCATTCAGCGTTGAATCAGATATGGAAATGGTAGTAAGGGATGACATATAGTCCGACTTTTTTGCGGTCGAAAACAGGAAAAATGGTAGGTTTCCTCAATAAACAATTATCAATTTGTTGATTTCAGCATATACATTGGCACGTAATTTAGGAAGTTTAGGAAAGATTTGACGGGGTAAAGGCCTTCGGGGAGCAAAACAAAAATTTACCAATTTTTCGTCGGAAAAAAAAAAGTTAAGTAAAACTACAATAATTGTCACTTATTTTCATAAAAAAAAAAAGGAATAAAAAACCACGCAAATATATTATCATATATTTGAAAATTAAGGAAACCTACAGTTATTTTCATATATTTGAAAGTTAACTTTCTTCTGAAATTAAAAAAAAAAAAAGGATGAAAACACGCAAATACATTTTTGAAGGTTAATTAAAAAACTACACTTATTTTCATAAATTTGAAAAAAAAACTTCTACAGCCTTCCCCCAAAAAAGGAGGGAAGAAAATGCAAATACACGCAACTTTCAGTGGAAATTGAGTTCCGAAACAAAACAAATTGCGTAGTAATTGCACTAAGGACGTAAATAGGCCGAAAATTAGCTTACTACGCCTAAAGTTATTCAGCACTGAACGACAGATTTCAAAGGTCGTTGCGGGGCTGAGATAAACAGCGAGAAGTTCGATTTCTTTTTCTGATTGTTAAACTCAATAAAGGTAGGCTTCTTCAATAAATAATTATCGATTTCAGTTCAGCATATACATTTGCACGAAAATAAGGATGTTTTGGAAAAGTTTGAAGGGGTAAGGCCTTCAGGGAATAAATAAAAAATGTACCGAATAGAAAAACAAGCATGAGAAATAAGAACTTTTTTATTTCTTTTTTGATGACAAACAATAAAGAATTTTATAAGACATGCAAAGGAACAAAGCAATTTGTATTGATTGAGATTTGTTAACTTAATCAAAAGTAAAGAGATTGTGTACTGTAGTAATATGTTGTTTTGTTTTGCGTGAATTTTAAGTTTGCTTAATAGTTGTCTCTCTTTGACCATAACTATTTTTGTTCGAGATATGATCACCCAAGGCGTATGGCACTTAACTGATTGACTTTGGGTTTAAACACGTGTGCGTAGGCGTTCTTATGACTTTGATATATACACTCCCGTTCAAAAATCTATGACCACATAAAAATCTTTAAAAAGAAATTTTTTTTTACAGATAGATTTTAAACTCCTCCCACTTAAGGTTACCAATACTACAATCTAAAAAGCTACATTCCAAACATTTTATTTAGAAATTTACATTTTTATAAAATGAGGCGATTTACACCAAAATTTAAGACCAGAGACAAAATTTCTACGAAATTGTACAAAAAGTGTATGAAAATATTTAACAACCAAATTTAATAATGAAATCTACCTCCACTGCTTTTGATGACTTTTGAGGAGTTTAAAATCTATCCATAAAAAAAATTTCTTTTGAAAGATTTTTAAGTGGTCTTAAATTTTTGAGCAGGAGTGTATTGACCAATCAAAAACGATTATTGTAAAACTTGCCTCTGGAGCCTTGACCGTGTTTAATTAACACGAAAATCTACTAGAACATGAAAATTTACGCGCAAATACCCATGGGAAAGGTATTTAATCCGTCTCTTCCTTCCAGTTATGGGTTAAATAACAGGACAAATTGGGTTCTATAGCCTTGGCTGGCTACCAGTCTATCGCTGAAAGCAATGGCAACCTACTGCGGTGTAAACTTCTGCCCAGTCAGTCATGTCTCTTTCGAGACATGATCGCCCAAAGCATGTATCATGTATGGCACTTATCTCCGCACCCATCCTTTATATTTTGAACTTTCTTTTCACTACCAGTGCAAACATGAAAAAATCAAAATGAAACTGACGCCAAAATTTTGAACTTCTCTCGTAACTTATGTGACATATGATAAAGCTTTTATCATAAAAGTGTGAAAAACTTTTTCGAATCAAGTAGGTGCTCCCAAAAATCTAAGGGGTAGGGATAAGTCGTGGTATACATATAAATGACCAGCCGAAATTGATCACCATGTGTTCATCTCCAACGCCAGACCGCCCGACATGCTGGCGTCATTTGAATCCAATCTCTAAAAATTTTCTTCACAGGTTTGGCTAAAGGCTAAATTACCAGCTGCTATAAACATTTTAAAACTAAAAATGAAATTAAAAACTAATTTATTTATATTTGATTTTAGGTGTATTTCTTAGATAAAAACAAAAATATTATAATACTCAGACTCCATCGGATTTTTGTCCCGCTTTGCACGCCACTGTGTACAATACATTGTTATACATTGATAAAAAAAAATTTCTAAAATCGGGGCCATAGTTCACATGTGTGAAAAAAAATTCCAAGTTTTGTTTTTTCAAAATCTTTTTTGAAAGAAAACACGAATTGCAAGACAGAGAACTTGCCGCTGTCGTCTAGAGTAAGACCTTTGCTATCCAAAAGTTGTTCTAATGGATGTATTTTTATTAGAAAAGCCCTAAAACTTATGTATGAAAAAAATATCTTACAAAACAAAAAAAAAAAAAAGAAAAAAGAGGCTCATTTTTATTTTGAGTCAATAAAGAATAAAAATGGCTAAAAAAAAAACAAAACATTTTCTTGGTGAAAAAGGAACCAAGAAGCGTTCACACGAATAGTAGAAAAAAAATGTATACGTAAAAATGTTTTTTAAAAACTCACCATTTCTTTATCTTTATGCAAATTATGGTCCCAATTGATTAGAATTTTCACGATAACAAAACAAACTACGAAAAAAATATTTCTAAAAAGTCTGAGTAACATTGAAATGGGTGCACAGACAGACGACATGAACGAAGTTTAAAAACGTACGAAAAATGAATTACAAAATTTTATTGATTTGTGTGCCAAATGATGGACAATATCACAGTGAAAAATGAAAATGAACATTAATTTTTTTTTCTTTTTTTAAAAATTTACACAAGAAGCGCCCCAGAAGAGAAAACTACATAAAAATTAAAAAATGTGAAGAAAATGAGAAACTATTTGTCGGGATTGTTTTAAAGAATAATTTGGTACAATTGCAATTATTTTCGTGGTAACAGCGAAGAAGACAAATTGGCCAGTTAAAGAATAAAAAGATTATAAATCTTAGTTTTTATTGTTTTTTTACTACATTTTCTTTCTTTCTTTTTTTCTCGAAATATATATTCCGATATGAATTCCCATTCGTGCAGATGCTTGTTGGTACCTTTTTCTCTCATAAGAAATTTAAACTGTTTAAGAAACGTCCATCGTTCTGACTTTCAGAGAGAAATTGGACAGTTTTTCCTAAAAATTTCCAGAAGTGTATTTTTGGAACCTACCTGTTTTATGTCCTGGAAGAATCCAGGTCGCCCCAGTCCAGAAAGAAAACAACACAGAAGAATTTTGACACCTACCAGAGGAGAATTGAAGAAAGTAACATCAAAAAAAGTCGCTCTTACATCAAGGAAAAGTCTTCGGTTGGTGTGCTCGAATCATTCTTCTTCGCTGTTACCACGGACAATGCAGTTAATTACATGACTTCATGAGAGTTACGGGAGAGAAAAAGTGCGAGATATAGTTCGTTTTTTTATGGACTTTCAAAGCAAAAAAAAGGTAAGTTTCTTCAACAACAAATTGTTGATTTGAGTTCAGCATATACATTTGCACAGAAATAATGCTATTTTCGATAAATTTGAAGGGGGAAAAGCCGTCGGTACCTAAAACGAAAGTTTACCAAAACAAAACCCATATTGAATATATATTTAAAGTTGTTGTTTTTTTTTTTTTTTTTTTGTTTTTTTTTGTTACGTTTCTCAGCGCAGTCTAATCGGTTATTACATAAAGTTTCCGATTATCAAAGAAAATTTGAAAAAGAATCAATATTTAAACAATTTTATAGGGGGTCTCAGTTTCTCATACAACATTATAGTAAATCGATCCTCCATTTTGGAACCACTCGCGTTGGGGTCACTTTGTTTCGTTTTTTTTTGGGTGGGGGCTGTTGTTGCTCTTCTTGTTCTTGTCTTTTTCAAGTTTTCTTTGTTTGGTTCTTACGATGTCATCTTCCTTGGAAACTCCAAGAATGGCTTTATTCAAAAATTTCGCATAGGATTCAGTTGTTGAATATGCACAAGCAAAAAAGTTAATTGTACAGGATTTTTACTATAAGGTTGTATGAAAAACTGAGGCCCCACCAACTAAAAATGTTTAAATGTTGAAATTTTTACAAAATTTTTTTTGTCGATCGGAAAGTTTAGGATTTAATCGATAAGATTGCACTGAAAAAAAGTAAAAAAATAAAAACTAAACAGCAAATTGAAAGGTGGTGATAGTCTCCTTTAGGTGCGCCAATTGAATATTTACATGCCTTTTTTTAGGTGTTATCTAGTCATTTAGTAAGCGGTAAATTTTCATAGGAAATTCTACCAGTTATCATGGAAAGAAGAAAAAAAAAAGACTTATGCTTCTTCCTTCACTCAAAGTTTATGAAACCAAACAAGAAGGATGTGCACGGCCTTGTGAATGATGAATTGTTTTTCACCCTACAACTCACTTTTACACAGATGAAATAAAAAGTTGCTTGGCTCTCACTGTTTCATTGTTCTTTGTGGATGTTTCGGGCAAACTACATACCTTGGTTTCACCAGTCGAGATCTTCACAAACAACACACAGTCAAGAAAAGTAAACTCATCCTTATTCCCTTTCTATTCAATTAGTAAGTAGGAAATTCCATTCAAACAGTTTCTTCCTCAGAAGTATTTATTTCATTGTTTGATAGATTCCAGAGAAAATGCTTTCCCAATCACTAAAATCTTAATGTCTATATATAACTAGGGTCACCATCTCTATCCTTATACACTTCTTATTTCCTCTCTTTACGCTCTAACAACCTCATTCAGTAAACCTCAAATTCGCATTAGTAGGATAATATTGTTAAATAGAGGAAGGATTTTATTGAAATTTACGAAAATTATTAACTAATGAAATATTTTTAGTGTTGTGGTTTGGCTAGGAGTTAGGATAGGGTTAGAGTTGGTTTGGGATTAAGGTCAGGCTTTAGGTTAAGTATATTTACCTTTTCCCCCCCACCAGGAAGCAAGTGTGACACAAAGTTGGAGTTTAATATGAGGAGCCGGAAATTACAAAAATTGCCTAGTCTTTGCAACCATCGGTCGCACTGCTCCCGAGTGATGAGCACCTGATCCACCCCTCTGGTACAATGGGGTGGTGTGGCCTCGGGACACTGTTCCCCGGGAGCAGGCATCTTGCAGTATTATTTTTCTCAGTTGCATACCTGTCCTTGGACAGAGCTAAAACTAAACTGCACGCTGTCTTCAAGGACAGAGATGCAAGTGAGAGATGATTTAGGGTCCCACCCAGCACAAAATTTAGGTTAAGTACCTCCACTCATTTTTGATAAGCAACTTTTAAATTAAATTTTTAAAAGTAAAAGAGTTTGTTGGAAACTTATTTTAGTTTTAATTGAAAGCTGAATGATTAAATTTACTATATCCAGTAAGCAAAATATTATGGTGTATTTCAAACCGAAATTATATAGATTGGAATCTAAAATTTTGAGATTTTTAAAATTCTTTTTGGGTATTTTTGAGCTATTCTCTGTTGATTTTTGGTTTTAAAAATCTTGAAAAAATAACATATACATCTGTGACAAGTTATTTTTGGAAAATTAGCAAATTTAAAGTTAACTTCATCTGATTTACACAATTATTACTTATTTGTAGCATGAAATTTAGAATAAAATTATTTCTTAATCATACTGTTGATCTTTCTGACCTTTCCCATATGATTTGACACATTATGACAGCCATAAGCAGTATTAGGTTGATCAGAATTGACATAATAGTCCAAATTTTTTTTCCTGTAAGGAGAAAGATTCATGAAACACATGATCTTTTAATGTACACATGGAAATTATCATTAATTAAAAACTTTAATCGAAAAAATTTTTTTCTTAAGATTATAATGTCCTTAATATATATTATTTATTATACAATTAAAAGCTTATCTAATTAAATAATGTCATAGTTTTATTGCATTTTTTATTTTACTATTAGGAGCAGATTTTCTGTAAAAGGGCCAAATGTTTAACAAAAAATAAAAATAAGAGATGGTTTATATTCCCTAATGCATTCTGCATTTAACTAATAAAACCAATTTTCCCTACAAAATTTAATTTCTTGAAATCTCATGAATTTTCGCAAAGGAAGGTAACAGATGCAAAAAAAAAATATTTTTACCAAGATTTTTTTCAAATAATAATTTCAAAAATAATTTATTTCATTTGTGAATAAATCCTAAAATTGATTTTCAAAATAATTTCCAAACCAAAAAAAAACTGAGTTATGTAATATTACTTTTTCCATTGTAAACTCTCATAATGATTTGGTTACCCACTAATAAAAATCAAACAAAATATTCTACCAAAATTTTGAGATTAGAAAGGATTAAAAATTTTTATAAATAATTAAAAAAATATTTTGATTTTTTTCTCTTAATAATAACATAAACGTTTTGATGGAAAAAGTTTTTGGTCTTTTTTCTTTATACTATGCTGTTTTTTCAGCAATTTAGTGGAGGTACCTACTTTATGGTCAGAATTAGGTTAGGGTTGAGTTTAGACTTAAGGTTGGGAATAGGATTAGAGTTTAGGATTACTGTTAGGGAAGGTTAAGGATAAGTTTGGGTTAGGCAAGGTTGGGATTGGTGTTGGCAGGGTTAGGAGTAAGTTTAGGGGTAGGGTTTGTTAGGATTAAGGTTAGGGTTTTGACTAGAATTTAGGGTTAGATTTAGGGTTATGGTTACGGCAGGATGTTAGGGTTAGAGTTTCGATTTTTAGGACGGTTTCAAGTTGGCAAGGTTTGGAGGGTTAGTGTTAGGTCAGGAGGTTTAAGGTTAGGGTTAAAAGCTAGAGTTTAGGATTAAGCAAGTTTATGCTTAAGACAGGATTATGTTTCCGGTTAAGGTTCTCAGCAGATTTACATTAGGTCTTGGGGTTTAGGATTAGACATGGTTAACGGTAGGAAGTTTTAGGGTTGGATTAGAGTTAGTGTTATGGCAAAGGTTAGGGCTAAAGCTAGTGTTGTGGTTAAGGTTAGGCAGGTTTAGTGTTAGGTTTAGGTAAGTGTTGGTGTTGGGTTAGTGTAAGGGCTGGTTAGAGGTTTGGGTTAGGGTTTGAGTTGGTTTAGAGACATAGGGCAAACTTAGGGTTAAGTTTGGTAGAGTTAGAGTAAAGAGTGGGCTTAGGGTTGGCAAGATTAAGTGTTAGGGGTTAGAGTTTAGGGTTCAGTGTTAGGAATAGGGGTTATGTTTAAGGTTTTGGTTAAGGTTTAGGGTAAGAACATTAGGATTTAGGAGTAGGCAGGCTTAGGATTAGGGGTTAAGTGTTGGGCTATTGTTAGGGTGGGTTAAAATTAAGTTTAGGGTTTATGATTATGTAGGGTTAAGGATTGGGGTTATCCTAGGGGTATAGTTTAAATTTGGGTGAATGAGGGTTGGGATTGAGGCAGGATTAGGGTTGACTTAAGGCTAGGGTTTTATTTTAGGCAGGGATAGTGTGGTAAGGTTTAAAGTTTAGGCAGGTTAGGTTTAGGTTTAGACTTAAGGTTGGGGTTGGGTGGCAGGGTTCGTGGTTAAGGGATCGGGTTGGAAATGATAGGGTTAGATTAGAGTTAGGGTTGGTTTAGAGTCAGAATTTAAGGTTAAGGTCTATGTTTAGGTTAGGGCAGGGTTAGGGTTAAGGTCTAGGGTTAGTGTTAGGGTTTGGTGTTAGCATTTAGGGTTAGCGTTTGGGTTAGAGCTGGCAGGGTTATGGTTTGCGTTAGGGTTATGGGTTAGGTTTGGGGTTAGAGTTAAGGTCAGTGCCAGAGTTAGGGTAGAGTTGTGGTTGGGTTAGGCAGAGTAAGGGTTAGGGTTTAGAGTTAGGGTTGGATTAGGGTTATTGTTGGAGTAAGGTTATCATTTCTGGGTTAGGGCTAGGATTTGGGGTTATAGTTAGATTTATGATTTAGGGTTGGGATTAAGGTTAAGTTACTATTTGGGTTATCTCTTTTATTTGTTATGATCATGCATACAATATGCTGTTGCATTTCTCTTACAATTCACATGCATTATTTCACCAATTGTTTTAATTTAAACAGCATTTTTTGATTCATGTAGCTTTGTCTTATTTATGTTTGTTTGTAAATGGTAACACATTTTAGTGTTTTGAAAACACAATGAGTGCACTACTATTTTTTTGTCACTTTTATTTGATCTGATCATGCATATGATATTCTTTTGTATCCCACTTTGAATTCTCACACATTCTTCATTATTTATCTTAATTTAAATGGAATGTTCTACTTTTCGTGTTTTATATTTTATACTTGTTTACCTCTAAATAGTAACACAATGTGGGAGCTACTATGGTTGGCACATTTATTTGATAGAATCATGCATATGATATTCTGGTTCATTTCTCTTACAATTCTCCTGCATTTTTTGTTAAATGCTTTAATTTGAAGTGTTTTTTTCATGTTTGTTTTTGTTTCGTTTTTATTTGTATATTTCTGAATGGTAACACATTTTAGGGTTTGAAAAACAATAGGGGAAAAAAACTATCAATTCATTTGGCACATTAATTTTATGATAAGATCATGCATATGATATTCTGTTGCATTTCTCTTACAATGTATATACATTTTTTTGTCAATTATTTTTTAAATTTAAATGCAGTGTTATTTTTTAAAGTTATTTTCTTTTTTTATTGGTTTGTTTCTTCATGGTAATAATTCTTAGGGTTTGAAAATAATTAAAAATTGAACTGTCATGCAAAAATTGACTTACAGGATATGTATTTCTATTTCTTGTACAATATGTAGTTAAGTAGTTAGTCTTTCTTTCTTACTCTTATTTTCAAGCTTCTCATCCTTTTGAAATTTCAGCTGGTGACTGATTCATCTGCCCAATATTGTGCTCTTGCTAGACCAGGGGGTTTTCAAACTTTTTGACTCATGGACCCCTGTATATTTCAAGCTTTAGTATAGGGACCCACTATAAATGCTCTTGAAATTTATAGTTAAATCTTTACTAAAAATAGCTTATAGTTTTGCATTAATGTCGCAAAAACTGGTTTTAAGCTTACTTTTGACATAAGTGTTCAAATAAAATAAATTAATACTGCATGTTGATGCAAAATGTAACAAAATTAAATTTAAATTACTTTGAATTTCATGTGATGAGTTAATCCAGGAATCCCCTATCCTATCCTTGCTGACCTCCTGTGGTCTGCACCACAGTTTGAAAACCCCTGTGCTAGAAAACTGGCACCATATCTGAGGTGACCATGAGGTCAGTTCACATTTTCCAAATGACCTAATTTTTAGGATTACCTAATCAGTACTTTTTTTTTTTCACATAAAGATTAGTTAAATTTGAATAAAGAAGGAGTTCAAGAAGTTATTTTTGAAAATCTTTTAATAAAGTAAATTACAATGAGATTTGTTGACATTTTTTTCATAAAAGAACTAAAAAGTAAAAATATTCACATGATAACACTTAGGCTCTTTCTGGCTCTTTAGAGGAGAAAGAGAAAAAAAAGAAAACAAAGAAAAAGTATTTTCAAACATTTTCATTCTTAGTTCAACCATTACTAAACAAATTTGGCATGTTTTCATGACTGGTCACCATAGTTGATGTCCTCATAGCAGGAATATAAATAAGCTTGCATTTCTCTGGGTAACTAAATTTAAAACAACCTATTCACTTGGATATTCATATTCTGATGGCATGTTTTTTATCATATGTTATAACAATATTTACTTTCTTATCAATTGCTAAATAGACACATTGATTTTTGGATGATGCTTGTCATTTTCAAAAAAACACTCCATAAAACCTTAGATTGGAAACAAAAATAGACAATGCAGATTACTACCCAAGAACAACGACAGTTTCCACTAATATATATATATATATATATATATATATATATATATGTATATATTGTAAATTGCCTGAAGACACCACATGGTAGAAACATAGGTCACGTAATAACTCATTTATAAATGAAGAATATTCAAAAGTTCTACAATATAATTCTATTGAACACTTTAATATAAATGTGCACTGGTCTAATTTTATTATGATTAAAAAAAAATTAAACAATCATCAATATGTGTGTGTGTGTGTACATATATATATATATATATATATATTAGTCATCAGCAGACAGATCTGTTTTGCTGTATCACAGCTCATCATTGCTTTTAACCCAGGATTGAAACCCGACCGAATTGGCGTCAGTCGGCGATTCTACCTCTGGGTGTTCGGTAGAAGACATCAGACTTTTTAGCGTGTATATTGTCATTGTACCCGCCCAATAGCCAGAGTATATATATATATATATATATATATATTTTAGAACATATACACAATTATTCTATATATAACCGCTTGTGTAAAGTACTGGAAATCCTTTTTCTTAGTTTTGTTCAAGGTACTGGTAGGGGTTAGTGATAGGGGGATAGGTCTTTGACCTTTGGAATTTTTGGAGAGAGTGTTTTGTTAGAGATGTTGTCGGGGTTTAGCAATAGGGGAATAAGTCTGTGACCTTTGGAATTTTTTGAGAGGGTGTTTCTTAAGTAGTTGATTAATGAGTCTTTGATTCTAGACAGTTGTAAGTTTTAATTATCTATTGGCTAGACTATATCTTTATGGATTTCTTAGAAGAGCCAATATTAGTTGGCTTGGATATTTTTTTAGTTATTTTTATTTAAGCAGAGTCTTTATAATTAATGTAAGTTTGCATGTTTAAATAATTAACTTAAAAAAACAAAATTTAATACAAAAAACATATTCCCTAAATCCATTTAGGGAATATGTTTTTTGTATTAAATTTTTGATTAGATCATAGTTTGGAAACCGTTTTTTCTATTAAATTTTTAATTTTAAATTTCTATTCTCATATCTAGTCAATATATGATTCATCTAATTATGGTTATGGTTATTAACCTTACTTTATAATTAATATTAAACCTTACTTTAGAATTTAGTAATTAGATATTATTATTATATATATATATATATATATAGTGTGTATTTTGGCAGCATTTTTTAATTAATGCAGGTTTCATTGAATAATATAGACAAGTTTTGTCTATTAATTTTGTGTAGGATCTGTTTATACAGTCTGATATACTTAATAGTGATATCGTTGAAAGACAACAAAAGTTCACAGTAATTGTTGATTTTTTTTTATAGGGTCTAAGCTTTTGGTTCACATAAGCCATTATCAAAGAATAAATATTAACACACAGTAAACATAGAACATTTAAGTTATTAACAATAAAGAGAATTAAATTGAAGAGATAAGTCCATCCCTACCGTGGCGGATGGCCGAAGACAGTAACAAAATGGTGGCGTTGTGGTACCTGATCCGATTACAGGCATTTGAGTATGTTAGTTGAGATATCAAAATTTATCGTATTCAAACCAGGTTTAAGTTGTTTAATGTAGATAGCTTGAAGGATTTTGAGTTTCTGTTTATTATTTTCCTGTCTAAGTATATATGTGTTTTCAACGAGCATTTTTCTCAGAAGTGTGTGTTGATAGCCATGTTGTTTTAAATGTCGGAATATATTTGAATTGTCATTTAAGTGCAACGTAAGACGCCATGAAAGCGAATTAGTAGTATGGCCAATATAGATATTATTTAGATTGTTAGAGATACATTCTCGAAAGGGACATTTGAATTTATAAACTACATTGGTTTTTTGCAAATTGCTAATGGTTGGGGAGGAGTCGTTGTGGACGAATGAATTGGATGTAGTGAATTTAGCATAATATATGATAAGCTTAATTCTTTTGTTAGGGTCTGTCAGAGAAATATTAGTGTTTATGATTTTTTAAAGATATTTTCGTCTAGTTGGTAGTTGGAGTGCATCTGGCTACGATATAAGAGAGTGATATGTTTGGGATTGGTTGGGCTAGTATCATGTGTTGTTTTCTCCGTGTTAAGGTTTTTAAGAAAATGTATTTGTTCATCAACTATGTAGTTGGGAAAATTATTGTTGATGAGTGTCTGTTTTATGTTTTTTAGTTCACTGTGGAAGACCTGTTTTGTAGACAAATTGGTTTTTGCATGATATAGTAGATTTTTTATAATGGCTATTTTGTAATAGTGGGGCATTCGGTATTATAATTGAGTGTGGAGGGATTTTTGTTAGTGGGTTTTTTATACGGTGAGATAGTAAATTTATTGTCATCAGTGTTAATTAGTATGTCAAGGAAAGGAATTTTGTTATCATTGCTAAGTTCAGAAGTGAATTTTAAAACAGTTATTTTGAAACTGTTTTTGAAGTTGTAAGATTTCATCGGCATTTTTAATTAAGAGTAAGATATCATCAACATATCGAAGATATACTGATGGTTTTTTAAAATTTTGTAAAGGTAGTATTTTTGAGGTTAGACATGTAGAAATTACTAAAAGTCGGACCAAGCACTGAACCCATGGAAACTCCATCTGTGTGTGTGTGTGTGTGTGTGTGTGTGTGTGTGTGTGTGTATATATATATATAGTGTTGTTTGGACCAACAAAAGGCAATTCAGTAGTACAAGCTAGTAGGATTTTTCTTAAAATGTTAGGATTAATTTTGAGTGGGGGTAATGAATGATTACTGTAGACATTTCTTATAATTATATCAATAGTTTCACTGACAAGGTACATTCGGAAAATAGGTTTTCCACATCAAGTGAAGCTATGATTTCATTGTTAGGTTTTCGCTCTTGAGGATTTGGATTGCCTCTAGGGTTGACTTAATGCTGTATTTACTTGGAAGGTTGGGTGTGATAAGAAGGTTAATATGTTTAGTTAAATGGTATACAGGAGTAGGAATTTGGGATATGATAGGGTGGAGAGGATAGTTAGGTTTATGTGTTTTTATGGTTCCGTATATGTAACCAGATTTATAGTCACCAATAATTTTGGGGAGTTTTAAGGAATTCTGATCAGCGTTGTTGGCACTAATGAGTTTATTAAGTTTAGATTTTAATTGGTGTGTCGAGTTCTTGTTAAGTTTTTAAAATTTTGTGTGGTCATGAAATATGTGGTTGAGTTTTGTGCTGTAATCTGATTTGTTAAGTACAACAAAGATGTTAGCCTTGTCAACTCTTTTTACAATTATGTGAGGGTGGTTACGTAGTTTGTGCGTGGCACTTTTCAGTTGTTACAATAGAATTTTTGAGGAGCTTCTGCTTTTATCATGGCGATCTTTGAGTGCCTCAGCCTTAAGTAGGTCATTTAGTTCGGGTTTAGCTGTTATAAGTTTTTCATCTTGTAGTTTAGTGATGCTTTGATAGAGCGTTTCTATGTCAATGAGTGTGTGTGTGTGTGTATGTATATATATATATATATATACACACACAAAAATATAAAGCGAGCCAAAACCTACCGCGGTTTCACACTACGGATCGTCACGCCAAAGCCTTTGCCCTGACGATCTGTAGTGTGAAACCGCGGTAGGTTTTGGCTCGCTTTATATTTTTGTGTATCTTTGCTCTACTTTTGTATATCTTTTTTTGTACTTTGTATCAAGCACTTTTTCTTGTGGTTGGGTCCGTTTGGGTTTTTTTTTTCTTTGCTGCGGAGTATTGAATGTTTTGTTCTTGTTCCGCGGATTTCTTTTTTTTCTCCCCATTTATCCAACGCCTCAGTGCACCGGATTGTAATGGAATTAGGTTTGTTAGTGGTTTCTTTGAAGATTTATTTTAGTATAAATTTACGGCCTACTTACTTACAGAGTCTATTTAGTTATTATTTTGATTTATATATATATATATATATATATATATATATATATATATATGGGGTCCTAGTTCTGGCTCTTGTAGCATCTTTTTAGCATGATTGTAATGTTAGCTTTCTGATGTGCTTGCAGTTTACTGTGGTTTCATGTCTCTGGTTTAAAAGCTGGTTACTGTTCATATATTTAAGGATCTCAATTTTTTCTTGAAGGCAGAGGAAACATGGTTCCTTTATAGATTTAGTTGTTCTTGCTTGTTTAAGGATTTTCCATTTAACTTCAGGCATTTTATTTTCATCTTTTAACTTCCAAAAGTATCTGGAGAGAGATGTCATGTTTTGTTTTTCTTTGTTATTGAAGGATGAGAGGTGATTGTAAAATCGCTTTTTAAATACATTCATGGTATTTCCGATATATATATATATATATATACACACAATTTTTCAAAGATCTGCTTGATTTGATTTTCTTGCTTCAAAACTTTGCAGGTTATTTCAAGCCAGAAAATAGTTTTTACTGATAAAAGTCCCATTAATTAACCCATAAGTGGATTCATATTTTTTCCAAGAGTATTTGCATGTAAGTGAATATAATGAACATGACTGGAATTAGAACTTAGCTTTTTGATCTCCAATTCCAAGTTGTTATCCATTATATTAACTGTAAATCCAAGCTTACAGCACCTAAGTGACCACCTATCTAGCTACAGAACAAGCTTGACATAACTTTAGTGATTGTACATGAACAGATGTTTCAATATGATATGGCTATAAGCCAAAAAAGGGGTGGGGGCAAGGAACTTGTGTTTGAGTCTTTAAATGAAAAGAAATCAAACGTCAGTAATCATTAAAACAAAAGCCTTCATTTCATAATCTGAAGTTTTCAAAATTTTAGTTAGGCTTAATAAGTATCACTTGCAGAATTTTATATCGAAAAAGGTTGGGAATTGAAAGCACACAAGTATAATATATTTAAATAAAAAAATTTCATGTTAATTGCATGCGAAATTCTCTCATATTTTAAAATTTTGAGTGCACAGAACTTTTGAAAACAATTAATTTTTCACTTTTCTTATTCTTTAGTATTTCTGCAAAGTTTTATATTTGTTCTGCCAATGTATTTTCTCAATTTTTATAATACTATCAGGTAGGTACCTCGAAAAAAAAAAAAAAAATCACTAAAAAATGAGCATACCATGATGAAAAAAAATGCCCTAAACTTAAAAACAAAGTGTTATCAAAATCCTTATCATTAAGAAGAAATACCAAAGAATTAATAAATTATTTTTTTTATCATTTTTAGAACCTTCAAAATTTTGGTTAAAAATTTTGTTTCTTGCAGCATTGAATGACGATAATTGTAGGAAATTTTAGTGTCTTTGTGGTGAAAAACATTGATTTGGAAATTTTTGCAAAAAATCAAATAAATGTCAGATTTTAATAGAATTTTCAGGACTTATTCACAAATGAATAAAATTATTTTTTAAAGCCTTTTTTTTTTTTTTTTTTTTTTAGAGATTCTTGATAAAAATATATATTTTCTTTTACATTTGTTGCACAGACTGGTTTAATTTTAATGAAATTGAGAAATTCATTTATTTAACCTAATTTTTATATTAGTTATATGCACAATTCTTTCGAAAATTTAAATCAATGATTATTTTTGTAAAACAGGATCCTGAGTTAACAAACATCTGCTTTGAATCATAAAATGCAATAAAATTAAGACATTGTTGAATTAGAAAATTTTTTTATTAATAAAATATATTATGAACATTTGTCTTAAAGTTTTTTCCATCAATAATTAATTTTTACAAGTATTGCCCTTATCTTTTTAATAATTTTAATTAGAATTTTAGAAGTTTTATATCTTTTAAAATTATGTATGTGTAGTTGTTAAGTGATATTGCTGTTAAGATGAAACTATATTTACTAATCATAAATGAAAAAGCTAATTAAAATTTAGCACTTCATCCAGTACTTTAAAAAGAATTTTGAATTGTGTGTATAAACATACCAAAATTTGTAAATATGTATGTCCAAACACTACATTATCAAAAAACAACACTTAACAAGTACCTAAAATTCAATAAAATATATCAATTAGAATGTGCTAATTTTCTAAAGATTACTCAGTAATTAAAAAATTATATGAAAAATGTGCTCATGTTACTCAAGTAATATTTACAGATATATCTCCCATAACAAAATTTTTTTATATAAATACATATCAGGATAATTGCCAACACAACAATAAAAACACCAACTTCCATGTTAAGTAATCTATTTTTGCAATATTTTGAAATGAAAGTAATATTTATTTCAAATCAGATTAATTAAAATTTACATCAACTAATCTTGCTAAAGTAAAGTCCCCAAAAAGTATATTTTATTTTTTGAAACTTTTTTTTGATAAAGACTTCTGCTAACAGATTCATAAATATGGTTAAACACAATAAACAAAAAATAATTCCAATCAATTAAAAATCATTTTGAAATACAGCAAAATATTTACAGTATTTACATTATTCAGACTTTTGTCCTCATCTTTGTTGACATTTATGGCGTTTCACCTGTTGTATGCTCCGGCCTTCTTCTGGTAGTCATGAGTTATCTCCCTCTAACCCTGTAAGTTGCTTGTTCACCACTGCTGTAGCCTGGTATTGAGCTTACAACTCTTTGGGTCAAGTCACAGGAACTAACTAATGTCTATATCCACTGGGCCATGTACTCTTAAGTTCATATACGCCAGTGATCGTAATAAAGGGTTCGGTAATGTAAATACTGTCAATACTAACTCATCTCAGAAATATAGACAAATGGCAATATTTTTCGGTTATTGGAAATATGAAATTTAATCTATTAGTTGAAATCAAAACTAAAATGAAAGCTTCAAGTAAGATTTTTAATTTTAAAAAATTAATTTTAAACCTCAGTTATCACTTTTTGAAGTTACCTACTATCAAGTGACATAAAAAGTTCAAAGTTTTTTATCATAAGCTGAGTCATAAGAAGTATATTTATACTATTACAATAATCATTACAAGTTAATTAAAGAATATTGATGTATATCATAATTTTCAGCAGTATAAACACGGTAATTCAAAAGTTGATTTGGAGTGATTGTCTCGTGTGCAAATTTAAACTTGGAACAAAAGCATTATAAACAGTTCATAAAATATGTAGTGTTTAGTGAAAACAAATTTAATCACTGTACTGTTTAAGTGATTAAGGAATCTTTCAGTAAGAAATTTTTCTTCAAAGTGACACTTCATAAAGGACAGCCAGAAATCATTGATGATGAACTGAGGAATTGTGTTTCAAGCAAGTCAGGTGTTGGTATCAAAGAGATGAAACTGTATGTCTGCATCTGCACATCAGGAAAATGTTATATATTAGGAATGGAGGATCATGTAAGAACCCAAAGAATAAAACAAAAAATGTACAAACCTTTCTTTGCCTTATCACAGAAAAACGTTATCATAAAAGTAAATATAAATATAGTAAGATTATTGTCAAATTTTGAGATAAAGCATTCATCATTCCAACGTTCTTAGTATGAAACAAAACTTTTCTTTTTCTACAGACTTTTTCACTAAAGCATATTTCATGGACACATCTACCTGACTAGGTTTCCACAATATTATCTTTTGCATTGCTTTCATTTCCAAATGAATATCTTGTTTTAGGGATGCTTTCTATCAAGTTGTATGAACCCAGACAAATAGAACCTTTTGCAGAATCTTTGTGGTACTAAGCAATGCAGACTTCTGAAGTAACTGGAGATAATAGTCTTTATTATGACTTTCTTACTGTAGGACTTTAGGTTTGATGGTATAGATCCCAACAGCCCAGTAATAACTGGGACAATGGCAGTGTGAACACCCTATATTCTAGCAACTTTAGTCTGGAGGTCAATCTATTTCTTGAACTTGTTAATTTTTTGGAACTTTAATAATATGGTAACCAGAATTAGACACATTTGTCCACTCTTATTGCTCTTTCCAGTATTGATGAAAGAGCTTCCTTTCTAACATTTTGTTCAATGTAATGTGGAATGTCAACATCTTGATTAAGTCATTAGGTCCCACCCATTTACCATCAAAACAGTCAAATGTAACTGCAACTTCTACTCTAACAACTTCTTTTCTTGTACTTCCTGCATGTGGAACTCCCTTCCATATACTTGCTACTCTGATAGCTACAATCTTCAAGCGTTTAAGAGCAACATCAATTGCCATCTTCTATCACCTTGATTCCTATCCTTCTCTCATCCTTTCTTTGACATTCCCAGTATGTTGTTTTTTTTTTGTTTTTTTTTTCTTTCACTGTAAGCCTTTGCACACCAGTAGTGGTATTACTTTGTTTGTGGTGAAACAATAGAAAAAAAACCTTTGCTCTTCATTTTAGTTGTTACTGCTGTTGATAGTCCTCAAGTGTTGTGGTTTCTGTTATTTGGTACAGTTAATTGTTTTTGATTCTGTAGCCCCAATTTACAAGATTTAATAATGGCACTCACATATTCATAAAACCTATTGATCATTACAGTGATTTAAAATAGAAGCTGACATTTAATTCAAACAGTGACAGTCCAAAAACTTACCAGTGAAGCTGCAAAGGCCAGAGTTCAGAAAGTTGCCCATTTTAAGATTTTGTTGATGATAAGGTACACTAAAACTTTAATCTTAGAATACTTTAAAAATGCTGTTGAGCAATGACAGGTGATGTTGGGTGGTAATTAAGGCACATAACACAGATATTCCAAAATAAAATATATGAAAAAGTTGAAAATAAAATCCAAATGACATGATGCAAAATAAAATCAAGATCTTACAAATTAAAAAAAATTCCTCAAAGGATACAAAATCAAATTGCTGCAAAAACAAATCATCTCAAAGGAGTTAAAATCACATTGAAACAAATGAGTTGAAATCAAACCATTATAAAGAATACAAAAACCAGATCACAAATTCTTCCCAAATAAAATCAATATAGCATGTGCATGAAAATGAAATCAAGATAGAAATCATACAACATAAAAATAAATTATCAAAAATACAATAATCGAGAGTGATCACAAACGATATAAAAATCAAGATATCATCAGATACAAAATTAAATCAAGCAATATGTTGAAATAGAAATATCTTTATTTAAAATTCAATCAACAACATCAAAAATGCATAATACAATTATACCATAAATTCTGCAAATTAAATACATAAGAAGTCCCCCAATTATACAAAGAAGTCAAAATTAAACCAGTAATATCAAAATAAAATTAAAATTTTACTCATAATTTAAAATATCAAATTAAATAGTCAATTTAAAAAAAATATGTTTAAAATGAAAGTATTAATTCAAAATAAATTCAAATGCATATTAGCAGTAAAAAGCAAACTATCCCAAATGATTTAAGATAGATTCAATGTGTACAAATTACAAATAAAATTTGATATTTTCTACAAAAACTTCAAAATAAAAATACCAAATCAAAAGAAAAAAGAAAAAATAACATGAAAATAAAATATTTCAAAATAAAATCAAAATATCACACCTGAGACAGTAAAATCAAATGAAAGTGTTACGATTATTTAAGAAAACAATATCACAATTTCTTCCAAATAAAAATAAAGTAAATATTACCAGAGAAAATTAAAATATAACTGAGACAGTAAAATCAAATGAAAATGTTACAATTATTTAAAAAGAAAACAATGTCACATGCTCTTCCAAATGAAAATAAAATAAATATTTCAAAATAAAATTAAAATATCATGACTATTTGAAAACCAAATCATATCTCGTAGATATTTCAAAATAAAATCAATATATTAAAATAAATCAAACTAATAAAAGGCTCAGGCCAAAGCTCAGGGATTTATTGTAGTGGACAAGAAACTGGTTGAATAGTGACTACTGGGTCACCTGATTTAGTGGGTTGTCTAATTAATTTTATGTAAAAGAAATCTATGATTAAGGTTCCTAGTTTAACACACAATTGTTTTGAATTGGGTTACAGGTTTTAAAATAAAACCAAAATGTAAAAATAAATGAAAATAAGTTAAAAAAATATCAAGTGCTTCAAAATAAGATCAAGACATAAAATATTGAAAAAAAAAAAAAAATCACTTCAAAATAAAGTCAATACTTCTAAAATAAAATCGCAATATTACAAATGAATCAAAATGCAATAATTATTTTAATTTAATTTAAAGTATCACAAACAATTCTAAAATAAAAACAAGAATATCATAAAATTCAAAATACATTAAAAAAAGTGATAGAAATTTTAAAATAAAATAAGCTCAAAAGCAATAAATTTTAACGGGAAAGAATCTGAAATATGTAAATATGATCAACAGAAATATTAAATGTTAGAACAGGATTTTGATCTTTTTATTTCATGTGCCATGTCTCATCAGGACATAGGCAATCATGAACTTTTGCATCTCGCTATCCCTAGTGGCTCTTAGCATGCTTTCTCTTATTGCTCCACCCAAACTCCACTCTGCCAGCCACTTGCACAAGCCCCTCAAGTATGTTACATATTGCTTTCCTTTTAATTTCTATCCTCTCAAAAACCTCATGGTTGCTCACATGTTTGGTCCATGATATCCTCAGTATCCTTTTGTAATAAACATAGTAACTAATGGTTTAGCAAAAAGAGACACAAACTACTGCCACTGCCAAGAATACATGCATTAAGCTGAGGAGTAGGAGTCTCATATTTTCAGAAATTTGTTCAGACAAGGATGGTGACTTCAACCTTAGGTTTGAACAGAAGAGGCAGCATAGTTAATATTAAATATAAATGAATAAAATATGAGAACAAAATCTGTAAAAATTACAAATGATACAAAATAAAAATAAAACTCATAATATCACAGAAATTCCAAGTATCAAAAAAGCTTAAAGTAAATGTCAAATATTTCAAAATCAAATAAATATTAAAAAAAATAGATGTCACAAATAATTCAAATAAAAATTTCAAAATTATTCAATAAAATTGTATAAATGAAAATCAAATTAAAATGAAAAAACAAAAAGTATCACAAATAGTCCAGAAATTAAAATTTCAAAAATATTTAAAAATCAAAATAACATGCCTATTAAAAAAAAAAAAATCAAAATATCATGTATATTAAAAAATCAAATTCAAGATTAACAAAAAATTCAACAAACTCAATGCATAGATTAGAAATAAAGTTGTAACAGTAAAGTCACATGTATGCAAAAACTAAACATAAAAACTGATTCAAAATAAAATATAAATGCAGTAGAGTAATAAAGTCAAAATAAAATTGAAATGTGCTGATGAAATATAGAACATACAAAATGAAATCAGCATTTAACAAATACATCAAAACGCCAGCACAAAATTACAATTAGTAGAAATATAATGAATATCCAAACAAAATGCACACAATAGTCCAAAAATTAAAATATCATGCACAAACACACACACACACATATATATATATATATATATATAAATAAATAAAACCTACAACAGAGACTTAAAACATCAAGATATAAATATTTAAACAAAATGAAAAGTGTCCAGAGTCCTCCAAATTAAGAAAATCTGTTATAAATCATGGGATTATATTTCATCTAAAATATCTTTCCTACTTTTAATGGCCATTCAGCCAAGGCAATCCCTATATATATTTTTCAATGTAGGACATAATTTCTCAATCTAGCTAATATCATTTGAATATATTTCAAAGTAAAATAACTTTCTTGCAAATGATGGTCATCAGTTTTAGGCAATGCAAATACATTTTCCAATGTAGATTATCATTTACAAATCATAGCCAGCTGATATGATTCTACAATATTTCAATCAATAATATCTCATCTACTAATGATGGCCATCCAGCCACATATTTTTTGATGGAGTTGATCATTGCTACATCATGGCCATCCATCCTATATTCTATAAAATTTATTCTATTAATGATGAACAACAAGCATAGGCAATATATATATATATATATATATATATATATATATATACTATTACTTAGAATAAAATTTATCACATGGTTATATCATTTTAGTATAGTTTGTTCAGTAAAATTTATTGTACCATGAATTGCTATTAAGCCTAAGTAATTCACATATATATTGTCTATAGAAATGAACATTTCTCAATCATGCCTACATCATAGTAATATATATCAGTCTTTAATATGCATGTACTAAGCAATTCATGTTTTTCTGTGTAGACAATTATTGCACAATCATAGCCAACCAGCCTATCTCATTCTACTATATTTCAATCAATAATATGTATTTTACAAATTATGGCTATCCACCTCAGGCAATTCATTTATCTTTCAATGTAGAAGATTATTTTGTAATTGTGGCAATGTAGCCCACATCATTCGAATAAATTTCAGTCTATAATGAGAAAAAATAGTGTCCAAGCAAAGCAATGTCTAGATAAATGTTATTCAGCTACTGCTTCATTGAAAACTATAATAAAAAGGTGGTATGCTGACTTAAACATAATTTTACAAACACAATTAATGTTGAACGCTCAGGTTGCTCAAAATTAGCAGCTGTCTGAAGAAACTGTTCTGTTGTTTTGTTTTGGCATAATTAGAAGTTAACACAAACTTGAATTAATGATGTTTATTTTGGTATAAAACTTTAGGTTTTTACATCAAGTTACAAGTTTTAAATTTTGTGTGGATACAAAAGTAGACTAGCTAAATTCTCTTCACTGTGGGATGCTAGTAGTAAACGAACCTATCCCTTCTGGACTCTAGTGGTCAACTCTAGCGTCTTCCTCTTTTCTAATCTCTTAACTCCTACCAAAAGAAATGGTTCCTTATTTTGCCGCTCAATTTTGAATTCTTGGTGTCAGTGTGTATATCATTTTCTATTTGTACAACAATCGCCATTTTATAAACCATAACAAAACACTAAAAAAATCAACGAACTCATTTACCCAATCCTGAATTAAAATTGCACAGGATAGAAGAGTTGAACATATCAGGAACCAGGGAATTTACCATTTACAAGGAATATTTTTCAATGAAAAAGGTACGTTAAAAGTGGGAGCTATGTTTGCTAACAGTCAAAACAGCGAGCAATAACTGATGAAGGCATATCCAGCCTTGGCTACTTTCTTTGTAATCAAATGTAACAGCTAATCAGGTTTGGAGAAGATTCTGTTTATTTTATTAAAGATTAGGATTAATGCGATTTATATGAAATAATATTCTTTTTTCATCAGAAACAACAGTTGGAAATTCGAGATTTAAAAAATGTATAGTAATAAAGTATATATTAACCTATCAGTATATATATCTAGGTATCGCTACTTTCCTTGTAATCAAATGTAAAAACTGACCTGGTTTGGAGTAGATTCTATTCATTTCGTAAAGATTAGGATTAATACAATTTATAGGAAATTCTGTTTTTTCTCATCACAAACAACAGTTGGAAATTCTTTATTTAAATATGTATAGCAATAAAGTATATACTAAACATCTCCAAACATAGCCTGATACAAAGAGTGAGCAATTATTGACGAAGACATATCCAGGTATCACTACTTTCCTTGTAATCAAATGTAAAAGATGACTTGGTTTGGAGTAGATTCTATTCATTTATTAAAGATTAGAATTAATACATTTTATATGAAATACTGTTTTTTTTTTTTCATGAGAAAGAGCAGTCCGAAATTATGGATTTAAAATTTATATAATAACAAAGTGTACATTAAACATTTCCAAACTTAGCCTGATAAAATGTGTGAGCAGTAACTGATGACGGCATATTAATCTATTGCTACTTTCTTCGTGATCAAATATAATGTAAAAAGAAGTTAATTTGTTCATTTAAATTGCATTCCTTAATAGTTATTATTATATTTAAAGCCTTTTTTTTTAATGCTTTCAATTGACACAATTTATATAAAATTCTACTTTCTTCATGGGAAAAAACAGTCGGAAATTATAGACCTAAAAAATGAATAGGAATGAAGTATATATAAACCATCTCGAAACAGAGACTGACACAAAGAGTGAGCAATAGCTGATGAAGGCATATCCAGGTATCACTAATTTCCTAGTAATCAAATGTAAAATCTGACCCACATTGGAGTAGATTCTATTCAGCTATTAAAGATTAGGATTAATACAATTTATATGAAATTCTATTCGTTTTCTTCAGAAACAAGCGTCAGAAATTCTGGATTTAAAAAATGTGTAGTAATAAAGTATAACCATCTCCAAACTTAGCCTGACAAAAAGAGTGAGCAATAACTGATGAAGACATATCCAGGTATCGCTACTTTCCTTGTGATCAAATGTAAAATCTCACCCGGTTTGGGGTAGATTCTATTCAGTTATTAAAGATTAGGATTAATACAATTTATATGAAATTCTATTCGTTTTCTTCAGAAACAAGCGTCGGAAATTCTGGATTTAAAAAATGTATAGTAATAAAGTATATATTAACCATCTCCAAACTTAGCCTGACACAAAGAGTGATCAATAACTGATGAGGGCATCTCCAGGTATCGCTACTTTCCTTGTAATCAAATGTAAAATCTGACCCGGTTTGGAGTAGATTCTATTCAGTTATTGAAGATTTGGATTAATACAATTTATATGAAATATAGTTCGTTTTCTTTAAAAATAACGGTTGGAAATTCTGGATTTAAAAAATATATAGTAATAAAGTATATATTAACCATCTCCAAACTTAGCCTGACACAAAGAGTGATCAACAACTGATGAAGGCATACCCAGGTATCGCTACTTTCCTTGTAATCAAATGTAAAATCTGACCCGATTTGGAGTAGAGTCTATTCAGTTATTAAAGATTAGGATTAGTACAATTTATATGAAATTCTGTTTTTTTTTTTCATCAGAAACAACAGTCGGAAATTCTGGATTTAAAAAATGTATAGTAATAAAGTAAATATTAAAAATATCCAAACTCAGCCTGACCCAAAGAGTGATCAATAACTGATGAAGGCATATCCAGGTATCGCTACTTTCATTGTAATCAAATGTAAAATCTGACCAGGTTTGGAGTAGATTCTATTCAGTTATTAAAGATTAGGATTAATACAATTTATATGAAATTATGTTTTTTTTTTCATCAGAAACAACGGTTGGAAATTCTGGATTTAAAAAATGTATAGTAATAAAGTATATATTAACCATCTCCAACCTTAGCCTGACACAAAGAGTGAGCAATAACTGATGAAGGCATACCCAGGTATCGCTACTTTCCTTGCAATCAAATGTAAAATCTGATGTATAGTAATAAAGTATATATTAACAATATCCAAACTTAGCCTGACACAAAGAGTGATCAATAACTGATGAAGGCATATCCAGGTATCGCTACTTTCCTTGTAATCAAATGTAAAATCTGACCCGGTTTGGAGTAGATTCTATTCAGTTATTAAAGATGAGGATTAATACAATTTATATGAAATATAGTTCGTTTTCTTCAAAAACAACGGTTGGAAATTCTGGATTTAAAAAATGTATAGTAATAAAGTATATATTAACAATATCCAAACTTAGCCTGACACAAAGAGTGAGCAATAACTGATGAAGGCATACCGAGGTATCGTTACTTTCCTTGTAATCAAATGTAAAATCTGACCGGGTTTGGAGTAGATTCTATTCAGTTATTAAAGATTAGGAGTAATACAATTTATATGAAATTCTGTTTTTTTTATTTTCATCAGAAAAAACGGTTGGAAATTCTGGATTTAAAAAATATATAGTAATAAAGTATATATTAACCATCTCCAAACTTAGCCTGACACAAAGAGTAAGCAATAACTGATGAAGGCATATCCAGGTATCGCTACTTTCATTGTAATCAAATGTAAAATCTGACCCGGTTTGGAGTAGATTCTATTCAGTTATTAAAGATTAGGATTAATACAATTTACATGAAATTCTGTTTTTTTTTTCATCAGAAACAACGGTCGGAAATTCTGGATTTAAAAAATGTATAGTAATAAAGTATATATTAACCATCTCCAAACTTAGCCTGATACAAAGAGAGATCAATAACTGATGAAGGCATATCCAGGTATCGCTACTTTCCTTGTAATCAAATGTAAAATCTGACCCGGTTTGGAGTAGATTCTATTCAGTTATTAAAGATGAGGATTAATACAATTTATATGAAATATAGTTCGTTTTCTTCAAAAACAATGGTTGGAAATTCTGGATTTAAAAAATGTATAGTAATAAAGTATATATTAACAATAGCCAAACTTAGCCTGACACAAAGAGTGAGCAATAACTAATGAAGGCATACCCAGGTATCGCTACTTTCCTTGTAATCAAATGTAAAATCTGATCCGGTGTGGAGTATATTCTATTCAGTTATTAAAGATTAGGAGTAATACAATTTATATGAAATTCTGTGCTTTTTTCATCAGAAACGACGGTCGGAAATTCTGGATTTAAAAAATGTATAGTAATAAAGTATATATTAACCATCTCCAAACTTAGCCTGACACAAAGAGTGAGCAATAACTGATGAAGGCATATCCAGGTATCGCTACTTTCCTTGCAATCAAACGTAAAATCTGACCTGGTTTGGAGTAGATTCTATTCAGTTATTAAAGATTAGGATTAATACAATTTATATGAAATATAGTTCGTTTTCTTCAAAAACAACGGTTGGAAATTCTGGAATTGAAAAATGTATAGTAATAAAGTATATATTAACCATCTCCAAACTTAGCCTGACATAAAGTGTGAGCAATAACTGATGAAGGCATATCCAGGTATCGCTACTTTACTTGTAATCAAATGTAAAATCTGACCTGGTTTGGAGTAGATTTTATTCAGTTATTAAAGATTAGGAGTAATACAATTTATATGAAATTCTGTTTTTTTTTTCATCCGAAACAACGGTCGGAAATTCTGGATTTAAAAAATGTATAGTAATAAAGTATATATTAACCATCTCCAAACTTAGCCTGACACAAAGAGTGAGCAATAACTGATGAAGGCATATCCAGGTATCGCTACTTTCCTTGTAATCAAATGTAAAATCTGACCCGGTTTGGAGTAGATTCTATTCAGTTATTAAAGATTAGCAGTAATGCAATTTATATGAAATATAGTTCTTTTTCTTCAAAAACGACGGTCGGAAATTCTGGATTTAAAAAATGTATAGTAATAAAGTATATATTAACCATCTCCAAACTTAGCCTGACACAAAGAGTGAGCAATAACTGATGAAGGCATATCCAGGTATCGCTACTTTCCTTGTAATCAAATGTAAAATCTGACCCGGTTTGGAGCAGATTCTATTCAGTTATTAAATATTAGGATTAATACAATGCATTTGAAATTCTGTTTTTCTTTTCATCCGAAACAACAGTCGGAAATTCTGGATTTAAAAAATGTATAGTAATAAAGTAGATATTAACCATCTCCAAACTTAGCCTGACACAAAGAGTGAGCAATAACTGATGAAGGCATACCCAGGTATCGCTACTTTCCTTGTAATCAAATGTAAAATCTGACCCGGTTTGGAGTAGATTCTATTCAGTTATTAAAGATTAGGATTAATACAATTTATATGAAATTCTGTGCTTTTTTCATCCGAAACAACAGTCAGAAATTCTGGATGTAAAAAATGTATAGTAATAAAGTATATATTAACCATCTCCAAACTTAGCCTGATACAAAGAGTGAGCAATAACTGATGAAGGCATAACCAGGTATTGCTACTTTCCTTGTAATCAAATGTAAAATCTGACCTGGTTTGGAGTAGATTCTATTCAGTTATTAAAGATTAGGAGTAATGCAATTTATATGAAATATAGTTCGTTTTCTTCAAAAACAACGGTTGGAAATTCTGGATTTGAAAAATGTATAGTAATAAATTATATATTAACCATCTCCAAACTTAGCCTGACACAAAGAGTGAGCAATAACTGATGAAGGCATATGCAGGTATCGCTACTTTCCTTGTAATCAAATGTAAAATCTGACCTGGTTTGGAGTAGATTCTATTCAGTTATTAAAGATTAGGAGTAATACAATTTATATGAAATTCTGGTTTTTTTTTTCCTTCAAAAACAACGGTTGGAAATTCTGGATTTGAAAAATGTATAGTAATAAAGTATATATTAACCATCTCCAAAGTTTGCTTGACACAAAGAGTGAGCAATAACTGATGAAGGCATATCCAGGTATCGCTACTTTCCTTGTAATCAAATGTAAAATCTGACCCGGTTTGGAGCAGATTCTATTCAGTTATTAAATATTAGGATTAATACAAATTATATGAAATTCTGTTTTTTTTTTCATCCGAAACAACAGTCGGAAATTCTGGATTTAAAAAATGTATAGTAATAAAGTATATATTAACCATCTCCAAACTTAGCCTGACACAAAGAGTGAGCAATAACTGATGAAGGCATACCCAGGAATCGCTACTTTCCTTGTAATCAAATGTAAAATCTGACCCGGTTTGGAGTAGATTCTATTCAGTTATTAAAGATTAGGATTAATACAATTTATATGAAATTCTGTGCTTTTTTCATCCGAAACAACAGTCAGAAATTCTGGATGTAAAAAATGTATAGTAATAAAGTATATATTAACCATCTCCAAACTTAGCCTGATACAAAGAGTGAGCAATAACTGATGAAGGCCTAACCAGGTATTGCTACTTTCCTTGTAATCAAATGTAAAATCTGACCTGGTTTGGAGTAGATTCTATTCAGTTATTAAAGATTAGGAGTAATGCAATTTATATGAAATATAGTTCGTTTTCTTCAAAAACAACGGTTGGAAATTCTGGATTTGAAAAATGTATAGTAATAAATTATATATTAACCATCTCCAAACTTAGCCTGACACAAAGAGTGAGCAATAACTGATGAAGGCATATGCAGGTATCGCTACTTTCCTTGTAATCAAATGTAAAATCTGACCTGGTTTGGAGTAGATTCTATTCAGCTATTAAATATTAGGATTAATACAAATTATATGAAATACTGTTTTTTTTTTCATCCGAAACAACGGTCGAAAATTCTGGATTTAAAAAATGTATAGTAATAAAGTATATATTAACCAACTCCAAACTTAGCCTGACACAAAGAGTGAGCAATAACTGATGAAGGCATACCCATGTATCGCTACTTTCCTTGTAATCAAATGTAAAATCTGACCTGGTTTGGAGTAGATTCTATTCAGTTATTAAAGATTAGGAGTAATACAATTTATATGAAATATAATTTGTTTTCTTCAAAAACAACAGTTGGAAATTCTGGATTTAAAAAATGTGAAGTAATAAAGTATATATTACCCGTCTCCAAACTTATCCTGATACAAAGCCTGAGCAATAACTGATGAAGGCATATCCAGGTATCGCTACTTTCCTTGTAATCAAATGTAAAATCTGACCCGGTTTGGAGTAGATTCTATTCAGTTATTAAAGATTAGGATTAATACAATTTATATGAAATTCTATTTTTGTTTTCATCCGAAACAACGGTCGGAAATTCTGGATTTAAAAAATGTATAGTAATAAAGTATATATTAACCATCTCCAAACTTAGCCTGACACAAAGAGTGAGCAATAACTGATGAAGGCATACCCAGGTATCGCTACTTTCCTTGTAATCAAATGTAAAATCTGACCTGGTTTGGAGTAGATTCTATTCAGTTATTAAAGATTAGGAATAATACAATTTATATGAAATATAGTTCGTTCTCTTCAAAAACAACGGTTGGAAATTCTGCATTTGAAAAATGTATAGAAATAAAGTATATATTAACCATCTCCAAACTTAGCCTGACACAAAGAGTGAGCAATAACTGATGAAGGCATATGCAGGTATCGCTACTTTCCTTGTAATCAAATGTAAAATCTGACCCGGTTTGGAATAGATTCTATTCAGTTATTAAATATTAGGATTAATACAAATTATATGAAATTCTGTTTTTTTTTTCATCCGAAACAACGGTCGGAAATCCTGGATTTAAAAAATGTATAGTAATAAAGGTTATATTAACCATCTCCAAACTGAGCCTGATACAAAGAGTGAGCAATAACTGATGAAGGCATATCCAGGTATCGCTACTTTCCTTGTAATCAAATGTAAAATCTGACCTGGTTTGGAGTAGATTCTATTCAGTTATTAAAGATTAGGAGTAATACAATTTATATGAAATTCTGGTTTTTTTTTTCATTCAAAACAACGGTTGGAAATTCTGGATTTGAAAAATGTATAGTAATAAAGTATATATTAACCATCTCCAAACTTTGCTTGACACAAAGAGTGAGCAATAACTGATGAAGGCATATCCAGGTATCGCTACTTTCCTTGTAATCAAATGTAAAATCTGACCCGGTTTGGAGTAGATTCTATTCAGTTATTAAAGATTAGGATTAATACAATTTATATGAAATTCTGTGTTTTCTTCATGAGAAACAACGGTCAGAAAGTCTGGATTTAAAAAATGTATAGTAATAAAGTATATATTAACCATCTCCAAACTTAGCCTGACACAAAGAGTGAGCAATAACTGATGAAGGCATACCCAGGTATCGCTACTTTCCTTGTAATCAAATGTAAAATCTGACCTGGTTTGGAGTAGATTCTATTCAGTTATTAAAGATTAGGAATAATACAATTTATATGAAATATAGTTCGTTCTCTTCAAAAACAACGGTTGGAAATTCTGCATTTGAAAAATGTATAGAAATAAAGTATATATTAACCATCTCCAAACTTAGCCTGACACAAAGAGTGAGCAATAACTGATGAAGGCATATCCAGGTATCACTACTTTCCTTGTAATCAAATGTAAAATCTGACCCAGTTTGGAGTAGATTTTAATAATTTGGTAAATGCAATTCATATGAAATTCTAGTTTCTTTATCAGGAAGAACCATATCAAATTATGTATTGAACAAATGCATATATAGGAATAAAATCTATGTTAAATATCTCTAAACTTAGCCTGACACAATGCGTGAGCAGTAACCGATGACGGTATATTAATCTATTGCCACTTTCTTTGTAATGAAATGTAATGTAAAAATAAGTCAATTTGTCCATTGAAAATTCATTCCATAATAGTTATTATATTTAAAGCTTTTTTTTTTTTAAATTGTGCACATTGGCTTTCTAGAATTTATTTTCATTCTCTGACTGTACATGTTTTCTTGGGCTATTTTCCTCATATATCACTTGATTTTTTTTTTATATGGTTTGTCTCCTCTTTGCATATTAAATAATTTTTTTTTGCCAAAGCTCTTGTCAAAGTGCTTGGATGAGATTTTTTTAAATATTAGGGTGTTTGGTTCCTTACTATCATTACATTATATTTGTTTATACATTAAAATTCTATTTAAAATAGGCACATTTATCATCATTAAACTATCGCATATAATCAATCAGAAAACACATTTCATAAAAAATAATATTTACCTTGTTAAGAATTTAGTATAATATTGGTTAAATTTGGATAGCTGACTAAATATACTTTCATATTCTGCAAAGCTAGCTAAATATTGAAACATATTTAAAATTCTTATAAAAAGCCGTGTAGACTTATTCCATCATTTATATCAGAAAACAATTGATAGAATAACCTGGTTTTTCTGGCTGCAGATTAGTCTATCTTTTATTATCAAAAGAATAAAAATTATTAAACCTTTACTTTTTCTTGGAAGAAAGAAATAAATAATTAGTCATTCATTTATTTCATGTCAGATATATCACCTAAACCTAACCATTTATCTTAACTTTTTTATAAATGGAAATTTGTCTGTGTGTGTGTGTATCCATTACCTATAGACTCCAAAACAACTGAACCAATTTTCTTCAAAATTTACACAGTTGTACTATAAGCGTCTGCGAGTGTTCTTAGCTAGGTTTTGTGTTGAGGTACCCCCGATAAATATCAAAAAACGGTAATTGAAAAAATTGAGTTATAGAAAGAGTGGTCTGATTTTAATCAAATTTGATACACTCATAGAAAAAGACATAAGAAACGATATTCAAAAGTTTCAAGGTTGCAGTTTGTACAATAGTGCAGAAAATCGATATATATATATATATATATATATATATATAAAGCAAGATGTTTGTGTGTGTGTCTGTTTATCTGTCTGTATGTCCTTTATACAAATCCACAATTTTTATCCAATTCTCACCAAACTTCACACAAATATTCTTTAGGCTAAGTCTGAGTTCCAGGACCATGGATTAGTTTTAAAGCTTTCATTACACCCAAGCAATGCCGGGCTATACTGCTAGTTTACCCTAACCTCAAGTTACTATTTTCAGAGAAAAAGAATTTCTATTTTAGCTTCTATACTTTAGAATTATATACAGATTTGTAAGAAAACTGCAAAAAAATTTTAAATTAAATGTAGCATTATCTCTAAATCATCAATTTAACATCTGCTGTGATGAAATAAGGGTCCAGTTTGGCATAGTATGTATGTAAACTCTACATTTTATAATCATTCTACCTATTCTTAATTAAAAAAAGTAATTTTTCTCACTTTACTATCCAAAATGATGACAGTATATTCAGACAAGGCAGATCAAAATACATCAGAAAAATTATCCAGAAAAAATAAAACATTTCTTCAGTTCAGTTAGTAGAATCTTTACAAAATATGAACAAACAAAAGTTACAACAAATAATGTACACAATATTTATTTCTGTGCAGAAGAAATCCACTTACCTTCAAAAAGGCTGAGGGTGTATGCCTGCTGATGACATTGGCTGCTTGCTACAAATAAAATCATGGATAGACTCATTCCATCATTGATATCAGAAAATGATTGATGAAATAACCTGGATGTTTTTTGGCGACATATCAGTGTACCTCCCTTTGAAATCAATATAAAGTCAGTGGACAAGATGGGAAAGAAAGCAGATAAAGTGGAAGAATGGATTTGCAACTATTTGAACTTACAGCTCTGTGAATTTGTAACAGTTTACTGCAAGCTATTTTGGTGCAAGAATTCCATCAAATGATGACATCAGGGTTTTCTGGAATGGTGCTTCTGCATTTCCATCAGAGTTTACTATACTTCCCCCACAAACTTGCAGACCCAACACCTGCACACTGTTTTCTAAACACTCTGGATTCTTACACATTAGGTCAATCCTTGGAAAATGCTTCTTCATGCATATTACTGACACTAAATATCCAGTAATATAGATGCTATCTATATATACAGATGTTGCTTTTTAATAGTCTTATCCTGCAAATTTATTACAATCATGATTGATTTCATTATGAATAGTGCCATGTTAAGTCCAAACTCTAGGTGAGTGAAACAGTACATTTGGTCTCTTACTATCAGTCTGAAACAGCCACAATGATTTGACATGTACCTGTAAGTAGGTATAGATATCACTCATTACATGGACAAACATTTCCTTTCTCTTATTTACTGTGACCCCACCTGATTTGCAGTTTGTTGACTACTGCTTCAACAATACTCAAGCGTTATTCACCAACTGAAAGCAATAATTTTTTAAGCGAGATCTACCCTTGGGAAAGGTATTAATCCATCTCTTCCCTCCAGTTAGGGTTAAATAATAGGACAGATTGGGTTCTGTAGCCTTGGTTGGCAACCAGTCTACCGCAGAAAGCAATGGCAACCTACTGCGGATAATCTTATGCCCAGTCAGTCATGTCTCTTTCGAGACATGATTGCCCAAAGTGTGTATCATGTATGGCACTTAACTGAGGAGATTCTCAGACATCACTGCTTTCTGTAGCAGGCAAATCAAGCAGTTTTTAGATGAGTTTGAAGTTTGTTTTTAGCCATGATGTGTATATGTACCATCAGGGAATTGCATAGCAGAGAGATGCCACCAGTGTGAAGAGGATTTTTTTTTTTTTTTAAATCGTATCACTCCAAGCAAGGCAGTAACACCACTGATGTGCAGTGGGCTACGTAAGAGTGAAAAGATTGGAAAAGAAAAAGAAAAAGCCGGAAACCACATCCTAAACAGGGAACAAGGGATGAGCCTCTTCACCTGTTCAATAGACATGGGTGGAGTGTGAACCGGGCGATAGATTTATCTACTCCAATTGAAAAAAAAAAAAAAACAAAGTGAGAAGATTGGAAAAGAGAAAGCCAGAAACCACATCCTCAGGAAACAAGGGATGAGCCTCTTAGCCTGTTCAATAGATGTGGGTTGAGTGTGAACCGGGCGATAGATAGATCTATCTACTCCAATTAAGTATTAAGAAGAAATGTAGTGTAATTGAAGCAGTCTACTGGTACAGTGAGACTACAAAAAACAACATTTCCAGCATAACTGCATCAGCCAGCACTATCCCAATAACTGATGCACTAATAATTTCAGAAAAGAGCACATCTTGGGTGTAATCAGTAAGTGTTCAGTAATGTTTGATAGAACCATACAAAATATCTTTGTTTTGCAGCTATTCAGAATTATTTGAATTTGTGACAATTTGCTACAACTTCAGGAAATATTAAATAGAAAAATGTACTTACCTCATACAACATCAGATGATTGGTCTTGATCTTGTACAAAGTCTTTTCTCTTGTGATGTTTTGCTGTTTTTAAAGTCTATTAAGTATTAACAATACTAAAGTGAAAAAAAAAAAAAGTAAAAAAGTTATAATGGCAACTCTCCAATTCTGTAACAAATTTAAAATATGTAAACTTGTGAACCTCTAAAAGAAAATATTTTCACAACAGATTTTGTTTTTATTAAGTTACAGGTATTTTTTCATAACGCATCCCCTTTTTTAGCTAATTTTTGAAGGTACATATATCAGATTCATGTTGAATTATAAAAAATCCGATAATCACACTTACACCTTTTTACAAGCCAATTAAAAAGCATATACATAATTCGTACTCAAATTAAAAAGCTTTTTTCATGTTACAGTTGGCTTATAAACTTTACTGCAAAAATAGCCATGTAGATGTCTTTGTAAGCAAAATAGATACTTTTCTCCTTTTTCTAACAAATTAAAATTTATTGGAAAGCCTACCATCAGAGCCTCTTCTCAATGTCCAAAGCATAAATACTGTAAGTTTTTTTCTCAGTAGAGAGAATCCAATTGTTAACTGGACTCCATGTCCATATGACATGCAAATGCTTACACTCTCATTTTCTTTTTAATGCATTGATTAATTTTTCTTTCGTTTTTTTTCTCATTTACTGTCAGTAAAAAAGGAAGAGATCAAAGATACCACTTCTGTACTCTTTTCTCATTGAGGAAATCACATTTTTGCTAACTATTGTCACACATAGCGAAACTAAGATGCATTGTCTCATACACAAATTAATTTTACATCATGTAACTGCCTTGAGAAAAAATACACTGTAAAGCACACACTTCAATGAAAGATTTTTCATTCATAGGATACAAATCCTATATCATCCAACAATTAACTGAAACACAAAAAGTAGAATTGCACACCCACAAAATTGGATCAGAATGACTGAAAAGATTAAAAAAAAAAAAAAAGAGCTAGACCAAGGCAAATTTCACAAGCCCGTGTGAAAATTAAGACTCTGGATTCCAATTGGACAGAAAATAACAAATGAAACTATGACCCCTCTCAATTTTCACCTAAAAAATGGGTTTGCAATCAGAGCCAATCGCGTGACTCGATTTGAGTATTTATCCACGTTTCTCGATCGGCTGAGGGCACAGAGATCAGAGAGGACTGTATTTATTCATGTAAAATACACTAATTGTGGCACAAAGCCGAAAAAGGGAAGGGGTCGAGGGTGGTCTTCAGTGAGCTATCCTATACCTAGCTAAACACTATCACGACCCATTCACTCATTACAATTTGCTCAATCACCAAATGTACCCATCCATCACCTCCCAATCCTTCATACACCACAATACCACATATTTATGAGGGGCACCTAAAAAAGGAGGGAAATAACCCATGCTAATAAAAATGTATTTATATACAATATAAGACATAATTTAAAAGTTTTAATGAAGAATGAAATGATGGGAGGGGGATGAACCCAAAAATAAACTGAAAATACAACAAATTTTGAACTAAAATAATAAACAATGTTAGTAAGACCCGTCCATCCCAGACAGACGTGTGTCACAGACTCAACCAGACATTAAAGAGAAGGAAAGGAAGAAAATAACACCATTTTTACAACTGAATCGAAAACAATTTGACGCTGATAAGTACATTTTCTTTTTATCTGTTATTTTTTACGCTATCTTTTTCATCTTAAATTGATCGCCCCCTTTTCCCTTTTTGCCTACTCGGCGGACACAAAATGAAAGTGAAGAACAAGACATGACTTACAACATTTTAAAACTACGAACTCGTGATTCTTTTAACTCGACACTTACACTTTTTGAACATTTAATTACTAGTTTCACTTCTTACAAGTTTTGTTATTTTGTTCAGTTAATAATAAAATTTCACTTATTTTACAAATGAAACACTTACACTTTCAACCTTAAATGCGAGGATTGTCGGCTATGTTTTGAAGTGGCCTTGTACCAGGCATGGTCGACCGTGCCTGCGCATTGCAAACTTTCAACAATTATTTTTAAATAACCAAAATAATATGCCATATGTTCTTGTTAAAAAAAATTTCAATACCTTATTCTTCATTTGTTCATGTTTGTTTAAAGAGAAATTTATTTTCAATGTCTTCTGAGATGTTCGTTTGTCCAAGTTTTATCGACTGTTTTTTCTTTGAAATAGACTCCTACGTCAGTCTATGGACTTATAAAAATTGTAATTTACTTTCAATATCACCATCTTGATGAGAATGACTCAAAAGGTCAATTTGTAAGGATGCTGGACTAACGAAATTTTAAAACAAGACAAAAATTACTATATCAATAAATGTTTTGTCATGTTTAAGGAACATTCTTAGTAATATTTTGACGAATCATCCTTATTTTTTGGAAGAACAATATTTTATATTATTTATCATCTGACTTTTTTTTAGTTTTTACGCCACTGAAAAATATAAGAGCAAAAATTGTACTTACCTATCACACCACGGATGAGTGGCCTTGGTCTTTCGCTGGAAGACTTTTTCTTTTTCTCTTGCGACTTCTTTTAAACAATCTATCACAATATTAGAGCCAAAAAAAAAAAAAAAAAAAAAAAAAATGAAATCTGAAGACGATACAAAGAAAACTAGCGAGCAGCTAAAAAGAATGTCTTCACAGCCCCAAATCTGAAATTCTATTGGCAACAAATTGTAAAAATCAGACGACACAGAATCTCTAAAGGCGCGAATCCTAAATTTCCAACTCAATTTTCATTGGTCAGCAATTAACCAATCAGCGGAGATGTTACAACTATTCTCAACGTGCAAAAGATTGAATTCCTTTGAAGGCGCATTTTTAAATTATTATATAAAGTTTTTGTGTGTGTGTGTGTGTTTTTATGCCAGTGAATACATTTACAAGAGCAAAAATTGTACTTACCTGTCATACCACAGATGAGTAGCCTTGGGCTTTTGCAGAAATTTTTTTTTCAATTTGACTTCTTTTAAACAATCTATGATGACAATTTTAGAGAGAGGAAAAAAAAAGATGAAACGAAAACTAGGAGCAGCTAAAAGGAAAGAAAGGATAACGGCTCTAAATGCGACTGAAAACAAATTGTAAAAATCAGACGACACAAAGAGTCTCAAAGGCGCGAATCCTAATTTTCCAATTCAGTTTTTGTAGGTCAGCAATTAACCAATCAGCCGAGATATTAAAACTATTCTCAACGTGCATTTTTTAAATTAATATTTTTAAACAAATAAAGTTCTAGTTCCAACAGATAAAGTAATTAATAATAAATATTTACAAGATAATGTTGCAGATGTCATAGGTTTTACAGTTTTCAATTATTTTCAATGCGTCATTTGGAACATTTTTTTTAAACACAATATATTCTTTCTGCATGGTATTATTTTTTAATATCGGTATATATAGACAAACAATGAGTATTTATTTAATTCAGGGGGTAAATAAATTTAATAATATCAAAGCAATTAAGAACAATTGGCAGACCTGAAGAAGATTACCACTACCATTAAAGTTGTTGTTTTTCATTTTTATTTTACTTTTTTCAGTGCAATCGATTACACCCTAAACTTTCCGATTGATAAAAAAAAATTGGAAAATTTTCAATATGTCAACAATTTTAGGGGCGGTTCAGTTTTTCATACAACGTTATACTATAGTATCCTCCATTTTGGAACCATTCGCCGGTACGACATTACCACCACCTGTAGTGTAAATTGGTTTATTATCATTTTTTTTTTACTTTTTTCATTGCAAACTTATCGATTAAACCCTAAACTTTCCGATTGACAAAAAAAAAAAAATTGTAGAATTTCAACATTTAAACAATTTTAGGTTTGTGGTGGGCTCAGTTTTTCATACAACCTTTAATCGATCCTGTGCAATTAACTTTTTTGCTTGAGCATATTCAACTACTGAATCCTTTGCGAAATTTTAGATTAAAGCAATTCGTGAAGTTTCCAAGGACGATGCCATCGTAAGAACTTAAAAAAAAAAACTTGAAAAAGACAAAAACAAGAAGAGCAACAACTAGTCCCCCCCAAAAAAACAAAAGACAAAGCGACCGCAACGCAAGTGGTTCCAAAATGGAGGATCGATTTAAAAATTTATAACGTTGTATGAGAAAATGACCCCCCACACCTAAAATTGTTTAAATATTGAAATTTTTTGAATTTTTTTTTTGATAATCGGAAACTTTATGTAATAACCGATAAGACAACGCTGAAAAAATTTTAAAAAATTAAAAAAAAAACAACAAATTTAAAGTTGGTGGCAGTCTCCTTCAGGTCCGCCGAACAATTTTATTTGTGGTAACATTAACAGATTTAGTATTTATAACCAAATATTTTAAACTTGTTTCAGCTGTTTAAAATATTCTATTTTGTATAATTGAGTATTTTACAACCTTTTTACTATTTTACATTACCAGACACTTCTTTTACATTACTAGATTTCCAAAATAGTTGTGCCATTCGCATTTCACTCACTAAATGTAGTAACTACTATGAGACAAACTAAACATGTTTTTTATTCATCTCTTCCAAATTTCTCATATTTGATTAGTTCGGATTATCGACCCCCAATGATTTATTTATGTAATTTTTTACATCGTATAACTGGTCTTTAAGCTAGAACAAACCAGTGTGGCGAGAAACTCAACTCACGCCAAGAAAAAAAAAAACGAAACAAAACAAAAAATAAAAAAAGACAGAACAAAACAAAAAAAAATGAAACTTTCATTGTTTTTTTCTTGGTGTCAATTTCAAGAAAGCAACGGGGATTTGCTTGGATCTATAAAGAATTTGAATAAATATTTCAGGGCTAGGGAAAACATACCAACAAAAGTTTTAGGAGACAATGTTCAATAGAACATAATTTCATTAAGATAAAAAAAAAAAACGTTGTTATTGTAGTAATATGTCTGTTAATCCGTTTCACATTCCTCACTGCCACGTCTTTGTTCTTAAAGCTCGCAGCTGATTTATTAAAAATAAAATCTATTCCTTGCTGTCCAGTAATCCTCGTTCTGCCACACACGTCGACTGCCCAGTTGTCTCTAAAGGTCGAAATGTGCCTGCTTTTATGTGTGCCTCAGTCATTTGTCTATGTCTGAGATGAGGTAGTATTTACACTATTTACATTGCTCGGACTATTGTCTTCATTTTTACTGTCATGTTTACGACGTTTCGGCCGTTGTACGCCCCGGCCTTCTTCAGGTGCTAGGAAAGTCGAACCGAGCCCTTTATTACGATCACTGAGGTATATCATTTTCATTCGATGTGCGTAATAAACGGTTCGGTTCGAAATTCCTAGCACCGGAAGAAGACCGCAGAATACAACGGCCGAAACGTCGTAAAGATAGCAATAAAGATGAAGACAATAGTCTAACCTAAAGAATTACTATGCTTGATGTAATTCTAACTATTGTATTTCTGTCTCTTACAGATCTTCTTCATTGTCAGTAGATAATGTTTACAGAACAATAGACCATATTCTTATTTATGAACAAGATCTTCACCAGTACCGATTGAATCATCACGCCTTCAGTACAGCGCCCTCTCCCTGACTGCGACTACACCACACCACACCTCGACGTAGCTATTTTTACCAAACTCATAACGACCCATGGCGCCGTGCACACTTCTGGTTCTTCTGCTCAGATCACCGCAGTTGAGAAAGTAAAACGGTCAACCCTAACCGCCGCTGGCTCAAGCGAAGACTGGGCCTAATTTTAAACACGCTAGGCCGATTATGTGGCAGCCACAAAGGTATCAGAAAGAGGTCATCCAACTGCTCGAGTGCTGTGATGAACCACTACGCAGATATTTTACTCATACATAAGGTGGCAACCTCACCGAAAAATCCAAAGATGCGATCATGTGTGCCATTCAGAAACTGGCCGTTCGTGAAGAAAACACGATGGTTGCCGAGGGTAACACTACACAACATGCGACAGGATCGAGACGAATCGGTGCGATATTTCGGTGTTCGTCTTCGCGGACAAGCAGAAATCTGCAAGTTCGTCGTCATATGCCCCAGTTGCAAGTACAATGTGAATTATACTGATGTCATCGTGCGTGACGTACTGAGCCAAGGCATTTCCGATCCTGACATCCAATTTGTTGGGGATTCTGGTTGAGAAACCACACACAATAAAATAAAAAAAAAGCAGATATGGAGATAAAAAATGTAAGTTATATTGAACAAAAATTTACAAACTGGAACACGGGTTAGTCATTTCAGGAATACTATTAGTAGAATCAATATATACAGTCTTGTAGTGAAAAAGTATGTCCGGGTAATGAGTCTATATCCAAACAACTCCAACTTACTATGCACCAACTTACTGACCAACTAAGCGACTCTACAACTGCACAACTACTGTTGTCTCTATAGGCAGGATAATATGTACATATGTGGCGAGTCCATTCTTGTATCCAAAAAAGGGGTAATCCCCCCAAAAATTAGACCTCCTAAGAGACAAAAATCAGGATATGTCATTAGAGGAAGTATTTCAGTTCATTGAAGCAAAAGAAGCTAAGAAGAGATCAGCCTCGAATCTAATAAACACCTATTCAGTGGAGGCTGCACTGTGGCAAGCGTGGCCATAGCATGAAAAGTACCATATACATCCGCAGAAACCAGTGCACAGCCTTTGGCCACAAATGTGAGCGCTGCCACCGAGACAATCACTTTGAAACCATGTGCCATAGAAAAGGCAACCCTAATAACACAAGAACACCATAGACTGAACGATTCAACAAAGAGAATGCTGTTTTTTATTTTCTGTATAACATAAAAGATGGCTCATCTGAAGATTGGGTTTACAGTAAAAACAGCAGCCAGCATGGACAACAACGTTAAAGCATACCACTAGATCACCATGTATATGACAGCCTTTCCGAAACTTTGATCAGGCAGAACTCAAAACCTCAGCCATTTATCAATCTGACTGTAGAGGCCCTTCTCGGAGATCACAAAGCCCTAGGCATCGACATATTAGAACGTTCTACAGCCGTTATTGTGCCAGCCATGGGTGACACAGGTTGTCAAAGTTGCCTCGCTGGCCTCAAAGTGATCCATCGCCTTTACGTGAGTCGGACGTGATCCCAGTGACGATGTGCATGCATACGGCGACTAATAGTAGCATCAAAATATTAGGAGCCGTCCTGCTACGCCTCTCTATCAGAGATCCACATGTACGTCTGATCGAAACGAGACAAATGACATCATCATCAAGAGCTACCAAGGGTATTTTTATCGTGACACCATCATTAGATGGGTTGCCTACCACGGCTTAAGAGAGGCCCATTCACTCTCATTAAGAGAAGGATATCCCGCTCCAGTTTCCCAACCTGGTGTTTTTTACAAACTCGAGGTAAAAAAAAAAAGATATACATAAACTACTGCTTGTAGAAAACAGTAATTTTTTAATGTTTTTTTTTTTATTTTTTATCTTCTACAAGTTTTCTACAAGCAGTAGTTTATGTATAATATCTTTCATGATCAAAGAGGAAAATAGGCGTTGCAACCGACGTTATAACAAGAAGATAAAAAAATCCTTTCGAAAATTACTGTTTTCTACAAGCAGTAGTTTATGTATAATATCTTTCATGATCAAAGAGGAAAATAGGCGTTGCAACCGACGTTATAACAAGAAGATAAAAAAAACCAAAAAAAATGGCATACCATCACCCCATCGTCAGATAAATTATTCTTGAGTAGAGAAGCCTGTGTAGATTTTGGCATTATAATAAATGACTTTCCTGCTCTACATGCAACGCACATTTATAGTGCCGCCAGCATAGATGGGACAGACAAATCATCATGTGGATGCCTCGTGCGCCGACCTCCGCCAACCACACTGCCATTTGCAGCAACAAAGGAGAACCGTGAAAAGCTGCAGCAGTTTCTCCTCGATTTTTATGGTGCCAGCATATTTAACACATATGACCCATGATGGACTGCCCACCTCTGAAACTGATGGTCAACTTGGACGCCGAGCCTGTAGCTCACCACACGCCTGTACCGATTCCCATACATTGGCGAGATGAAGTCAAAAAGGACTTGACCGAGATGTGAAATTGGGTGTCATTGAGTCTGTGCCCATTGAAAAACGGTCAACCCAGATACACCGTCGATCTCCAAGCTCTGAATGCCGACGCAACTCGTGAAACGCACTACACACTATCGCCATTCCTTCAAGCACGATCAGTAACCCTCCTGTAAAATGAAAACTGTCCTCGATGCTTAGAATGGTTACCATAGCTTACCTCTGTGTGAAGAAAATCACTAGCTTACCACATTCATCACCCCTTGGGTTCGGTATCGCTACATAATGACACCGCAAGGCTATATTGCGTCCGGCGAGGGATATACGCGGCGATACGATGAGATTGTCCCAGACATCCCAAACAAGACAAAGTGTGTCGATGACGCTCTACTTTGGGCCGACAATCTGGAAGACGGTTTTTTCCTAACCGTAAATCGGCTGGAACTCTGTGTTAGAAATGGCATTACGCTGAACTCGGATAAGTTTGTCTTCGGAGCGGATGTTGTCGAATTCGCTGGGTTTGAAATCACAAATAATGAAGTCCGTCCATGTAGGAAGTTCTTACAGGCAACTTTAGACTTCCCGACACCGAAAAACATCACGGATGTCCGTTCATGGTTCGGTCTAGTTAATCAAGTCTCCTACGCATTCAGCATGGCGGACTGCGCGTTATTCTTCCGGGAGTTACTCAAACCTGGCACCCAATTCAAGTGGAATGAGGACCTAGAGGCTCTCTTTCAGGAGTCCAAAGCTGCAATCGCCGCTGAAATCGAGCATGGTGTCCGCATTTTCAAACCAGACAAACGAACCTGCCTCGCTACTGATTGGTCAAAGTCTGGTATTGGATTTTGGCTCTTACAGAAACATTGTGACTACAAAAAGCGAGCCCTTCTTCTGCCGCTCTGGTTGAAAGGTCACACTGGTTGGCAACCGATTTACCCATGCAGCAGAGTCACGATACGCGCCAACAGAATGTGGGGCCCCTGCTGTCGTTGAAGCCTTAGACAAGGCCAGATACTTTGTCCTAGGCTGCTTAGATCTCAAAATTGTGGTTGATCACAAACCACTGCTAAGAGTATTTCTCCAGAGATCATTTGAACATATCTCAAATAACACTTACGAAATCGCAAAGAGAAAACACTACGCTACAGTTTTGCAATGGTTCATATACCGGGAGTAAAGCATCTCACTACTGACTGCCTATCACGTAATCCAACAGGCAAACCTGTGAATCTCATATTGACTGATTACCTGGCATCAGTAGCCTCAAATCATGATGCTTTCCGATATCCAGCCCAACAAATGCTTGACCTTAGGATATACGACACTGTTGACAGTGATATCGAGGAGTATGTGATTGCGGCCGCTGCCACATCACTTAATATACTAAACCTCGTCAGTCACATGGGACAGAGTGCGCACTGCCATTGTCATCGACGAAAATATGCTTACACTAACCGAGCTCATAAAATCCGGCATGCCCGAATTCCGTCATGAAATGCCAAACTCTATCCGCGAGTACTTCCAGTTTCGTGATGATGGCGTTACAGTTTATAAGGATCACGTCATCATCCCACCGTCCCTGCAAGACGAGGTACTCTGTGCTTTACATTCAGCTCATCAGGGGATAACCTCTATGATCGCAAGGGCCGAAGCATCAGTATTTTGGCCAGGGATAACGCCTGCTATTGCAGCACTCCCTGCCAGCTGCGTGCAATGTAACCGCAACGCACCGTCTAAACCAAGCACTCCACTAATCCCTCCAACGAGCCTGGAATACCCCTTCCAGTGCCTCTGCGCTGACTTTTTCGCATATCAAGAACACCACTATCTAGTTATCGTGGACCGCTATTCCAACTGGCCAATAGTCGAAAGATCCTCAGATGGTGCCCAAGGACTCATTTCTTTCCTCAGACGTACCTTTGTAACGTATGTCATACCTGTTGAGCTGGCCCGAGTTCACTGCTACCATCACTCGACAGTTTCTATCTGATTGGGGTGTTCACCATAGGCTATCCCCTGTAGCATTCCTACATGGTAACTACAGATCAGATATTGTTGTTAAGACGGTGAAACGCCTACTTATGGACAACACAGGTCCCTCCTGAACCATTGATACGGACTCATTCCAACGCTCAATGCTGCAGTAAAAGAACGCACCAGATAGAGACACTAAGTTATCACTCTCTATTTGCATCTTTGGTTGCCCCATTCGTGATTTTATACCCATCATCCCGGGGAATTATAAACCACAGGAAACATGGCGCAGCACATGGAAAGCGCGTGAAGAGGCCCTGCGGAACCGACACATGAGGCGTGCTGAGAGGTTATCCGAACATACCCAAAGGCTCCCACCACCAGCCGTTGGTGCGGATTCAAAATCAGGTTGGACCTTACGCACATAAATGTGATAAAACTGGCGTAGACATTGAAGTTTGCCAATTCGATCAATATGTCATAAGCATTGAAGAATCAGGAAGAGTGACACTCCGGAACAGAAAGTTCCGACGCAAGTATATCCCAGTGTAACTCCCTACCCCAAAGCTGACAATCGACAGAGACATTAAAATACGTCACGCAGCTCCCACCTCCAAACCGACAATGACGTTACCACAACACCACCCAAACTCACAGAAACCAAGAATCCTATTGCTTCTGCCTCTCCTACACAACAGGGAGATTTCACCAAAAGTCCCACAAACACCGCGGAGTGTGCCACCAGTGTTGGAAATCGCTCCACGTGACCGAGAACAAACGACAATTGACGGCAGTTTGAGTTTTGATACCAGTGCGCCGTCAAGCCGAACCCCAAATCCAAACACTCTAGTCTAGAGACAACCCCGTCCTCCCCATGTGTCTTGGCTATGTCGAGAAGGTCAGGCCGCACTAAATATGCGCCAAAGTGGTTCAAAAACTACATCATAACAGTTCGGACCTCACATGACTTCTGATTCGACATCCTGGCATGTATGTTATATCCAATGTCCACAGTGCATCCTCTGGCAATTCGGCTCTACTGTAACCATCAATATGAACGTCTGTTGTGTTTCCCCTCACTTTTTATTTAATCTCATATGCCTTATGCTTACTGTTTGTAGACATCTCGTGGTCTCAATCTGTGAACATGTCCCACTTGACATTTACGTTGATACACACGCAAAGACTTGGAGGAAGATAGAGGATTACTATGTGTTATGTTGCATGTAACAGAATTATTGAGCAAATAAATACAAACAACGGAATTGTGGTAAATTGGTATATTACCTGGAAGAGTAGTATTTACAAAAGAGGTCGTTAGTAGAATACAGGAACAAGGGTTTAGTAGAACGTATTGTCGTGAGACGTAAGAGTCTGACCAATAGCACACTTCCGGTTCACTACCGGAAATACTCGGCTGACTTCCGAGGTCTTCTCTCGAGGTATCGTCACTACTACTTTATGTAGTGCTTGGAACAGTCCGTTATTGTAGACAAGGGTGGGGAGCGCCCCAACACTATGCTTAATGTAATTCTAACTATTGTATTTCTGTCTTTTACAGTTCTTCTTCATTGTCAGTACACCATAAACGTTTACAGAACAATTAGATCACATTCTTATTTATAAACAATGTAAATAGTGTGCCTCATTCAGTTATGCAGATTTTTTCACGTCCACCTACAGACATTTACTTGGTCTTAAGGCACTGGCTAATTTACATGACCGTGTATGTCACAGGCAATTTCGTACCTCTTTTGTCGGGGAGATAGGTTATGTCCATTACATTCCCCTTGATCTCTTGATCACACAGGTGACAACCGGGGAGTCGGTGGCTTCTGTCTTGCGCTTCTCCGTAGTGGAACCGAAGAGGTTTGTGCGTCTAACGCGGCGGACCATCTGTTGAGGTTAATCGGACGGAGGAGTTCTCTTCATCCTGGTCCAGTGGGCCATCAGCAACATCATTAGTTGTGTCACTGAATGTTTGGATGGAATCCGTGTGTTCCACTACGATTGCTTGTTCTGATGACTCGCTGTCTTCACTCTCCACCGTGCTTTCGCATTCCGAGGACTCGCCGTCATGGGTTTACCTCTCTGACAGGGCAAAGGTCCCTAATATGGCGCGGCATCCCGTTCACCAGAACTGAGTGCAAACTATAGTGTCCAGTCACCACCCCTTTTTCAAATATAGCATTAGAATCCACAGCTTTAAAGCCAAATTGAAAAATAATAAACAGAGAACACGTAAACTTAAACAATCAGTGCATATTCAAGGCTACAAAAATGGTTACGAGATTTTAGGTTTATAAGTCCCAGAAATTTACATGCTGATGTCTTCAAAAACACATGGCTCAAACGTTGGTTAATTCCAGTAACTTGATCCAAAGATATGTGAGTTCAATACCAGGCTACAGCAGTGGTGTACAAATAACTTAGAGAGTTAAGTTAAAGGGAGATAAGTTAAGGAAGATAACTACATGGCTACCAGAAGTGGCATCACACATGGAATAAGAATGATATACCTCAGGGATCGTAATAGAGGGTTCGGTTCAAAATTCTTAGCTCCTGAAGAAGGCCGGAGCGTACAACGGCCGAAACGTCGTAAACATGGTAATAAAGATGAGGACAATATATAGAGTGTAAATACTGTGAGCCTCCGTAGCGCAGTCAAATAGACACTGACGGATTCATCACGTTGCATTCGGTGTGATATGCTTGGAACTCGTCTGTCAAGAAAGCAGTTTTTATTTTGTCTGTATCCGCCTTCTCCTCGTCTCTCAAGTGGTGGTAGACAGTAAACGCGCCCCCTTCGTCAGTCTCAATCTGCAGTTCCCCTTTCCATCTATTTCGACTACCGATCCAGTTCTGTCAAACGGGGGAATAGGTTTCAGATTAAACTCGGCGTCCATCTTAAGTGCCAAATTAGCTTGTTATAAGGCTGTTGTAATCCATTTCACGTTCCTCACTGCCACGTCTGTCTTTCAAACTCGCAGTTGACTTGTTGAAACCGTAAACGTACTCCTTGCACGAGCGCTGTCTGTCCAATTGGTAATTTTCTAAGCGCAGCTTAGATGTGGCACAAGGCCAAAAGTATGGGACACCCAATGAGGATCGAACTCACTACTCAATTGTAATGATTCTAGTGAGACAAGCTTGCTAACCATTACATCATCACAAGGTACCCTTGTCTGCCCAAATATTCCTAAAGACGAAATCTGTTCAATTTTATGTGCGCCATGTTGTTTGAAAAAAAAAAACTTACCTCATGGATGTCCGTATGTAAAAAAAGAGTCTCCTAGGGAAACCATATTGTTTTTATACTGTCAAATTGACGCAAAATATCGGCGACCACGAGATTTGAAGAGATATAAATATACCTGCAAGGATGAAACTCGGGAGAATTTTCTCGTGTTTGCGACTACTGAACTACACTCTCTTTCGCATTCTCGTATTTGAGACTACTAATTTACGCACTCTTTGGGAAGAACTCTTGTTGCATTCTCAAGTTTGGGACTACTGGTCTACACTTTCTTTGAGAAGAACTCTTGTGCGTTATTATGTTTGAGACTATTGGTCTACACTCTCTTTGAAAAAAAACTGTTGTTGCGTTCTCATGTTTGAGACTACTGGGCTACACTTTCGTTGGGAAGAACTCTTGTTGCTTTCCCAAGTTTGAGACTACTGGTCAACACTCAATGCCGTGCTTAGGAACACAGCCCCACCCCCCGCGCAGAATGGCTCCTACCCACAAAATTCAACTTGCGCCCCCCTTCAACATACTTAACCCACAATAAATAGTTACTTTAAACAAAATAACATACTCTCGGAACGCAGATATTCGGTGATAACGAAAAAACAGAAAAAATCGTAGAATTGGGGTTTTGAAGCTAACGGTTTCACAACTTTTAGCTACTTTTTGGCATTTTCTAGCTATTTTTATAGCCATTTCTGTGCGTTTTGGCTCTCAATCTTCTACAAGTTTTTCCAAAGAATTTTCAAACAATTTAAACCTTAATTTCAAAACTATTTTGCTCCAGAAAGTTTGATATACTGTCCAAAAGTAGACTTCAGGAGTTTATTTTAAAAATGGAGAGGGGTCTCAGAAAGTGTTGGTATAGGAGGAAAGAAAAAAAACGAATTAAATCAAAACAACATTAAAAGTAACCAAGTCATTTTGAAATGTCACGATGTAGGAGAAAGTCATTAAGTGCTAAAAAATGGCCCCCTACACCCCCACTAAGATACGATAAATACAAACTTGATAACTTAAAAAAAAACAAATGAAAACTATTCAAAACATATTTGTCGATTCAAATAAAGATAATTTCGCCCTTTATTAATTGTGAACATGGAACTCACTTAGATGTTAAATAATGAAAAGACATACTAAATAGGTTTTTATAGGAACGTGTTAATTTGTATTCTCTTGAATAGTAAATAAAGAAGCAAATAAAAGTATTTTCATGTTATTTTGTACTTCAAAAAGTCCGTGATATAAAAAACAGCCTTTCGATGAAAATTCCTTCAAAATGGTATTAAAACAGGTTTTCAGTCACACAAAAAGTTTATGCATGCTGAAGCAACAAATACAGTCGGAAGAAAACTTTGGTCAGTCGAAAAAAATAAACAGTAAACAGGTTTTACCAAAATTGAAAATGGAATTGAAGAAAATTTGTGTCCCTGCCATCCTTATATTTAAAATTTCACTTTTCTGGCTTTCTCTGTGGCAAACTGCTGCACTAAATTCTCCGTGTCAATTTCTCGGCTCAGTGCTTATAACAGATAAACCAGCCAGTCTTTCCTGAGACATTGAGTTCCGAAGAAAGTTTTTAATTTGTTTCAATTTAGAGAGAAACTGCGCTCACAAGATGCCACTGTAACTGGCAATATGGTTACAATTCTGAGTGCAACAGCTAGGTTGGGATATAAATCGACAAGTGTGTGTTTCATTATATAATTTATACATTCAATAGCGGAAAATGTAATACACTTCTTAGTGTCCATGAGGTTGACGAAGCTGATAATTTCTCTTTCAAGTTTCTCACAGTCAATATCGCCTTCTCCAATACCTTTTGCCAAAGCAGAGAAGCAGGACGGCAACATGTCTGAGGTTATTGCAGATTTCATGTTACTTGCGCCACACAAAAACCCGTACTTTGATTTAAAATCATTCATGTTTTCAAACCGTTCCTAAAGACTTTGTGAAATTGTATCCATGAGTGAATAGAAAAATTCTCGGCGAAACGCTTCTCCACCAGTCTGATGAGCTGACTCATCTGCCGATTCCTATCTGAAGAGACATGTTTTCTTTCTTCTCCTTGGTGCTGGATAAGCACGATCCACTTCAAGTTCATCAGCTAATTCTCTTGCTTTAACTTCGACTACCGCAAGTCCTCCCTGCCTGTATTGTGAAACAAATAACATGCTAGCCTCGATGTGAGAAATTTGGTCATTGATGCCTATTGAAGGACTCTGTAGCGCTTTACTTATAATGTTTATTTGAAACAGCAAGTCATAACAGGTAATCAAACAAACAAGAAAACGCCAGCTACTGATTTCAGTGGCTAAAGCTCGACATTCCGTGCTGATAAATCTATCTCGACTATCCAGAGACCCTCGTTCTAATTCTTCGACCGCTTCCAAAATTTCTGTTGTCTGAAAACGTAAAGATTTTACAGCTTCTACCTTTGCTTCTCATCTTGTGTCAGAAAAGCTTTTAACTGTAAGGTGGGTCACGTGCTTCTTCCGAATAGCCAATCGCTTCGTTGACGCGGCAAATAAATTGTACATACGTTGCAGATAACCAAAGAAAAAAATGGAAGTAACTGACGACCTTGCAGCATCAGAAATTACCAGATTAAGTCGATGACTGGCGCATGGCATATATGCAGCTTTTTTAGTTACTTCCAAGAAACGCGCCTGCACGCCATGATTTTTTTCTCGCATGTTGGATCCGCTATCGTACCCCTGACCGCGACAGTCTTCTATGGCAATGCCATACTTGGACAGGAAGTTGATCATGCTGTCAAAAAGACCTTTTCCAGTTGTATCACACACATTAAGAAACTCAACGAAGTATTCAAAAATTTCTGTTCCCAATCCTTCTGTAAATTCAACTCCCCGAAGAACAATACTTAGTTGGTCTGTGTGACTATCAGGTGTGCAATCTAGTATTATGCTATAATGTTTTGTTGCAAGAATTTTGGAAATGATTTTGTCCCGTACTGACTGAGCAAGAAGGTCGATAAGTTCGTTCTGAATGCGGTTGCTGAGATAATGATCACTCAATTCATGGCTCTTAGTGCGTCTGACATGTTCAGACAAGACAGGGTTAAATTTTGCTATTAGCTCCACTTCTCCTAGAAAATTTCCATTTCTGGTGTCACCAAGCTTTTCATTTGTGCCACGGAAGGCCAAATTTATCTCAGCCAAAAACTTAATTATATTAATCAACCGAAATAAAACTGCCCTCCAGTATGTCTGCTCTTCCTGAATCAGTTTACTTGATTGTAAGTCAACAGGGTTGCCACATCCTCATACGCTCCTTGTGAAGAGTTGATTGTTCATGTGTCTTCAGAGTTTTCGACAGACGGCTCCACTAGTTACCAAATCCTATGAACGAAGACAGGCTCCCACGACTTTTGCTTTCATTACTGAACAAACGGCAGGCAAAACAAAAAAACTCGATCAGCAGACTTCGAGTAGACAAGCCAAGAACCACGAACAGTTTCATTATTTTTCAGTGTCAAATAATAGTTCTTTTCAGAAAATTTCCGCGGTGGGTTTTCCTGGTTTAATGGGAAATCATAGTCCGTCAGCTGAACTGGACCCTTTGAAACCAAATCAATACGCTGTGTTTCACTTAATTCTTTCCAATCAGCAGGATCATCAGCGATACGACAAGGCAGAACATACCTTGAATCAGTATCCTCGAACGTTGACTGGGTTGGCCATTGCTCATCTGGCACTGCACTTTCATGCTGAAAATCAGAAACGGATTGTGCGTTAACGCCAGGGTTATCAAGTACATTTAACTGCGAGCTGGTGGAAGAGAAAAATTCAGATATTCTGTGAGTCTTTTCAACGGCATTTGCTACTCTCTGTAATTTCAACTTCCTTTTCTGGGCCCCGCTGAATTCGTGAGCACGTTTCATTTTAGATTAGACCCAGTATTCAATAATTATTAAAATACAATCAAGTAAAACAAAATAACCCACCACCGAAAATGGAAACGAGCACGTGGCCCTTAATTAATGCTGTTAAATAAATGTTACTGATATCACAGGTAACAAAGTGTTTGACAAAAGTGTACCGTCACTAGTGTTACAGACCGAGTGTATAATTGAGGTATGTAAATTCCAATCTCTAGGTGAAAAAGAAGAGTAATAATGTGTGTCAAAAAATGTGTATGCAGGAACAGGACGTAAAGTTGCAAATAGGGTTTCAAACAGCAATGTGTATATGTGACTAAAGATTTTTATTGAAGATTCAAATAAACAGTTCAATGAAAAGAAAAAAGCTTCGTTTTGGCAAAAAGGACGTCTACTTCCAGTATTTAGTCTTTCATTTGTTTTTAAAACACATTTTAATTTTTTTTTAAATAGAGTTAAGAAAAGAAAAATCCGCTTACGATTATGTTGAAGCCAAATTTATTTTGTTTTTCAGTTTTTTAGTCTGAAAGAAGTTGACTTGACTAGAAAAAAATGTAAAATAAAATGTAAGGCGGATCGTCTTATAATGACGGGTCGCGGGCCGAACGAAGGCCGTTAATGAAAAATTAAGTAAAATTACACATGCAGACCCCAGTCAGCCTAAATATTTAAAACCATAATACAAATAAATATTGAGGAATCAGAAAAACAAAAGAAAATCTAAAATAAAAAAACACCTAGCAAAAATTCGATTTCCTCAAAGGGCGTCAAAATACTTCAGAGTGAAAAAATAAACGGAAGTGAAATGGATGAAATTATGACGTAGTCGTCATGATTTTTCTTCATCCATTTCATTTTGAAAGATTCCAGCAAATTACATAGACTAAGTCGCAGAAATAAGCGATGGGAGGGGTCGCTATTGGAGGAATTAAAAAGCCGAGTCGGACAATATTGTCCCTTTGAAGATGTCTACATGTCGGATGTCATACATTGACACCCGCACACGCACACACACACACACATATACGCATGCTCACTCTGCGTTCCACGTGATGACTTTCCCGCCAAAAAACGAAGTCTTTTAAAAACCGGAAACAGCACGTGATACAGCAGAAAGGATTTCGTCCCGGGGCGAGGACAGACAAGACAGACATGCCTTCCTAATTCACACAAACACTCGCGCACTAATTGCGGGTAGCAATTAGTGGCGCAAATATTTTTTATTCTCTTAATTTTCTTCTCTGACATTAACTTTCATTGAAACCGGACTCTACAACTTCTTATGCATGCTTTCTCAACCCTATGTAACCTTTTTCAATATATTGTTTTTCCGTTTACTTTCGCCTTCTTGTTCATTCATAAATCTTGCTTCAAACCTTAACGAATGTTACGTCGAGTCGACCGTTAAAATATAAATTAGTAAGTGGACGGCCTATCATCCACTACAATGGTGACCCCGACGTGATTTCGATTCGGCGTAATTCAGTCCAGCATCGTTGGAAATGGAACTCAGCATTCTTCTGTGTCTATCAACAAGAACTACTATTCAACGTCGTTATCTCCCAACTCTTTCTACAGGACTCCAAGATGGCGACCCCACACAGAATTTTTACAATCGCGCACTAGACAGCACAACTGTCATCTCTCTCTCCCAGGTTTTCCAGAAAAAGAGTAACACAACGTCGACTTAAAGACGTTTCTTTCAGCATTCAACGCAATGTCACTCAACCAAACACAACGTCGACTTAAAGACGCCTTTTTTTCTCAACCAGAACACTGAGGAAATCGACAAGCCGAATTATTTATACTGGAGAATTGTGACCTCCAGAAAATTCGACATTAAACCTCGATATCTTTTTAGTTCTCTCAAACGCGTACACTCGGTATCAACAAGCTTCAATCAACCACTTTGCAAATCAAAGTTTATAACCAACTGTTAATTCTTCTAACACCAACATAAAAATCCACACGTACAGCAAAACACGGAAACTCTTACAAACGCAAGCAACTCAACGTGGAGCATTGGAATAAATTAGAAGATCTTTAACAGACACATCAACTACCGAGAATTTTCCAGAGCATGCCGCATCCTGGCACTCTGATAGGGGACACTGCAGCAAAATCCCTACTCACGCGCATCGCATTTCAGACTCTTCTTCTTTTCAGCCTACGAGAGACAACCAAAAAAAAAAATTCACCTTTCACAAATTTTTCTCATTTTTCCATTTCACCATGTGCTTTTTGAGAATCCAATATGGCTGACCAGCAGTCAGACGTTTCAGCAACCTCCTCCCACACCTATGAGCAACGTCTGTGCCCCCACCTTTTTTTTCAGCAACAAGCCCTCTCTGTCATTTTTGGCAGGATGACTACTACTACTGCTACAGCATCATCATCAATGTAACCAGACCACCATATATACGGACATATTGAAAAAAATATTTTTAATATTTGTTTCAATCTAGGGGGGGCTATTGTCGGATGTCATACATTGACACCCGCACACGCACACACACACACACACATATACGCATGCTCACTCTGCGTTCCACGTGATGACTTTCCCGCCAAAAAACGAAGTCTTTTAAAAACCGGAAACAGCACGTGATACAGCAGAAAGGATTTCGTCCCGGGGCGAGGACAGACAAGACAGACATGCCTTCCTAATTCACACAAACACTCGCGCACTAATTGCGGGTAGCAATTAGTGGCGCAAATATTTTTTATTCTCTTAATTTTCTTCTCTGACATTAACTTTCATTGAAACCGGACTCTACAACTTCTTATGCATGCTTTCTCAACCCTATGTAACCTTTTTCAATATATTGTTTTTCCGTTTACTTTCGCCTTCTTGTTCATTCATAAATCTTGCTTCAAACCTTAACGAATGTTACGTCGAGTCGACCGTTAAAATATAAATTAGTAAGTGGACGGCCTATCATCCACTACATACATCCATTGTCTGTCGCAGGCCATCGCTAGATCCAATCTGTTATCAGTTTTTGTTTTATCTTAATTTTTATTTTTATTTTTTACACAGAATAGGAGTTAATTGTGTTTTGATCGAGTTTTTGCGGTCATAGTATTCTTATTCGGTTGTTTATTAAACTGTAGCTAAATTTTCTTAAACGTTTTATGACTTCCTGAAAGTTTGAACATAAGTTACGTTCTTGTATGTTGAAACAGATATCTATCATCTATTTTCCTCTCAAGTTCATTTAAAAAAAAAAAATGATAAACACTTTACGGCCTCTTTGGGGGTCCGGAAGGCTTCTATCAAATATTATATATATATATGTGTGTGTGTGTGTGTGTGTGTGTGTGTTAGAGACAGAGTGAGAGAGAAAGACGGGTTGATAGATATATTTCAACATACAAATATGATAATAATTTTCAAGTTAATCCTTATAATTTATTTTCATTACAATAGATCTGCGGGGCCTTGTGGCCCCTAGGGAACTTGCGCCCCACCCCGCAATTGCGGGGTCCCTAACACGGCCCTGGTTGTCCGCTAACTAAAATTAAAACAAGATTTTATACCAAACTTTCGAACGTGTGAGAATGGATTTTAAAAAAAATTAAATTTCTTAATAATAACATACTCATTTTGATGAAAAAAGTTTGTTTTTATTTAATTTGCGGCCTTTTTTTATTGATACGATGCTGGGTTTTTTTTTAGTTTTTTTTTGTTTTTTGTTTTTTTGTTTTTTTCCGGAATTCGCGAGCCTATGTTAAATTTTCCGTGGTGGACTAATAAAAAACCATATCTCCATAGAAATTAGCTGTTGAGCATAGTCCAAGATGGAAATATATTCGTGCGTCTGTGTTAGATCGTTTTGGAAAAATTAAAAACTTGCCTCCGCAAAAATTAGGTGCTGCGTCAAGGAGAAGAAAGAAAAGAAAGTAAGTAGCTTATGTGAAATTCATTTTGATATAAAAGAAGGAAAAAAAATAATTTTAAAAAGAGAAAAGTGTCTGAATGAAGTCATGTGAAAGGTTTAATTTCTGTTCACTGCGTCCAACGTTGTAGTTTTCGCCAGTGTAAAATCGGTAATACTTTTTTGGTACGCCAGAACGCCAAATTTCAGTCCGCCATTTTGGTACGCCAAAATTTGATAGGTATCATGTGACGTATTCAAATTTTTTTTCTACAGGAAAAAATAAATAAAATTTATTTTTACAAGTATGTTTGTACAATGTACAATATATATTCATCTAGCGAATAGACATGAAATTAGATACAAAAACTTCTATAATTATTTTTAAATTCCTTCTTAATATGTCCATATTCCAGTATAATAAAAATGAAATCTCGTTCTGGCGTACCGAAAAAATATTTTTTCTAAAGAATAAAAACGAATAAAAATTATTTTTATGAGAATCTTTATTCATTTATCTAGCGAATAAACATAAAATTACATATGAAAAACTACTTTAATTATTTTTAAATTCTATCTCAATATGTCCATATCCAGTAAAAATGGAGAAACGTTTGTTTGTGTGTTGTGTCGTTCTGGCGTACCGAACAAATATTTTTTCTAAAGAATGAAAACGAAGAAAAATTATTTTAACGAAAACCTTTATACATTTATCTAGCGAATAAATATAGAATTACACATGAAAAACTACTTTAATTATTTTTAAATTCCATCTTAATATGTCCATATTCCAGTTATAAAAATTAAAAATGGCGTTCTGGCGTACCGAAAAAATATTTTTTCTAAAGAATAAAAACTAATAAAAATTATTTTTACGAGAATCTTTATACATATTATTAGATTTTTTCTTTTTTACAAATAACTTAGTATCAGTTTTCCAAAAACTGCTAAAATTAAACGATGAAAGTAAAATAGTTTCAAGACACGGGATCAGAGGTGAAGTTTTTAATATTTATCAAAAAAAGTTACTTTCGTATTTCTCATCGAATTACTTAAAGAATCAAAATCACAGCACACAAACAAACATTTCTTCATATTTATTATGGAATTTAAAAATAATTAAAGTAGTTTTTCATATGTGATTTTATGTTTATTCGCTAGATAAATGAATGAAGATTCTCATAAAAATAATTTTTATTCGTTTTTATTCTTTAGAAAAAATATTTTTTCGGTACGCCAGAACGCCATTTTTAATTTTTATAACTGGAATATGGACATATTAAGATGGAATTTAAAAATAATTAAAGTAGTTTTTCATGTGTAATTCTATATTTATTCGCTAGATAAATGTATAAAGGTTTTCGTTAAAATAATTTTTCTTCGTTTTCATTCTTTAGAAAAAATATTTGTTCGGTACGCCAGAACGACACAACACACAAACAAACGTTTCTCCATTTTTATTATACTGGATATGGACATATTGAGATAGAATTTAAAAATAATTAAAGTAGTTTTTCATATGTAATTTTATGTTTATTCGCTAGATAAATGAATAAAGATTCTCATAAAAATAATTTTTATTCGTTTTTATTCTTTAGAAAAAATATTTTTTCGGTACGCCAGAACGAGATTTCATTTTTATTATACTGGAATATGGACATATTAAGAAGGAATTTAAAAATAATTATAGAAGTTTTTGTATCTAATTTCATGTCTATTCGCTAGATGAATATATATTGTACATTGTACAAACATACTTGTAAAAATAAATTTTATTTATTTTTTCCTGTAGAAAAAAAAATTTGAATACGTCACATGATACCTATCAAATTTTGGCGTACCAAAATGGCGGACTGAAATTTGGCGTTCTGGCGTACCAAAAAAGTATTACCGAAAATTGAATAAAAATTATTTTTATGAGAATCTTTATTCATTTATCTAGCGAATAAACATAAAATTACATATGAAAAACTACTTTAATTATTTTTAAATTCCATCTTATGTCCATATTCCAGTAATAAAAACGAAGAAATGTTTGTTTATGCTTTGTGTCGTTTTTTTTGGCGTACCGAAAAAATATTTTTTCTAAAGAATAATAATGAATAAAAATTATTTTTACGAGAATCTTTATACATTTATCTAGCGAATAAACATAAAATTACATATGAAAAACTACTTTAATTATTTTTAAATTCCATTTTAATATGTCCATATTCCAGTAATAAAAATGAAGAAATGTTTGTTTATGTGTTGTGTCGTTTTTTTTGGCGTACCGAAAAAATATTTTTTCTAAAGAATAAAAATGAATAAAAATTATTTTTACGAGAATCTTTATACATTTATCTAGCGAATAAACATAAAATTACATATGAAAAACTACTTTAATTATTTTTAATTTCAATTTTTAAGAATCCATCGTCAAGTTGTCGTTTTCTTTTAAAAAACATTAAACAAATTGACCAAAACTTTTACAAAATAACTTATTTATCCTTAATTAAACCTTCATTTAATTTTTTTCCTCACATATACAAAATATTTAAAAATAATAAATGTAGTTTATTCGCTAGACAAATGTATAAAGATTCTCGTAAAAATAAACTTTATTCATTTTTTAAAAACATATTACATAGTAAATCAAAATCATCTCCCTTGCATAATTTTTAAATGTCTTGCCATTTTGATTAGATAATAGATAAAAACATTTTAATGATTTTTTTAATTAATTTTATATGTATTCGTTATATGAATATAAAATTACTTGTTTAAAAAATAATTCAAAGGATTTGGCATCTAAAGCTTTAAATTTCTGTTTTTGAAAGTGCATTTATAAGTAGCAGGTGTCCATCATGAAGTGGGGTGATTTTTCCCTGAATACATTATTCTCAACAAGAGAAAAAATGAACTATTTCTTTTTTACAAGTACTTTTATTCTAAAAGATTACATACATATACATATAAAATTAAATTTTTGTTTGAGTCCCTCAATTTTATGAATATTTTTTTTTATAAGCAACCACAATCTTGGATCCACCACTACTCTCTTAATTCAAATAGTTAAATCCTAAAGTCCTTTAACATATTCACAGGTGCAGTTTTTCATGGCTGAATATTGAAATCCAAGATGTTCAGTCCTACTCAATCACAGTGTTGGATTAGAATTTATTCACATTTTCAAATAGTATAAGCACAATAGACTTGAGTGAAGTGCATTAAAGTTATTTTCTTTATATATTAAGTGGTAATTACTAAAACATTGCTCAACTGTATCTATTCCATTACAAAGTATATCAATAAATGCAGCCTGTTATAACTGGAGTAACACTATATAATTTTGGAATTCTTAAAATTTATTTTCAAATGAACTCTAGGGATTAATTCAAAGAAATCCTTTGTAAAGCTTAATCAAGTAGCTTTATCTTATGTATTGTCATAACACAGAGATTTCAGTTGATATGCACTTTTAGTAGGAACATTGTACTTGTTCTTGGATAAAAGATGTTTTCTGTATGATGAGAATCAACAGTAGGAAATGAAAATAATTGCTTCATACCCACCTTTTGTAAATGTATCCCTAAATTTGCATAGTACCTTTCATAATACTTATCTGGCATCCTTTTATCATGTTTTACATGAAAAGTTGATGTTTCATTTAACATGTAAAGTAGTTTGTCTCATTCAAGGTAAAAATCATAACAGTTGATTGTCTTGTCATATTACTATCACTGGAAAAGATATTCAATGTTATACAGAGGAAATATTCCATATTTAGCAAATGCTTTCCTCATGGTGGTACTATTAAAATCAGTATTTCTAATGAAAAAATAGCTTTAAATGCTAATAGGTGATCAATATATGTGATTCTTTGAATTTGACATCTTTAGAATTTAAAATTTTTAATGGATAAAATATTTCAATTCACTGGAAAAGTAAGCATTTTTGTAAGCATAAGTTTTCTAGATGTACAAAGGTTTTGCATTTGATTTTTTTTTTTGTTATATAAATTATTCCATAACTGCTCTCTTAAATTTTTAAATTGTTTCCAAATATAATCAGTTTCATATATTGCTGAAACATGTATGTGAAACTCACAAATCTGATGACAACCTTCAATATCTCCTACTAATTGTATATGGAGAAGATGGATACCAGTTTAGAAATCATACCAGAAACAGGTTTCATTTACAGATTTTTATGCATACCATTTTATGATCAAAGATAATTCTTTCAATCATCTTCACAGAAGTCAAAATATTTTTCATCAGTTTTTGCAGTTGATATTTTTCACTGATTCTACTTCTAGGTTTACATTCTTTTTCATAAAGGATTTTGATTATTGAAATAAAATTTTGATGAAATGAATTAATTTCAAATTAAAATATTGTACCCAAAGAAGTTGGGCTGGAATTTTATTTTATATAAAATTCACCAGATTTTTTATTGTATGCAAAACACAAAGACAATTTTTTTTTTCTACAGTCTTGGTTGACCTTACCCGTTTCTTTGAACCAGGTTTACGTGCTAAATGTTTTAATGTTTCATCAATTTCAAAGTTCCCATCACTCAATATCAATTTTCCAAGTTTTCCATTTAGAAGTTTTACATATGCATGTTTTTTTCGTTTTTCTGAAAAATTATCCATTTGTTTATTGGGATAAATTTTTCCATGTAAAAGTTTCCCATATTGTATATGGCCTTTTCCATATCAGTGTACTGAATTTTAATCAGGTCTCTCAGGTTTTCAATAAGTTGTTCAGGGGAAATAATTTTCCAGCCTGAAAAACTTTTGATAACATGATTCATGGATTCAGCGTTGTTATTTGTCCATGTTTTAAAATTTCTATTCTCCCATCTTGGTCTGCATACGTAGTTGTAAATTTTTTCAATCATAGCTTGTATGTATGAATCATTTTGGGGATCAAGATCAATTTCCTTAATTGCATTTAGTGCAGAATTATACTCAGATTCAATTTTTGCTTCTAAAAGGCCATATTTTCCAAAAAATAAATTTTTTATTGATTGTACGCATTAGGCATATTGGCATCATTTACATATCTAACCAAGTTGTCCTTTAAATGTCTAGCACATAAATATCGTGTGGCATTCCCAAATACTGCATCCAATGCTTTCACAATGGCTTTCTCTTGATCTGATCCAATCTGAATTTGATCAGATAGATTTAAAAAAATATTTTTTATTTTTGCCATTTTAGATGCTATATGGCTAAAAAATGTGTGGTACACTTCATAAGTTGATTTCTTATGTAAGAGTACTGGACCAATGAAAACTGGATGATTCTTGGTGGTTCTTTTAAATATTTTTGTATTTTTAAAGTTTATCAATGTCAGAAAATAAGGACCTAAGTTGAATGTTCTATCAATTCCAATTATGGAATTGTCATCCATACAAGAGCAAAGATCCTTAATTTGGTCATCAGTATAAAGTATTAAAGCTGGAATATCAGCATCTATTTTGATAACCATCCTCACAAATCCATTACCAATTAAGGCTAAACATTTTTGTAGCTGATCAGATAAGTTTGTACTTGTGGGTTGAGAGTTTTTGATCTTTTCTCTGTATTTCAGATTTGTAATGACCTTGTAGTCAGCAATCTCAGTTGGCATGTTGAGATATATCTTTTTAGTTGGCAAATCTATTTTTTCTTTGATATTTTCTAGAGGTTGAGGATTGGTTCTTATTTTTTTGCTGCTCAAAGGTTGGATACCTTTATATTGGTAGAACAGAAGTTCATCCAAATGTGGGTTTTGTGCATCAGAAATAAGTGTAATCCGTCTTTTAAAAGTTTTATCATGTTTGTGAAGGACTTCATGTCTAATTATTGTTATTATTTCCGCATCTTCAGGCTGTGGTTCCATCAAGATGAACTTTCTCTCATTTAATATTGTTTTTCTTAAAAAGAATTTGTTGTTTCTTTTATATACTATTTGGAAATTTTTCCGAAGATAATGGTCAACATGGTATACCTTTTTAGGAAGATCCCATTCACCACAATCATCATAAAAAGATCTTTTTATCCCTATATTTATATTTTTGTTATGAAATCGCAACATGAATTGGCAATTATTTTTAAGGCCACTTGGAAAGTCATTCAAAATTTGTTTTTGCTTCATAAAATATTGATACAGCTTTTTACCTGAGCTTATATAGGTCATGAATTTACAAACCCCTTCAATATCATATGCATATTTATTTAGTGGATGATCAAAATGTTCAATCTCAGTTTGATTAGAAATTTCCCATGAAACTGGAGTGTCATTTAGAATTTCATCTTCTTCATTGTTAACGCTTCTTGAATCACTACTGCTTGAATCACTGCTGCTTGAATCAATGCTAATAGGTATATTTACTTCTGAAGACTGTTCCAATGAAACAAAGTGGTTTGGTTTCCAATATGTATTTCCACAAGGTCCTGTCCACATTATATATATACTTTTGTTAGCTCTTACATTGTATATTGCATTAAGCACATGTACAGATATATCAATCAATCCATTTAATGGTGGATATATAGAATGTATTCTTATATCAAGTGCCAAAGATGCTATAAACAATATTAATTGGTTTGCCCAATCATAAATTGACAAACATGACTCTAGAGCAGCATCAAGATCTAAGTCTGCAACAAAAACAATATTATCAGGGATTTTATTTTTTATATGATTTCTGTTTAGTATTATATAGATTGATATTTTAGGCCGTATCAGTAAGTGATACTTTTCCGTACCAAATAAAGACATGGAAATGGCATTATATAGACAGTTTCCATCTCCCGTAGTTTTGAGTGGAATAAAATTCGGAGTGTTAAATCTGTTTAACAACTCTGATGCTACTTTATCTTCTTCAATTAAGGCATTTTTAATTTTAAAGATGTTTAAAGATTTTAAATTAATACTTTCTACTTTAGCAATATTAGTAAGTTTTTCATTATCTTTCAATGATTCCTTTAGTTTTGTCAGGGAATCAAAAAAAACCTTTGGATTATCTATGCACACTGGGCACAAAAAATTTCCCTCGGTGGATTTAGTAAGTGTTGCTTTCTCCTGATCATTGAGTTTTAAACAGTCAAAGTGAATCCATTTTTCACAACACTCACACTGTATAGATTGGTCAATTAATTTAAAATTTTCCATATTTTTTTTGTGTTAATTCAAAAAATTTTCCAATTTTACTTTAATGAAATGATCTTTATGGTTATTTATGACAATATTATATGAAATTATAGTTTTTAGTGAAAAATAGTAAGTGTAATTAATGATTTACTTAATAATTAGTTGAGTTGACTTGGCTCAAGATTCACAAATTTTACTTCTTTCACAAAGACTCACAAGTTTTACTTTTAATGTTTACCTTTAAGAAAAATAATCAATGCTCTTCTTCTGTCAGTAGAAATCCAGCTAGAATCCAAGAATTCTTTTAAAACGAAATAATTAAATAATTTTTTTTTATCAAATATTAATACAAAATATTATTAGAGTTTTTTCTTTTTTACAAATAATTTAGTATCAGTTTTCCAAGTAAATACTGCTATAATTAAACGATGAAAGTAAAATAGTTTCAAGACACGGGATCAGAGGTGAAGTTTTTAAAATATTTATCAAAAAAAGTTATTTTCGTATTTCTCATCGAATTACTTAAAGAATCAAAATCACAACACACAAACAAACATTTCTTCATATTTATTATGGAATTTAAAAATAATTAAAGTAGTTTTTCATATGTGATTTTATGTTTATTCGCTAGATAAATGAATAAAGATTCTCATAAAAATAATTTTTATTCATTTTTATTCTTTAGAAAAAATATTTTTTCGGTACGCCAAAAAAAAAACGACACAAAACATAAACAAACATTTCTTTATTTTTTACTGGAATATGGACATATTAAGATGGAATTTAAAAATAATTAAAGTAGTTTTTCATATGTAATTTTATGTTTATTCGCTAGATAAATGAATAAAAATTCTCATAAAAATAATTTTTATTCGTTTTTATTCTTTAGAAAAAATATTTTTTCGGTACACCAGAACGAGATTTCATTTTTATTATACTGGAATATGGACATATTAAGAAGGAATTTAAAAATAATTATAGTAGTTTTTGTATTTAATTTCCTGGCTATTCGCTAGATGAATGTATATTGTACAAACATACTTGTAAAAATAAATTTTATTCGTTTTTTTCCTGTAGAAAAAAAAATTTGAATACGTCACATGATACTAACAAATTTTTGGCGTACTAAAATGGCGGACTGAAATTTGGCGTACCGGCGTACCAAAAAAGTATCACCCGTGTAAAATTACAGCATTTAACCAAGCACCCGCCACTTCAAAGAATTTTTCTCAACAATTAAAGAAAGATAAGTATTTCAAACTATCTCTCTTTGTATACTTTTGAATAGGTACTTTCACTCATTTTCAATAGCTAACTTTAAACTGAAGTGAACTGAATTTAAAAAAAAGATAAGTTTTCATCAAACTTTTATTTTAGTTTTAATTGAAAGCTAAATGATTAAATGTACTATTTTCAGTAAATACTCTGGTGTGTTTTACATAGAAATTATATTGATTGGAATATAAAACTAAAAAAAATTTTTTTTAACTTTTTAATTTTTCAGCCATTTTTGAGCGATTGACACATTTGTAAACAAAAATCAATTCTTGGTTTAAACATCTTGCAAAAATGAAATATGCATCTGTGACATTATTTTTTGAAAATTAGCAAATTTAATGTTAACTTAATCTGATTTACACAAGTATTACTTATTTATAGCATGAAATTTAGAATAAAACTATTTCTTAAACACAGATTTGAACTTTCTGATCACCTCCCACCCGTATTTGAAATGTGTATGAGAGCTCAACAGATGAGACATAATTGTAAGGGGAAGAAACCGTGAAACATGACCTTTTAAATGTACACATTTCATGAATTTACTTGAGGGGGCGGGTAACAGATGTAAAAAAAATATTTTATCAAGATTTTTAAAAAAATTAATGATTTCAAAAATAATTTTATTCATTTGTGAATAAGTACTGAAAGTTTCATTAAAATCCAACAATTGTTTGCAAGAATTTCCAAATTAATGTGTTTATTACCGGAAAAATATTAGGTTTTCCATTGTAAACTCTCGTAATGATTTGGCTCCCCGCTAACGAAAATAAAAACAAGATTTTCACCAAAATTTCAAATGTGTTAGAAAAGATTAAAAATTAAAAAATACTTTGATCTATCCTCTTAATAATTTTGATGGAAAAAGTTTGTTTTATTAAGATTGGATCCTTTTTTTATTCATACTTGTCATAATATGAGTTATCTCCCATAGATAAGTCCTCTCTAATAAAAAGATAAATATTTTTAGGTTCTTCCGCCCCCACGGACTTCAGTAATAAAATGGCTAGGTTAAAAACCTTACCCTGCCTTCTGTGTCAGTTCTTAATGTTCCATCCGTTTTAATCCAAGTACAAAGAATACTATTTCATGGTGGCAGCGACGGGATTTAAAAGAAATACCCACAAACAAAATGAACGCAAGGAAAACGGAGAATTAAAAAAAAACAAAAAAAAACATCGTCACACAACAAGTCGTGTCTCTAAACGCACATGGTGACCACAAGCGCCATATTGAAAAAAATAAAAATAAAAAATAAAAAATAAATAAACAAATAAACAAAAGTGGATACACAAGGAAGTGCGGAAACCCCAAACAAAGTAAGTTCGCCAATTTAATTCCTATATCATTATTCAAAAAAAAAAAAAAAAAAATTGTTATTAGAATAATAATAATACAAAAAAAAAAAAAAATGAATGCAAACACATGCGAGAAACCCCTTATGCACTGGGACTCGGAAAATCTGGTCGACTCGTTCAGATTTTTCAAGCAGCTGTGTTCACTATATTTCTCTGTAAACAGTGTTCCCGTCGAGAAGCAGGTAGACTATATACTACTGCTATCCGGCGAGGAAGGACTCAGGCGATATAATGCTTGGACGTTCGATAATGACTCCGACCGGACGGACCCGGAAATTATTTGGAAAAATTTTGAGGAACAGTTAGAGCCTCAAGTAAACTGTCGAATAGAACGTTTCTACCTTTGTAAATTTAAACAAAAACATACTGAAAGTATCAACGACTTTGTGGCGAGGTGCCGACTACAGGCAAAAAAATGCAGGTTCAGAGACACTCAGGAAACTGAAGAACGTATCATAGAGCAGGTAATTACTGGCACAAAACACCCGGAGTTACAGAAACTTCTGCTGTCGAAAAGCATGGATATTCCGCTTCGAGAAGTCCTAAATTGTGGACGATTGCACGAAGCATCCCTCAACCACATGAAGCAAATGGCTGAAATTGGAGGCGACCGACAAGAAATAAACGTAATAAAAAAAAGCCAGTGTCAACGGTGTGGAACCACTCACCAAAAAGAAAAATGCCCAGCCTGGGGCACTACATGCTCAGCGTGTGGAAAGAGAAACCATTGGGCAAAAATGTGCACTAACAAAAATGAGAGCACACGAAAATACAGCCAAGCAAGGGCGACACACAGCCAAAAACAGACACAAGAAAAAAAAAAACGAAACAACAGAATATATTCAGTGAACTCCGAGCCTATGGAGATGTATAGAGAATTTGAGCAGTTAAGCTTTGATGCTATTCAGCAGCCAAAAGATGAGCGGACTGAAATCATCACAGAGCTAAAAATAAAGCTTCCTGACCGAACAGGCACCCATCTACTCAAGGCAAAAGTGGACACAGGTGCAGAAGGAAATACGCTTCCCCTGCGAACATTTCGTAACATGTTTCCAGACAGAGTTGATGACTTAGGACAACCCATTCCAGGCTCCACAAAAAAAGAGCACACCATTCTGACGGCGTACAACGGCTCCAACATAATACAGCACGGATCAATTTGCATACAATGCGGACACAAAGACAAGTGGAGAACTCTAAAATTTTTTGTAGTAACAACAGAGGGTCCCACCATAATAGGACTACCCTCCCTCAGAGACTTGGAGCTGATAAGCCTCCACTGCACCATACAAAAAAAGAAAGATCCGATTAACTCCGTCGACGATTTAAAAAATGCTTACGCAAGTCAGTTTGATCGCATAGGACATTTTAAAAATGACTATCATATAGTCCTAAAACCCGATCATCATCCCGTGATACATGCACCAAGAAAATGTCCCATCCATCTGAGAGATGAAATTAAAGAGGAACTAAAATCAATGGAAACCCAAAGCATCATCAGGAAGGTCACCGAACCGACTGAATGGGTCAGTAGCATAGTATACGTTCGAAAGAAGAACGGAAAACTGCGTCTATGCCTCGACCCAAAGGATCTGAACCAGGCAATAATGAGATGCCACTACAAGACTCCCACACTTGAAGAGCTGGCGCACAAGCTGTCTGGCGCTCAGCACTTTTCAAAACTCGACGCAAAGAATGGGTATTGGTCCATACCACTTGATGCAGAATCCCAAATACTAACAACGTTTCACTCACCATTCGGAAGATTCTGTTTTCAGAGGATGCCCTTTGGTCTGGTAATGTCCCAAGATGTATTCATCCAAAGAATGGATATGATCCTAGAAATGCCCAGGTACCATTGGACTCATTGATGACGTTATTGTATTTGGAAAGACGAAAGAAGAGCATGATAGCAACCTACACAGGCTTATGGAAGTGGCTCAAACTGAAGGATTATGTTTTAACAGCGAAAAATGTGCAATCGACCAAAAGCATATTAGTTTTTTTGGCGCAATGTACGACAAGGACGGCATAAAACCAGATCCTAATAAAGTAGAAGCGATAAAGCAACTACCAAGCCCTACTAATGTCACAGAGCTGCAAAAAGTATTGGGAATCATCACGTACTTAGCACCCTTCATCCCACATCTATCCGACCTAACTGCACCCCTGAGAGATCTGTTAAAGAAGGAATCAGACTACCAGTGGACTACCAGTCACCAGAAGGCAATGCAAAAAATTAAGGACGTGATATGCAAAGAAATGTCACTCACCTATTTTGACCCGTCCAAAGATACAAGCCTACAAGTAGACGCCTCAAACAAGGGTATAGGTGCAGTCCTCTTGCAAGAAGGAAAGCCCATTGCGTTTGCATCGAAAGCTCTAACAGAAACAGAGCAGAGATATGCCAATATAGAGAGAGAGCTGCTAGCGGTTGTGTTTGGCTGTGAACACTTCAAGACATACCTGTATGGGAGCAAATTCCAAGTAGAAAGCGATCACAAGCCATTGGAAATGATCAGCCTGAAGAATCTAGTCGCAGCTCCACCTCGTTTGCAACGCATGCTGCTGCGCCTCCAGGAATATGACCTAACCATCGTATATCGCCCAGGCAAGGATATGACCCTGGCAGATGGATTCTCCCGGCTACCAAACAAAAAGGCCAAAGAGGAAATCAACCTCAACATAAGAGTAGACTTCGTGTAATTTTCAGCAGAAAAACTATCACAGATAAAACTCGCAACACAAGCGGACCCCATACTCTGCGAGCTGAAAGAAACCATCGTACAAGGTTGGCCCGACACCTTCAGGGAAATCAACAAAAATCTACGCCCCTACTGGTCCTACAGAGATGAGCTGGCTATAGAAAATGGAATTCTCATGAAGAGTGGCCAAATAATTATACCCGAAGTCATGCAACCTGAAATCCTGCAAAAAATCCATTACGGCCATCAGGGAATGGAAAAATGCAAACTCCGAGCAAAAAGCTGCGTTTTCTGGCACAACATCAACAAGAACATAGATGATGTTATACAACAATGTGCCATATGTCAACAAAATCAAAAGGCACAGAGTGCAGAACCAATGATGCCACACGAGATCCCTGTGAGGCCATGGCAAATAGTAGCCACAGACCTTTTTCACAGTGAAGGACGCAATTACCTGCTAATGGTGGACTATTATTCCAAGTTCCCATTTGTGAGGAAGGTAAAGGAATTTTCCAGCCAGGAAGTAATTAGACTAATTAAACAAATCTTTGGAGAACAAGGGATCCCGGAGAGAGTTATTAGTGACAATGGTCCGCACTACAACTCTAGCTTATTCAAGCAATTTGCAAAGGAATAGGGATTTAAACACCTCACATCATCCCCTAGATATCCTCAATCCAATGGACTAGCAGAACGCTGCATACAAGCCGTTAAATCTGCAATGCAAAAAGCGGCCTCAAGCAACCGAGACCTAGATATGGTTTTGCTGTGTCTACGGTCAACCCCCATTGACCATGCAATTCCATCCCCGGGTGAATTGCTATGGAACAGAAAACTTGTAGGCAACTTACCCATGAAATGTCCCAACAATTCGACCCAAAAAGAAGAAATAGCATCGCGCCTATATAAAAGGCAATCATACCAAAAAAATCGATACGATCAGCGCACCAAAGTGCTGCCAGAATTACATGAAGGACAACCTGTTCGTGTATATGATCCGGACTCCAGCAAATGGTCCCCTGCTGTCGTCACACAGAGATGCGTCGAACCACGATCATACACGGTGCAGAGTACATCAGGAAAGTCTCTTCGTAGAAACCGTAGACATCTAAGGACAGATAAGTCTACAACGAAGTCGACCCCAGAATCAAATGACGAACCATCAATCAGTATACCAATGGATCGCATGGAAGATACCAACACCACAACACCTAATAGTAGACCCATCACAGAAACACCACACAAAACACCAAACACTCATCCCGGAACTCATAAAACATCCAGATCTGGTCGAATAATCAGACCACCCAAGAGATATAGCTATGATGAAAACAGCCCTTAATTGGACAATTACACTACGGCATATAGTGTCACAGTTCCTGTGTTTTGACTGTTTGCTTTTTCTGTATGTTCCTTTTTAGAAAAAAGGGGATGTCATAATATGAGTTATCTCCCATAGATAAGTCCTCTCTAATAAAAAGATAAATATTTTAGGTTCTTCCGCCCCACGGACTTCAGTAATAAAATGGCTAGGTTAAAAACCTTACCCTGCCTTCTGTGTCAGTTCTTAATGTTCCATCCGTTTTAATCCAAGTACAAAGAATACTATTTCAATACTATGCTGTTTTTTTAGCGATTTAGTGGAGATACCTACTTTTGAATGTTGTAATACAACCATATATCCCTTCTGCGAGTAACAAATTCTCTGACCCTTGTTTTAAACATTTTTTTTTGTTTTTGGTTATTTTTGTGTCAGAGAATTTAATTTGTTGGATGAACATTTTCTCTTCATGACAATTCATTAATACTTACAGACTTTAAAAATATTCTGATTTTTTTTTTCCTGAAACGAGCTACAACTTCAAGTGTATAATTTTTTATATAAATTCCTTGTCTTGTTTTGTTAAATTACCCGTGTTTTCATCGTCATTATCATCCTCTATTGATCTTCTTGGCGTGGGTAAATCAACTCTTCATTTTAACCCCGAAGTCCCACACCACTATAATTGTTATTTGAGGAATAGCAAGCTATTTTCAAAAGTTCAGTCAAGTGATGCTTTCTTAAAATTAAGTAGTTGGTTTCCTGGTGAATTGTCTCGTTGGGAGAGAGAGAGAGAGAGAGAGAGCGAGCCACAGCCACAGCCAGCCAGCCAGCCAGCCCTCGAATTTATAAACCTCAACTCCCCGCAACCCGGTTTTTTTTTTCGTTCTGGTAATACGTGTAATAATCATTATGATGTCACATATGTTATTAATCATCTCTAGATTGTTGTATATCGGGCTTGATAGACTGTGCGTGCTGAAACCAAAATAATACATGCAGGACAGGCAATAGACATGTTTTGTCAGTTTAACATTTTATTAATAGAAGCAACCACGTGTATGAACACCACATGGACGCCATACTGAATAAGAATGCACATATCTTACATCTTTTTGGTAAATTATTAAAAGCCCTAATCAATGGCAGATTGGTTAAACATCCATCTTCTCATAGACTTCTTTTGGAGAAACAGTATGACTTCCATTATGTTAAACAGTTATTACTTAATTTATCTATCAGGCTTTAGATAAGAGTGGGGGTGCTCTGCCTCTGGCTTTAGATATCTCCATGGCATTTGACAGAGTTTATGCTGACCTTCTCACAAGCTTAAGGGTTAGGGTGTCACTAGATGAATATTTTACTTTAACAAATCATGTAATGAAGGTTGTTGTGAAGACATTATGTAAAATATGAACCAGTTTTTTTTTGTTTTTAACTGTTACAAATGAAGTAAATCATAAAGAAATTTAATTTTTTAATAAAGTAAATCAACATTCTAAAACATTTTTATAAAAAAGAAGTGAAAATAATTTTTGACATTGTCTGGAGTCAATGGTCTTCTGGTCCTTTACTTACGGTGTTGAGAACGTCACAGATGTCCATATCGAATTCCTGCCAGGCTTGTTTGTCTGCAGCTGCTGGCCATTTTAATTTCTTGTGAAATGCCGAGCTCCTTGTTACAAGGGGGACAACATTACTTGCATGGAGAGACTGGGCACTGTGGTGAGCTTCCTGGCCCTGCTCCTCCTCCGTCTGACCAGGAGAAATTCCTGTGCGTTGCGTTAGTGTTGTCTCCCCATGACATTTCATTCTGGCCTGGTGAATTCGCAAACCGAATATTTTCGCAGCTTCTTCCGCATGGGCATATCAAACTCATCGTCTGAATATTTGTATCAAAAGTCATTTCCAGATGAGCCGTCCTGTTAGGGGTCTCATCCTCTCCCCCTCTCAGGACCCCTTGGGAGTATTGAATTGTGTCATCGTTTTTATCAGGGCTTTTAGATCTACATGGCGGAATGCTAAACCGACCATGCTTCTTTTGTGGTCTTTCCGCACCGTCATAGTGTCTTTCCAGTTTGTCATCTAGTCTAGTTCCTAGAAACCATCCAGACTTTCCTGGAAGTCACTGTTTTGTAGAGAGAAGAGCTTCGAAAATACGCACTTTCCATTGCGCAGGAGGGTGTCGTCAGTGATGTACTTTACTCAGGTCATTGGGTAGTTTCGGGCCTTGCAACATCATACTTTGTTAAAAATAATTAAAACAAGAAACTGGTTCATATTTTAATGCCATTTTAAATTCCTTATTTGAAGAAAAGAGAATGTGTGTTGCGGTGCAGTGGATATCAGCTCGGAATGACAAATGGAGGAGCCGAGTTCGAATTCCAGTTGAATTCCTTACATTCACTTACAAATTCCTTAAACCGTCTCTTTCCTCCAGTTATGGGTTAAATAACAGGACAGATTGAGTTCTATGGCCTTGGCTGGCAACCAGTCTATCGCAGAAAGCAATGTCAACCTATTTCGGGATAATCTTCTGCCCAGTCAGTCATGTCTCTTTCGAGACATGATTGCCCAAGCATGTATCATGTATGGCACTTAACTGACTGATTTGAAGAAAAATATTCACTAATTAAAGTATTAATCATTAATAAATTATTTTTATTTAGTGATAAAAAAGACTGTTTTTCTAGTGCTTAGTTGTTTTGGTTCTGAGTTGTCCTAGCACTCAGTTGGCAGTGTTGAGTTGTCCTGCACCCCAACTAGGCATCTATGCATATGACACAACTATCTACTCATGTCTAAGTACCAAGTTTGACAGATCTGAGAAAGTAAAAGTGGCAACTGCTTTTGAAAAGGACCTCCAATCAGTGTAGTTAAATGGGGCAAGGAATCATTTGTAAATTTGAATACCTCCAGAATAACTGCTTTCATTTAAGCACCTTTTCTGCTTGCCATCTGCAGAAGAGCAACAATTTTCACCTTCGTAGGCTCGCATATTCTACTAACATGAAGGGAAAGTGATTATATTCAATTAAATATTAAATCTACTGTAAGGAAAATGTGTTCACTGTGTTATGCTAGAACACAATCATTCTTGCACATTTATAAATCTACAATTCATCTATACATAAATAATAATTCTACATCCGGTCTGGAATTCTTGTTACAATCATTCTTGCACATTTATAAATCCACAATTCATCTATGCATAAATAATAATTCTACATCTGGTCTGAAATTCTTCTTGTTACAATCATTCTTGCACATTTATAAATCCACAATTCATCTATACATAAATAATAATTCTACATCCGGTCTGGAATTCTTCTTTTTACAATCATTCTTGCACATTTATAAATCCACAATTCATCTATACATAAATAATAATTCTACATCCGGTCTGGAATTCTTCTTGTTACAATCATTCTTGCACATTTATAAATCCACAATTCATCTATACATAAATAATAATTCTACATCCGGTCTGGAATTCTTCTTGTTACAATCATTCTTGCACATTTATAAATCCACAATTCATCTATACATAAATAATAATTCTACATCCGGTCTGGAATTCTTCTTGTTACGATCATTCTTGCACATTTATAAATCCACAATTCATCTATATATAAATAATAATTCTACATCCGGTCTGAAATTCTTCTTGCCACAATCTTCTTGTCTTCTTGCATAAATAATAATTTTACATCCGGTCTGGAATTCTTCTTATCACAATCATTCTTGCTCATTTATAAATCCACAGTTCATCTGTGCATAAATAATAACTCTACATCTGGTCTGGAATTCTTCTTGTCGCAATCATTCTTGCACATTTATAAATCCACAATTCACCTATGCATGAATAATCCTGCCACATCCAGTCTGGTTTTCCTACTATAAATCTCAAGATTCTTGGCAAAATTCAAAAAAAGATCTGTAATGTAATCAATCTTGACCTGGCATCTCAACCTCAGTCACTTTTGCAATGCAGTGAAGTGGCTTTCTACAAATATTTTTATGGCAATTGTTCTGATAAGCTTTTCTCCTTATTGCCTTGAATGCATGAATTTAAGCATGCTACTAGTTTGGCAACTAGGTCTCACTATTTTGTTAATAGCTTAAGTCAACTGTCACTTCTAATGGTTTCTTTTCTCACTTTTGGAACTCCTTTCCAATTTCTTACTTCCCTGTCACCTACAATCTTCAAAAATTTTAATGCAATGTCAATCACCATCATCTGTTTTCTTGAATCTTGTTCCATTATTGTTCATTTCCTTACTTCTCCTCACTAAAGTCTTCTAATTCTCTTTCATTCCTTCTCGCCACCTGTGTCCTAGCAGAACTATCATCTTACTTGGGGGGAAATGATTAAAAAAAATGTGTGATGATTCTTTTAAATGCCTTATTTTTCAATTTTGTTATCTATCAATTTAACAAATTTGTTTTCTTCTCATATGTTCAGCCATATGTAGTGAGAAATTTTATTATTTCACACCCTACTTGAAGATTGGCATAACTCATTAACAATTTGACTTTGTGTTGCCCTCAGTAGTCCTGGTAGTGTACTAGTTATTAGCATGGAAAGTATCGGTTAGTTGAGTTTAAATTCAAACCAATTTTATTATGATTATTTTGTGCTTGGGAAAGACATAACTCTATCACTTCTGCACATAGACAGGCAATTTCAAATTGAAAAGCATGAAAATTTTATTTGTTGGTTTTGTAGAGTTTGATACATTCACACTCACACACGCATGGTCATTCAGCGTTCAGGTGATAACCTTAGTTCCTGCGTAAACACATGCCGATAAAAGCGAGGAATGTCACGTGTTACGCTAGTTAGGATTTTGTCCTGGGCAAGAGCAGACATGTTTCCCTAACTCACACAAACACACGCGCACTATTTGCGGGTAGCAATTAGTGGCGCAAATTTTTATTTCTCACCAGCATGCACACACAACACTAAAAAACTCCAATTGGAAACAGACATTAACACTATGCACATTAACTTTCATTCAAACTGAACTTTACATAAAATAACTTTCTACATAACATTTTTTTCTGTCCAGACAAAGGGAAAGAACTTTTCTTTCCTTACTTTTATGCATGCTTTCAACCCTATGTAACCTTTGTTAATATATTGTTTTTCTGGTTACTTTCGCCTTTTCATCTTTCTTATTTCCTGCTTTATTTCATGACACAAGTTACGTCAAGTTGACACGTAAAACTAAAATAGAGAGGACTATTCGTCCGCTACAGTTTAATGGTATATCAAATTCCTATGGGTCATTTAATACTGATATTTAATTTTCATGGGAGATCTGAAGTAATAAAAATATGCTGTACATTATTCTACTTTCATAGTTGAATACATAATGGACGTTACTCAACATATGTGCATATATACGTTTGTTTGATATAATTAATAGACATGGTGGTCTGTGTTTTATATTGTAGTATTGTTGAAGTTATATATTTAAATACAGTTTGAATGAAATAACTTTTGCATGACATTTTCATTGTCTCTAACCAGATTATGGCTTTCTAATATTCTGCAAGTTTTATTGTTATTTTGGCTTAGTAGAAAAGACAAGAATTATCTCAATGCTTAGTCATAAAAAAACAAAGGCTATGATTAAGCTAGGTCTACTGACAAGGTTGTCAGCACCTAATATTTGCACTCATTCTTTTAGCCCTCTGACCTTCCAGTGTTATTCTTTATTATCTTAATTTCATTTCACACCCTTTTCTTTTTATATATGATCAGCTTTGTCTGATTTCACTGTATCTCTCTAACTTTTTCTCCATTCTTACTTTTAATGAGTTGCTAATCTCTCCTTTGTACCCTTTGCATAGAATGGAATGCATACATTTTTTGGTCATGCCTTCATCCAAGGGTGGCATCAATTCAGGAGTGATATACAAAAGAGTTGGACTGATTTTGAATACTGTCTGATATTGTATGGACCTAAAATTCACTGAATCTGTTCAAATGTACCCCCTTATGTATGATAGACAATCTATGGCAAATTTTTTGTTACTGTCATTGACCCTTCTGTTCCTGCACATAGAAGCTGATGTTATGCTTGAAGTGCAGTTGTTACCTTGAAGAGTTTTTTAACCTTCCATTGATATGCATTTGGGTTGCTACTTATGAGTTTGGCCCATTGTTGTATGCAGCAGACAATCCCCTTTACATTGTATGGATGGCAAGAATTGAAACTCAGTTACTGTCCAGTAAATGTTGGCTCATGATATACAGATGTCTTGAACCTATACTCTGTGCAAGTCATTAGTATATTTAGGTAGGCCAGTTGACCTGCTTTTTTTCTATTGTGAACTGTATGGAAAATTTTCATGTAGTCCAGTAGTATTTGTACATCTTTCTTGTGGAGCAAGAGAATGAAGGTTTCATCTGTGTAGGCCATAAGTTTGGCTTTAATGGTGATTTTTTATAGGCATGTCCTCAAAATAGTCCATGTATATGTTTGTTATTACTGCAAACAATGGTAATCCTATAGGAATTAAATTTTAGTGTTGAGTTGTGATAATATTTAGTGCAAAGATGGTTGATTTTTCAGTAGTTTTACTGAGTTAAAGTATTTTGGCAAGCAGGTTTTTTAAGTGATTACAACTTTAAAACAAAGAAGTTCATTTGTTTTCAACTGGATAATATAGAAGATCATCTCAACTTTCCAGCTAAAGTTTATGTTAACAGCTCATCATCTTGGCATTGTCTTCTGGTCAGTTAATTCAAATCTTACATCTCTGAATAAATGATTATTTTCAGAGAAGACAATATGAGCTGTCCACTGATCAAATTAAACTTTTCTTTAAAATTCACTTTCTTGTGGTGTATCGCTTTCCATCTAAGATTTATATTTATAGAGTTTAGCACAAATTAAAACCTGCATGTCACACTTATTCCTATAGGCAAAAATAGATATTATGTTAGGCTTTCATGGAACCAATGAGAATCACTTGTAGGATCATTTAAAAAGAGCCAGTAAACTATTTTCTTTGTGTTTTTTTTTTTTTTTTTCTCACTCTGGATGTTGGTCTTGAGGCTCGGCATTTTTTTTTTATTCACCACTATAGAAAGACATGTAAGTGTCTCCAAAATTTCAGCTTTCATAACCAGGACATATTTCATCACCCTGAAATAAAACTAATACAATTGTATATTTCATGTTATAGCAAACCACAATTATACATTTCTTTCTTATAATTTGTTTGCTATAAATTGTTTTCTGTGTTGTTTGGTCTTATTGACTGGTTGTATCCAGTTTTCTAGGAATTGATTTTCTCTCTCTTTGTTGTAAAAACTGCTTTCTATGACTACTAGGATATTGTCAGATAGTAACATGACTTGTTACTTGCAAGAAGCATAGCCCTCTGTCTTTGTGTGAATGAAGTATAGGAATTAAATCCTATATATATTTTTCAACCAATAAAATCCCATCAGAAGATTTGGTTGATAAACAATATCTACGAAGGCAAAATACTCAAATACTTACAGACATAGATGTAAAACTACCACATATTACTTTTGGACCATATAAAAAATAACAATAACTCTGTTCATCTCTTCTGCAAATTTGAGAAAAAGATTATCGTAAGCCAGTGTGAAATTATTTTCTTATCAATGAAAACATTTTATATTCAAAGTTTCCCACTATGTGAAATTAAATTTTAAATCCCCATACAAATATAAAAATAGAAACATACAACTTCTCAGGGCTCACAACAATTCTGGAAGCCAGATTGATCTACAGGTGCATACACACACATACACTCAATGGAAGAGAGACAGTCAGCAGCCACTGACTAAGGCCTTGTCCATGTGCACAATAGAATGGATTATCCAATAACTATCAACTAAGCCTTGTCTATGAACTTACAAACACTCTTATATGACAGTGAATGCTGGACAATCTCCTAAGAAAATAAAATTCATTAAGCAAAAATGTGATTCTACCAACAAATGCTGACAATACAATTGACAGAACATTTAAGCAATGAGGGAGTTTCAAGAAAAAAAAAGGAACTACGAGAAAACTTTTTTTTATAATTATTTCAGCTCGAAGAAGGCAGGACTACTACTGTCGTACAGGGGCATGAGCAAAAAGAAAGAACAAGATACAATGGGTATCAGAGAAAGGATAATAAAAAGATGGTGGAGAGGTGGCACCAGAGAGATAAGATCGTTGAAGCAGAAGCTGTAAAAATATCTGTAAAAAAGACAGAGAGAAGCCACTTTCTGTCAGTGAGAAAGTGACTAAAGTGGAGCTGCTTTATCTGGATTGACTACATTTCAGATTCTCCTTCGAATTCTATCAAGAACCCCCAGATGAATAGCAGGAGCACCCAACCAGATATGAATTGATACTAACCATCAGCAAGAGGCAGATGAAATTTCTGAGATGCATAATGAGGAAACAAGGCTTGGAGAATTTAACACTCACAGTATATACTGAAGACAAGTAGCAGCAAATAACCTACTTGACAAGGTTGAATGAATGAGTAAAAGAGAGAACAAGGTCAAAGAGAAATGATAGCAAGTCACAAAAAACTAGAAGTTGTGGAGAACAATGATCGCTCAAGTTCTGAAGGTACACAGCACATAAAAGAAAACAAGCTAAATGAATCTTCTTTTTAAGGAGGAACTTTTCTTGTGATGACTGATCTTTGACACTGATTGTCTCAGTAATGACAACATATGCCTCATTGAAGATAAATGTACGATGTAAGGGAAGTAACTCAGATATTGTTAAATTGGACGTCTGAAATTGAAAATCATTTTTACACCTATAATCATTACTAATTTCAGCTTTTATCTATTAAAACAGAAATAATTTGCTAAAATATTTTTATCTTGTCATGAACTGCATTATATAATGTTTGAACACTTTTCACAACAGCAATTTTCTGAAATTATTTATATTTTACATTGTCTCTGGTCTTTGGGAGATATAAATTTTATACTATAAAATATATAGAGGTTTTATTCCTTGTTTTTGTTTAGTTTCCATTTCCTTCTAAAATCTGTTTCAACTCTATACTTCTAATGTTTTCGTCTGAACTCTCAAATTCAAATTTTATTTACTATTTTTTTTTCCTCTTTCGCCTCAATTAGAGTAGATAGGTTTGCCTATTGTCACAATTTTCCATTTCACACTTTCTGAAGTCTTTTGAACAGGAGTAGAATTTGATCCCTTGTTTCCAATTTACAATTGAGTTTTTAGTTCCTTCTAAATTCTATTTCAACTTTATACTTCTAATGTTTCTGTCTGAACTCCAAATTTTATTTTCTACTTTATTTCCCTCTCTCTTCTCAATTAGAATAGATAGGTTTGCCTATTGTCCAGTTAATATCCTCCCCAGTCTTTTGAAGTAGACCTTCATTCCTTGTTCCTTATTTAGGATTGGGTTTCTGGTTAATTCTACAAAATACTTTTCCTTCTCTTTCATTCCCAGTAGCCCCTTGCATCTTAGTAGCATTATCACCTTGCTTGGGGTGAATTGATTAAAAACATTTTCTTAAAAAAATAATAACTTTAGATTTAGGAGTAATTTTTGTCTTTTTTATATTATTTATCTAATAGAGATCCAAGATCCATTCTGGGAAGGTTACTAAATGAGGTCGTTGAAAGGGCATGCACAGAGAAAATACAAGGTACATATTAGGAGGATATGTAGGATAGATAATGGTTGATTCTAAATTTGAAGAGTTTAAGATTGTAATGATCAAGGAAGTATTGGGAGTCTGTTCTGGGAAAGAAGCTATCTTCACAGAACTTCCACCTCACCAGTGAAATAAAAAGGGAATGAGAATGAATTGACTTAGTGTATGTGGCATGCATGGTTCTTGCAATATGCTGGTGAAATCAAAAAATGTCAGTCAGTTAAGTGCCATATGTGATACACGCTTGGGCGATCGTGTCTCGAAAGAGACATGACTGACTGGGCAGAACATTATCCCGCAGTAAGTTGCCATTGCTTTCTGTGGTAGACTGGTTGCCAGCCAAGGCTATAGAACTCAATCTGTCCTATTATTTAACCCATAACTGGAGGAAAGAGACAGTTTAAGGAATTTGTGTGTAAGTGAATGTAAGCAATTCAACAGGAATTTGAACTCGGCTCCCCTATTTATCATTCTGAGTTTAACTGCACCACAACGTACATCCTCTTTTCTTCAAATAAGGTATTTAAAAAGGCATTAAAATATGAACCAGTTTCTTGTTTTAATTATTTTTAACAAAGTATGATGTTGCAAGGCCCGAAACTGCCCAATGACCTGAGTAAAGTCCATCACTAACGACACCCTCTTGCGCAACGGAAATTGCTTATTTTCGAAGCTCTTCTCTCTACAAAACAGTGATTTCCAGGAAAGTCTGGATGGCTTCTAGGAACTAGACTAGATGACAAACTGGAAAGACAGTATGACAGTGCAGAAAGACCACAAAAGGCTATAGAAACCAATCTATCCTATTATTTAACCCATAACTTGAGGGAAGAGACAGATTAATACCTTTCCCAAGGGTATTTGTGTGTAAGTGAATGCAAGGAATTCAACTGGAATTTGAACTCGGCTCCCCAATTTCTCATTCCAAATTGATATCCACTGCACCACAACACATATCACACAAGGAATGTCAGTCAGTTAGTTAAGTGCCACATGTGATATGATCTTGGGCAATCATGTCTTGAAAGAGACATGACTGACTGGGCAGAAGATTATCCCGCAGTAGGTTGCCATTGATTTCTGCAATAGACTGGTTGCCAGCCAAGGCTATAGAATCTAATCTGTCCTGTTATTTAACCCATAACTGGAGGGAAGAGATGGATTAATACCTTTCCCAAGGGTATTTGCATGTAAGTTAATGCAAGGAATTTGACTGGAGCTTGAACTCGTTCCAAGCCGATATCCACTGCACCACAATGCAAGGAATCTAGTTCACCTAAATATTTGCCATTAAAATAGCAGTAAAGTAGTAAGGGGCTAACAGTGTTTTTATTCCTCTAGAAGTTGTAGAATAGAAAACAGATTTATCTAAAAGACCATGAAAATTCTTTTGAACTCTGTTAATGCTAGAGTTTGAAGATTGTGCAGCTCCAGCCTATATGTGGCAGCAATACTTCATTTTTTGGTCTGATCTGGCTTTTGTAATGATAGTGTATGGTAGGAGTCATGTACTTTCTATTGGTAGAAGGAACTAACAATTTTCCAGCATCATTTCACATTTCTTATATATTAACATTAGTATTTTCTAACTCAAAATATTGTGCCTGCGACCATTTTGAAATATGTTGAGCCTCAATGAAAGGGAATTAATGCTGTGTATCTTGTTTGATGAAATACTGTTACTGCTAAATTATTTTATATGTGATTATTCTCCTATATGTGGCACAATAACAATGTCATTCATCCATACAGAGCTGGAATGTACAGTGGTTTGTGACCTTTGCTTTACTACCTACATTTGTATGCATTACTAATTAAACTAATCACAACTAGTTATTAAAGAATGAAAAATTTTAGCTGATTTTGATGTTAATCTGGGACCTTTTTTTTTCATCCAAATTCATGAATTTGCTTTGCTCATGCTAAGTCTTAAAAAAAAAAACACTATATAAAATTCACCATGTTTTATATATGATGTTGAATATGTGAAATTATTCAACTTTTTAAGAAAAAAAAATTTCAAGTTGATGTTAAAAATTGCCACAAAAAATTGTTGATTTATTTAAGAAGGAATGATCTATTATGACATGTCTCTAATTTGTATTTAAAGACATGGTATTTATTTGCAATTTTTCTAGTTAAATTGCTCCTCTATATTGGATATGATCCATTACTGAACATAATTAGGTTACAATAAAATTTGTACTTCATATGAATATTACCTTATAAAGATTGAGATGTAGTAGAGTTGGGGACCATGTATCATATATTTGGTGGTGGGTACAAGACCCTGCATGTATGAATGACATTTCACATTAACCAAAATGTATTGCATGCAGTTATTTCACAGACTGCTCATGATGCTGTCTTGTATCATTTATAGCAGAAATTTAACTTTACTATGGAAAGTAATGAAAAATTTGGAAATGATGACTATTACAAATCATTGATATTATTTTCGAGGCTATTATCAATGCTGAAATAGTGAGACATCTCACATCCCACAACCTTCTGACAAACAATACAGTTTCTGCTTTGACAGGTCTACCACTGATGTGCTAACAACCATCACTAAATATATATACCAGGCCCTTGATAAGAATAGCAAAGCTTGAGCTGTTGCTCTTGATATCTCAAAAGCATTTGACAGGTTTTGGCATGCTGGCCTTCCGTGCAAGCTCCAGAGCTACTGTATTTCTGGACGATTGTTTGATTCAATCCAGATGTTCCTCTCAAAGCATGAAATGAAGACTGATTTGAATAGGTAAGCTTCCACATTCTTTCATATGAATGCAGGTGTCCCTCAAGGCTCTATCCTAAGTCCTACATTTTTCTGATCTTCCTTCATCAATGTTCTTTCTCAGGTACTCATTTCCCAAGTAGGCATTTATGTAGATGACACCACCATTTACATCTGTCTCAATAGGAAATCTGCCAAGGCTGAAAGAGTAAACAACAGCAATTAAGAGGTGGTTTATTGGCAAAACAGTTCTACATCTACTGTCATAGAATCAACATCTACCCTTGATGTTATGGGCCAATATAAGAGGTATTACTTTCAGAGTGGCCCATATATATTAGGTTGAAAGTTAGAGAACTAGCATGTGTTATCCAGTTAATTTGAACTGAAAGGATGCTAGAATATTATTGTTGTCTTTTTGACAGTAGTAAATCCACAATTCATCTATGCATAAATAATAATTCTACATCCGGTCTGGAATTCTTCTTGTCACAATCATTCTTGCACATTTATAAATCCACAATTCACCTATGCATGAATAATCCTGCCACATCCAGTCTGGTTTTCCTACTATAAATCTCAAGATTCTTGGCAAAATTCAAAAAAAGATCTGTAATGTAATCAGTCTTGACCTGGCATCTCAACCTCAGTCACTTTTGCAATGCAGTGAAGTGGATTTCTACAAATATTTTTATGGCAATTGTTCTGATAAGCTTTTCTCCTTATTGCCTTGAATGCATGAATTTAAGCATGCTACTAGTTTGGCAACTAGGTCTCACTATTTTGTTAATAGCTTAAGTCAACTGTCACTCTAATGGTTTCTTTTCTCACTTTTGGAACTCCTTTCCAATTTCTTACTTCCCTGTCACCTACAATCTTCAAAAATTTTAATGCAATGTCAATCACCATCATCTGTTTTCTTGAATCTTGTTCCATTATTGTTCATTTCCTCACTTCTCCTCACTAAAGTCTTCTAATTCTCTTTCATTCCTTCTCGCCACCTGTCCTAGCAGAACTATCATCTTACTTGGGGGTAAATGATTAAAAAAATGTGTGATGCTAGAATATTATTGTTGTCTTTTTGACAGTAGTAAATTAGTATTTTATTCGGCAATAAGTGATGCCATTAAGAAAATAGCTTCATAAAACAACCTCTAATGATTTTAAATTAAATGTTTACAGAAATTGTTGTTAATGGCAGAAATCATCATCAGCTTATAAGTTGATGAAAATTTACAAGTCTACAGACTTAAGAAACAATTAATAGGAAAAATAGAAAAAGAATAAGAACCACAGAAATAAATAATTATTTTATTCCGTATTGATTTTTTTTCAAAGATATCTTACCAGTTATATATGTCAGCTGTTTAAACATGAAAATTCAACTCTTGGCCTATTCTATAAATATCCACAAGCCATAATATGTTCTATTTATCTGCAACTAGCTGAACCCATGAAAAAAAATCACAAATCATATAATATTGATTTCATAATTTCAAATAAAATTCAGTAGATTTTGATTAAGTAAATAATATTTTTAGTTGTGAATGTGTATCAATAAGTTTCATCATTTTTAGTATTTATATTATTATTATTTGAATAGTGGTTTAGTTTAAATGTGATATTCATGCAAATTCTATTTCCAGATCCCTATATCTTACAATTTTATCAAATTCTTTAGCCAATATATTTTTATATGATAATGTGCATTCTTCTTCTTCTGTCTTCATTTCTTTCAGCCTCTTCTACTCCACCTCCTTTATCTTCTTCTTCTCCTTCTTGTAATAATAATAATAATATTTTATTAACCCTATTAGTACAAACTAAATATTATTTACTTAATCAACATCCACTGAATTTTGTTTGAAGGGAGGTAAGTAAAAAAAAGAATTGCAGTTTGTGTCTTCTATTTGGTATAAATCACTACTTTTAATATTCATAATACTGTTGATGACACATTGGATGTACATTAGACTTAAAAGTAACTACTACTAATCTGATCAATAATCCGAAAATCCTTCGAAGCATTTAGCCAAGAATAATGTTAAATTTTCAGATATCAAAAGATTGAAAAACAAGAGAATTATGTGTCCATTTATTATTAGGATATAATTCATATCAATTTATGTGAATACAACACAGAACACATGCATATTGGATTAATATTCACAGGAACTACATTTAATCTGATGGATGATCCAGAAATCGTTTGAAATATTTTGTCAAGCATAATGAGTTAATTTTTCAGACATCTAAGTTTTGTAAAATTAAAGAAGTTTTCTTTCTCTAACTATTAGAATATAAATCACTTCCGTTTATGTACAGATTGTTTGCACATTGGATGAATGGTTAGGGACTACCGCTAATGCAATCGATAATCAGAAAATCCATCAAAACTTTTTGCCAAGCATAATGAGTCAACATTTCCGTCATCTAAATTCTGTAAAATTAGAGAAGATTGCGCCCTGTACTTATTAGGATAAACTTTACTTTCACTTATGTGCATAAAACCCAAATTTTATGCACATTGAATAAATAATCATCGGTTTCAAAGGAACTATTGCTAATCTGATCAATAATCTGGAAATATTTTGAAAAATTTCGCCAAGCAGAATGTGTCAAATTTTCAGATATGTAAATATTGAAAAACAAGAAAAGTATGTATCTTCTAATTATTACAATATAATAAACTTCCATTTATATGAATTCAACACAGATTCCATGGATATTAGGTGAATAATTGTTGACTTCAAATGAATTACCGCTAATCTAATCGATAATACAGAAATCCTTCGAAATATTATGGCAAGCATGAGTCAACTATTCATACATGTAAGTTTTGTAAAATAAGAGATGATTGCGTCCTCTAATTCAGATATATGCAACTTCTTTTTATGAGCATAAATCCAAGATTGCATACTTATTGGTTGAATAACTAGTGAATTCAGATTAACTACTGCTAATCCGACCAATAATACAGAAACCGTTTTAAGATTTTACCAATAATAATATGTCAACATTTCAGACATTTAAATTTCGTAAAATAAGTTTGTGCCCTCTTAAATATTAGTATATACACCACTTCCATTAGTATATAAATCACTTCCATTTATGTGCTGAAAAACGGATTGTATGCATATTGTGTGAATAATCAGGGACTTCAAAGGAACTACTGCTAATCCAATTGATAATCCAGAAATCTTTCAAAACATTTTGCTATCATAATGTGTCAAATATTCAGACGTCTACATGTTGAAAAACAAGAGAAGTATTCGTTCTTGATATACCCCATGAGGGGATAATCAGGGAAAAGAATAGTGCAAGAATAATACTTAACATTGAAATATATTAATTGGGATTTATTATACCACAGTACAATAAACCAATAGACAATACACGAACACCAACGAATAGTAACAGGTATAACAATCAAGTAGACAATGTCTCTGTCTAGGACGTATGTGTCCGTCTAGTGAAGAATGCTTCTGTCTAGCGACGATGACAATATTTACCAACCTTCCTAAGCAAGGCTTGATGTGACACAAGGTCTATTTATTGAGGGTCTTCCCGGCCATATAGCCAGGCCAAAAAATATCTGTCTATTTTATTCTTAGAAAACTAAAAATTTCTTCTAGTTTTGTATTTAAAAATGTTTTGCTGAGAATAATATTTTACCTTCAAAAATGTGTTATGGTGATATATCCCATGAGGGAATAATCAGGGAAAAAGAATAGTGCAAAAATAATACTTAACACTGAAATATATTAATTGGGATTTATTATACCACAGTACAATAAACCAATAGACAAGACATGAACACCAACGAATAGTAACAGGTATAACAATCAAGTAGACAATGTCTCTGTCTAGGACGTATGCGTCCGTCTAGTGATGATGGCTCTCGTCTAGTGACAATGACTCTCTCGTTCACTCTAGTCCCAGTCTTTTATAGGCCAGACCATATCCATTCCAGGGTAGAACAGGATACAACACCTCTCCCTAAGCTAAATTCTTCATGGAATTCCGCTCAATTATTCTTTCTTTTGGGGTTAGGGCATAGGTGTTTAGTCATTTTTCTTTTTCCCTTGCTCCTTCTCCTAGAGTCCTCGATTTCAAGAGAATCCTTAGTTACCTCCATCAGTATGTCCATGTTCACGGGTGGTTTAATTTCGAATGAGAGAGAACCTCCATTGGTATCTCAAATTCCTTATTTACAATTTCTACAAATCTGGGTCTTAGCTGGTTTAGGTGTCTTTTACAGACAAATTTTGGTCCTTTCACTAAATACATCACCATACCAATCCCCCAAGTTATTATACCATCTTCCCGCAAACATTTTCCTGTGCAATAATTTTTGAAGAACATTTTTTCGCCTACTTTGTAAAATTTTGTCTCAAGTTTTGTTTTTTTGAGGTCTTTTTTCTTTCCTTAGGTAATAATCTATCAAAGATTGACCTAATCTTCCTAGCGAACATTATCTCTGCAGGCGATAGATTACCATTGATATTATGATTGGTGTAATCCTATACACCATCAAAAAGGTTTGTATGTTTTTTTCATCCATGTCAATTCCATCTGCTTTCCTCATTGCCCTTTTAAATGTATTGACAAATCTCTCCGCCTGTCCATTTGACCTTGGATTATATGCTAGTGTTGTAACATGTTCTATATCTAACGCCTCGCAATAATTCTTAAACTTAGATCCAGTGAACATCGTCCCGTTATCACTTACAATTGTTTTCGGTACTCCCAGCTGGCTAAAAACTTCATTTAGAGCCTTAATTGTGTTTACCGCTGTTGGTCGCTTGAATTTATATACCTCAGGCCATTTTAAAAAACTAGTATTCACCTTTTATCGGTCCTGCATAGTCTATATGAATTCTTGACCATGGCACATCAGTTTTAGGCCACGGCTGCATTCTTACGGGCGGTGATTTAGCTGCTAACTGACAGCCTTTACATTGTTTCACTGATTCTTCGATATCTTTGTCCATTCCAGGCCAGTACACGTAACTCCTCATTAAGAACTTCATAAGTGAAATACCTGGATGACCTAGATGGAATTCTTTTAAAATTCTTTTTCTCAACACCCTCGGTATTACCACTTTATGAGCATACATCAAAGTTTCGTTGCAAATGGAAAATGGTGAAATTTTTTCTCCTTTATTTTCTTTGACTTGCCTAATCATTTTAGAAATATATTTGTCAGTTTTTGCCATTTTTTCTATTTCTTCCGGTGTTACTGGAAATACGGTAACAGTGTTTACTAGTACCTCCTTCAGTTCCTTTTCTTCTTTCAGCGCCGCTATTACCGTTTCTTCTAGTAATTCAGGTTTTTTCAGAATCAGTCTTGATAGACAATCCTCATGCGCTATTTCTTTGGATAGAATAAATTTCATTTTGAAATTGTAATTCAATAAAATTACAGACCATTTTTGAAGCCTGTTCGCTGAATGGGTTGGAACACCTTTTTTGACCTCAATTATTGACAATAACGGTTTATGGTCGGTTTGTAACACAAACTCTCCACCATAAATAAATCTGTGGTACTTTTTAACCGCATAAATTATGGCCAGTGCTTCTTTTTCTATTTGACTAAAAATTTTTTCTGCGGGTAGCAACGCTTTCGAAGCATGAGCGATAGGTTTCATTGTGCCATCTTCGAGTTTATGTAATAATACAGCTCCACTGCTGTATTCACTTGCATCCATTGCCACGATTAATTCCTTCTTCGGATCAAAATGCACCAACGCCAAATCTGACAGCAAGCACTTTTTTTATTTTTTCAAAGGCTTCATCGCATTCCTTTGACCAACACCACTTTTTATTCTTTTCCAGCAATTTATTTAAGGGTGCTCTAAAGTTGTGCATGTTAGGAATGTAGATGTAGTAGTTTGCGAACCCCGGAAATGACTGAAGCTTAGTTACATTATCTGGAATTGGCATATTCTTAATGGCTTCAGTTCTATTTGGATTTGATTTTTTACCTTTGCAATCGATAATTTGCCCTAAATATTCATTCCTGTCCAAACAAAACTCGCATTTTTCAGGTCCTACTTTGAATCTGTAGTTCTTAAGTCGCTTAAACACTTCGGACGTGCGATTTATGCTCTTCAATGTTTTCACTTTTGATTAAGAGGTCATCAAGGTACGCCATTGCATAATCCAGATCCGATAACAGTGTCCATAATTTGCTGGAATGCACTAGGTGCAATTTTTAAACCAAACAGTAGACGTTTCAGTCTGTATAATCCTTTGTGTGTATTTAATGTCAAATACTTTGAACATTCTTCCACTACTTTTACTAGTAAATATGCTTCAGATAGATCTATCTTAGAGAAAATCTTTCCTCCGTTTAATTTTGAAAAAAATCTCCTCTGGTGTGGGGAGGGGATAATTATGATCTTTCAAGCATTCATTTACTCCAGTTGAAAAGTCAGTGCACACCCTGATCTTGTTATTTTTCTTCTTTACATAGACGGTACGTGATGCCTAATCTGAATAATCCACTTTTTCAAGAACTCCATTATTCTCTAATCTTTTCAATTGTTTATCTATGGCCGCCAACGAAGCGAATGGAACTTTCCTTTTCAGCTTGAATACTGGTTTAATATTTTCCTTTATTTCAAATTTTACTTCTGTTTGAGTACAGCAACCCAGTTCCTCTGAAAAAACATCTGTGAACTCGTTTTTTAATTCTTTTACAATTTTTTTCAGTCTGCTTAGACTTTCTTTCATTTAATGTCTTAATCTTTGTGCCGAACATATTCATGGATTTTCCCACAAATTAAATAGCACGATTAAATCTATACCGAATAGATTTGTATTCCTACCTAACATCACGTAGATCTTAGACTTATGTACTTTTCTGTCCAATGTTACTTTCGCCACAAATTCTCCTTTGAATTTTAATTTATTTCCTGAAATACCTCTTGCAATCTTTTTCGTTTTCTTTAACTCTGGTCAACCAATTTTTTCCGAGGTATACTCATCTATTGCAGAGATATCACTTCCGGTATCCAATAAACAATTTACTATTCTTCCATTCAATTTTAAGTCCACATATTTTTTAGTACCACAGTCGTTTGTGACTTTCTTCATTACTAAAGTCTTTAGCTTTTTGAACTTTCGGTACCTTTTTTCCTACAAATCACTGCTTTGTGTCCTTTCTTCGAACATTTGAAACATATTTTGTTTCTAAAATAACATTTTCTTGTGATGTGGTTATTTTTGTCACATGCTTCGCAGTACGGTTTTCCCTTTTGGTAAGCCTGTTGCTTCACTTTATGAATTCAAGCAAACATTATCTTTCTTAATGTTTAACAATTTCTGGCATTCTTCTGTCACTTTCTGTAGCGTAATTTCTGCCTCTTGATCCAACATTGTGAGAATTTTCGAACGTACATCTTTGCCTTTCTGTGCTGTTAATCCTTGTACGAAGATTAAACATTTGAACATGTCCTCTTTGATTTTAAATCGTTCGCATTGTGAATTAACCTTTTCTGCGTACAAAACAAAATATTCATGTTCGTCTTTTCTGATATTTAAACAGTTATATTGTGTGCAAAACAAACTTTCCCTTTCTCAAAACATTTTCATCAAAATCTCTACCGTTTTATCGAATGATATGTCCTCCGGTTTTTTAGGTAAAATAAAATTTGTATATTTCATATTTTGCTGTGTTCCTATCTTTTGTAATAGGAGCATTACTTTATCATCATCTGACCATTCCTTGCACCGTCTTGAAAAAATAGTTTCGTATCTTTTATAATACGAATGAAAAGTAATACCTTCCTCAGGATTATATACAAATTCTGTGAGCGAATTTGCAATACCTTCTGCAGAGAAGACTTTAGGGCCTTCTTCCGGTACGCCCTGCTTTATTTCCAATTTTTTCAAAACCACCTGTTGCAGAATCATTTGTGTTTGGAGATCCTCTTGAATTTTTTGTTGGCTTTCCTGTTGTTTCATTAACAGTTGGACGCACTCCTCCCAACGTCTTTGTTAACTCGGTTAATTGTTCCATATTTTTTTTTATACATATAACTGATGAATAAGCTGTCTTCACCGGTAAGAACAATAAACATAGTTTTTTTTTTTATGTGAGGGGGTAAAAAAAAACTACCTCTCACCTCAACTTATTTTTCTTTTTGCGTCAACCTTCCAAATCTTGTTCACCAAACTGATATTTGGTGAGCTTCACGTAAATGCTGAATTTTGTTTCCAATCTGGTCTTTTAGTGAGTCCCACATAATTTTTAAATCTTTGTTGTAATCTGTTATATTGGCATACCCCACATAAGTGCAAATTCTTCGTCGCCAATCTGATATATTCCGTGAGGGGATAATCAGGGAAAAGAATAGTGCAAGAATAATACTTAACACTGAAATATATTAATTGGGATTTATTATCCCACAATACAATAAACCAATAGACAATACACAAACACCAACGAATAGTAACAGGTATAACAATCAAGTAGACAATGTCACTGTCTAGGATGTATGCTTTCGTCTAGTGAAGAATGCTTTCGTCTAGTGATGTATGCTCTCGTCTAGTGACCACGACTCTCTTGTTCACTCTAGTCCCAGTCTTTTATAGGCCGGACATATCCATTCTGGGGAAGGACAGGATATTACTCTACTACAGTTCTTTAATTATTAGTATATAAATCACTTCCATTTATGTGAATACAACACAGGTTGCTTGCACATTGGATAAATAATCAGAGGCTTCAAAAGAACTAACGCGAATACGATCCATAATCCGGAAATACTACAGAATATTTTGCCATATATAACCAGGAAAAAATTTCAAATGGCCTAATTTTGTAAAATAAGAGAATTTAGCACCCTCTAATTATTAGGATATAAACCACATCCATATATGCATCAAATAAGAATGCTTGCATATAAGAAGAATAATCTGGGTCTTCAAAGGCATTACCGTTAATATGAAGAATGATCCAGAAATCCTTCTGAACATTTTGCCAAAATTATCACTCAACTTTTCAGATATCTATATTTTGTAAATATTGTAATGTTTGCATCCTCTAATAATTATGAAAAAAATCACTTTTATTTGTATGCATAAAACACAGATCGCTTGCACATTGGATGAATAATCAGGGAACTCATAGAAACTACCGATAATCTGATCGATAATCCGAAAATCAAACAAAACATTTCGCCAAGCATAATGTGTCAATTTTTCGAAACATCTAAAAAGATGAAAAAGAGAAGTACGCATCCGCTTAACATTAGGATACAAAATCACTTCTATTTATGAAAATACAACACTTGCTTGCATATTAGATGAATAATCTACGACAAATACTATCAATAATTCGGAATCATATGAAAGATAATGCCAAGCATAATGAATCAACTTCTCAGACAAGTAAATATTGTAAAACAAAAGAAGTTTTCATCCCATAATTATTGAAACATATCTATAACTTCCATTTACTGTATAAAACTCAGATTGCATTTATACTGGATAAAGATAAATAATGAACTACCGCTAATACGATCCGTTATTAGGAAATCCTTCGAAACATTTTGCGAACATTAATGTGTCAAATTTTCAGAACTAAAGTTCCTGGGGCATGCAATAAGGAAGGAGGGCTTGGAGAACCTGATACTAACAGGCCAGATAGAGGGAAAAAGAGACAGGGGAAAGCAGCGGATAACATATTTGAAAAACCTGATCAGGTGGATGACAGAACAGGGGTTGCATGATGCAACAGGAGAAAGCGTGGTAAGAGCCACCAGGGATAGGGAGATGTGGAAAGCCATGATTGCCTATGTCCTGAAAGGACATGGCACATAAAAGAAGAAAAATGTTAAAAAAAAAGAATATGCGTCCACTTATTATTAAAATATAAATCACTTTCATTTAAGTAAATAAAACAGATTGCATGCATGATCGATGAATAATCAGCGACTTAGAAGAAACTACCTCTATTCCTATAAATAATCCGGAAATCCTTTGAACATTTTGCCAAGCATTATCAGAAAAATTTACAGACATCTAAATGTTAAAAAATAAGAGTATTGCTGCCTTGCTCGGGGTGATATGATTAAAAAAATAAAAAAAATTGCAGGGCCAGTGGGAATTTTTGGGGGAAGCTCTGGACTTTTTGTGTAGATGTAGGCCTCTCCGGTGAAGTAGGGATGGAAGCCAATCTTGATGGTAACTGTTTTTTCTGCCCTACTCCACTGCGATAGTTTTTCCTTTTTTTTGAGTGTTTTCCTCTTTGTACCCTCTCTCTCGCTTTAGCAAGGGAGACCATGGTATTTCTTCCACTACTGTTTTCTCTATTGTTGCTGCTTTCTTCTTTAGCGGAGACTGCCATTTGTCCTGCTTCTCCTGTTGTTGCTGTCCCTTCTTTTTTGGCAAACGTTTTTCCTTGTTCTCTTGTGGGACATCCTGCTTTGTAGGTGGGGTTTTTGCTTTTGGGCTCTCCGTCTGTCTTGTCCTCTCTTGCTGTTTCCTTAGGCTCTTGAGTCAAGTGGCCGAAAGCTCTACAGAGCCAACAGTAGGGCCTTCTGCCCTCCACAATAACATAGATGGAGTGCCCATGACAGGTTAAAATGTTCAGTATTTCTCAAATCTTTTCGGGTTAATGTCACTTGCAATGTGACATCACCAATCAGGAAGCCAGGTTTGCTTTTAATGGCTGCTACGTTGTCCATACTGGGAGAAAAATGCTCCGAGGTGATCCTCAGTGATATCCATGGGCACCCCATATAAAGTAATCCGGGTCTTGCAGGTGCCCATGCATTTCATTTGGAGGCGAATGCTTTGCCGGGATGTTGAGGCTTTTTATGGCTCCCTGGACAGTTTCTCTGCTGACCCTAATAAACTTCTGCATTTTTGAGTCTTTGTTTAGCAAGGAAATTATTTTAGTCTCTACGGCCTGCAGAGAGACTGGTACTGTCAGCAGGTAAACCGGAAATGTACTACTGATATTTTTCCTTTATGGAGGCAAAGTATGACTTTTCTTTCTTCTGCGTTTTCTTTTTGGACAAGGAACGGGGGTGATGATCTGGATTCTGTCCAATGTAGCGTCTTCTATCTGAAAGTCAAAACAATGAAAAGATTAGAAAGGTAGAGGACAAAATCTGCTTTTAGGGCTGATTCCTGAAGGTACTGCAATACCAGGCCAACCCGTGGCAAAGGCAGAGCAAGCCCCTAACTCTTTGCCATGTTCCAAAAATCAGTTTAATATCGAAGTCTGTAAATCGGGGATGTATCAGATATTAAGCTGATGAGAACAGATACTACACTTTGATGTTAATATTTATTGCAATAAAAGATACAAATATGCCACAAGGGCTAAAAGGGGAGTGGGGTATGGTTTGGTCTTCTCTAGTCTTATTCTAAACCTAGCTAGTCTCTTCCACTGACCCATTCATTCTGACAATATCTCAATCACCACAATGCATGCATCCATCACTATCACATTTGTATCTCAGGCTCATTTACACAGTTAAGACCCTAGCATGAAATTTTATTTACACCAATTTGGAGGAGGGGTTACAGATGATGATTTTTACTAATAATGGTTTGTACAATGCAGTGTGTGGTTACAGAAATGATTTATAACATGAAATGATGATTTATACAGTGTAATAAATATTTATACACATGACAATGATAAGATGTTAGTAATGGGGCCTCGTCAAACGTATGGCAGAAGATCACAGTTACCTGGGCAAATTCCAGAACTCTAGGTGTCCTGATTTGTCAGTCAGATAGCAGAGCCTTCTGTCACCTAAATAAAGAGGTGAGGGGGAGGGAAAATGAAAAAAAAAAGAAAAAATGGGGGAAAAAAGTGGGTACCTAAGCATTCACACATTAACTAAGTTTTGAAAACAGTCAAAATATTCCAAATTAGGTCCTAATCTACCTTAAAACAAGGGCTGGGATGACTAGGTTTCAGTTAGAGTACCAAAATCCTCTTTCCTAAGTAGCATCCAACACCCACTCCAGGTCAGCAACTCTCACACGTACCAGACGCAAAACTCTCACACACATTTTGCTGAATTCCGATGAAGAGAGTTGCACCCTTTCCGCTCTGATCTTCACTTTAAGCTGGTACTTAAAGTAAGTGATCAGTTGAGAAGAGGAGAACTTCTCGTCTTCATGAAACTCCTGTCGTATCGTCCACACCACAAGATGCATAACACCGAGCAAACACATGAGCAAATAGTGCTGATCCTTTCTCATTGACGGCACCACATTGGAACAGACTCTACTTGCTTCCAGGACAAAGAATCCTCCATTGAGGACGCGAAAAATGTAGCCTTCAATCAGCATGCACAACGGGCGTACAACACCGCAGTGAAAGAAGGCATGTCCTACGGACTCCTCCCAATCACCGCAGCACATGTACTCAGCGGAAATTGCCAACCCCACTGCGCACAGCTTCTTGGCGACCCAGAGAGCCCCTCATATCATCAGCCAGGTGAGTGATGTTGAGGCATTTCATCCTGGGCGCCCAAGGTGAGGCAGCGCAGAACTCCTCATTCGTAAGGCCGAGCTTGTTAGGGAGTTTGTTTTTGGCAGTTCTCCTCACTATCACACGATATAATGCCTTAGGAGACAACTTGGACACCCTAAGAGCCCTACGTTGACTCTCCTAACTAGTACCTGGTCAAAGTAGCTCATACAAACTACAGTGTCCAGGCCGCCCCTATTTGTCCAAGTCCATGCTGCCTGCCCTGGGTGTTCATTTCTAAACTTATCGACCAGATCGAACCTGTCGATAAAGTCATGAAATGGTTTCACGTCAGGGTTATAGTTTCCCAGTCTGGTCCCACTACAATCTAGATTGGGATCAAGGATGGTGTTCCAATCACCCGCTAGCACTACCTGCCATGACGTGTTCAAAAACAGCTCGACCTGCCAAAAAAAGGAACTGCGCTCCGCCTGGTCGTTGGGCGCATAAACCCTGATGAAGCGAAGCGATTTACCTTTTATGGTGACGTCCAGAACACGAATCCTTCCCTCCGTATCTGTAAACGCAAGGTTACACGACGCTGTGAATGATCTGCTGATCAGCCAAGAAACACCTCTGGAGCGGTTATCAAAATAGGCGAAACCTCCTCGACAGTATATCTTCATAGTCACTGGCAATCAGATGGGTCTTCTGTAAACAACATACATTCACACCAAGGTGCTGAAGGTCATGTACAAGCCTTGCTCTGCGTAACTCCAACCTCAGTCCTCAGCCATTCAACATAGCTAACCAAAGAGCCGTTTTAGGACACTTACCTTAGGGTTGAGCCTCACCTTGAAACATGGTCGGGGACAGGATGCCAATGGCTTCTCCCATGTTGCCAATGCCCATCTCAGATTTGATAGAACCATCCTGGAATATGCCGCCAACGTCCATGGGAAAGGTTAGTTTTAAGGCCCTATAGAAGGAGGAGTGAGCAAAAACCGGTGTTCTTCCACCACAAAAGTTTTTTCAATTTGTAAAGATCATTGTTGTCAGTGATGACAAGTAGTGTTTCTTCTGGGGCATTCGTTTTGGCCTCTTGTATCATTTCCCATGCCTGGCTTGATCCTGGTCCTATTCTGACGATTGTTATCAGCATCTTTGCCTGCAGAAAGTTTGTCGGGTCCTCTATATCTTTTAACCCACATTTCCTCATGGCAAGGAGGGTCCTGATTTTGCTATATCTCTTGTCATATTCTCTGGCACCCTCCTCAGCCATCAGGGTCACCCTACAGACATTCTTCCTTGTGGTGAAGGGAAGTTTAGCTTTCCGCTTTTTGGTTGACGTCTTCTCTGTGGGACTCCTCTGTCGCTTTCCTGCCACAGCTGCTGCCTTCCTGGGAAGGCTCTTGGTTTTCTTCTCCAGTCTGTTGTCATCTTGGTTCGTCTATGGGCTGATGACTTCCTGTAACAGAAGGCAAATTTGTAGAAGTACCAAGTCGCTCAGGTTGCAGAGACAGAAGGTCTTCCGGGTGGCTGGCTGGTGCAGGGATCCAGTTGGATGCTGCTCTTGCACTGTTGGATAGTGCAAGTGTTGGAATGCTGGTCAAGTTGCAGGCGTATTGGTGCTGGCTGGCGCATGAGATGAATGTTGCTTCGGGCTGCTAGCGTCCAGGGTCCTCGGCTGCTTGCAGATAATCACTGTAGTTGGCTGCTCTGCTGTTCTTCCAGGTTCTTGAGTGGATTGCTGGCATATTTCCTGGGTGCTAGTCTGGGGGTTCCCTTGTTTTCTCCTTTTCATCTTCTTCTGTCAAAAATAGAACAGATACTACACTTTGATCTTAATATTTATTGCAATAAAAGATACAAATATGCCACAAGGGCTAAAAGGAGAGTGGGGTATGGTCTTCTCTAGTCTTATTCTAAACCTAGCTAGTCTCTTCCTGCTGACCTGTTCATTCTGACAATATCTTGATCACCACAACACATGTATCCATCACTATTACATTCGTATCTCAGACTCATTTACACAAATTTGGAGAAGGGGTTACAGATGATGATTTTTACAGTGACATGAGTTTTACTAATAATGGTTTGTACAATGCTTTCCAAAAATTGTTCAAGATGTAACTGAACAATTTATATGAAACGGTCATGGTCTTTTTTAATGTTACTAAAAACGGTAAAGTTAATTTTTATCTTGATTCGGCAAGGTTTTTTTTTTAGAATAAACTTTTCATTTGTTGATCAGCAATAAAAGATAGAGAAACCTCAAATTTTTTCACATCAAATTCGTATTAGAAAACTGTTTCAAGACTAAAGATTTAGAGAGAGAGAAAAAGAATAAGCAGGAAAGTCTGTTTTTAGTTTTGATTTTTATCTCCCTGGTAGGGAGACTGGGCTGATTCCTGGAGGTACTGCAATACCAGGCCAACACGTGGCAAAGGCGGAGCAAGCCCCTAACTCTTCGCCATGTTCCAAAAATCAGTTTAATATAGAAGTCCCCAAATCGGGGACGTATCAGATATTAAGCTGATAAGAACAGATACTACACTTTGATCTTAGCCAAAAGGCCGAGAAGTGATATTTATTTATTGTGTCAACTTACACAATTTCGGCACAAGGCCTAGTGGGGAGGGGGAACAAAAACTGAGGTTGGTCGTGCAGTACGCTATCTTATTCCTAGCTAATTTCATTCATGACCCACGCATACGTTACAATTTTTCTCTCCCACCAAAAGAAGTTATCCTTCGACACTCATACTTATCATATACCAGAATACCACAAAACACTCTGGGGAATCTATAAAAAATCCCAATGTGTATAAAAATTTCTATTTTACAATTATCTATTTTTTTTTCTTTTTTTTTTTTTAATACAAAAATATATTTAAAAATATTGTTGTGGAATGACACAGGAGGAAGGGGGCATGATATAACATCCCAAAAATAAAAAGAAACTAAAAGTAAGAACAAAAAACATTGTGTTAGCTGGTCTCAACCCACCCACAAAAAAACAAAAAGGTCACTGTATTCTGCCTGTCAGACAAAATCAAGCCACACTCTTTCTACTGGGAATGGGGAGGAGCAAAATAATTTGGGTTGGGAATGAAAAGATTCTGATTCAGGCATGACAAAAAACAGAGGACAAAATAAACAGGAAATTGGGGGTCACGCGCTGAATCATAACAAAACCAGAGTGCCGGGAAACAGGCCAGGACATACATTCATACACCTTAACTAGGAACACAAATGAGTACTAACCTTAACCATGGGAAAGGTTCCAGAGGAATCCAACCCGATGCGACATAACAGGTCTAAAAAAGAAAATCAAGGCCAGCCCCAGTCACGCGAACCAGGCTCACCTTAATCACCCACCTTTCGCTGAAATCTGTCGGGTGCAATCGTTTCCAATCAGTTCTAATCTTCATTTTGAGCTGATGCTCAAAATATCTGATCAGATCCTGATGTGAGAGACGACCATCCCGCAAGACCTCCTCCAGACGCGTCGTCCATATCACCATTCAAGCCGTGGCCAGTAGCGATAGAAACACCATTCGCTTCACTCCAGAGTACGGTGGCGACACATGCCATGATCAATGAGCAGAAGCTCCCGCGGCGCGATACGAGCAGTCAACTCGCCAACTCGATCCCATAATGGGCGAAGACGTAGAAGGTGTGCGAAGACGTCTCCTTGATACCAAGGTTGCAAATCCGCCGAGCCCAATATGAAATGCAAGTCATTGAGAGACAAGCCATTCCGAGCTAATCGCCAGGTCAAAGAAAACTCAGAGTTGCTGAGATACTGCGATCCTGGCGCCCAAGACTAATGAGAGCGATGTTCACCCTCTGTCATGCCGAGCTTCCTCCTGAGTCAATCCTTCACAACACCCTCCACTAATCCTCGATAGAAGAACTTCCTAGGCTGTGAAAGGTCACTGGACCGCGGAATGGCCATCAAGGCCTTACGGCATTCGAGAATGAACTTGGATTGCTCCCGAGGCTTACGGCATCGCCTCGAGATTGGGGGAGTGATAGTGAGGCTCGGGAACGCGTCCTGCACTACCTCTGAAAGCAAACCATTGTCCATTAACGCACGTCTAAGGAATGCCAACCTCAAGGCAAGCTTGTGGCTCGCCAAGTGCGGCACCCCCAGACCCCCATTGCACGGACATTGGTAACAGACACATTTGTCGACGTGATGTCTGCGTCCTCTCCAGAGAAAGGAGATTAGCAGACGCTCGAGCGCCTCCTCACGCGCCTGACAAAGTGGAAGTACAGACAGCCAGTAAAGGATCTTGGGAAAGAGGTATGTGGCACACACCTCCGCCAAGCCCTTTAAGGACAACCGCCTTCGTTGCCAAATCTCGACCAGCGCAACGACCTTTGCCTGTACTTCAGACCAATTCTTCTCCAACTGCAAGTCCGGACCAAACCAAACTCCAAGGAGCTTGACCGGCCCGTCCGTCCAGTCGAAGGGCCCCGGGAGGGAGATTCCCTTCCAGGCACCTAACCGCAAGCCGGACGACTTGTCGCGGTTAATCTTGGCCCCAGTCACCTGTTCGTACCGTACAAGCGCCTTCTGTACCGCTGTTATGTCCCCGTGAGAAGACACAAAAACCGATACGTCATCGGCATACGCAGAAACCCTGGCTCGAGCGCCTCCACCAGGGACAGCAATTCCACGTAGGGCCGGACTGCACGCCCTGTCCCTTAGCCTGCGAAGGAGGGGCTCCAACGCCAGGACGTAAAGTAAGGACGACAGTGGACAACCCTGTCGGACTGACCTAGACAGCGCGAAAGCGTTCGACAGCTTCCCGTTCACCTGTACCACAGCCGTGGGGGAGCGATACAGGAGACTAATCCAGCGGCCGAAGTCGGTTTCGAATCCAGCAGCCTGCAGGACAGCCGCCAGGTAGCCATGGTCAACCCTATCAAATGCCTTGGACTGATCTAAATTGATCAGCGCAGCTCTTTCGTCGTCTTCTACTCCCTCTACGATCGTGCGGATCAAGTGCAGGTTGCTCTGAATTGTTCGGCTCTTCACAGCACAAGTCTGATCAGGTCCCAACAGAGACTCGGCAACTAGCTGCAAGCGATTCGTCAGGATCTTGGCCAAAATCTTTAACTCTGTGTTTAGCAAAGTTATGGGCCTGTAATCGTCTAGATCCCTCCCAACATTCTTGCCTTTTCTCAAAAGCGTGACCACACCTCTGGTGAACCGATTGGGGATGGACCCCTGCCGGAACCAGTTGTTGAACACGACAGTCAAGATCGGGACAAAAATTTGCGACAGCTTCAAGTACAATTCATAGGGCAAACCATCCAAACCCGGCGACTTGCCTCTACCGACCGTCTTCAAAGCAGCGTAGACTTCGTCCTCCGTAATCTCTCCCTCGCAGCTAGCCGCTTCAGCCGGCAAAAGCCGGGGAAAGTCAGCCAAATAGCTGCGAAACTCCTTGTCGCGGAGACCAGGCTCCTTGGTAAACCGGTGCTCGAAATGCCGGCGAATCGCCTCGCACATGCCATCAGTCGACCTTAGGGTGTGTCCATCCGGGTCTCGTATCTCTCGAATGTACCGATCGCCGTTCCGACGAACTTCTTCCCGACGCAATGAAGCGCCCATGCTCACAGCTTCAGAAGACATCTTGCTTAACTTATGTCTAACTATCTGACCCATGTAACGACCGCTAATCGACCGTTCAAGGGCCTCCTTAGCTAAGGCTATTTCTAGGGGATCACCGCCAGCATCCGCTCGGGAAAAGTTATCTCTAAGTGTCTTCGCCTTCTTAGCCTTATCTAGGTTGAGCCGTTGGCTGTATTGAGTGGCGAAAGACCTAATGCTATCCTTAAGTCTAGCCCACCACTTATTCCCAATGACTCTCCCAATTAACGCCCGCTGAACTACGCTGATGAGCTGGCGCTGAAAGTCCCGCCTGTCCAGCAAGGACTGGTTGAACTTCCAGTAGCCAGCCATCCTAGGCCTAAAATCTAACACCACACGGGCACAAACGAGTTTGTGGTCCATGTAGCCTAACCAGTGGCACCCCCAGACCCCCATTGCACGGACGTTGGTAACAGACACGTTTGTCGACGTGATGTCTGCGTCCTCCCCAAAGAAAAGAGATTAGCAGATGCTCGAGCGCCTCCTCACGCGCTGGACAAAGAGGAAGTACAGACAGCCGGTAAAGGATCTTGGGAAAGAGGTATGTGGCACACACCTCCGCCAAGCCCTTTAAGGACAACCGCCTTCGTTGCCAAATCTCGACCAGCGCAACGACCTTTGCCTGTACTTCAGACCAATTCTTCTCCAACTGCAAGTCCGGACCAAACCAAACTCCAAGGAGCTTGACCGGCGCGTCCGTCCAATCGAAGGGCCCCGGGAGGGAGATTCCCTTCCAGGCACCTAACCGCAAGCCGGACGACTTGTCGCGGTTAATCTTGGCCCCGGTCACCTGTTCGTACCGTACAAGCGCCTTCTGTACCGCTGTTATGTCCCCGTGAGAAGACACAAAAACCGATACGTCATCGGCATACGCAGAAACCCTGGCTCGAGCGCCTCCACCAGGGACAGCAATTCCACGTAGGGCCGGACTGCACGCCCTGTCCCTTAGCCTGCGAAGGAGGGGCTCCAACGTCAGGACGTAAAGTAAGGACGACAGTGGACAACCCTGTCGGACCGACCTAGACAGCGCGAAAGCGCTCGACAGCTTCCCGTTCACCTGTACCACAGCCGTGGGGGAGCAATACAGGAGGCTAATCCAACGGCCGAAGTCGGTTTCGAATCCAGCAGCCTGCAGGACAGCCGCCAGGTAGCCATGGTCAACCCTATCAAATGCCTTGGACTGATCTAAATTGATCAGCGCAGCTCTTTCGTCGTCTTCTACTCCCTCTACGATCGTGCGGATCAAGTGCAGGTTGCTCTGAATTGTTCGGCCCTTCACAGCACTAGTCTGATCAGGCCCCAACAGAGACTCGACAACTAGCTGCAAGCGATTCGTCAGGATCTTGGCCAAAATCTTTAACTCTGTGTTTAGCAAAGTTATGGGCCTGTAATCGTCTAGATCCCTCCCAACATTCTTGCCTTTTCTCAAAAGCGTGACCACACCTCTGGTGAACCGATTGGGGATGGACCCCTGCCGGAACCAGTTGTTGAACACGACAGTCAAGATCGGGAAAAAAATTTGCGACAGCTTCAAGTACAATTCATAGGGCAAACCATCCAAACCCGGCGACTTGCCTCTACCGACCGTCTTCAAAGCCGCGTAGACTTCATCCTCCTTAATCTCTCCCTCGCAGCTAGCCGCTTCAGCCGGCAAAAGCCGGGGAAAGTCAGCCAAATAGCTGCGAAACTCCTCATCATGGAGACCAGGCTCCTTGGTAAACCGGTGTTCGAAATGCCGGCGAAATGCCTCGCACATGTCATCGGTCGACCTTAGGGTGTGTCCATCCGGGTCTCGTATTTTTCGAATATACCGATTGCCGTTCCGACGAACTTCTTCCCGATGCAATGAAGCGCCCATGCTCACAGCTTCAGAAGACATCTTGCTTAACTTATGTCTAACTAACTGACCCATGTAACGACCGCTAGTCGACCGCTCAAGGGCCTCCTTAGCTAAGGCTATTTCTAGGGGATCACCGCCAGCCTCCGCCCGGGAAAAGTTATCTCTAAGTGTCTTCGCCTTCTTAGCCTTATCTAGGTTGAGCCGTTGGCTGTATTGAGTGGCGAAAGACCTAATACTATCCTTAAGTCTAGCCCACCACTTATTCCCAATGACTCCCCCAGTTAACGCCTGCTGAACTACGCTAATAAGCTGGCACTGAAAATCCCGCCTGCCCAGTAAGGACTGGTTGAACTTCCAGTAGCCAGCCATCTTAGGCCTAAATTCTAACACCACACGGGCACAAACGAGTTTGTGGTCCGTGTGGCCTAACCAGTGGAACGTCGGGCATTCTAAGAAGTCTATGTCGGCTTCTCTCACTAACACTCTGTCAAGGTAGCTAACCACCTTGGCAGAGGGCCAACTATTCGCCCACGTCCACATGTTCCCGCCCGGATGATCAACCCGGTATCTATCGACAAGACCATAATCGCCGATCAGATCCACCAGGCTGTGATCACCACTCCTCCCTTTAGCGCTCCACCCTCTATCCAGCTTGGGGTCCAGGACAGCATTCCAGTCCCCCACTAGAACTAATCGCTTGGAATCGACCAGGAAGGGCCCTAACAGACGGAAAAAGTCAACACGCTCACCTTTGTCGTTGGGCGCATACACCACGATCAGACGAAACGACTTGCTGTTCACTGCAATATCGGCGACGATCAGCCGGCCCTCGGCACCATGATGGACAAGGTCGACCCTCGCATCCAGGGTACGCTTCACCAGCAAAGAAACACCTCTGGCTAGCCGGTTCCCATATGTTGAATAAACGATAAAGTCATTCGCCAGCACACAGGCATCGACGTCGCAAACAAAGTGCGTCTCTTGGAACGCGGCAACATCCACACCGAACGACAAGAGGTCACAAAGCAGGCGGGACGCCTTACCCCAATCCCTCAGGCCGTTCGCATTCACAGTAGCCAGCTTGATAGACATTTCTTAGATCTGAAAGTTAAGACAGAGCAATTAGTCGCATACCGGTCGGAAATCCCTGGCAGTTAGGACCCCGACGGATTGGAGCCTAGGGAGCCTGTACCAATGTCGGACGTAATCCGTCCGCCAGAGACAATACCGCCGACGTCCATGGGATAAATTAGTTTTAATGTCTTATATAAGCAGGGGTGGATCAAAACGGGGACCCTCCCTGCACAAGATTTGGACATTTTTTGCAACTCAGGTGTGTTGCGAAGACACATTGCTATTTTGGGAAAAAGTTTTTCCACCCGTTCTATATGGTCCCAGACCTGCAAATTTCCTCCTGTGCACCACACAAGGGCAATGACGCCTGGGGCAAGTTCCTGGGATCCTCTGTGGATAGGTCGTTGACCGCTTGTAGTTTGTAGAGGGGTTTCAGTAGAGTGCGTCTTTGCGCACTGTATTGACTGTATGTATGTTCTTCCACTTTCAAGAGGTCTTCCCCCTGGGGAAGCGATTTTTTTCTTTTTGGCCTTTGATGCTGTGGGAGTGGGTTCAGGTGCCGGGGATGGGGTGCGTGATGGAAGTGGGATCAAATGTACAGTGGGTGATTGGGTAAGTTTGCAAGGGGAGGTGGGAAGACTTCTCGAAGTCAGGGATTTTAGCGGTGTGAGCTGAAAAATAGGGGACTGGGAAGGTCTTTGTGGGGACGAAGGATAGCTTCTCGTTTTAACAGTGTAGGAGAGATTTTGGGGAGTGGTGGGCACTGCCGCTGCTTTGTCGGTCCTTTCCTTGCTCCTGCTTTTTCAGAGCGCCTTCGGGTTGTTTTTGGTTTCTTCCTCCTCCTCTCTACCTCGTTTGAGAGAGGAAGAGTGTGTGGTCTCCATGGGCTCCTGCTGGATGTCCTTTGGTTGCTTCTTTTGGGGCGTTGAGCCCTTTTTTGGACGTGGGTCCTTTGTGGGTGTTGTATGTTGGGTAGTGTTTTGTGGAACGTCCTGTTTGGCTTGAGTTGCTGGTGGTGACTTCGGTGTAGGCGACTTTGGAGAGGGCTTCTTTTTCTCTGCAGTTGGTGTTTTGGCTTTTTTGCCCACCGTCTGCCACTCTCTGTCTTTGGTAGGATTGGTGGTTTCCTGGGCTTCATTTGATTCGTTCTTGGGTTGCTCCTTTGGAGCCAGGTTTCTGGTTGGGCATGCTTTTGCTACGTGCGGTATGGTGATTTTAAATCCTGACTTTGACAGGATAGAGGATACTTCTGCCACACGGCCATACTGGGAGACTGTATATGTGCTCCTCCACTTTCAAGAAGCAAAAATATTAGCCGAAAAGTGCTTATCTTATTCTGGTAAAGTATGACTACATGCAATGGTTACCAAGATAGCTATAAATGCAATTATAAAAATGTATTTGTAGAAGGTTTAATAGTAAATTCTCTAAAATGATTTTACTTTCTATTTAAGACAATTTCAGGATAAGTTTTTTTTTATTATTAGATTAAAACATAAACAAAGCTAAAAGTAAGCAGATAATTTAATGATTGTAGCGGAAGTACACAACACTCAGATATTCCGCACAAACACGATTAGGTTGGGGATGATCATATTACGAAACACTGCTTTTTTTTTTAGTTTTTAAATTACAAAGACAATATAAAAAAGAAGCAACAAAAAAAACTAACTAAATAAAAACACATGGAGAAAATACCTTTTATAAATATTTATTAGTGATCTCGCTATGAGAATATTTATTCATGTGGGGATTGCTCTTCCTTAGATAAGATTTTTGTTTTGATCACATGACACCCTCTCATCATGCTTGACTTTTTCGTGATCCTAAAAATAAAATAAAATTCACTTGCCAAACACACGCGACTTGTTTTAACAATAATAATCGGATACGGGAAAAAAAAAAAATTGATAAGCATCGTAATCAGTAATAATCTTAATCTTTTATAATAAATTAATATTCAAAAACAATTTGTTTCTCCACAAAAATGATAAAGAACAGGTGCCGTGCGTAAAATATGAAAAAAATCGTGCTCGTTTTAACCGTTTATTAAAAAAGTTTTTGTTAAATATGAAATTATACACATTACAATTTGTTTAATTAAAAAAAAAATATCTTTCCTGTTTTTTTTTTTTAATTCCAAGCTAATAATTTGATATTCTAAGCAAACAAAATACTTTTGGCAAATTTAAAATCAAAAAATTGATTGGCATCTTTTTGCCTCCTTATCAGTAATTAGTTTTAATAACGATACCACTTGGCCGCTCAAAATTATTGCAGGAAAAGATGTCAAATTATTGATTCTGATAAAAAACAAAATATATGGAAACAAATCTAGGGAAAATACAAATATATTTATTCGCCGATTTCATTTTTTAAGACAATAAATGTCCGTAATGAATATATTTTTAATAAAAAAGCTATCACATTTTCTCTAAAAAGTTTATAGTTTATTTTTATTTTACAATTTCAGACCTAATATTCGGGTAGGAGGACTGTTTGAAAAAAAAAATTATTAAAAGATAATTCTCCACGGAATTGGCTTTATAACAAAAATACTTTTTAATTTTAACTTAAGCGATAGAAAAAATAATTTCTCAAAATTACATAAAAATTGACAGAATTTGTGGGTATAAAACAAAACAAAAAAAAGCATTTAAAGTAATCAATAAAGAATGTGTAATTGTAAGTTTCATTAAAAAAAAAAAAAAACTTTTTTTAAATCAATGTTTTTCACAGCAAAAAGCAAAAATTCTGTACAAATTTAAAATACGGCGTTGATGTTAGAAAAAAACAAAAACACCACTTTTAACCAAAATTTTCAGTTTCAAACAGATTCAGAGAAAAAAAAAGTAAAAATCCATTAAGGTTTCTTCTTAAACAAAGATTTTGACAATAATTAAAAATTGAACTGTAAAGCAAAAATTAACTCACAGATATTTTCTTTATTTCTTGTACAATATGTAGTTATTAAGTAGTTAGTCTTTCTTTCTTACTCTTATTTTCAAGCTTCTCATCCTTTTGAAATTTCAGCTGGTGACTGATTCATCTACCCAATTTTATGGTCTTAGACAACTGGCACCAGATCTGGGATGACAACAGGTCAGTTCACATTTTCTAAATGGCCTAAATTTTACATCACCTAATCAGTGTTTTTTTTTTGTCTCCTGAAGATTAGTAGAACAAAAGGAGGAGTTCATAGTTATTTTTAAAAATATTGTAAAAAAGTAAAAAAAAAAGACCATGAGATTTGACTTTTTTAAAAAATTAAAAAAAATTTTTTTTTTTTTTACAAAGGAACTAAAAAGTAAAAATATTCAGAAAATACCACTAGGCTCTTTAGAGGAGAAAGAGGGGGAAAAATGATGAGTATTTTCAAATATATCAGTTGAACCATTACTAAACTAGGGATTGTTTCATGACTGGGCACCATATTTGATGTCCTCATAGCAAGAGTATAAATAAGTTCACATTTCTCAGGGTAATTAAATTTAGAACAACCTGTAGATATTCTGATGGCATTTTTAAATCATTCCTTATAAAACAATATCTAATTTATCAATGTTGAAAAGGAGTCTAAGGAGCTCCTTGCTTCAATACCCACAAGGGCTTGTTCAGATTTAACTCCCTTAGCTTTTGGAGTCAAACCAGCACTAGTCATTTTCCAACAAACAATGGATGCCATACTGACCAGATGGACAGGAGTTGCAGTATTTATTGATGACATCATTGTTGCAACTGTATCCAAACATGAACTTTTGCAGTTTATTTTCTGTTTTCAGCCGAATCCAACAATACAGATTTTGCGTTAAAGTTGAAAAGCGTGAATATTTCTGGAACAAATCAAATACCTTGGTTTGATAAAAATGGTAGAAAACCAGACCAAGAAAATACCTTGGCAATAAAAAAAATATGCCAGCATCAACAAATGTAAAAAGATAATGTTTTTTCCTTGAATTGGTCAGCCACTACAGTGCTTTCTTTCCTTGAATTGGTCAAACACTACAGTGCTTTCTTTTTTTGGCCTTGGTCAAACACTACAGTGCTTTCTTTTTTTGGGGCCTTGGTCAAACACTACAGTGCTTTCTTTTTTTTTTGGCCTTGGTCGAACACTACAGTGCTTTCTTTTTTTTGGGCCTTGGTCAAACACTACAGTGCTTTCTTTTTTTTTTTTGGCCTTGGTCGAACACTACAGCGCTCCCCGAAACCGAAAAAAGAAAAGAAGAGAAACATTTATAAACACACAGACATGTATAAAATAGACAGAGAGCTATTGGAAAGGGACCTTTCTTCACAGAAGAAGGCCCTTCTTAAGCCCTTATTTAAATTGTCATCGATTGACTTTCCATCAATCAAGGACCCTGCAAACTTCCCAGATGCCTTTCGGGGTACTTACAGTGATAAGAAATACCGGGGGTAACTTGAAATCCTGGGATTTTGTGCAGGGGGCCGTTGAGGCATTTCCTCAAATAAAAATGGCCCAAATGGGCACTACTTGTTTAAAAAAAATTAACCAATTTTTGTGCTGGGAAGGTCCCTGTCATCCTCCACTCCTCATTGTATAGGACTATAAAACTAACATTCCCTATGGACGTCGGCGGCATTGTCCAGGATGGACGGATTACGTCCAATATTGGTAGCCTAGGGCAATACGTCCGGGTCCCTACTGCCATTGATTTCTGCCCTGTATGTGACCAGGAATAATTTTATTTTGCTTTCTCGTTTCAGGTTTAAAAAATATCAATTAAGTTAGCCAGCTTGAATGTGAAGGGCCTTAGAGATCGGAGTAAGGCTGCCCGCCTGCTTCGGGATCTCTTGTCCTTCGGTGTGGATGACACCATGATCCAAGAGACTCACTTTGTTTGCAAGACCAATGCCTGTGTGATGTCTAACGACTTTGTCGTCTAGTCAGCATATGGGAACCAGCTGGCCAGAGGAGTTTCATTGCTGGTTAAGCGTACCCTGGACACGAAGGTGGATCTTGTCCATGTTGGTGCTGAGGGCCGGCTGATCATGGCCGATATTGCAGTGAAAAGCAATGCATTTTAACTGGTTGCAGTTTATGCACCCAACGACTGGGAGAAGCGCATCTTGTTTTTTCAGCGGTTGGAGACCTTCCTGATGGATTCAACGCGACTCGTCTTAGTGGGGGACTGGAATGCCATCCTGGACCCCAAGCTGGATAGAGGGTGGGGAGCTAGAGGGAAGGCAGGTGATCGTAGATTTCGGTCTTGTCAATAGATGCCGGGTCGATCACAAGGGTGGGAAGATGTGAACGTGGACTAATAGTTAGCCTTCTACCAAGGTAGCTAGCTACCTGGATAGAATGTTAGTTTGTGAAGCTGACATAGATTTTTTAGATCGTCCCACATTCCACTGGTTAGGCTACTTGAACCACAAACTTGTTTGTGCCCAGATAAATTTAGAAAATAGGCCGAGAATGGCTGGTTATTGGAAGTTCAACACAGGCGGGACTTCTGATGCCAGCTAATTAACTTAGTGCAGCGGGCGTTAACTGGAGGGAGAATCTTAAGAATAGTATTAGGTCTTTCATCACCAAGTTCAGCAAACGGCTCAAACTAAATAAGGCTGACAATGTGAAGACACTTAGAGCTAATTACTCCCAGGTGGTGGCTGGTGGGGATCCCCTAGAGATAGTCATAGCTAAGGAGGCCATGGAGCAGTCGAATAGCAATCATTACATGGGCGAGGTAATTAGACATAGGTTAAGCAAAATCTCTTCCGAAGCTGTGAATATGGGCACAGAACTGCGCAAGGAAGAGATTCGCCGAGGCAGTGACCAGTAGATTTGAGAGGTTTGCCACCCGGAGGACATACTCTTCAGTTGACTGATGACATGTGCGAGGGGTTTCTGTGGCATTTCGAAATCCTGTTTACCAAGGAGCCCGGTCTCCATGAGGAGGTGTTTTGCAGCTATTTGGCTGACTTCCCCCGGCTTTTGTCGGCTGATGCAGCTAGCTGCGAGGGAGAGATTAGGGAGGGTGAAGTCTACACGGCTTTGAAGAAGGTTGGCAGAGGCAAATCGCCGGGCCTTGATGGCTTGCACTATGAATTGTACTTGAGACTATCGCACATCTTTGTCCTGATTTTGACTGTCGTAATCAACAACTGGCTCCGGCAGGGGTCCATCCCCAAACAGTTCAATAGGGGGTGTGATCACGCTGTTGAGAAAAGGCAAGGATGTGGGGAAGGTATTAGAGTGTTACTGGCCTATAACTCTGCTAAACACAGAGTTAAAGATTTTGGCCAAGATCTTGCAAAATCATTTGCAATTAGTTGCCAAGCCTCTGTTGGGACCTGAGCAGACTTGTGCTGTGAATGGCCGAACAATTCAGAGCAATCTGCATCTGATACGCATGATCATAGAGGATATAAAAGATGACGAACAAGCCGTGCTGATCAATTTGGATCAGTCCAAGGCATTTGATAGGGTTGACCATCGTTACTTGGCAGCTGTCCTGCAGGCCGCTGGATTCGCAACCAACTTCTGCCACTGGATTAGCCTCCTATATCAATCTCCCAATGCCGTGGTACAGGTGAATGGAAAGTTGTCGGGTTTCCTGGTACTGTCTAGGTCGGTTTGACAGGGTTGTCCACTGTTACCCCTACTTTATGCTTTGGCATTGGAGCCCCTCCTTCGCCAGCTAAGGGACAGGGTGTGCAGTCCAGCCCTACGTGGAATCACTGTCCCTGGTGGTGCTTGAGCCAGGGTTTCTGTGTATGCCAATGACGTCATTACTTTTGAGTGCTCCCGGAGTGACATTGAGGTGGTACAGAAGGTGCTTGAACGGTACGAACAGGTGATGGAGCCAAGATTAACCACAACAAGTCATCCAGCTTGCAGTTAGGTGCCTGGAAGGGTGTTACCCTCCTGGGACCCTTCAACTGGACGGACAGCCCTGTCCGCATTCTTGGAGTGTGGTTTGGGCTCGACCTACAGTTGGAGAAAAATTGGTCTAAAGTACTGGTAAAGGTCGACGCATCGGCCAAGATTTGGCTTCAAAGGAATTTGTCCTTAAAGGGTTTGGCTGTGGCGTTTGCTACATACATCTTTCTCACTATCCTTTACTGGCTGTCAGTACTTCCACTTTGTAAATGGCGTAGGGTGGCGATTGAGCATTTCCTATTCTCCATTCTGTGGAGAGGACGCAAACACTACGTCGACAAATATGTCTGTTACCAACGTCCATGTCATGGGGATCTGGGAATGATGTACCTGATGTTCCACAAGGTTGCATCAAGGTTGGTTTTTCTCAGGCGAGTGATTTTGGAAGACTCATTGCTGAGGGGGATAGTGAGGGACATGTTCCCTAGCCTTACTATCACTCCCCACATCTTGAGGCGGTGCTGTAAGCCTCAAGGGCAATCGCGTTTTCTCCTTGAATGTCTGGTGGCCTTGTGGGCCATTCCACGGTCCAGTGACCTTTCACAGCCTAAGAGAGTCTTCTATCATGGGTTAGTGGAGGGCGTCACGAAGGATTCATTACGTGATGTGCTCCGCTTGTCAGAGGATAAGTTCCGCTCATTCTGGTCTTGGGCGCCAAGTAGCGATTATCTCAGCAACTCAGTTTTTGCTCACCTGGCGATTGGCTCGAAATCGGTTGCCTCTCAATGACAAGGCATTCAGTTGACTGCTCGTATTGTGCTGCGGGAGCTTGTGCTCAGTGATCGTGCATTTGCCTGTGACAGTGTGTTGCCCCTGTTTTCAGGGATGAAGCGTATGGTGTTTCTGTTGCTGCTAGCCACGGCTCAAATGGTGATTTGGACGATCCGAACGAAGGAAGTCTTGCAAGGTCAGTGTCTTTCACATCAGGATCTGATCAGATATTTTGAGCATCAGCTCAAAATAAGGATTAGAACTGATTGGAAACATTTGACTTTGACAGACTTCAGCAAAAGGTGGATAAATGTGGCAAGCCTGGTTAGAGTGAACGGGGCTAGTCGTGATTTTCTCTTTTAGATCTGCTGGTCACATCGGGGTGGATTCCTTTGGAACCCTCCCCAGTTAAGGTAGCTTTCTTTTGTGTACCTAGTTAATATGAATGAATGTGTTCCTAGCCTGAAATCAGAAATCCTTTACAGGGGGACAGATCAGAAAGATCAAGTGTGTTTAAGAAATAGTTTTATTCTAAATTTCATGCTTAAATAAGTAATACTTGTGTAAATCGGATTAAATTAACATTAAATTTTCTAATTTTGCAAAAATAATATGTCACAAGTCAAGTGTATATTTTATTTTTCTAAGATTTATAAAACTGAGAATTAACTTTAGTTTACAAAAAATAGCTGAAAAATTGAAAAAAACTTTTTTTTAAATCTCAAAATGTTAGCTTCCAGTCAATAATTTCTGTTTGAAATACATTGGAGTATTTTGCTTACTGCAAATATAATCATTTAGCTTTCAATTAAAACTAAAATAAACAAAAAGACAGTTTCAAAAAATCTTTTTTATTTTTAAAAATTCAATTCAAAAGTTAATTATTGAAAATTACCAGAGGTACCTACAAGAGAATGTAAATGAAACTATTTTAATAATAATGAAAATTGAAAAAAAAAAAATTATATATATATATATATATATATATATATTTTTAAAGTAGCCTCTGCTTTGGTTTTATGGCACTCTATCAGGCACCCATCCATTTTTTAACTTTTTTTTCTCTGCTACTATGAGTTCAGACATGAAAATCAAAGTGAAAGAACTGACATTTTGAACTTCTAACCTTCTAACAAACTTTTGAATCAAGTAGGCACTCACAAAAAAAAAATCTAAGCGGGAGGGATAACCGAAATTGATCATCAAGGGGCAGTGGGATTCATCCCCAACCCAGACCGCTTTTTGGAGACATGCTGACATCATTTGAACCCAATCTAAAATTTTCTTCACAGGTTTGGCTAAATTACCAGCTGCTATAAACATTTTAAAACTAAAATTAAAAACTATTTTATTTATTTTTAATATTTGATTTTAGGTGTATTTCTTAAAAACGAAAATAATATACTCAATCGAAAGTGTCCCGCTTTGCACGCCACTGTGTATACATTGATAAAAACAATTCTAAAATTCCATAGTTCGCATGCACAAAAAAAACAAAAAAACAAAAACAAATTGCAGGAACTTTTTTAGAAACCTTTTTTCAAAGAAAACAATTTTTTTTAATTGCAAGACAAAGAAAAGAACTTGTTGCTGTTAGTGTTGTTTAAGTCCTTTTTGCTATCCACAAGTTGTTCTAAATGGATGGATGGATGCATATTGTATTTTTATTGTAAAAACTGCTGTAGGAAAAAAAAATGTTCATTTTTATTTTGCGTCAGTAGAGATTAAAAATGGCTAAAAAAGAATTTTCTCGGAGAAAAAGGAACCAACAAGCATTCACACGAATATAGTAAATAAATATTTCGAAGACCTGAAGCAGACTACCACCACGTTTAATTTCAGTTTTTTTTTGTTTTTTTTTCAGTGCAGTTCTATCGATTGTTATTTAAACTTATCCAAAAAAAAAAAAAAAAAAAAAAAAAATTAAAAATTACAATATTTAAACAAATTTTGGGGTGGGTCAGTTTCTCATAGAACGTTATAGTAAATCGATCCTCCATTTTCAATCCACTAGTGACTATATATAATAAGGTTGCATGAAAAACTGCCCCCCTTCAAAAAAAAAAAATTGTTTAAGTTTAAATATTGAAATTTTTGTAAATTTATTTTGTCATTCATAAAGTTTAAGGTGTGTAAAATATTGCACTAAAAAAGTCCAAAAAATTTGATAATGAACAAATTTAGGTGCCGGTAATGTCGTACCGGCGACTGGTTTCAAAGTGGAGGCTCGATTTACTATAACGTTTTATGAGAAACTGATCCCCCCTAAAAAAAGTTTAAATATTGACATTTTCCAAATTTTTTTTGTCAATCGTAAAGCTAAAAGGGGTAATCGATAGGACTGCGCTGAAAAAAAGCAAAAAACCTGAAAAACAACGAAATTGAACGTGGTAGTAGTCTGCTTCAGGTCCGCCAAAAAATGTATACATTAAAAAAAAATGTTTTTTTCACGTATAAGAATTATGGTTCAGAGAATTTCCACGGTTAAAAAAAAAAACTACGAAAAAATACTTAAAAAAAAAGTCTGAGAAACATTGAAATGAACTCACAAAGACAGACGACATGAACCGAATTTAAAAACATACGGTGGGTGTTAAAATTCTGCGTTGTTTTCTTTCTGGGCTGGGGCGACCTGGATTCTTGCAGGACATAAAACAGGTAGGTTCCAAAAATACACTTCTGGAAATTTGGAGGGGAAACTGTCCAACGTAGCGTCTTCTATCTGAAAGTCAGAACGATGAACGTTTCTTAAAAACAGTTAAAATTCTTATTCCTAACTGGCCAATTTGAAAGCGCATGCGAATTTTTGCTCCGATTTTAGAGTAGATTGAGTTTTTTACTCTTCAATGGTATATTCACTAATAATAATTTTTTCATAAATAATGGATTTTTTTTTGTTTACTTTCAAAAACTTTGTTTCATCTTATTGAAATATGGCAGAATGAACTGTTAAAAAAATAAAAAGTTATCAAAAAATAAAAAAACGTTAAAAAAAACAACAAAAAAAAAACAAACTGAATATTTACATTAATTTACATATCTTTCCACTAGTGTTCTAGTCATTTAGTAAACGGTAAGTTTTCATAGAAAATTCTACCAATTACAAATGGAAAAAAAAAAAGACTTCTTCCTTCGCTCAAAGCTTTCGTGTATCACACGCATACGAAATCAAACAAGAAGGATGTGCACGGCCTTGTGAGTGATGAATCATTTTTCACCCTACAACTCCCTTACACAGATGAAATGAAATGTTGCTTGCTTCTCACTGTTTTATTGGTATTTCTATATGTTTCGGGCAAAAAAACTACATACCTTGATTCCACCAGTTGAGATCTTCACAAACAAATTAGAGAGAGTTCGGGGTTAGGGTTGGTTTAGAGTCAGGATTAGGGTTAAGGTCTATCTTTAGGTTAGGGTTAGGATTTAGTGCTGGGATAGAGTTAAGGTCTAGGGTTAGAGTTAGGTGTTAGGGTTAGCGCTTGGGTTAAAGGCTTAGAATGTTTCTTAGAAACATTCTGCAAACACAAATTGAAATTAAACATATTTTTTTTAAATTCCAACTTTCCTCTTGATTTTTTCCATTGTGATCGTATCTCCCATAATTTGATGCATAGGGGTAAAAATAATTTTATAACATGTTCTTTCTTTTGGTACCTTCATTTGCAATTAAAAAAAAATTAAGAGTAAGAGGATAACAATACAAATGCATACTTTCAATAGTAGGATTAGGCTATGAATTAATAAAAAATGGCTTTTTCATTCAATTGAAAAGAAAAAATGAAAACTTTTCCAAATTGTTTTAATCTTAGCCTATGCACCATAACATTGTAGTACATATTTATTTCTTAGTCACATTTTGCAAACACACATTGAAAGTAAACATTTTTATCCCTAATAATTTCTTGTATGAATCATTACCACATGCCATTGGAATGAACATCCAAAAAAAAGCAAAACAAAAAAAAAAAAGAACTTCACAATTAATATTAAAAATGATGAAACTAATAAGTAAAAAATATAAAACTTACTTTAAATATTTAAAGTCTGACTTGAAATGATTTCTTTCTTGAGCAATTCACAGACACGCAAGAAAAGAATAGCAGCAAGGACCTTCATAATTGATATACGGGAAAATTTTATGTAAGGGCGGACAACACTTGAGTCACGTGACCTTTTACAGATTTATATCGTTTATGGGCACCCGTACATACAAAAAGACGGGAAACCAACATGCAAAAATAAAGTTTTTAATTAAATTACAAAAAAAGATCAACTCTTTTAGAGTAACTGTTTAAATTTTTCGATTAATAAATATATTTGCCACACATTAATTAATTAATTAATTATAAGGAGAAAATTGTAAAAGACTTACAAAACTTTTTAAATTACTTAATAAAAAATATTAAAAATAAAAACAATTCTTGTAAAAATTCATTACTAACGGAATTTTTTTTTTATTCAGACGATGACACAATTTTAATTTATGTTTAAAAGCAATTAAAAGTTTACCCAAATAAAAATTGGCATAGTTTTATTGCATTTTTGTTTTCCTAATTCAGAGCAGATTTTCTAAAAGGTGGCTTGTTTTAAGTTTTGAAGAAAAAAACACAGTTGATTAGCTTTCCTTAATGACTCCTGAATTTAATGAAAACTATGTTGTGACCGAGTCGCGTCTTTCGACATTTCTGGAAATTAAATATTGGTGGGGGGGGGGGGGGTAACAAATTAAAAAAATATATTTTTTGCCAATATTTTATAAAAATAATTATTTCAAAATCATTTCAGTCATTTGTGAATAAGTCCTGAAATTTTCATCAAAATCAGACGATTATTTGAGTTTTGCAAGAATTTCTAAATTAAGGTGTCTTTCACAGTCAAAAAATGCCTTCGCATAAATATTACGTTTTGACGTAATAAACTCTAGCGTCAATTTATCCCTTTCACTGACGAGAGAAAAAAAAGATTTCTCCCACTAAATGAGCCTTTCAGAACCTGTTAGAACAATTTTAAAAATTTGTAAAAATAATTAAAAAATACTTTGATCTATCCTCTTTGTGATAGCATAAACATTTTTGCCGAGAAAACTTTGTTTTTATTTAGTCTTTTACTTCAGCCTTGCTGATTTTCCCATGGTAAAATTGGAATCCAATAATCCACGGTGGATGTACCTAGCAAAGGAGTTTAGGTTAGGGCTATGGTTTGGGGTAAGGGTTTAGATTATTAAAGGTTTGGGATTGAGGTTAGTGTTGGCAGGGGTTAGGGTTCTCTGCAAGTTTAGGGTTAAGAGTTGGGCTGGGGTAAGTTTTGGGGGGTTTAGGTTTGGGGTTAGTTCAGTGCCAGGGTTAGGGTAGAGTTGGGGGTGGGTTAGGCAGAGTAAAGGTTAGGGTTTAGAGTTTGGGTTCGGTTAGTGTTAGGGGTAGTATTAGGTTTAGTGTTGGGGTAAGGTTATATTTCTGGGTCAGGGCTAGGATTTAGGGTTACAGTTAAGGTTAGTTTAGGGTTAGGGTAAAGATTTAGGGTTTGGATTAGATTTAGGGTTGGGATTAAGGTTAAGTTACTATTTGGGTTATCTCTTTTATTTGTTATGATCATGCATACAATATGCTGTTGCATTTCTCTTACAATTCACATGCATATTTCACCAATTGTTTTAATTTAAACAGCATTTTTTGATTCATGTTGCTTTGTCTTATTTATGTTTATTTGTAAATGGTAACACATTTTAGTGTTTTGAAAACAAAATGAGTGCACTACTATTTTTTTTGGCACTTTTATTTGATCTGATCATGCATATGATATTCTTTTGTATCCCACTTAGAATTCTCCCATATTCTTCATTATTTATCTTAATTTAAATGGAATGTTCTACTTTTCGTGTTTTATATTTTATATTTGTTTACATCTAAATAGTAACACAATGTGGGAGCTACTATGGTTGGCACATTTATTTGATAGAATCATGCATATGATATTCTGGTTCATTTCTCTTACAATTCTCCCACATTTTTCATTAAATACTTTAATTTGAAGTGTTTTTTTCATGCTTTTTTTTGTTTCGTTTATATTTGTATATTTCTGAATGGTAACACATTTTAGGGTTTGAAAAACAACAGGGGAAAACTATCAATTCGTTTGGCACATTAATTTTATGATAAGATCATGCATATGATATTCTGTTGCATTTCTCTTACAATGTACATACATTTTTTTGTCAATTATTTTAATTTAAATGCAGTGTTATTTTTTAAAGTTTTTTTATATTGGTTTATTTCTAAATGGTAACACATAGGGTTTGAAAACAATGTGGAAACTACTGTTTTGGTTGGAACTTTTACATGCATATGATATTCTGTTGCATGTCTCTTATGATTCTCATGCATTCATCTTCAATTATTTTAATTTAAATGGTATATTCGTTTTTCCATGTTTTATATTTGTTTACTTCAACATTGTAACACTTTTTAGGGTTTTTAAAATGCTATAGGGGAACTACTAATTTGTTAGCACTTTTATTTGATACAATCATGCATATGATAGTCTGCTCTTTTCTTTAACAATTGTCCCACAATTCTTCATTAAGCATTTTAATTTAAATGGTGCATCCTTTTAGCATGTTGCTTATCTTATATTTCTTTATTTCTAAATGGCATCACATTTTTAGTGTTTGAAATCACAGTGGGGGAACTATAGCGGGTATCTTATCTATTCTTTTTCTAGTTGTAGTAGGATTCCATTCTAGTGAAGGGTAATTGTATACTGTTGCAGGTTAACGGAATTTGGCCTTGTGGAAGATAGCCCACTATAAGTCTTAAAATGATTATAAAATCAAGAAAAGCAAATTGAGTTGAAAATAGCATTTATATATACACATATCAATTAATGTTTTACAATTAAAGTAATGCTTGAAGGATAGGTCCAATGGAGGTTAAAGTGTTCATGATAATAATGCTGAAAAAGATAATTAGTGCTTAGGAATGTGGAAGCGTCTTGTAGGTAAGGAATGTTCATTTTGAAGTTGCCACTTCTAGGGTCTGTAAGTCAGTTGGTTTGTGAGGAAACAGTCTTTGAAGTAGTCGCTCCTGAGGTCAGTAAGTACTTTTTAGACAGGGAAGAAGTGATGACAGGTGAAGGGAGGCGAATGTAGTAGCCGCTCGACTTAAGTCAAGGGGATATCAATTACATTCTTCTCCTTGGTCTCTGCATCAGTCTGTCTGACAGTGCTTTGTGTCTCCGCTTTTTATATCTGCTTTTTTAATCAAAAGTAGCTTGTTTGAGATTTTCATACTTGTATTTGATTCTGGGCTTCCCATTGGCTGGTAAATAAAATTCGCATAGGCTCGCGAAATGGAAATTTGATATTTGATTAATTTTTATTTATCACCACAGAACTACTGTTTTGGTTGGAAATTGATTTGATGCTGCGGGGGGTGTCGAACTGCAAGGTTAATTTGGAATAATTTCTTTGTTGGATTTTATCCAGCACAAGGCCACTTCCAAAACCCACCATTATTTTTATAAGCATTGAAAATCCATGATTAAACAAGTAATGAGAAATTGAAATGAAGTTGACAAAACATTAATTTACAACGAACAGTGTATTAACAAATATTTAACAAGAATACATAATATACATAGGTGTTGAATAATATGTGAAACTGGTTGTTTGAAATTCTCTCTCATTGTCTGTGTGAGAATTACTGTTACGGATTTTAGCGTAAGTTTGAATGTTCATTATTGTTGAAAGAATTCACACAGTGTTAAGAAAATTATGTATGAAAATGTTGCTGAGAAGAATTGTTCAGATATGAAAGTTCATGAATAATGTCCATGGTGTTAGTTGTGCAAAAGATGGAATTTGAATATCAGAGTGAGTTGGGGTTTTATTCTTGTAGAGTTCTGACATGATGTGTAACTAGGGAATGTCAGTGCCAACTGTAATATTTTGTACATTTTAATTAAAGAAATAAAAGTCATCTAATGGTGTCCTGCAATTAGTGCGGGTGTGTGAGAGAGTTAGATGAGATTGAGAAACACAACTCCTAGATAGCATGGCGCTATCGCAGGCAGCTGAAACTGTCAACGGCCTTGCTTGGTATTCGAACTGGAACTGCTGTGTGTAGCACATGTGTCTCTGCATTTTATACATCCCTGGAAAATGCGGGAAAGAATAAGGATATCACATGATGATCGCATGTGTGTCTATGTACATGTGTGAATGCAGCTGTGGATGAAGTGTATGGAAAATACATGTGATTCCACAATACGATCATGCATATGATATCCTGCTGCATTTCTCTTACAATTCTTATATATTTTTCATTAGTTATTTTACTTTGAATGGAGTGTTCTTTTATCATGTTGTTTTCCTTTATATTTGTTTAATTCTAAATTGTAACAAATATTAGGGTTTGAAAACAGGATAGGGAAACTACTATTTCTGTTGGCACATTTATTTCATACAATCATGATATTCTGTTGCATTTCTCTCACAATTCTCATGCATTTTTCATTAATCATTTTAATTTAAAAAGAATTATTTTTTCATGTTGTTTTCCATCATATTTGTTTATTTCTAAATGGTAAAACATTTTAGGGTTTGGAAGAACAATGGGAAAACTAAATTTTTGGTAGTCACTTTTATATAATACAATAATTCCTATGATATTCTGTTGCATTTCTCTTAGAATTTTCAGACATATTTCATCAATTATTTTAATTTATATGGAGTGTTCTTTTTTTCATTTTGTTTTTCTTTATATTTGTTCATTTCTAAATGGCAACAGATTTTAGGGTTTGAAAACACAATAGGGGAACTAAAAGAAATAACTTACTAGAAAGTAATTGAAGCAAACCTGAAGCAAGCTGAATGTGTAATGTTCCATGTCAGTGACATTTCCACCAAGCCTCTCTACAGTATATGATTTAATTGAATTTCTTTTAATGTCTTCCTCTTGAATTTACATTTAAATTAGCTTGGGGTCATCAGGAGAGAGTGTGCACTGTTTCGAGGAACTTCCTCTCAACAGTTTCACTTTCATATCAGCCTCTCTCACTGATGTGAGGCCCCATTATAACTATATACTAGTGTTTTATAGATATACTAGTTCAAATGTCCAATGGTGAAATTAGATTTACAAAAAAAAAACTGGTAAACCTTGCATTCTGAGAATACAAAGTGAACCTCATTACACATTCATGATCAGTCATGTCATACCGTCATGTTTGCTGAAGTGCTTCACGGAATATTTTTTTTTTCTATATCCACATGGAACTATTTTCAGTTACTTCTATTAGATGTTTTATACTTTTGGCCCTATTATGCCCTTTGATTCCAATTTGGCCCAGAAATTGTTACAGAGTGCCTGTAATGAAACTCCTTGCTTCAATTTCAAGGATGATTTTATCATCCACCCTTGCTTGATAAAAGAACAACATCTAGTCGCAGACCCTTACTTGATATTATTTAGGGGTAATCATTATGCCAATTAGGAAGGTCTGCAGATATTTATTTATTATTATTATTATTATTAAATAACTATTATTTAAGTTCGCGCTTTTATTTGATGTTATCATAAATGAGATAAACTGTTATATTTCTCCTGCAATTTTCATGCATTTTTCATCAGTTATTTTCATTTAAATGGAGTGTTTTTTTTTTGTTTTTTTTATAGTGTTGTTTTCCTTTATATTTGTTTATTTCTTAATGGTAACACATTTTAAAGTTTGAAGACACAACTGGGAAAATACTGTTTTGGTTGGCACTTTTATTTGATCATGCATATGATATACTGTTGGATTTCTCTTATAATTCTCACGCAATTCTCATCAAATATTTTAATTTAAATGAAGTCTTATATTTTTCATGTTCTTTTCCTTTATATTTGTTTATTTCTAAATGGTAACACATTTTAAAGTTTGAAGACACAACTGGGAAAATACTGTTTTGGTTGGCACTTTTATTTGATCATGCATATGATATACTGTTGGATTTCTCTTATAATTCTCACGCAATTCTCATCAAATATTTTAATTTAAATGAAGTCTTATATTTTTCATGTTCTTTTCCTTTATATTTGTTTATTTCTAAATGGTAACACTTTTACAGTTTTGAAAACACAATGTGTAAACTTATTGTGTCATGGCTTGTACCATGTGACATCCAGTTGCCTGGTTGTACAAAAGACAATGTGTGTTTAGTACGGGTGTGTTGTCATTATCACAGACTTTGAGAAGTAACATCTACTACTGTGAGAGACTGTAAATATTGCATATACATCTTGGTTGTACCAATGTGTCAATAAAGTAGTTTATCTACATTTCACTGTGTATCTCTTCATTCCATGATACAACACAATTACTATTTTGGATAGCAGTTTTATTTGATATGATCCAGCATATTGCATTTCTCTTTACAATTCTCATGCATTTTTCATCAAATATTTAATTTAAATGGAGTGCTTTTTTCATGTTGTTTTTTAAGTTTTCACCTGTACACTTTAAATAAATCAGGTGGCAAAATAATTCTTGTTTCATTTTTCTGTCTATTTTTGTGTATTCATTAAACTCTCTATACGCATTCGACCTGTTTGTTCCTAGTCGAGCTTATGGATTGCTCAACAAATATCTTCAACGTATGCAAATAATTATGGATCTCAAGGGAGACAACGTTCATAACACTTAAGAGTTACCTACCTTGAGTTTTTGGCTGCGAATAAAAACTTACAAATCGAAGACGATTTCTTTTCTATTTCCGATTTTAATAAATATAAAGATTCAAATTTTTTGACAAAAAATAAAAGGTATAGCCATTGATGCTTCGTAGAGAATTTTCAATCGGTTATTTCCGAAATTAAGCCCTGCATAGGACGCACAAACAAAATGTTCGTGTAAGAATTTTATTTTTTATTTTTTTTTAATTAAAAATTTTTTTAAAAAATTGCTTGGTGAAAAATGATTAAAAATTTTAATCATGTCATTAAGACGCAAGTGGTGATACTCGGGGTGAAACAGAATGAAAAAACTTAAGAAAGAACTGAAAACCCAGTCCTAAACAGGAAACAAGGGATAAATCTCTACTTCTGTTAAAAAAAAAAAAAAAATGGGGAGGAGTGTGGACAGGACAATAGGCGACCATATCAACTTCTATTCAAAATCCAGTTTGTAACAAAACTAATTTATCAATGGCTGACAGGGCAAGAACTACAACAATTGCTTCAGCTTACCACAGAGACAAATTTTTAAATGTCATTGAAATTACAGATCAAATTTCTGCACAGCTGCTCTATACTTTAAAGTTTTGTTTGTGACAGTAAAACAAATTACAGTTTGTAGGAATTCATTTTGAAAGACATTTGCCAATGAGCTGCAAGAAATGTGTCAGAATTCATAGATCATCAAGAATGGTTAATGTTTATTACTGAATTTGCCTATCAAGCTTTAGGTAAGAACAGTGAGGCTTGGGTTCTGACTTTAGACATCTCAAAAATGTTTAGCATGCTGGCCTTCTCCACAAACTCAAGAATTATGTCTTTGGCTTAATCTATTCTTATCAACCGAGTGGGCCCATACTGTAAAAAATGACAACAAAATATTTATGTCGATATGCCATCTAAAATGATAGCAACATTGATTTACTTACTATAAAGTATCCTACATTAAGACATAAGAAAAAAAAACCAAAATAATCCAAACCCCTGAGTGTGACAGGAGAGAAATTTAATATATATTTATATATATATATAGTCATCCACAGACAGATCTGTTTCGCTGTATCACAGCTCATCAGTACGGTTAGACTCCGATTGCTTCTAACCCAGGATTGAAACCCGACCAAAGTGGCGTCTGTTGGCAATTCTACCTCTGGGCCATGGGTGCACGGTAGAAGAAGGCAGACTTTTTAGCATGTATAATATCACTATACATATATACAAATAAATACACAATGATCATTATCAAAATAGAAAGTGTATATATATACATATATTCTTCACTACTCAACAGCATAATTATTGCAAAAAAAAAATAAAATAAAGCATTGGGTCCTGGGTATGACAGTAAACTGTATCCGGCAGCAAGGTCTCTGATTGGGAGGTTGTGAGAAGCATGGAAACACCTCTTAATTTCTGTTGTTCTCAGGTCCACCCTGACCCAGAGTGGTAGAACCTGTTAGGGTCTCAGCTATGGGGAAATAGTCTTTAATATAATAAAGAGGATATATATATATATATATATATATATATATATATATATATTTTCTTCTCTACTTCACAACATAATTATTGTGAAAAAATAAAATAAGGCACTATTAAAGATCAAACACATATCAAAAACCTTCATAATTGATAGTAAAGAAAACGAACTGAGCCAACACTGCCTTGTTCCCTAATGAACTGAGTTAACACTGCCTTGCTATTGTCTCTCTCTCTCCATGAGCATGACAAGAGGGAAATATATATATATATATAACAGTCTTTATTATAATAGAGAGGATACAAATGCACACTGATCTTCTTTTTTTTTTAATCATATCACCCCGAGCAAGGCGGTAATGCCACTGATGTGCAGGGGGCTATGTAAGAGTGAATAGATTGGAAAAGAGAAAGCCGGAAACCACAACCTAAACAGAGAACAAGGGATGAGCTTCTACACCTGTTCAATAGATGTGGGTGGAGTGTGAACCGGGCGATAGTTTAGTCTATCTACTCCAATTGAAAAAATAAACAAAAAAAAAAGGTAAGGGTGGTGAGTTAACTAAATTTTAACTTAGTTAAAGTCCAGTCAGAGAGATTTCTTTGAAAAAAGACAAACATTTGTTTAAATAACCATGAAACCTTTAAAATTAACCACAATAAAATAAAATAAAATAAAATCAAAGCAAAGCAAAATCATGACTTTTAAGAATATTTCAAAAGCTGTTCCCATCCCAAATACACATGTTCTAATGCCAATTTTTGATCAAATTCAATAGAATATCAGGGGTATTGATTTCCAATATCAGGGAAAATGAGTTGTCTGAGAAGATCTACTTAAGTCTGAGTATAATTTTACCAAGTTAGAGCAAATTCTGCAGTAAGAACTATGATAAAAGGGTTGAAATCCTGATCTTGATCAGACCTAATCGAACAACGGGGATATCAATTTTCAATATCATGGGCAAATTGGAAAAAATAAGTAACCCATGACCTGACTGGAAGCCTAAAGGATATTTGTGTGAAGTTTGGTAAAAATCGGTTAAAAATTGTGGATTTGTATAAAGGACATATAGACAGACATAGACAGACACAAACATCTTGCTTTTTATATATATAGATTATTTGTATTCTAAATACATAACCTGCAAACTCACCTGAGTTTAAAGAAAATATAATTTATTATAAAAAGATTTGTCACTGATAATGTGTCTTACTTAAGAAAAAGGGTATTTGTAGAGATGGTCTCAGCATTGGAGATCTGACTCTTAAAGTTCAACTTCTCAGCATACTGTAATGGTATTACCTGATGTCTGTGGTAATTACTAATGTGCTATAAGGAATTCAGGAGATGACTCATGTTAAAATAAATAAATAAATAAATAGAGAAAGTTGTTGGTATTCAATGCCTTAAAATGAAACAAGGTATTTTCTTATATCTGAATTAAATGATTATTTTTTTCTATATTAAAAATGGAACATATGCCATACAAAACTGTGAAGACTCTTCATTATTCACTGGACTGAAACCTGTCTTTCAGAATATGAGTATTGTTAATAGTAACCAGAATAAAAAAAAAAAGAAGTCTTTCATAATACACTTTTCCTCTTAGAAGAAAACTATGACATGATATCTAGTTTGTATGAACATGCTATAAAGCATATTTATATAGTCTTGTAATTTTTCTAACATTATGCAATAAATTCCTGGTAAATATTTCTGGATATTGCTATTTTGTGTATTTTATATTAGCCTTGGGTCCCATTTTAATGATCAAAATATGATTCATTACATAGAGGATACAAATGCACAATGATCTTTATTATAATAGAGGATACAAATACACTATGGTCTTCATTATAATAGAGAAGATTGTGTAATGAAGGCTGTGCTGAATGCATATGCTTCTAGATAATTTCACATTAAGGCAGAGGACCTCCAAAGCCACAACCTTCTTTATAAAGGTCGTGCCAGAGCCCTATCTATTTTAACAGCTCTCAAAACAAAACTGCTATCACTTAATGTGTTGTGTGTGTTTTAGTTACCCAACATTGCAAAATATGAATCTGTCTGAATGGCTTTCCAGAAAAGATTGCTCATCTAATTTACTGCTGATTCTACTGTTCCAATAGCTTTACTGTTTTAAGGGTGGGTGTGTGTTTAATTCCTTGTACTGGGAGACTCTAGCCATTATCTGGAACACTTTCTTGTTCATGCTGACGAGGTCCATTTTTTTTCATGGTCCACATGTTTGGAATTTTCACATTATTAGTACAAAAACATGAAAACATTATTAGTACAAAAACATGCACTTGTCTGTTTTCTTCTGCACAGTTATCTTTTCCCTTTCATTTACCACTGCCACTATGTTACATGTTCATTCTCTGCCTATGGCTACTAACAATATGCAATGTAACAAGACTTGAACGTCATCACAATAGTCTGCTTTATTTCAAAACAGCCCACACTCCGATGTCATATGACCTATTTAGTCAGTGTAAGTGGAGTCCCACAAAACAAGATGCCATGAAATATTTTTCTCTGGGCGACTGAATAAATAAAGCATGTGAGTAGGCTATATTAAGAATGTATCATATTTTTAGTTAATGGCTATAATACAGGAAGTGATTTGCATATCAAACAGGTAGTAAGAGGGAACATGGCTATATATATATAGATAGATATAGATATTACCTTGACCATCATAAATATGATTGACAAAAATATATTCTGACCATGAATGGTGCCGTTGGGGAACAACATCAAAGACAAAATCACAGGCAATAGCCAACAAAGATATGATTGACATCAAAGACAGAAAACACAGGCAACAACAAAGGCAACAGCTGACAAAGATATGATTGATGTCAATTAAGCGACAACCAGTAAAAGCAAAACTGTGAAGGAATTTTGGGTTATATGTCTTGGGTTTCTGGCCAAAGAGAGAGAAGACAGAAGAGAAGAAAACAAAAAGAGAGAACAGAGAACTCCCCAACAACTCCTGTGCATGCATGATTCTCTCCGGCTACCCTCCTACTCCAGAAAACCATCCCTGATGAAGAATAAGAATATAAGTTTATATTTTTATATATACATGTTCTTGTTCTTCATTATCTATCATGATGATTGTTGTTCATCGAGATCCAGAACCAGCAGTGTTTTATGTGTGTGTATATATATATATATATATATCTGCAGACAGTCCTGTTTCCCTGTATTACAGCACATCTGTACGGTTAGACACCTGATTGCTTCTAGCCAGGATTGAAACCTGACTGAATTTAGATCAGTTGGCAATTCTACCTATGGCTATGGGTGCTTGGTAGAAGAAGGCAAACTTTGGCATGTTATGTACAATGTAAACACATGCCAGTAGCTGAAAGTGTTCAAATTCATTACTGAATGAACAATGCGCAAGTAGCTACTGTCTTTAAAGTCTATTTTTTCATAGTGCTCAATTAGTGTGCAAGAGCGTAAATACATTCAATCTCGGAAAAAGATTGAAAGCACTTGGGAACATCAAGAAAGGAATAATAAAATCAACTGTGAAAGTTACAGCTCATTTCTTACATCTTTAAATTAGAATACATGAAAGATTATCCATGAGTATGAACTAATTTTATTAAAAATAAGCAGACACTATGTTTGCAATTTATTTAATCTGACATGCCTAAAAGAATACCTGCTGCCTAGATACACAAATATATATATATATATATATATATATATATATATATATATATATATCAAACAGGTAGGAAGTATCCACAAGGTAGGGAACATGACTAGGAGCAGTCTGTTACTTATATTATTTTATGCTGACACCATTTCTATTCGGGTCTTATAATATGAAGTTGCTGTTGAGAGAGAGTAATGGAGAAGATCATATGTATTTAGCAAAAACTTTATTGCAAACTGAATAGCTTTACAGTTGTAGTATATGAGCATAAAAGGAAGTAGCAGTTGCATGCATTATATACTAGAAATAGGAGGATAAAGTGTTGTTTTCTGGTGAGTGGTGGTGTGAGAATTCACTAATATTGTTGAGAAATTACTTATGTTTGGGCATATATTTATTATGTTGCGGTAATCAACACTCTGAAGGGTAAATATTTATGGACTGCGACAAAATTTATTCCACAAACAATATTGGTGGACTCAGTGCCAGTCCAAATAAAAATGAGTAACATGAAACAAATAACAATGAATGCATTAACAAAAGAATTACATGTGACAAAAAGGAAAAACATGAAACTAGCTATAATAAGAATGTGCTTGTGTCTGTGCATGTGCATTACAAGTATATATGAGAGAGTACAAAAATCAAGATCAAAAACCATGAAGATGAACATGCTTCAGTGAAGGAACATTTTTTTTCCATGTGTGACTACATCTTATAGCCAGTGTTGAAAAGTTGTAAAAGAGAATAGGGATAAAAATATACAAATCAACCATCCGTCCATGCATGGAATACTGCTGTCATATATGGGCAGGTATCCCTGCTGTTCATCTCAGTGTTCTCGACAGGCTCCAAAGGAGAATCAGTAATGTGATAGGTACTGACTTGGCAGCTCAACTCAGCCACTTTCTCACCAATGGGATGTGGCTTCCCTCTGTCTGTTCTATGAATATTTTCATGGATTCTGCTCCAACAAACTTAAGTCACTGGTGCCCTTGCCACATGAGTTTACTTGTGCAACCAGACTGGCAACTGGGTCCCACCCATTCACAGTTATATCAACCAAATGCAGCGGACAATTATACTCCATCAGCTTCTTTTCTTGCACTTCCCACCTGTAGAACTCTTTTACATATTCTTGCTTTCCTGACAGCTTCAAACTCCAGGAATTTTAATGCAATTTCAACACCCATTCCTTAACCACTTGACTCCAGTTCTTTCTACATCACCCTGTATATCTTTTCCTTTCTCTCTACCTTTGCAACTATCATCACACCTGTATTCCCATCCTTCTCTTGCTCCCTTCTCTTCTCTGACACCCCCTGTAACTAGTTCGTCTTTCTCTTTACTCTCATCCTATCTAATCTTTTTCCCTTATGTAGCCCCCTGTGCATCAGGGGTGTTACCGCCTTGCTTGGGGTGAAAGGATTAAACAAAAAAGGCATAATGAGCTCCTCTTAGAGATATTTTTTTTGCAAAGTCAAGTGGGATAACTTCCAATAATACAGTTAACTTCAATTCCTGCAAGTTATAATCCATCTTAAAAAGACAACCATATCAACTTCTTTTACTTTTCCCAGTTTTTCTCACTTCTCATTTCATCATCATCTGCATCAGTCCACACATCTCTGTTTCATGCCAATATTTGAGTTTTTGTGAAGAGTCATCCAGTCCACTTACTGATGTTGTCAGCCCATTGTTTTCTCTACCTTCTTTATCAAGTTGGTATTTTGTAGGTTTCTCATATAATTGTGGTGAACCCTCGGACCCATCCAACTATCGCCCTATCAGTCTTCTACCAATATTCAGGAAAGTATTCGAGGCTATAATCAATGCTGAAATAGTTCATCATCTCACCGACCACAAACTGTTCTCCGACAGGCAATATGGATTCCGCTTTGCCAGGTCCACGGCCGACCTGCTAACAACCGTGATGGAGTACATGCTACAGGCCCTTGATGAGTCTGACGAGGCTCGCGCAGTTGCTCTGGACATCACCAAGGCTTTCGACAGGGTTTGGCACTCTGGCCTCCTATGCAAACTACACGGTTATGGTATTACCGGTTGCCTGCTTGACCTAATCCAATCTTTCTTAAATAACCGCAAAATGAAGGTCGTTCTGAATGGACGTGCCTCTTCGTCCTACAGCACGAATGCTGGTGTCCCACAGGGCTCTATCCTGGGCCCAACGCTCTTCCTTATTTTCATCAACGACCTCCCAGATGAGATCAAGTCCCAAGTAGGCATCTACGCGGATGACACTACAATATACTCCTACTCCAGTAAGAAACCTGTCGTGGCGGACAGACATAATCTCGCTGCTGACCTTGAGCGGGATCTACACTCTGTGGTGAACTGGGGCAAGAAGTGGCTTGTCAACTTCAATTCATCTAAGACCAAGCCGTTGTCTGTCAAACATTACAGGCAACCTCTCCTGCCTCCCATAAGCATGGACCAAGTGATTCTCCCCGAGAGTAATACACTACGCCTCCTCGGACTTACCCTGTCCTCAGACATCAAATGGAACCACTATATTGAATCCATAGCAAAATCTACTGCTAAGAAGGTTGGTTCACTATGTCGATCCAGGATGTTTTTTCCACCTGAATCCATCCTACATATATACAAGTCAACTATCCGTCCGTGCATGGAGAACTGCTGCCATTTATGGTCAGGTGCCCCTGCCGTTCTCCTCAGTGTTCTTGACAAGCTCCAAAGGAGAGTCTGTAATGTGATAGGTACTGATCTGGCGACTCGAGTGCAGCCACTTCCCCATCGTCGAAATGTGGCCTCCCTTTGTCTGTTCTATAAATACTTTCATGGCTTCTGCTCGGACAAGCTTAAGTCACTAATGCCTCCTCAACAGGTGTTTACTCATGCAACCAGACTGGCAACTGGGTCCCACCCATTCACAGTCAGGTTAGCCAAATGCAGACGACAATTCTACTCCTGCAGCTTCTTCTCTCGCACTTCCCGCCTGTGGAACTCGCTCCCGTTTTCTTGCTTTCCTGACGGCTACAACCTCCAGAAATTTAAATGCAAAGTCAATACTCATCTACTAACCACTGGACTCTAGCTCTCTCCCCACCCCTGTATAACCTTCCCTTTCTCTCCACCTATGTATCTGTCATCACACCTGCTTTCTATTGTTCCTTTCTAACTAGTTTGTACTCCTCACTCTTTTCTAATGAATCTTTTTACATTTATGTAACCCCCTGCACATCAGTGGCGTTTCCGCCTTGCTTGGGGTGAAATGATTAAAAAAAAAAAATTCTTTGTAAAATTAGAATAAACAGTAAAAATGGTATATAGAAGAAAGAAAGCATATCTCTCACTACCTCAGATAAAAAAAAATACTTAATATTCAAAATCTCATTTTTGTTACTAATGTGATATTTCTATTGTTAGGATTGGCTTTGTTTGCTTAGTGGTAAATCAACTCCTTATGGGTCATTTAATGCTGAAACTTAATTTTCTTGGGAGAATTAGTAATTTCAATTACAAAAATGTATTGCTGGTATTTCTACTATGAAAATGTATTTTTATACTTTCATAGTGTTTTGACCACAGTTTGGTGATTAACAATTTGCCCATAGTCAAGACCCTCACAGGTGTTACTACCCTGGGTTAGGTTGGATCTGGGAACAACAGCAATTAAAAGGTGGTTCTATAGTGGCAATAGAAGGCTGACAAGATAATTCATGCTTAAATGTGGGTGCGTTGGGTTGGCCGAGAGGAATGTCTTTGAACTTTCCACACCTTTGGTCATTAAGTAGTTTTGAGAGAGTGAAATATAAGATGAGAGGAAAGGGAGGCTAGGATAATAAGCCACTTGACTTAGGTCAAGGGGGATACTGATTACACTCCTCTCACTCCGAGTCAGTCCATGTGGTGTGTGTCAGCCTGCATTGGTCTGTCTGTCTTTCTGTCTGTATCGGCTTTTTATATCTTCTTTTTGGATCGCAGCAGATCATTTGGGAATTCATATCCGTATTTGATTCTGGGATTCCCATTGTCCGATAAATAAAATTCACGTAGGCTCGCAAACTGGAAATTTAATATTTAATTCATTTTTATTTTTCAACCGGAACAACTGCGTGAATCCGGCTGCGCACCGACTACTTTTGGTCATTTGCTTTCTGGTCATTAGAGTGCAAACATCCAGTCTCTCGCTTTTGCTCGGTCGGTATCACCACAGTTCCATGCTCTTAAAAACCTCCTGATCAGATACCTTACTACCAGATGTAGTTTATTGTCATACCCAGAACGACTACCGTTATGATGACCACAGATTCTTAGTGCATATCATTAAGAACACACCCAACATGTGGTAAGCTGGCAGAAATATTTTTTTACCCAGAATGCAACAAGTGGTGTCATTGATATCTATGTTTACTTTAATTACTAAGACACTACATGATTCATTATCATCATTGACTGTTCCCTATTTGACAAAGATACAAACTACTCAATAGATATATGTAAAAAGTTAGCAAGAACAGCTAGATAAATATTACAATTAAAATTAAAAAAAACTTAGTTCCAATTGAATAACTAAGAAATTTCTTTATTTGTAAATCAACAAATCTGACAAATATTTTTACATTCTTCTTCTATGTTCCATGTCCCTTCAGGATGTAGACAATCATGGCCTTTCACATCTCCCTGTCTTTAGTGGCCCTTAGCATGCTTTCTCCTGTTATCCCAATCAAACCCAGTTCTGCAATCTACTTGCACAAGGCTGTTAAGCATATTACATATTGCTTTTCCCTATCTCTCTTTCCCTCTATCTGACCTGTAAGTATCAGATTCTCCAAGACCTCCTTCCTCATTACATATCCCAGGAACTTTAGCTGTCTTTTCCTGATGTTTAGTTTTAGTTTCCTTTTTGTTTTCATCCTCTCCAAAACCTCATTGTTGCTCACGTTTGGTCTATTGTATTTACAGTATCCTTCTGTAGAACCACATTTCAGTTGCTTCAAGTCTCTCCTTCATCTTTGATGAGATTGTTCAGCATTCACTGCCATATTGAATAACAGACATTTCATAGCAATCCAGTACTCTCTTCTTCGTTTTTAGCAAAATTTTCCTGTTTCTCAATACTCTGCCTAGCTTCTGGAATGCATCCTTGGCCATGCCAATTCACCTTCGGATCTCACTGTCACAATTTCCCTCAAAGCCATAAATATTCTGAATATTTTATGACAATATCTAGAAATACATCAGGATGATGCACCTAACCATAACATCAGTGATGTAATCTTGAGATCAAAGAAGTTTCAGGTCTCTCAACATCATACCACTTCCCCCAATTGACCAAGCTGATTTTGATCAAATACCACACTATGGTCAGGGTATGAGCTATCCAACACTACATATTGAACTAGAACTTAAATTTTTGTTGTGATTACTAAATATGCGTTCATTTGAATGAAACATTAAAGGGGAGAACTCGAAACATTCTTAAATTAAATAAGAATAAGAGATATAGAACTACATTAGAAAATCAGATGTTTAAAAGAATCAGCATACATGCTATGCTCAGATTATCCAATGAGTTTGTCAAGCATAGTGTAGTACAGGACTCATCACCTAGCAAGCAGAGAACCAAGGTGAGTTATTTCCCTTTGAATAATCAGTTGCTCTTCTATGTGCCATTTCTTTTCAGGACATAGGTAATCGTAGCCTTCTACATCTCCCTATCCCTTGTAAATTTTAACACGTTTTCTCTTGTTACCTCTCCCAAACTCTGCTCCACTATCCATTTGCTCAAGCTATCAAGTACATCTTGCATTGCTTTCCCCTGTCTCTCATTCCTTGATCCATCTCAATAAGTATTACAACTAGAAATAACTACTAATCTTTTTTATGTTACTGTTGATCAAGAACTTCTTCTTTATGTGCTGTGTCCTTTCAGGACATAGGTGATCATGGACCTCCACTTACCTTACCTCATGTCACTTTAAACACTTTCCTATTGGTATCTATCCCAAACCCTGCTCTGCCATCCACTTGCACAAGCCCATCAAGTATGTTGCACATTGCTTTCCCCTGTCTCTCATTGCCTTTATCCATACCATGTGTATTAGATTCTCCAAGCCCTCCTTCCTCATTACATGTCCCAGAAACTTCAATTGTCTTTTCCTGATGTTAAGCATGAGTTTCCTTTTCATTTCCATCCTCTCTAAAACCTCATCATTGCTCACATGTTCAGTCCATAGTATCCTCAGCATCCTTCTGTAGAACCACATTTCAGTTAATTAACGTCTTTCCTTCATCTTTGATGAGATTCTCCAGCATTTGTTGCTATATTGAAAGAACCAAGGGAATTAGTACCCTTAGCACAATTAGTAAATTTGTCCATATCTGAGAAAGTTGTATTAATAAGACATTCAGAGTCACACCAATGGGGAACAGCTTGAAAAGGACCTCCCATCCGTGGCAGACGGGGGTAAGAAATGGCTTATGAATTTTAATGCTTCCAAAATGAAGCTGCTATCTATTAATCATCACAGACAATCGCTCTTACCCCCTATTAGCATGGATCAGGCTAGTCTCCCTGAAAGCAAAACACCTCCTTGGGTTAACTCTCATGACAGACCTCAAGTGGAATGACTATATAGAATTCATAGCTAATCCATGTATTGAATACTGCTGCCATATCTGGTCGGGTGCTCCTGCTATCCACCTAGGTGTCCTTGACAAAATCCAACGGAGAATCTGTAATGTGATCGATCTCGACTTAGCATCCGCCCATGCATCGAATACTGCTGCCATATCTGGTCAGGTGCTCCTGCTATCCACCTAGGTTTAATTGACATAATCCAACAAAGAATCTGTAATGTGCTCAATGCCAATTTGGTAGCTCAAATACAGTCAATTTTGCAATGTGGCTTCCCTGTGTCTCTTCTACAAATACTTTCACGGCTTCTGCTTTGATGAAGTCAGTTCACTGGTGCCCCTATATATGAATTTACTCAAACCACAAGATTAGTAACTAGGTTCCACACTTTTACTGTGAAACCAATATAATGTAAACACAAATTCTACTCTAACAGATTCTTTTCTTGCACTTGCCACCTGTGGAATTCCCTTCCATTTACTTGCTTCCTAGACAGCTACAATCTCCAAGAATTTAAATGTAAAGTCAATAGTTATCTTCTATCTCACTAACATGCATCCTCTCTCTCATGCTCCTTTCTCTATCCACTCTACTCTCATCAGTATTCTCATCCTTCTCTAACCCACTTCTTAACACCCCCTATAACCTGTCACTCTTTCTCATAACTTTCCTCCTATGTAAACCCCTGCAAAATAGTGGGAGTAAAATGCCTTGCATGGGGCAATATGATAATAAAAAAAACAAAACAAAAGATATTCTTAGATTGTAACCTATGACCTCACCTGGACTTATAGGTAGTAATCTTTTTAGAATACAACCATCACATACTTGTATTATATCAAAATCATGTTTTATTGGTGTTTTGCGTTGTTAAAGTTAATAAAATGGTAAACATATTTTGGCAACCTTTTTTCATTTCCTATAATATGTTATATCTTTATGTTTGGGAGCACCTTGGGGTAGGGAGTTGTAATAAAATAACAGCCTAACAATAGATATCTATGAACATAGAGAAGTTACTGTTAAATTGGTTATTATGAGTGAGGTGTGACAAGGGTTACTGTTAAAATGGTTATTATGTATGAGTTGTGACAAGGGTTACAGTTAAAATGGTTATGATGAATGAGGTCTGACAAAGATTATTGTTAAAATGGTTATTATGAATGAGATGTGACAAGGGTTACTGTTAAAATGGTTATTATGAATGAGGTGTGATAAGGATTGCTGTTAAAATGGTTATTATGAATGAGGTGTGATAAGGATTGCTGTTAAAATGGTTATTATAAATGAGGTGTGATAAGGATTGCTGTTAAAATGGTTATTATGAATGAGGTGTGATAAGGATTGCTGTTAAAATGGTTATTATAAATGAGGTGTGATAAGGATTGCTGTTAAAATGGTTATTATAAATGAGGTGTGATAAGGATTGCTGTTAAAATGGTTATTATGAATGAGGTGTGATAAGGATTGCTGTTAAAATGGTTATTATAAATGAGGTGTGATAAGGATTGCTGTTAAAATGGTTATTATAAATGAGGTGTGATAAGGATTGCTGTTAAAATGGTTATTATAAATGAGGTGTGATAAGGATTGCTGTTAAAATGCTTATTATAAATGAGGTGTGATAAGGATTGCTGTTAAAATGGTTATTATAAATGAGGTGTGATAAGGATTGCTGTTAAAATGGTTATTATGAATGAGGTGTGATAAGGATTGCTGTTAAAATGGTTATTATGTATGAGTTGTGACAAGGGTTACAGTTAAAATGGTTATGATGAATGAGGTCTGACAAAGATTATTGTTAAAATGGTTATTATGAATGAGATGTGACAAGGGTTACTGTTAAAATGGTTATTATAAATGAGGTGTGATGAGGATTGCTGTTAAAATGGTTATTATGAATGAGGTGTGATAAGGGTTACTATTAAAATGGTTATTATGAATGAGGTGTGATAAGGATTGCTGTTAAAATGGTTATTATGAATGAGGTGTCATAAGGATTGCTGTTAAAATGGTTATTATAAATGAGGTGTCATAAGGATTGCTGTTAAAATGGTTATTATGAATGAGGTGTGATAAGGATTGCTGTTAAAATGGTTATTATAAATGAGGTGTGATAAGGATTGCTGTTAAAATGCTTATTATAAATGAGGTGTGATAAGGATTGCTGTTAAAATGGTTATTATAAATGAGGTGTGATAAGGATTGCTGTTAAAATGGTTATTATGAATGAGGTGTGATAAGGATTGCTGTTAAAATGGTTATTATGTATGAGTTGTGACAAGGGTTACAGTTAAAATGGTTATGATGAATGAGGTCTGACAAAGATTATTGTTAAAATGGTTATTATGAATGAGATGTGACAAGGGTTACTGTTAAAATGGTTATTATAAATGAGGTGTGATGAGGATTGCTGTTAAAATGGTTATTATGAATGAGGTGTGATAAGGGTTACTGTTAAAATGGTTATTATGAATGAGGTGTGATAAGGATTGCTGTTAAAATGGTTATTATGAATGAGGTGTCATAAGGATTGCTGTTAAAATGGTTATTATAAATGAGGTGTCATAAGGATTGCTGTTAAAATGGTTATTATAAATGAGGTGTGATAAGGATTGCTGTTAAAATGGTTATTATGAATGAGGTGTGATAAGGATTGCTGTTAAAATGGTTATTATGAATGAGGTGTGATAAGGATTGCTGTTAAAATGGTTATTATGAATGAGGTGTGATAAGGATTGCTGTTAAAATGGTTATTATAAATGAGGTGTGATAAGGATTGCTGTTAAAATGGTTATTATGAATGAGGTGTGATAAGGATTGCTGTTAAAATGGTTATTATAAATGAGGTGTGATAAGGATTGCTGTTAAAATGGTTATTATGAATGAGGTGTGATAAGGATTGCTGTTAAAATGGTTATTATGAATGAGGTGTGATAAGGATTGCTGTTAAAATGGTTATTATGAATGAGGTGTGATAAGGATTGCTGTTAAAATGGTTATTATGAATGAGATGTGATAAGGATTGCTGTTAAAATGGTTATTATGAATGAGGTGTGATAAGGATTGCTGTTAAAATGGTTATTATGAATGAGGTGTGATAAGGATTGCTGTTAAAATGGTTATTATAAATGAGGTGTGATAAGGATTGCTGTTAAAATGGTTATTATAAATGAGGTGTGATAAGGATTTCTGTTAAAATGGTTATTATAAATGAGGTGTGATAAGGATTGCTGTTAAAATAGTTATTATGAATGAGGTGTGATAAGGATTGCTGTTAAAATGGTTATTATGAATGAGGGGTCATAAGGATTGCTGTTAAAAATGGTTATTATGAATGAGGTGTGATAAGGATTGCTGTTAAAATGGTTATTATAAATGAGGTGTGATAAGGATTGCTGTTAAAATGGTTATTATAAATGAGGTGTGATAGGATTGCTGTTAAAATGGTTATTATGAATGAGGTGTGATAAGGATTGCTGTTAAAATGGTTATCATGAATGAGGTGTGATAAGGATTGCTGTTAAAATGGTTATTATGAATGAGGTGTGATAAGGATTGCTGTTAAAATGGTTATTATGAATGAGGTGTGATAAGGATTGCTGTTAAAATGGTTATTATAAATGAGGTGTGAGTAAGAGTTGCTGTTAAAATGGTTATTATGAATGAGGTGTGATAAGGATTGCTGTTAAAATGGTTATTATAAATGAGGTGTGATAAGGATTGCTGTTAAAATGGTTATTATGAATGAGGTGTGATAAGGATTGCTGTTAAAATGGTTATTATAAATGAGGTGTGATAAGGATTGCTGTTAAAATGGTTATTATGAATGAGGTGTGATAAGGATTGCTGTTAAAATGGTTATTATGAATGAGGTGTGATAAGGGTTACTGTTAAAATGGTTATTATGAATGAGGTGTGATAAGGATTGCTGTTAAAATGGTTATTATGAATGAGGTGTATTAGGATTGCTGTTAAAATGGTTATTATGTATAGTGGTGACCAGGGTTACAGATAAAATGGTTATGATGAATGAGGTCTGACAAAGATTATTGTTAAAATGGTCATTATGAATGAGATGTGACAAGGGTTACTGTTAAAATGGTTATTATAAATGAGGTGTGATAAGGATTGCTGTTAAAATGGTTATTATGAATGAGGTGTGATAAGAGTTGCTGTTAAAATGGTTATTATGAATGAGGTGTGATAAGGATTGCTGTTAAAATGGTTATTATAAATGAGGGGTGTGATAAGGATTGCTGTTAAAATGGTTATTATAAATGAGGTGTGATAAGGATTGCTGTTAAAATGGTTATTATGAATGAGGTGTGATAAGGATTGCTGTTAAAATGGTTATCATGAATGAGGTGTGATGGAAGTTGCTGTTAAAATGGTTATTATGAATGAGGTGTGATAAGGATTGCTGTTAAAATGGTTATTATGAATGAGGTGTGATAAGGATTGCTGTTAAAATGGTTATTATAAATGAGGTGTGATAAGGATTGCTGTTAAAATGGTTATTATGAATGAGGTGTGATAAGGATTGCTGTTAAAATGGTTATTATAAATGAGGTGTGATAAGGATTGCTGTTAAAATGGTTAATTATGAATGAGGTGTGATAAGGATTGCTGTTAAAATGGTTATTATAAATGAGGTGTGATAAGGATTGCTGTTAAAATGGTTATTATAAATGAGGTGTGATAAGGATTGCTGTTAAAATGGTTATTATGAATGAGGTGTGATAAGGGTTACTGTTAAAATGGTTATTATGAATGGTGTGATAAGGATTGCTGTTAAAATGGTTATTATGAATGAGGTGTGATAAGGATTGCTGTTAAAATGGTTATTATGTATGAGTGGTGACAAGGGTTACAGTTAAAATGGTTATGATGAATGAGGTCTGACAAAGATTATTGTTAAAATGGTCATTATGAATGAGATGTGACAAGGGTTACTGTTAAAATGGTTATTATAAATGAGGTGGTGATAAGGATTGCTGTTAAAATGGTTATTATGAATGAGGTGTTGATAAGGGTTACTGTTAAAATGGTTATTATGAATGAGGTGTGATAAGGACTGCTGTTAAAATGGTTATTATGTATGAGTTGTGACAAGGGTTACAGTTAAAATGGTTATGATGAATGAGGTCTGACAAAGATTATTGTTAAAATGGTTATTATGAATGAGGTGTGATAAGGATTGCTGTTAAAATGGTTATTATGAATGAGGTGTGATAAGGATTGCTGTTAAAATGGTTATTATAAATGAGGTGTGATAAGGATTGCTGTTAAAATGGTTATTATGAATGAGGTGTGATAAGGATTGCTGTTAAAATGGTTATTATGAATGAGGTGTGATAAGGATTGCTGTTAAAATGGTTATTATGAATGAGGTGTGACAAGGGTTACTGTTAAAATGGTTATTATGTATGAGTTGTGACACGGGTTACAGTTAAAATGGTTATGATGAATGAGGTCATGACAAAGATTATTGTTAAAATGGTTATTATGAATGAGATGTGACAAGGTTGCTGTTAAAATGGTTATTATAAATGAGGTGTGATAAGGATTGCTGTTAAAATGGTTATTATGAATGAGGTGTGATAAGGATTGCTGTTAAAATGGTTATTATGAATGAGGTGTGACAAGGGTTACTGTTAAAATGGTTATTATGTATGAGTTGTGACAAGGGTTACAGTTAAAATGGTTATGATGAATGAGGTCTGACAAAGATTATTGTTAAAATGGTTATTATGAATGAGATGTGACAAGGGTTACTGTTAAAATGGTTATTATAAATGAGGTGTGATAAAGGTTGCTGTTAAAATGGTTATTATGAATGAGGTGTGATGAGGTTACTGTTAAAATGGTTATTATGAATGAGGTGTGATAAGGATTGCTGTTAAAATGGTTATTATGAATGAGGTGTGATAAGGATTGCTGTTAAAATGCTTATTATGAATGTGGTGTGACAAGGGTTACTGTTAAAATGGTTATGATGAATGAGGTCTGACAAAGATTATTGTTAAAATGGTTATTATAAAAGAGGTGTGATAAGGATTGCTGTTAAAATGGTTATTATGAATGAGGTGTGATAAGGGTGACTGTTAAAATGGTTATTATGAATGAGGTGTGATAGAGTTGCTGTTAAAATGGTTATTATGAATGAGGTGTGACAAGGGTTACTGTTAAAATGGTTATTATGTATGAGTTGTGACAAGGGTTACAGTTAAAATGGTTATGATGAATGAGGTCTGACAAAGATTATTGTTAAATGTTTATTATGAATGAGATGTGACAAGGGTTACTGTTAAAATGGTTATTATAAATGAGGTGTGATAAGGATTGCTGTTAAAATGGTTATTATGAATGGTGTGATAAGGATTGCTGTTAAAATGGTTATTATGAATGAGGTGTGACAAAGGATTGCTGTTAAAATGGTTATTATGTATGAGTGGTGACAAGGGTTACAGTTAAAATGGTTATGATGAATGTGGTCTGACAAAGATTATTGTTAAAATGGTCATTATGAATGAGATGTGACAAGGGTTACTGTTAAAATGGTTATTATAAATGAGGTGTGATAAGGATTGCTGTTAAAATGGTTATTATGAATGAGGTGTGATAAGGATTGCTGTTAAAATGGTTATTATGAATGAGGTGTGATAAGGATTGCTGTTAAAATGGTTATTATAAATGAGGTGTGATAAGGATTGCTGTTAAAATGGTTATTATAAATGACGTGTGATAAGGATTGTTGTTAAAATGGTTATTATGAATGAGGTGTGATAAGGATTGCTGTTAAAATGGTTATCATGAATGAGGTGTATATGATTGCTGTTAAAATGGTTATTATGAATGAGGTGTGATAAGGATTGCTGTTAAAATGGTTATTATGAATGAGGTGTGATAAGGATTGCTGTTAAAATGGTTATTATAAATGAGGTGTGATAAGGATTGGTTAAAAATGGTTATTATGAATGAGGTGTGATAAGGATTGCTGTTAAAATGGTTATTATAAATGAGGTGTGATATGATTGCTGTTAAAATGGTTATTATGAATGAGGTGTGATAAGGATTGCTGTTAAAATGGTTATTATTATAAATGAGGTGTGATAAGGATTGCTGTTAAAATGGTTATTATAAATTGAGGTGTGATAAGGATTGCTGTTAAAATGGTTATTATGAATGAGGTGTGATAAGGGTTACTGTTAAAATGGTTATTATGAATGAGGTGATATGATTGCTGGTGAAATGGTTATTATGAATGAGGTGTGATAAGGATTGCTGTTAAAATGGTTATTATGTATGAGTGGTGACAAGGGTTGACAGTTAAAATGGTTGCGATGAATGAGGTCTGACAAAGATTATTGTTAAAATGGTCATTATGAATGATGACAAGGGTTACTGTTAAAATGGTTATTATAAATGAGTGTGATAAGGATTGCTGTTAAATGGCTATTATGAATGAGGTGTGATAAGGATTGCTGTTAAAATGGTTATTATGAATGAGGTGTGATAAGGATTGCTGTTAAAATGGTTATTATGAATGAGGTGTGATGGGATTGCTGTTAAAATGGTTATTATGAATGAGGTGTGATAAGGATTGCTGTTAAAATGGTTATTATAAATGAGGTGTGATAAGGATTGCTGTTAAAATGGTTATTATGAATGAGGTGTGATAAGGATTGCTGTTAAAATGGTTATTATAAATGAGGTGTGATAAGGATTGCTTTGTTAAAATGGTTATTGCGAATGAGGTGTGATAAGGATTGCTGTTAAATGGTTATTATGAATGAGGTGTGATAAGGATTGCTGTTAAAATGGTTATTATGAATGAGGTGTGATAAGGATTGCTGTTAAAATGGTTATTATGAATGAGATGTGATAAGGATTGCTATGAAATGGTTATTATGAATGAGGTGTGATAAGGATTGCTGTTAAAATGGTTATTATGAATGAGGTGTGATAAGGATTGCTGTTAAAATGGTTATTATAAATGAGGTATACACGCTGTTAAAATGGTTATTATAAATGAGGTATAAGGATTGCTGTTAAAATGGTTATTATAAATGAGGTGTGATAAGGATTGCTGTTAAATGGTTATTATGAATGAGGTGTGATAAGGATTGCTGTTAAAATGGTTATTATGAATGAGGGGTCATAAGGATTGCTGTTAAAATGGTTATTATGAATGAGGTGTGATAAGGATTGCTGTTAAAATGGTTATTATAAATGAGGTGTGATAAGGATTGCTGTTAAAATGTTATTATAAATGAGGTGTGATAAGGATTGCTGTTAAAATGGTTATTATGAATGAGGTGTGATAAGGATTGCTGTTAAAATGGTTATCATGAATGAGGTGTGATAAGGATTGCTGTTAAATGGTTATTATGAATGAGGTGTGATAAGGATTGCTGTTAAAATGGTTATTATGAATGAGGTGTGTGATAAGGATTGCTGTTAAAATGGTTATTATAAATGAGGTGTGATAAGGATTGCTGTTAAAATGGTTATTATGAATGAGGTGTGATAAGGATTGCTGTTAAAATGGTTATTATAAATGAGGTGATAAGGATTGCTGTTAAAATGGTTATTATGAATGAGGTGTGATAAGGATTGCTGTTAAAATGGTTATTATAAATGAGGTGTGATAAGGATTGCTGTTAAAATTTGTTATTATAAATGAGGTGTGATAAGGATTGCTGTTAAAATGGTTATTATGAATGAGGTGTGATAAGGGTTACTGTTAAAATGGTTATTATGAATGAGGTGTGATAAGGATTGCTGTTAAAATGGTTATTATGAATGAGGTGTGATAAGGATTGCTGTTAAAATGGTTATTATGTATGAGTGGTGACAAGGGTTACAGTTAAAAATGGTTATGATGAATGAGGTCTGACAAAGATTATTGTTAAAATGGTCATTATGAATGAGATGTGACAAGGGTTACTGTTAAAATGGTTATTATAAATGAGGTGTGCATAAGGATTGAAGGTTAAAATGGTTATTATGAATGAGGTGTGATAAGGGTTACTGTTAAAATGGTTATTATGAATGAGGTGTGATAAGGATTGCTGTTAAAATGGTTATTATGTATGAGTTGTGACAAGGGTTACAGTTAAAATGGTTATGATGAATGAGGTCTGACAAAGATTATTGTTAAAATGGTTATTATGAATGAGGTGTGATAAGGATTGCTGTTAAAATGGTTATTATGAATGAGGTGTGATAAGGATTGCTGTTAAAATGGTTATTATAAATGAGGTGTGATAAGGATTGCTGTTAAAATGGTTATTATGAATGAGGTGCGATAAGGATTGCTGTTAAAATGGTTATTATGAATGAGGTGTGATAAGGATTGCTGTTAAAATGGTTATTATGAATGAGGTGTGACAAGGGTTACTGTTAAAATGGTTATTATGTATGAGTTGTGACACGGGTTACAGTTAAAATGGTTATGATGAATGAGGTCTGGACAAAGATTATTGTTAAAATGGTTATTATGAATGAGATGTGACAAGGGTTACTGTTAAAATGGTTATTATAAATGAGGTGTGATAAGGATTGCTGTTAAAATGGTTATTATGAATGAGGTGTGATAAGGATTGCTGTTAAAATGGTTATTATGAATGAGGTGACAAGGGTTACTGTTAAAATGGTTATTATGTATGAGTTGTGACAAGGGTTACAGTTAAAATGGTTAAGATGAATGAGGTCTGACAAAGATTATTGTTAAAATGGTTATTATGAATGAGATGACAAGGGTTACTGTTAAAATGGTTATTATAAATGAGGTGTGATAAGGATTGCTGTTAAAATGGTTATTATGAATGAGGTGTGATAAGGGTTACTGTTAAAATGGTTATTATGAATGAGGTGTGATAAGGATTGCTGTTAAAATGGTTATTATGAATGAGGTGTGATAAGGATTGCTGTTAAAATGCTTATTATGAATGTGGTGTGACAAGGGTTACTGTTAAAATGGTTATGATGAATGAGGTCTGACAAAGATTATTGTTAAAATGGTTATTATAAAAGAGGTGTGATAAGGATTGCTGTTAAAATGGTTATTATGAATGAGGTGTGATAAGGGTGACTGTTAAAATGGTTATTATGAATGAGGTGTGATAAGGATTGCTGTTAAAATGGTTATTATGAATGAGGTGTGACAAGGGTTACTGTTAAAATGGTTATTATGTATGAGTTGTGACAAGGGTTACAGTTAAAATGGTTATGATGAATGAGGTCTGACAAAGATTATTGTTAAAATGTTTATTATGAATGAGATGTGACAAGGGTTACTGTTAAAATGGTTATTATAAATGAGGTGTGATAAGGATTGCTGTGTTAAAATGGTTATTATGAATGAGGTGTGATAAGGATTGCTGTTATGGTTATTATGAATGAGGTGTGACAAGGGTTACTGTTAAAATGGTTATTATGTATGAGTTGTGACAAGGGTTACAGTTAAAATGGTTATGATGAATGAGGTCTGACAAAGATTATTGTTAAAATGGTTATTATGAATGAGATGACAAGGTTACTGTTAAAATGGTTATTATAAATGAGGTGTGATAAGGATTGCTGTTAAAATGGTTATTATGAATGAGGTGTGATAAGGATTAAGGTTAAATGCTTATTATGAATGAGGTGTGACAAGGGTTACTGTTAAAATGGTTAAGATGAATGAGGTCTGACAAAGATTATTGTTAAAATGGTTATTATAAATGAGGTGTGATAAGGATTGCTGTAATGGTTATTATAAATGAGGTGTGATAAGGATTGCTGTTAAAATGGTTATTATAATGAGGTGTGATAAGGGTTACTGTTAAAAAAAAAAAATGGTTATTATGTATGAGTTGTGACAAGGGCGAGTTAAAATGGTTATGATGAATGAGGTCTGACAAAGATTATTGTTAAAATGGTTATTATGAATGAGATGTGACAAGGGTTACTGTTAAAATGGTTATTATAAATGAGGTGTGATAAGGATTGCTGTTAAAATGGTTATTATGAATGAGGTGTGACAAGGGTTACTGTTAAAATGGTTATTATGTATGAGTTGTGACAAGGGTTACAGTTAAAATGGTTATGATGAATGAGGTCTGACAAAGATTATTGTTAATATGGTTATTATGAATGAGATGTGACAAGAGTTACTGTTAAAATGGTTATTATAAATTATATATGATTGTTAAAATGGTTCTTATGAATGAGGTGTGATAAGGATTGCTGTTAAAATGGTTATTATGAATGAGGTGTGACAAGGGTTACTGTTAAAATGGTTATGATGAATGAGGTCTGACAAAGATTATTGTTAAAATGGTTATTATAAATGAGGTGTGATAAGGATTGCAGTTAAAATGGTTATTATAAATGAGGTGTGATAAGGTTGCTGTTAAAATGGTTATTATGAATGAGGTGTGTGATAAGGATTGGTTAAAATGGTTATTATGAATGAGGTGTGACAAGGTTACTGTTAAAATGGTTATGATGAATGAGGTCTGACAAAGATTATTGTTAAAATGGTTATTATAAATGAGGTGTGATAAGGATTGCTGTTAAAATAGTTATTATGAATGAGGTGTGGTAAGGGTTACTGTTGAAATGGTTATTATGAATGAGGTGTGATAAGGATTGCTGTTAAAATGGTTATTATGAATGAGGTGTGATAAGGATTGCTGTTAAAATGGTTATTATGAATGAGGTGTGACAAGGGTTACTGTTAAAATGGTTATTATAAATGAGGTGTGATAAGGATTGCTGTTAAAATGGTTATTATGAATGAGGTGTGATAAGGATTGCTGTTAAAATGGTTGTGAATGAGGTGTGACAAGGGTTACTGTTAAAATGGTTATGATGAATGAGGTCGAAGATTATTGTTAAAATGGTTATTATTAATGAGGTGATAAGGATTGCTGTTAAAATGGTTATTATAAATGAGGTGTGATAAGGATTGCTGTTAAAATGTTTATTATAAATGAGGTGTGATAAGGGTTACTGTTAAAATGGTTATTATGTATGAGTTGTGACAAGGGTTACAGTTAAAATGGTTATGATGAATGAAGTCTGACAAAGATTATTGTTAAAATGGTTATTATGAATGAGATGTGACAAGGGTTAATATTAAAATGGTTATTATAAATGAGGTGTGATAAGGATTGCTGTTAAAATGGTTATTATGAATGAGGTGTGATAAGGATTGCTGTTAAAATGGTTATTGTGAATGAGGTGTGACAAGGGTTACTGTTAAAATGGTTATTATGTATGAGTTGTGACAAGGGTTACAGTTAAAATGGTTATGATGAATGAGGTCTGACAAAGATTATTGTTAAAATGGTTATTATGAATGAGATGTGACAAGGGTTACTGTTAAAATGGTTATTATAAATGAGGTGTGATAAGGATTGCTGTTAAAATGGTTATTATGAATGAGGTGTGATAAGGATTGCTGTTAAAATGGTTATTATGAATGAGGTGTGACAAGGGTTACTGTTAAAATAGTTATGATGAATGAGGTCTGACAAAGATTATTGTTAAAATGGTTATTATAAATGAGGTGTGATAAGGATTGCTGTTAAAATGGTTATTATAAATGAGGTGTGATAAGGATTGCTGTTAAAATGGTTATTATGAATGAGGTGTGATAAGGATTGCTGTTAAAATGGTTATTAAGAATGAGGTGTGACAAGGGTTACTGTTAAAATGGTTATGATGAATGAGGTCTGACAAATTATTGTTAAAATGGTTATTATAAATGAGGTGTGATAAGGATTGCTGTTAAAATGTTTATTATGAATGAGGTGTGATAAGGATTGCTGTTAAAATGGTTATTATGTATGAGTTGTGACAAGGGTTACAGTTAAAATGGTTATGATGAATGAGGTCTGACAAAGATTATTGTTAAAATGGTTATTATAAATGAGGTGTGATAAGGATTGCTGTTAAAATGGTTATTATGAATGAGCTGTGATAAGGATTGCTGTTAAAATGGTTATTATGAATGAGGTGTGATAAGGAGATTGCTGTTAAAATGGTTATTATGAATGAGGTGTGATAAGGATTGCTGTTAAAATGGTTATTATGAATGAGGTGTGACAAGGGTTACTGTTAAAATGGTTATTATGTATGAGTTGTGACACGGGTTACAGTTAAAATGGTTATGATGAATGAGGTCTGACAAAGATTATTGTTAAAATGGTTATTATGAATGAGATGTGACAAGGGTTACTGTTAAAATGGTTATTATAAATGAGGTGTGATAAGGATTGCTGTTAAAATGGTTATTATGAATGAGGTGTGATAAGGATTGCTGTTAAAATGGTTATTATGAATGAGGTGTGACAAGGGTTACTGTTAAAATGGTTATTATGTATGAGTTGTGACAAGGGTTACAGTTAAAATGGTTATGATGAATGAGGTCTGACAAAGATTATTGTTAAAATGGTTATTATGAATGAGATGTGACAAGGGTTACTGTTAAAATGGTTATTATAAATGAGGTGTGATAAGGATTGCTGTTAAAATGGTTATTATGAATGAGGTGTGATAAGGGTTACTGTTAAAATGGTTATTATGAATGAGGTGTGATAAGGATTGCTGTTAAAATGGTTATTATGAATGAGGTGTGATAAGGATTGCTGTTAAAATGCTTATTATGAATGTGGTGTGACAAGGGTTACTGTTAAATGGTTATGATGAATGAGTATTGACAAAGATTATTGTTAAAATGGTTATTATAAAAGAGGTGTGATAAGGATTGCTGTTAAAATGGTTATTATGAATGAGGTGTGATAAGGGTGACTGTTAAAATGGTTATTATGAATGAGGTGTGATAAGGATTGCTGTTAAAATGGTTATTATGAATGAGGTGCATTATGGTTACTGTTAAAATGGTTATTATGTATGAGTTGTGACAAGGGTTACAGTTAAAATGGTTATGATGAATGAGGTCTGACAAAGATTATTGTTAAAATGTTTATTATGAATGAGATGTGACAAGGGTTACTGTTAAAATGGTTATTATAAATGAGGTGTGATAAGGATTGCTGTTAAAATGGTTATTTGAATGAGGTAAGATAAGGATTGCTGTTAAAATGGTTATTATGAATGAGGTGTGACAAGGGTTACTGTTAAAATGGTTATTATGTATGAGTTGTGACAAGGGTTACAGTTAAAATGGTTATGATGAATGAGGTCTGACAAAGATTATTGTTAAAATGGTTATTATGAATGAGATGTGACAAGGGTTACTGTTAAAATGGTTATTATAAATGAGGTGTGATAAGGATTGCTGTTAAAATGGTTATTATGAATGAGGTGTGATAAGGATTGCTGTTAAAATGCTTATTATGAATGAGGTGTGACAAGGGTTACTGTTAAAATGGTTATGATGAATGAGGTCTGACAAAGATTATTGTTAAAATGGTTATTATAAATGAGGTGTGATAAGGATTGCTGTTAAAATGGTTATTATAAATGAGGTGTGATAAGGATTGCTGTTAAAATGGTTATTATAAATGAGGTGTGATAAGGGTTACTGTTAAAATGGTTATTATGTATGAGTTGTGACAAGGGTTAGAGTTAAAATGGTTATGATGAATGAGGTCTGACAAAGATTATTGTTAAAATGGTTATTATGAATGAGATGTGACAAGGGTTACTGTTAAAATGGTTATTATAAATGAGGTGTGATAAGGATTGCTGTTAAAATGGTTATTATGAATGAGGTGTGACAAGGGTTACTGTTAAAATGGTTATTATGTATGAGTTGTGACAAGGGTTACAGTTAAAATGGTTATGATGAATGAGGTCTGACAAAGATTATTGTTAATATGGTTATTATGAATGAGATGTGACAAGAGTTACTGTTAAAATGGTTATTATAAATGAGGTGTGATAAGGATTGCTGTTAAAATGGTTCTTATGAATGAGGTGTGATAAGGATTGCTGTTAAAATGGTTATTATGAATGAGGTGTGACAAGGGTTACTGTTAAAATGGTTATGATGAATGAGGTCTGACAAAGATTATTGTTAAAATGGTTATTATAAATGAGGTGTGATAAGGATTGCAGTTAAAATGGTTATTATAAATGAGGTGTGATAAGGGTTGCTGTTAAAATGGTTATTATGAATGAGGTGTGATAAGGATTGCTGTTAAAATGGTTATTATGAATGAGGTGTGACAAGGGTTACTGTTAAAATGGTTATGATGAATGTGGTCTGACAAAGATTATTGTTAAAATGGTTATTATAAATGAGGTGTGATAAGGATTGCTGTTAAAATAGTTATTATGAATGAGGTGTGGTAAGGGTTACTGTTGAAATGGTTATTATGAATGAGGTGATAAGGATTGCTGTTAAAATGGTTATTATGAATGAGGTGTGATAAGGATTGCTGTTAAAATGGTTATTATGAATGAGGTGTGACAAGGGTTACTGTTAAAATGGTTATTATAAATGAGGTGTGATAAGGATTGCTGTTAAAATGGTTATTATGAATGAGGTGTGATAAGGATTGTTAAAATGGTTATTATGAATGAGGTGTGACAAGGGTTACTGTTAAAATGGTTATGATGAATGAGGTCTGACAAAGATTATTGTTAAAATGGTTATTATTAATGAGGTGTGATAAGGATTGCTGTTAAAATGGTTATTATAAATGAGGTGTGATACTGCTGTTAAAATGTTTATTATAAATGAGGTGTGATAAGGGTTACTGTTAAAATGGTTATTATGTATGAGTTGTGACAAGGGTTACAGTTAAAATGGCGATGATGAATGAAGTCTGGACAAAGATTATTGTTAAAATGGTTATTATGAATGAGATGTGACAAGGGTACTGTTAAAATGGTTATTATAAATGAGGTGTGATAAGGATTGCTGTTAAAATGGTTATTATGAATGAGGTGTGATAAGGATTGCTGTTAAAATGGTTATTATGAATGAGGTGTGACAAGGGTTAATGTTAAAATGGTTATTATGTATGAGTTGTGACAAGGGTTACAGTTAAAATGGTTATGATGAATGAGGTCTGACAAAGATTATTGTTAAAATGGTTATTATGAATGAGATGTGACAAGGGTTACTGTTAAAATGGTTATTATAAATGAGGTGTGATATGATTGCTGTTAAAATGGTTATTATGAATGAGGTGTGATAAGGATTGCTGTTAAAATGGTTATTATGAATGAGGTGTGACAAGGGTTACTGTTAAAATAGTTATGATGAATGAGGTCTGACAAAGATTATTGTTAAATGGTTATTATAATGAGGTGTGATAAGGATTGCTGTTAAAATGGTTATTATAAATGAGGTGTGATAAGGATTGCTGTTAAAATGGTTATTATGAATGAGGTGTGATAAGGATTGCTGTTAAAATGGTTATTATGAATGAGGTGTGACAAGGGTTACTGTTAAAATGGTTATGATGAATGAGGTCTGACAAAGATTATTGTTAAAATGGTTATTATAAATGAGGTGTGATAAGGATTGCTGTTAAAATGTTTATTATGAATGAGGTGTGATAAGGATTGCTGTTAAAATGGTTATTATGTATGAGTTGTGACAAGGGTTACAGTTAAAATGGTTATGATGAATGAGGACTGACAAAGATTATTGTTAAAATGGTTATTATAAATGAGGTGTGATAAGGATTGCTGTTAAAATGGTTATTATAAATGAGCTGTGATAAGGATTGTTAAAATGGTTATTATGAATGAGGTGTGACAAGGGTTACAGTTAAAATGGTTATGATGAATGAGGTGTCTGACAAAGGATTATTGTTAAAATGGTTATTATAAATGAGGTGTGATAAGGATTGGTGTTAAAATGGTTATTATAAATGAGGTGTGATAAGGATTGTTGTTAAAATGGTTATTATGAATGAGGTGTGATAAGGATTGCTGTTAAAATGGTTATTATGTATGAGTTGTGACAAGGGTTACAGTTAAAATGGTTATGATGAATGAGGTCTGACAAAGATTATTGTTAAAATGGTTATTATAAATGAGGTGTGATAAGGATTGCTGTTAAAATGGTTATTATGAATGAGGTGTGATATGATTGCTGTTAAAATGGTTATTATGAATGAGGTGTGTGACAAGGGTTACAGTTAAAATGGTTATGATGAATGAGGTCTGACAAAGATTATTGTTAAAATGGTTATTATAAATGAGGTGTGATAAGGATTGCTGTTAAAATGGTTATTATAAATGAGGTGATAAGGATTGCTGTTAAAATGGTTATTATGAATGAGGTGTGATAAGGATTGCTGTTAAAATGGTTATTATGAATGAGGTGTGATAAGGATTGCTGTTAAAATGGTTATTATGAATGAGGTGTGATAAGGATTGCTGTTAAAATGGTTATTATAAATGAGGTGTGATAAGGATTGCTGTTAAAATGGTTATTATGAATGAGGTGTGATAAGGATTGCTGTTAAAATGGTTATTATAAATGAGGTGTGTGATAAGGATTGCTGTTAAAATGGTTATTATAAATGAGGTGTGATAAGGATTGCTGTTAAAATGGTTATTATGAATGAGGTGTGATAAGGATTGCTGTTAAAATGGTTATTATGAATGAGGTGTGACAAGGGTTAGCCGTTAAAATGGTTATGATGAATGAGGTCTGACAAAGATTATTGTTAAAATGGTTATTATAAATGAGGTGTGATAAGGATTGCTGTTAAAATGGTTATTATAAATGAGGTGTGATAAGGATTGCTGTTAAAATGGTTATTATGAATGAGTTGTGATAAGGAATGCTGTTAAAATGGTTATTATAATTGAGGTGTGATAAGGATTGCTGTTAAAATGGTTATTATAAATGAGGTGATAAGGATTGCTGTTAAAATGGTTATTATGAATGAGGTGTGATAAGGATTGCTGTTAAAATGGTTATTATGAATGAGGTGTGATAAGGATTGCTGTTAAAATGGTTATTATAAATGAGGTGTGATAAGGATTGCTGTTAAAATGGTTATTATGAATGAGGTGGATATGATTGCTGTTAAAATGGTTATTATAAATGAGGTGTGATAAGGATTGCTGTTAAAATGGTTATTATGAATGAGGTGTGATAAGGATTGTTGTTAAAATGGTTATTATGAATGAGGTGTGATATGATTGCTGTTAAAATGGTTATTATAAATGAGGTGTGATATGATTGTTGCTAAAATGGTTATTGCATGAGTTGTGACAAGGGTTACAGTTAAAATGGTTATGATGAATGAGGTGTGATAATGATTGCTGTTAAAATGGTTATTATGAATGAGGTGTGATAAGGATTGCTGTTAAAATGGTTATTATAAATGAGGTGTGATAAGGATTGCTGTTAAAAAATGGTTATTATGAATGAGGTGTGATAAGGATTGCTGTTAAAATGGTTATTATAAATGAGGTGTGATAAGGATTGCTGTTAAAATGGTTATTATGAATGAGGTGTGATGATTGCTGTTAAAATGGTTATTATGAATAGTGTGTGATAAGTTAGATTGCTGTTAAAATGGTTATTATGAATGAGGTGTGATAAGGATTGCTGTTAAAATGGTTATTATAAATGAGGTGTGATAAGGATTGCTGTTAAAATGGTTATTATGAATGAGGTGTGATAAGGATTGCTGTTAAAATGGTTATTATAAATGAGGTGTGATAAGGATTGCTGTTAAAATGGTTATTATATATGAGGTGTGATATGATTGCTGTTAAAATGGTTATTATGAATGAGGTGTGATAAGGATTGCTGTTAAAATGGTTATTATAAATGAGGTGTGATAAGGATTGCTGTTAAAATGGTTATTATGAATGAGGTGTGATATGATTGCTGTTAAAATGGTTAGTATAAATGAGGTGTGATAAGGATTGCTGTTAAAATGTTTATTATGTATGAGTTGTGACAAGGGTTACAGTTAAAATGGTTATGATGATTGAGGTCTGACAAAGATTGCTGTTTAAATGGTTATTATGAATGAGGTGTGATAAGGATTGCTGTTAAAATGGTTATTATAAATGAGGTGTGATAAGGATTGCTGTTAAAATGGTTATTATGAATGAGGTGTGATAAGGATTGCTGTTAAAATGGTTATTATAAATGAGGTGTGATAAGGATTGCTGTTAAAATGGTTATTATGAATGAGGTGTGATAAGGATTGCTGTTAAAATGGTTATTATGAATGAGGTGTGATAAGGATTGCTGTTAAAATGGTTATTATGAATGAGGTGTGATAAGGATTGCTGTTAAAATGGTTATTATAAATGAGGTGTGATAAGGATTGCTGTTAAAATGGTTATTATGAATGAGGTGTGATAAGGATTGCTGTTAAAATGGTTATTATAAATGAGGTGTGATAAGGATTGCTGTTAAAATGGTTATTATATATGAGGTGTGATAAGGATTGCTGTTAAAATGGTTATTATGAATGAGGTGTGATAAGGATTGCTGTTAAAATGGTTATTATAAATGAGGTGTGATAAGGATTGCTGTTAAAATGGTTATTATGAATGAGGTGTGATAAGGATTGCTGTTAAAATGGTTAGTATAAATGAGGTGTGATAAGGATTGCTGTTAAAATGTTTATTATGTATGAGTTGTGACAAGGGTTACAGTTAAAATGGTTATGATGATTGAGGTCTGACAAAGATTGCTGTTTAAATGGTTATTATGAATGAGGTGTGATAAGGATTGCTGTTAAAATGGTTATTATAAATGAGGTGTGATAAGGATTGCTGTTAAAATGGTTATTATGAATGAGGTGTGATAAGGATTGCTGTTAAAATGGTTATTATAAATGAGGTGTGATAAGGATTGCTGTTAAAATGGTTATTATGAATGAGGTGTGATAAGGATTGCTGTTAAAATGGTTATTATAAATGAGGTGTGATAAGGATTGCTGTTAAAATGGTTATTATAAATGAGGTGTGATAAGGATTGCTGTTAAAATGGTTATTATGCATGAGTTGTGACAAGGGTTACAGTTAAAATGGTTATGATGAATGAGGTGTGATAAGGATTGCTGTTAAAATGGTTATTATGAATGAGGTGTGATAAGGATTGCTGTTAAATTGGTTATTATAAATGAGGTGTGATAAGGATTGCTGTTAAAATGGTTATTATGTATGAGTTGTGACAAGGGTTACAGTTAAAATGGTTATGATGAATGAGGTGTGATAAGGATTGCTGTTAAAATGGTTATTATGAATGAGGTGTGATAAGGATTGCTGTTAAAATGGTTATTATGTATGAGTTGTGACAAGGGTTACAGTTAAAATGGTTATGATGAATGAGGTGTGATAAGGATTGCTGTTAAAATGGTTATTATGAATGAGGTGTGATAAGGATTGCTGTTAAATTGGTTATTATAAATGAGGTGTGATAAGGATTGCTGTTAAAATGGTTATTATGAATGAGGTGTGATAAGGATTGCTGTTAAAATGGTTATCATAAATGAGGTGTGATAAGGATTGCTGTTAAAATGGTTATTATGAATGAATTGTGATAAGGATTGCTGTTACAATGGTTATTATGAATGAGGTGTGATAAGGATTGCTGTTAAAATGGTTATTATAAATGAGGTGTGATAAGGATTGCTGTTAAAATGGTTATTATGTATGAGTTGTGACAAGGGTTACAGTTAAAATGGTTATGATGAATGAGGTGTGATAAGGATTGCTGTTAAAATGGTTATTATGAATGAGGTGTGATAAGGATTGCTGTTAAAATGGTTATTATAAATGAGGTGTGATAAGGATTGCTGTTAAAATGGTTATTATGAATGAGGTGTGATAAGGATTGCTGTTAAAATGGTTATTATAAATGAGGTGTGATAAGGATTGCTGTTAAAATGGTTATTATGAATGAGGTGTGATAAGGATTGCTGTCAAAATGGTTATTATGAATGAGGTGTGATAAGGATTGCTGTTAAAAATGGTTATTATGAATGGGGTGTGATAAGAGGATTGCTGTTAAAATGGTTATTATAAATGAGGTGTGATAAGGATTGCTGTTAAATTGGTTATTATGAATGAAGGGTTGTGATAAGGATTGCTGTTAAAATGGTTATTATAAATGAGGTGTGATAAAGTTTGTGGTGGTTATTATGTATGAGTTGTGACAAGGGTTACAGTTAAAGTGGTTTTGATGAGGTAAAGTGCTGATAAGGATTGCTGTTAAATAAGATTGTGTAATGAGGGTGTGATAAGGATTGCTGTTAAAATGGTTATTATGAATGAGGTGTGATGGGTGCTGTTAAAATGGTTATTATGTATGAGTTGTGACAAGGGTTACAGTTAAAATGGTTATGATGAATGAGGTGTGATAAGGATTGCTGTTAAGTGGTTATTATAAATGAGGTGTGGCAATCAGGATTGCTGTTAAAATGGTTATTATGAATGAGTTGTGATAGGGTTATTGTGGAAATGGTTATTATGAATGAGTTGCCTTGATAAGGATTGCTGTTAAAATGGTTCATATAAATGAGGTGTGATAGGATTGCTGTTAAAATGGTTATTATAAATGAGGTGTGATAAGAGTTACTGTTAAAATGGTTATTATGAATGAGTTGTGATAAGGTTGTGTTAAAATGGTTATTATAAATGAGGGTGTAGGAAGGATTGCTGTTAAAATGGTTATATAAATATGAGGTGTGATAAGGATTGCTGTTAAAATGGTTATTATAAATGAGGTAGTTAAGGATTGCTGTTAAAATGGTTATTATGAATGAGTTGTGATAGGATTTGCTGTTAAAATGGTTATTATAAATGAGGGTGTGATAAGGATTGCTGTTGAAATGGTTATTATAAATGAGGTGTGATAGGGATTGCTGTTAAAATGGTTATTATGAATGAGGTGTGATAAAGTTGCTGTTAAAATGGTTATTATGAATGAGGTGTGATAAGGATTGCTGTTAAAATGGTTATTATAAATGAGGTGTGATAAGGATTGCTGTTAAAATGGTTATTATGAATGAGGTGTGATAAAGTTGCTGTTAAAATGGTTATTATAAATGAGGTGTGATAAAGGTTATTGTTAAAATGGATTGTTATGAATATGATTGTGATAAGGATTGCCTGTTAAAATGGTTATTATGAATGAGGTGTGATAAGGATTGCTGTTAAAATGGTTATTATAAATGAGGTGTGATAAGGATTACCTGTTAAAATGGTTATTATGTATGAGTTGTGACAAAGTTTACAGTTAAAATGGTTATGATGAATGAGGTGTGATAATGATTGCTGTGAAAATGGTTATTATGAATGAGGTGTGATAGGGTTATGACAATGGTTCATAAATGAGGTGTGATAAGGATTGCTGTTAAAGTGGTTATTATGAATGAGGTGTGATAAGGATTGCTGTTAAAATGGTTATTATAAATGAGGGTGTGATAAGGATTGCTGTTAAAATGGTTATTATGAATGAGGTGTGATAAGGATTGCTGTTAAAATGGTTATTATGGACAGTTGATAAGGATTGCTGTTAAAATGGTTATTATGAATGAGGTGTGATAAGGATTGCTATTAAAATGATTTGGCTATAAATGAGGTGTAATCACAGGATTGCTGTAAAATGGTTTATTTTGAACAGGGTGAAATGAGATTACTATTCCGTAGTTTTTGTTATAAATGAGGTGTGATAAGGATTGCTGTTAAAATGGTTATTATATATAGTGTGATAAGGATTGCTGTGGAAATGGTTATTATGAATGAGGTGTGATAAGGATTGCTGTTAAAATGGTTATTATAAATGAGGTGTGATAAGGATTGCTGTTAAAATGGTTATTATGAATAAGATTGTGATGGGATTGCTGTTAAATGGTTATTATAAATGAGGTGTGATAAGGATTGCTGTTAAAATGGTTATTATGAATGAGGTGTGATAAGGATTGCTGTTAAAATGGTTAGTATAAATGAGGTGTGATAAGGATTGCTGTTAAAATGTTTATTATGTATGAGTTGTGACAAGGGTTACAGTTAAAATGGTTATGATGATTGAGGTCTGACAAAGATTGCTGTTTAAATGGTTATTATGAATGAGGTGTGATAAGGATTGCTGTTAAAATGGTTATTATAAATGAGGTGTGATAAGGATTGCTGTTAAAATGGTTATTATGAATGAGGTGTGATAAGGATTGCTGTTAAAATGGTTATTATAAATGAGGTGTGATAAGGATTGCTGTTAAAATGGTTATTATAAATGAGGTGTGATAAGGATTGCTGTTAAAATTGTTATTATGTATGAGTTGTGACAAGGGTTACAGTTAAAATCGTTATGATGAATGAGGTGTGATAAGGATTGCTGTTAAAATGGTTATTATGAATGAGGTGTGATAAGGATTGCTGTTAAATTGGTTATTATAAATGAGGTGTGATAAGGATTGCTGTTAAAATGGTTATTATGAATGAGGTGTGATAAGGATTGCTGTTAAAATGGTTATTATAAATGAGGTGTGATAAGGATTGCTGTTAAAATGGTTATTATGAATGAGGTGTGATAAGGATTGCTGTTAAAATGGTTATTATGAATGAGGTGTGATAAGGATTGCTGTTAAAATGGTTATTATAAATGAGGTGTGATAAGGATTGCTGTTAAAATGGTTATTATGAATGAGGTGTGATAAGGATTGCTGTTAAAATGGTTATCATAAATGAGGTGTGATAAGGATTGCTGTTAAATTGGTTATTATAAATGAGGTGTGATAAGGATTGCTGTTAAAATGGTTATTATGAATGAGGTGTGATAAGGATTGCTGTTAAAATGGTTATTATAAATGAGGTGTGATAAGGATTGCTGTTAAAATGGTTATTATGAATGAGGTGTGATAAGGATTGCTGTTAAAATGGTTATCATAAATGAGGTGTGATAAGGATTGCTGTTAAAATGGTTATTATGAATGAGTTGTGATAAGGATTGCTGTTACAATGGTTATTATGAATGAGGTGTGATAAGGATTGCTGTTAAAATGGTTATTATAAATGAGGTGTGATAAGGATTGCTGTTAAAATGGTTATTATGTATGAGTTGTGACAAGGGTTACAGTTAAAATGGTTATGATGAATGAGGTGTGATAAGGATTGCTGTTAAAATGGTTATTATGAATGAGGTGTGATAAGGATTGCTGTTAAAATGGTTATTATAAATGAGGTGTGATAAGGATTGCTGTTAAAATGGTTATTATGAATGAGGTGTGATAAGGATTGCTGTTAAAATGGTTATTATAAATGAGGTGAGATAAGGATTGCTGTTAAAATGGTTATTATGAATGAGGTGTGATAAGGATTGCTGTTAAAATGGTTATTATGAATGAGGTGTGATAAGGATTGCTGTTAAAATGGTTATTATGAATGAGGTGTGATAAGGATTGCTGTTAAAATGGTTATTATAAATGAGGTGTGATAAGGATTGCTGTTAAATTGGTTATTATGAATGAGGTGTGATAAGGATTGCTGTTAAAATGGTTATTATAAATGAGGTGTGATAAGGATTGCTGTTAAAATGGTTATTATGTATGAGTTGTGACAAGGGTTACAGTTAAAATGGTTATGATGAATGAGGTGTGATAAGGATTGCTGTTAAAATGGTTATTATGAATGAGGTGTGATAAGGATTGCTGTTAAAATGGTTATTATAAATGAGGTGTGATAAGGATTGCTGTTAAAATGCTTATTATGAATGAGGTGTGATAAGGATTGCTGTTAAAATGGTTATTATAAATGAGGTGTGATAAGGATTGCTGTTAAAATGGTTATTATGAATGAGGTGTGATAAGGATTGCTGTTAAATTGGTTATTATGAATGAGGTGTGATAAGGATTGCTGTTAAAATGGTTATTATAAATGAGGTGTGATAAGGATTGCTGTTAAAATGGTTATTATGTATGAGTTGTGACAAGGGTTACAGTTAAAATGGTTATTATGAATGAGGTGTGATAAGGATTGCTGTTAAAATGGTTATTATAAATGAGGTGTGATAAGGATTGCTGTTAAAATGGTTATTATAAATGAGGTGTGATAAGGATTGCTGTTAAAATGGTTATTATGAATGAGGTGTGATAAGGATTGCTGTTAAAATGGTTATTATAAATGAGGTGTGATAAGGATTGCTGTTAAAATGGTTATTATGAATGAGGTGTGATAAGGATTGCTGTTAAAATGGTTATTATAAATGAGGTGTGATAAGGATTGCTGTTAAAATGGTTATTATAAATGAGGTGTGATAAGGATTGCTGTTAAAATGGTTATTATGAATGAGGTTTGACATGAATGAAAGAAGTGAAGATTATCAGATGAGTACATAATGGTTGACCTTTGACTTGAGAACATTAAGATTATAGTGTTCAGGTAAGCATTTATACAGGAGTCACTTTCACAAAGTAGCAATTTTCAGGAGATATCTGAGTGAAACTTTCTCTTTACCTTTGGAATACAGAACATAAGAAAGTGAGTTGCGTCTGTGAAAATAGCATGGCATGTCCGAGTTATAAATGTATGAGCTGGTGCAACTAAATTGATTCATTAATGTAATAAAAATGGACATTTTAAAATTATGAAAAAAAAAAGTTGTCTATATTTCTGAGATGAGGTAGTATAAGTAATTTTTTTCTTTTTATAATCATTTCACCTCAAGCAAGACAGGACTGCCACTGGTGTGCATGGGGGTTACAGTGAGAGAAAAAAACAAGGTACAGGGAATGTTGAAGAAAGGATAAAAGAAAAATGGGATTCAAGGAGACAGAAGATGCCAATTGATGTTGTATTTGAACTTTTGGACATTGTAGCTATCAGGGAAGCATGCAAACAGAAAGGAGTTTCACAAACACAAGAAAAGTGCAAAAAAGAAAAACTGTTAGAGTAGAAGAGGCAGTTACATTTAACTAATTCAGTGGTAAAATGGTGGAACCTTGATACCAGTCTAGTAACATGAGTAAATATATGTGGTTGGGTAATCAGGGAAAAAGCTCATCAGAGTAGTTGCTATGAAAATAATTGTAGAACAAACAGAGGGAAGCCACATCACAGTGAGAGAGTGACTGAAGTCAGGATCAATTATATCACAGATCCTCCTTTGGATTTTGTCAAGAGTCTCAAGATGAATAGCAGGAGCACTCGACCAGATATGGCAACAATATTCAATGCATGGACGAATAGTAAATTCATAAATTGCAAAATGGATTCTGACAGGAAAAACTTCCTGGCCCAACTCAGTAACCCGGCCTTCCTAGCTGTAGATGCAGCTATAGATTCAATTATTTACACTATTTACATTGTTCAGACTGTTCTCCTCATCTTCATTGTCATATTTACAATATTTCGGCTGCCGTTGCATGCTCACAACATTTTGGGTCAAGTCACTGGTAAAAAATGAATGAATCGTTTTTTCTCACTCATGTGTTTGTCATACCAATATCACAAGTTAAATGTTTTAGCAAAAAATAATTTGTCATTCCCAATTTGTTAATATGTGCTTAAAATTTTTAATAAGTTTTATTTTTTATCCATTCATCTTAAAGGAAGGGATTAAAAACAGCTTTTCATTTTTTCAGGTTTTTTGTTGTTTTTGCAATAATTTATTTTAGATGTTGCATTCAGCTGTCCTCATTTTGTGACAATCTGTGAACTGAAAAGTTTTTCAGAGCAGTTTAATTATTTATTCATATATTCAGCAAGCAATGTACAGTTTGGAAAATTTATGTAGATCGTAAAATGTCTCATTTTCTCACAACCCTATGTTTTTGTTTCTATTATAGCTTTTTTATTTTAACATCTGTCAAGAGCAAGATTGAACCATAAAAAACAGGGGTTGGTAAACTTTTATTACACAATTCACAGTATCTTCTGGAAAAGATTTTTTGGCATTGCATTTGACTTTTTATATTTCTTAAAATATCAATGAAACGACACTGAAAATTTTATTTATCTTTAATGTTAGGATCAATAAAAAAATATACACATTTTGGCAATTTAAAAAATATGCATCCAAAATATTGATCTTTTTTAAAAAATGACTGAATTAAAACAAAATTCTCCTAATGCCATCTAATGAGAAACATTTCAGTTTAACCAATAGAATTGTGCACTAATAAGACATTTTGAGATCCGAAGTTGTTAGAGGCTACTTGATGCCTCATTCTCTCCACAAACAGGGACTTTGCTCCTTCAAGGACTTGTTTATTGCATGCATCAACAAATAGGCACCTGTTGTGACAAGAGCCATCATGCTGGTATAACCAAAAATAGTGGTTCCTGTATGCTATAGCAGCTGAATATAGCAGAAAGTTCATCAAAACAATTACTATGGAGGTATTTATAGAAAAGGCAGACAGAAGCTACATTATGGCAGTGGAAAGTGACTGAAACCAAGATGCCAAGACCAATAAAAATGCAAATTCTTCTTTGTGTTTTATCAAGAATCTCTAAATATATAGCAAGAGCAGCAGACCAGAAGTGAATACAATATTTAATGCATGGATGAATGGTATTACTTTGTTACCAAATCTTTAGACAAAAGTATCCACACAACTAGTTCTCTTACATGTAGAAAAAGTTATATCAACCATCTGATTCATGTTGAGTTAATTCCCCTTGACTAAATGGTAGTTTGGAAAAGGTACACAGGTGGCACACAATGGAACAGTGAGAAAACCAACTCCAATGAGTGAGGGCATCATAACAGTGTCCTCATAAAACTTCACAGTCAGCAGGAACCTGCTCAGTTAAAGTGATAAATTTTTGCACTAAAACTATTGTTAATTTTCAAAACTCTTATTGCTCAGAAAATCCAACTTTTTGCATGCATCCACAACCATTTAGATATTTTCTTACATATTTAAATAGACCAATAACAAAACTTTTTTTTTAACAAACATTAGGCTAACCTTAATGTGGACATCTTAGAAAACCAAAAGAATAGAACATCCAGCTTTTGAACCAATCAAAAGACAAGAAAATCGATAGGAGTTTTGGAGCCTTTTTTTTGATCTGATCTAAATCTAATCTAATCTAAACTTATTTATAAATGGAACTTTGTCTGTGTGTGTGTGTGTGTGTGTATGTGTCTGTGTGTGTCCGTTATCTATAGACTCTGAAACGGATGAACTGATTTTCTTGAAGATTTACACAGTTGTACTATAAGCGTCTGTGAGTGTTCTTAGCTAGGTTTTGTGTCGAGGTACATATTATATTATTACATAGTAATTAGTGGGGGATTAGTTTATTACTTCATAATAATAAAAAACCAAACTCCCACTTTATGACCAGTAAAAGCCTTAATCATGATTCCAACTATTATATTCAGTCAGTCTGAGCTCCAGGACCATGGATTAGTTTTAAAGCTTTCATTACACCTGATCAACACCGGGCTATACTGCTAGTATATATATATATATATATATATATATATATATATATATATATATATATATATAGGTGCGATTGATAAATTGTCGCAGTTATTTTATTATTTCAAATATTCTTTAGGCTGAATCTAAGGTCCAGGACCATGGATTAATTTTAAATCTTTCATTACACCTGAGCAACACCGGGCTATACTGCTAATGCTTGGATATAAATATGAGCTAATTTCAACTTTTGTGGCTAGAAATAGAAAAGAAGTTGAGTCAGGACTCCATTCTTTCTTTCTTATGATCTTTTTTGCTTTCTCAGCTACTTAATCTTTCTCTTTCATCATTTCCTGTGTCATTGAAAAGACATGAGAAATAGACATCAATAGTCAGCAGCACACTGAAACTTTGAAAGTCAGTCCAGTTATTTTTTTCTATCATTATCTTCTTCCTTTTCACATTGCCTATATTTCTTCTCTCTATTTAGCTTGTGAGTATCCGATTCTCAAAGCCCTCCTTCCTCATTTCATGTCCCAGAAACTTCAGCTGTCTTTCTCTGATGTTAAGTATCAGTATAACTCTGGTATTAATTTTAAGTGAATTTAAGGATGAAAAAAGATTTCTCTAAAAATTGGAGATTACAATTATTTTTGTTGGAAAAGTATCTGAAGTGATAAAAAGTGGAAAATACAGATTTAAAGATACAATGAGTGTAAAATTACTTTTGTTGGGAGAAGTAAGCGAGCTTATCAAAGCTAGTTACCTAAGTGTAATCAAAATATTGTCAATGGGTTTTGATGATTTGTGACACTAGGTCAAAATTCAGCCTTCAGAATTTTCTGTTTACTGACTACCAGGACAGTTGGTAGAAACAGGCAGATAAAAACAGAGTAAGTTTTCTCCTCTTCCATTGGAAGTCGCAACAGTTAAATGATATTACTTACATGTTGAGATGGTAAGCCATAGATAGGAAGGGGGAATTAGAAATCCTGTGCCCACCTTCAACACTCTGATTTTGTGCTTTTTAATAAAACTGGGATGGAAATCGAAATTCAGTGAGATGGATACTAGTGATGAATTGATGCAGTGAAGCTGAAATAGCCTACCACCAGAGATATTGCAAAAGATGGTCTGTCCAAATTCAGCATGCTGAAAATTGAACAAACCATTGTCCCTTGGAGAGAATATTAGCATGCTACTGAAATACCAGCCAACTGATTTTTTTGCATCACTTAGCTTTGACTTGCTAAAGATTTTGTATCTATTCAATATATATAAATATATATAAATCTACACCATGGTGTAGCAATCTTAAATCTCATTGTTCATCATATACTGTTCCTTTGTGCATCTGAGCTTACCTCGTCAAGTCATGACAAGTGATTCTGCTTTGGAATATCTGAGATTAACAAAACAACATGGTCAGGAAGTTTGACTGGACTCAGCCAGGGGTCGTGTTATATCAATTTCCATTCCGTTTTTTTCCTCTCCAAAACTTCATTGTTGCTCACATGTTGTGTCCATGTTATTCTCAGCATCCTTCAGCACAACCACATTTTTGTTGCTTCCAGTCTTTTCTTCATTTTTGATGCGATTGTCCAGTAGTTGCTGTAATAGTGAAGGACACACATCACATAACAATCCAATACTCTCTTCTTTGTTTCCAGCAAAATTTTCCTGTCTCTCAATAGTTTACTCCACTTCTGAAATGCATCCTTAGCCATTCTGATTCATCTTCAGATCTCAGTGTCTCACTTTCTGTCCTCTGTTAGAACACTTTCCAGGTATTTAAATTTCTATACCTGTTTGATTTTAGTATCCCCAGCCTCTAGTTGGCATTTTGGACTCTTTTTTTTTTTTACTGATGACCATGCATTCAGTCTTTTTGTACTTTATATATAGTCCTTTTTTAACTACTTTCTGTGGGAGGTCTTGTACATGTAAACAGGAACAGGGACAGCTAAATAAGGGTGGGGTACAAGTTAATAATACATCAGGCTTCAAGATGTGAACCACACAGTAATAGTTTCTCTGGTTCACTCATAAATGAACTTTTTTCACTTACCAGTAGTATCATTGGATGTATTTTAACAGCCCTACTAGATGCTTGGTCTTCCCAACTCGGCACAAAGCTAACTTGAGCTCAACCAGTTTTACCCATTCATATCCTTACTTCACATAAATTATTTCAGGATCAAAAGAAAAACAGACATATTCAAGAGACCTTTTAACTTTATTTCAATACAGTCAACATAAAAGGAATAAATGTCTGTAGCAGAACCACAAGTTTTTTGTATGCTTCTTCTATCTTCTTTGTTTATATATTGATTATGAATCTTCACCTAAAACATATACACAAAGCCCACAACCTTAACATATACAGTTAGTCATAATATCTGTATTATATATATATATATATATATATATATATATATATATATATATATATTGTGTGTGTATTTTGGCAGCATTTTTTCATTAATACAGGTTTCATTGAATAATATAGACAAGTTCTGTCTATTTATTTTGTGTAAGATCCGTTCATATGATCTGATTAGCTTGATAGTGTTGTCATGGAAAAACGACAAGAAATCCCAATAATTGTTGATTTTTTTATCAGGTCTGAGCTTTTGGCTTACATAAGCCATTATCAAAGGATGAACATTTAATGTTCAGTGAACATAGAACATTTAAATTATTATTAACAGAGTGGAGTTATACAGAGAAAATTAGACAGGTCCATGTTTTGTGTCGCACATGGCTGTAGGCCGAGAAGGAATGGTGGTAGTGGGTTTTTTGTTCAATTGAATGTATAGTGGCATATATATATATATATATAGTGGTTAGTTGTAATAATGTTTAGCACCAAGGTTGTTGTTTTTCAGTGGTTTTACTGATAAAATAATATATTTTGGCAAGCAGGTTTTTTATTGTAAAGTGCTCAATATCAGGGTGGAAATAGTGTTGATAAGCACAAAGAGTCTATCACTTTAACTGAGCAGGTTCATGCTGACTTCAAAGTTTTGTGAGGACATCGTTATGTTGTTCTCTTTTGTCAGGGCTGGTTTCTATAAAATATATATATATACACACACACAAAACTATATATATATATTATACACACAAAACCCACAATTTTGTTAACATATACATCATGCCCACAAAAATATGGAGTGTTAAAAGGATGGTTTTTCTCATGACGCTTCTTTTATTTTAACTAATTTTTCTCCTCAGCAATGTTTATTTCTTTAAAAAGTGATAGTTAGAGTTGTGATAAAACCAAACATATGATGAAAGTGAATTTATACATTTTTGTTCTTGAGCATTTATAATGTTTTATTTATTAGGTTCTTTATTTGCAAGAATATATTATTTAGAACATTCTAAAAATTAATACAATTAGAACTAATGTAATGCTATATTCATCATTTACCAATTTATAAAAAAATAAATATGAAAACAATTGTTTATTCATAAATTTATAAATTATTATGAAATTATTAAAATATGTGATTCAAATATAAGGAAGTTCTTATTATTTACTATTTTATAAAATGTGAATCATTTGACAGCCAATGTTTTACCAACCATTCCAATAAACAATATAATAAATAGTATTTATTTTCATTGTCAATTCTCAAGAACAAAGAGAATGTATAAATTCACTTTCATATGTTTAACTTTTATTGTAATCACTTTTTAAAACAGTAAACATTGCTGAGGAGTGAAGGTAGTTAAAAAGAAAGCAGTGTTATTGGAAAAACCATAATTTTGACACACTGTTTTTGTTGCAGACACAAAAGTCCATGTTGCCAAAATCTTTTACTAAGCTCTAATCAATTCTGAATTAGTTAAACATCTCATTTCACACAATGTTCTTCCAGATAAACAATATGGCTTTCATTTCTTAAGGTCAACTCCCAATATGTTAACTGCTATCACTGAGTATTTGTCTATATTTCTGAGATGAGGTAGTATTTACAGTATTTACATTATTCAGACTATTGTCCTCATCTTTGTTGCAATTTGCACAATGTTTCGGCCGTTGTACACTCCGGCCTTGAGGATACATGGCTCAGTGGATATAGACATTGGTTAGTTCCTGTAACTTGACCCAAAGGGTTGTGAGTTCAATACCAGGCTACAGCAGTGGTGAACAAGTAACTTACAGGGTTAAAGGGAAATAACTCATGACTACCAAAAGAGGCACTACTACACAAGGAATGGAGTTCATATACCACAGTGATTGTAATAAAGGGTTTGGTTCAAAATTCCTAGCACCTGAAGAAGGTCGGAGTGTATAACGGCTGAAACGTTGTACAAATGGCAACAAAGATGAGGACAATAGTCCAAATAATGTAAATATTGCTATCACTGAATTTATCTATCAGGCTTTAGATAATAATGGTGTGGCCCGAGCTGTGGCTTTAGATATCTCAAATGCATTTGACAGGTTTTGGTATGCTGGCCTTTTTCACAAGCTCAACAGCCATGGTGTCTCTGGCCAGAGTTTGTCCATCAGGCTTTAGATAATAATGGTGAGGCCATGGCTTTAGATATCTCAAATGAATTTAGAAGGGTTTGTTATACTAGCCTTCTCCACAAGCTCAAGCGCTATAGTGTCTCTGACTGGATATTTGATTTAATCCAATCATTTTTAACAAATCAGGTAATGAAGTTTGTGTTGAATGGCCACACTTTTAGATCATCTCATGACAAAGCAGCTCTCAGAAATGATATCCAATCAGAACTGGGGCAAGAAATGACTTGTAAATTTTATGCCTCCAAAATTAAACTGCTATCCTTTCACCATCATAGAGGACCATATTTGCATTACATCAGCATGACTGATGCTAACCTTCAGGAGAGCAACACATTGCACCTGCTTGGTCTTTCATTTTCTATTGACATGATATGGAGCAATCATAATGAATGACTTGCTGGGTCTGCTACTAAGAAGGATTGTTCACTGTGTTGTGCCAGGAATTTTTTCTTGTCAAAATCCATTTTGCAAATTTACCATTCATACATGCGTTCAATATTGCTGTCATATCTTATTGGAAATATTTTATAGATGAATGAATTGTCTCCCTTTATAGGGGTTGTTTGGGTGAAAACAGCCTATCACTGCCTCTTTTTTTCCTGAGATACCGACAAGTCAACATGGACAAATTTAGCTCTGTAAAACTCAACCAGCAACCACATGGTGTCCAAAAATGGAGTGGCCAAGAAGACAACATAGAATCGAGGATGTCCTAACAGTTGAAGCAAAGCATCAGAAAAGTGAATCCCTCTTAAACTTGAAGACGAATATATTATGACGTCACAATAACAAAATGAGAACTGTTAACCGAATGAATTTTTACTGCTTCCAGTTAAATCCTCGCAAAAACCACTGTTTTTTTACAACCATTTTTTAAACCCTATCTTGTATCTTCCCTTTCTTTCTTCCTCTCTCTCTGTTATAAAGCCTTTCTTTTTTCCACTCAAGTTTGGTGTTTCCTGTTTCCTCTTGCTGTGTTGTGCCAATGCTCTTTTACCTTTATTTTCTACAGAGGACAAATAATTGGTCACTAAATTTCTAAGGGTATAAAAAAAAAAACAACATACTTTGCTAAAAACAACTTAACCTGGACTGGCGCTCCTGTTGTTGTTCTCAACAAAATCCAAAGATGTGTCTGTAATATAATGGATTATGACCTGGCATTTTAATTTCAGTCATTTTCCTACCACCATGGCTCTATCTTTTCATCATTTTGCAAAGACAAATCTTTTGACTTGCTTTGGCTAACTCCAGAAAATCTTTAATTTGCCAACATGGAACTTTTTTTTTGTTTTTTTTTGGTAATGGAGGAGATGGGAAGAGACAAGAACACTATAAAATATTTTTACATTAAAGAAGAGAGAGAAGAAAAAAATTACATTTTAAATTCAATGTAAAGCTATTTTTAGAAACTTAAGACAAAAAAAATAAAGTCATTCTGAAAGAAAATATATTAAAATAAAAAATACAAAACATGAACATGGATTAATCAAAGACTCTTTTTTTCAGCTAGTCTAAACTACATAAGAACCTGTGTCTGCAAAATTTAAGATCAGCATTGGTTACCAGAAGGCAAATGCTGATCTTAGGTAAGCAAATTTTGCTTTCACAGGGCCATTCCAGGAACTAAATTGTTATAGATTGTATATCATTTATTGCAAAACATCAAAATTCATTTATTATATCAGCTTGAAAGTAACTTCAGTATATGACTACTTCAGGTAGATTTAAATTTTTTTAATCATTTCACCCCAATCATGACACTAGCAAGAAATTGAGAAGGAGGTCTACATGTGTGAAGTACAAGAAAAAAATCTGTTACAGTAGAAGCAGAGAATGCATCTAGCTGGTTCAACAGTAAAATGGTGAGACCTAGTTGCCAGTCTAGTAGTACGTTTAAATTCATGTAGTTGGGGCAGCAAGGAAAAATGTTCATTGGAGCAGTTACTATGAAAATATTTGTAGAAAAAACAGGGATGCCACATCATATTGGTGCGAAAGTGACTGAAATCAAGATGCCAAGTCAGGATCAATTACATTACAGATCCTTTTTTGGATTTTTTTCAGGCATTTGCAAGATGTACAGCAGAAGTAGCATATAGTAACAGTATTCCATGTACAAACAAATGATAGATTTATAAATGTGTAAGATGGATTCTGACGAGAAGAATTTTCTAGCACAGCATAGTGGACCAGCTTTTCTTGCAGTAGACAGTGAGAAACATGAGGCAAAGAAGGTGTATTGTGTTGCTCACCTGGAGTTTAACATCAGCCATGCTGGTAGTAGACAGAAAAGGTTATCTGTGGTGATTGGTGCTTCTGTAAACATTGTTTACCTGTAATAAACTGTTTTTCATCTTGGATGATTTTCTTTCTTTTTGCTTTTTAACTAAAGTTTCCAGCTGCTAATCACATGGGAGATAATCATGAAAAGCTATCTGATTATCTGTTATGTAATTTAGCACAATAAAATTCTTATAAAGCAAATTTTTCCAGTTGGGAAATCAATTAAAATTATGACCTGTTCCTAGTCTAATTGACCACTGGTTGCATCCAGACTATGGCCAAATTTTTTGTCTTTAAGTGAACAGCTGTGACACAAAAGAAGCTAGAGTTATTTAAAAAATTCCTGTCAGAATTGTGGAAATAGAATATATCAAAAGCATTTTTTACTTTAATAACCTACCTAGTGTGGGTGTGTTGTGGTTCAGTGGATATTGGTTTGGAACAAAAAATTGGAGAGCCAAGTTTGAATTCTAGTTGAATATATTGCATTCACATACTCGCAAATACCCTTGGGAAATGTATGAATCCAACAATCCTCCCTTCAGCTATGGGTTAAATAGCAAGAGAGATTGGGTTCTATAGCCTTGGCTGGCAACCAGTCTACCACAGAAAGTAATGTCAATCTACTGTGAGAAAATCTTGTGCCCAGTCAGTCATGTCTGTTCATGTCATGATCGCCCAAGCATGTATCACATATGGCACTTAACTGACTGACTGAATGAGGGCAAAATATATATGGTCATTGCTTGTCATAGTAGTGAGCTTACATGTTCCAGTAATTCCAAGAGTGAAGCCATCTGGATTTCCAACTCCTGTAGGGCTACCCATGATCAAAGGGGGAAGGACCGAAATGAATGCAACCCCCATAAGGCAAGCAGAGGTGATGGAATCCTGGTGATTGTCCTTAAGAAATGTGCTCCTGAACTCTCCTCTGTCCTCTCTAAACTCTATAATTACTACCTTTCTGCTTCCTGTTTTCCTGCATGCTGGATGTCCTCTTCTGTGGTTCCTGTATTTAAGAACTCAGGGGAACCCTCGGACATACCCAACTATCACCCTACCAATTATCACGAAAGTGTTCGAGGCCATTATTAATGCCGAAATAGTTCAACCTCTTATGGCTCATAAACTATTCTCAGACAGGCAGTACGGCTTCCACTTCACCAGGTTCACAGCCAACATGCTAACAACCATCACAGAGTACATGTACCAGGCCCTTGAGAAGTCTGGCGAGGCTCGTGCTGTGTCCTGGTACATCTCTAAGGCTTTTGACAGAGTTTGGCACACTGGCCTTCTATGCACTGGGCACTTGCTTGATCTGATTAAATCTTTCTTATCTAAACATATAATGAAAGTCGTCTTGAATGGGCATGCCTCCACATCTTACTGCACAAACGCTGGTGTCCCTCAGGGTTCTATCCTAGGCCCGACGCTCTTCCTTATTTTCATAAATAATCTCCCAGATGTGATCAAGTGCCAAGTATACATCTACGCAGATGACTCCACAATTTACTTCTGCATCATTAAGAAATCAGGTGTGGCAGACAAACATAACCTCACTGCTGATCTTGAGAGGGGTCTACATTCTATGGTGGAATGGGGTAAGAAGTAGCTTATAAATTTCAATGTGGCTAAGACAAAGCTGCTGTCTGTCAATCATCACAGGCAACCTCTCCTGCACCCCATAAGCATGGACCAAGCGAGTCTCCATGAGAGCAATACACTGCACCTCCTTGGCCTTACCCTCTCTTCTGATCTCAAGTGGAACCATTACATTGAGTCAATAACTAAATCCACTGCTAGGAAAGTTGGGTCACTGTATCGGGCCAGGATGTTTTTTCCTCCTGAATTCATCTTGCATATATACATATCAACCATTCATCCATGTGTCTGACCATATATGACAGCAGCATGGAATACTGCTACCATATATGGTCAGGTGCACCCGCTGTTCATCTCAGTGTTCTTGACAGGCTCCAAAGGAGAATCAGTAATGTGATAGGTACCGACTTGGCTGCTTGACTCTAGCCACTTTCTCATCAACGGGATGTGGCTTCCCTTTGTCTGTTCTATAAATATTTTCATGGCTTCTGCTCCAACAAACTTAAGTCACTGGTGCCCCTGCCACAGGTGTTTACTCATGCAACCAGACTGGCAACTGGGTCCCACCCATTCACAGTTAGATCAACCAAATGCAGATGACAAGTCTACTCCAACAGCTTTTCTTGCACTTCCCACCTGTAGATCTCTCTTCCATATTCTTGCTTTTCTGATGGCTACAACCTCCAGGAATTTAAATGTAATGTCAATACCCATCTCTTAACCACTTGACTCTAGTTCTTTCTACATCACCCTGTATATCTTTTCCTTTCTCTCTACCTTTGCAACTATCATCACACCTGTATTCCCATCCTTCTCTTGCTCCTTTCTAACTGGTTCACCTTCTTTTTACTTTCCTCCTATTTAATCTTTTTACTCTTATGTAGCCCCTTGCACATCAGTGGCATTATTGCTTTGCTTGGGGTGATACAATTTTTTAAAACAATGGCAGCCGAGCAAGCAGGAGAGAACCAAGGAGATGAGCAAGGTTTGAGTTTGAATTTCCTTGCTGGGATGAAAGCATCATTACTAACTTTCACCCAGGAGGAGACCTCAGAGGCGCAGTTTTGAACTGGGTGATTAAAAACTTTGTTCCATATGACATCATGAAAGAAATCACAAAATGAGTCCCAGTGTGCTTGTTGATAGCAGTAAGATATTCTACTGGTAGAGGTTCCTGGATGAAAGGAGAGTAGTAAGAAGATATTTACAGACACCACAGAATTATCAATTGCCAAGAGGGCAGAGCTGCATGAGTCAGGGATAAAAATTAGAAAGAGATCTAGAAGAGAAGCATGACCTTCAGAGTTATTGAAGAAATGCTTGGGAAAATTCACCACTTGTGTGAGTGACTGAGTGATTGAGAAGTTCAGTGTTTGAACTGTAGCAATATTAGTGACAGTGTGTTTTAACCACTTGGCATGATAGGAATTCAAGTTACTGAACACAAATATATTAGCAAATGGATGAAAAGAGTAGCAATACCTGTCATATCTATCTTTGGCCTAGGCTGTAATTTCATGGTAAGTGATTTTGCTTCCACAGCACAACCTCCACAGGCTTTTACTATTTTTTCAGTGTCTTGATCTATTTTGGTCTAGTATGCATAGCTTCTCATAAGAGATTTCATCCTTGAAATTCCCAGATATACATTTAATATCTGCTCTTGTAATATGATAGGTATTACTACTCTTTTCACAAATATATTAGCAAATGGATAAAGGAAAATGACCTTGTCTATATTGTCTGAAATACTGTCTAGCATGCAATAATCAGGACAGGAAGGTGAGTGGTAAAGAAAGAAGATATAACTTACTGAACTTAGTAGAGAGAAACAAAGATACATGTAAGCGTGGACAGGAGATTCAAGAGAAATCTCCCTAGCCAGAGGTAGATGTTTGCAGACATAAACTCTTAGGCCATGCATGTGGACATTAGAGTTCTTCCTAAAGAGAGGGAGGTAACCAGAAATCAGAGGAGAGGATTGTAGGATTAAGGTTAGTTTCACAGAGAGCTAGAATGTCTGGGGATCTTTCATAGAGGAATGATTCCGCACTGCAAATTTGGTACAAATACCACAGATGTTAAAGAAAGAGATGTTGAGAGGTCTAGGTGTTCTTTGTTTGGCTGGTTTTAGTTTTAGAGGCCTAGAGTAGCAGTAGCATTTGGTTGTCAAATGCAATATATGTGGTGTGGGAAGGGAACTGGTACAGACTGCAGCATACAATGGCCTCAAAGTTTCCCACCAACCAACTAGAGGCACTTGCAGGGACATCCATTCATTCATGACATAGTACTGCAAGAATCTTGATATTATGTGACTTGATCAGAGCAGCCAGTCTAGATGCTATGCAAGAGTTTGAGATCCTAACTACCAGTCAGAAGCAGCAACCAGAAAACTGCCAACCCAGTACCCTCAATATGAAGAGATGTTGCCACCATTCACACACATTACAATATCTGGAGCTGCTTTCTAAGCAGAAAACAAGGAATGAGCCTCTACTCATGTTAAAGGGAAGATGGGAGGAGTATGAATGGGATGATAGGAGGGCATCTCTAGTCACATTAAAAAAATAATTGAAATTCAATAAGTTTTAAGTCAGGAAATCCATTATTAATTCAATAAAGGATTAAAATTGGTAGAGAAGTATCTCTAAGAAAAAAAATAAAAACAGAAAAACACCCAAAACTGCTCAAAATTACTAACACTACCAAGTGAAGTAAATTAATTCAAATCTTCAAAAAATGTTTACTTTTTTTGGTAATTCGGGTCAGCAAACCAATTGAGCTTAATGAAAATAAAATCTATATATCAAGCTGGCAAAGAGTAGGGTGCAGATAGATGGTCAATGCAAGAACACAAGAGAGAAATGGCAAAATAGCAAAAAAAGCAAGAGTAATAAAAAAAAAATAAAATTAAAATAATAAGTCTTTTAAACAAGAAAATTTTAATGACATTTAATTGCATACTTGTATATATCTATTAAAAAATATATAAGATATTAAAATAAAGAAAAAATAGAATACTTGGAGGAAATTAGAATAAAAATAATAATAAGAAAGCGAAACAATAAATAAATATATATGTTTATACATATATACTGTCGAAACACAAAAAAAGACGTACTGGTCATTCACCTCAATTTCGGTCGCTCTTATATATATCGAGTCTTGCCACTTTACGTGTGACTACCATACTCTCCTTCATAAAACTAGTTACATTTGCGTCCTTTTTCTTTCTTTTTTTCTTCAACGTGCTGGGAGTTGTGGCGTGCTCCTGTAACCCAGCTACTTTGAGGCATGGTCTGATGGCCGGTTTGAGTTCGGGGGTTCTGTTGTGTGTTGTGTTATGGCAATAAGGCATACCTTCTGTCTCTTCTAGGTAAGTCTATTTGTTGCATTACTACTACACATACATAAAAATAAATTCTAAGGCCAATGCAGATGAGTCTTATAGGAAGAAATGGGAGACAGAATAGCAAATTCTCACCTAAGAAAGAAGAAAAATTGTGTACTGTTTTTTGAGACTATGGCATCCGTTCATGTAAAACATTTACTGTAACAGTAGCAGTTGATTTTTTGAACTTATAAATTTCAGGTCACTTAATAAAGCTATCCATTACCACCAGATAATGTGTTCCATTTATGTGCAGTCTTGACCATGGAGTATCTGTCTTTGGTCAAGGCTGTAATTTCATAGTAAGTGATTTTGCTTCCACAGCACAACCTCCACAGGCTTTTACTACTTTTTCAGTGTCTTGATCTATTTTGGTCTAGTATGCATAGCTTCTCATAAGAAATTTCATCCTTGAAATTCCCAGATATACATTTAATATCTGTTCTTGTAATATGATAGTTATTACTACTCCTTGCGCAAACATTAGTATTCCATCACAGTAAGTAAGCATTCAAGTCTGGATTTCATTCTAAAAATCATCTATCTATTTTACTTTCTTGCAGTCTTTTTTTTTTTTAAATAAACATGTCTTGTTCTGCTTTTAGTTTTATTTCTTCAAGGGTGACTGATAATTTGTGTATGACATTGCATAATACATTTTTAATTTCTATTTCACTTTTAATGCTGCAATAATGGTGTCCTCAAATGGTTCAGTATTTTTTGGTATCAATCTTGATAAACCATTGGCTTACAGCCATATCACATTGAATACACTGGTTCTTGCTCGATCACTGAAGTTAAGCAACGTTGAACCTGGTCAGTACTTAGATTGGTGACCGCTTGGGAATACCAGGTGCTGTAAGCGTATAATGACGGATGTGTGTGCTTACAGCCAAATCACGTTGAATACACCGGTTCTCACTCGATCACCGAAGTTAAGCAACGTTGAGCCTAGTCAGGACTTAGATTGGTGACCGCTTGGGAATACCGGGTGCTGAAAGCGTTTAGTGATGGATGTGCATTGTGGTGCAGTGGATATTGGCTCAGAAAGAGAAATCGATGAGCCGAGTTCAAATTCCAGTTGAATACCCTGCATTCACTTAAGCACTGGTACCCTTGGGAAAGATATTAATCCGTCTCTTCCCTCCAGTTATGGGTTAAATAACAAGGATAGGACTTGGGGACCCTGCTCTTAAAAACAAATCCCAGTGAATCTTGATACTCAAAAAGAAAAAAGTATTACTAGACACAAAACTTATATAAAAACAACAACAATAAATTGTTGAAAGAAAAAGGTATTACCAGCAATAAATAAATAACATTTAGTTGGCAATAAATGACCCGCTGAGGTTGATATGCCGTAAAAACAAAACAACCAAAAAATGATAAACCATTAGCATATCCCAATTTTTTGGATGGTTGGTATTTTTGAAATGGTAGTTTAATAAGATGGTACCCCAGCATTGTAATCTATTCACTGTATGCCTAGGAATTCCATTTTTTCAGACAATAAATTGATAATAGAGAAAAGTGGTCTGTCTGCAAATGAATACTTCTTCCCTGTATAAAGTTGTGAATTTTTTTCATTGCAAATGCCTCTTTTTTAATCTGACTGTGGTTTATTTCTGCCAGTAGTTGACGATTTTTCCAATGATTTGTTCTTGGTAGTTAATTTTAGGTAAAAACAATTTGCGCTTTTCTCACTCTTAGGTTTAGTCACTGATATCCCAAACCTTGTTCTACAAGTATGCGATCTGGACCAGTTATTACTTGCTTTGGTGATTGTTCTGTTCTATATAAATGTATGGACACCTGAGATCTTGTCAGGTTGCTATCAAAGTTAATTTCATCCATTGAAATCAATTGGTGCCTATTCCTTTCTATGGTGCCATTTGGCATGTCAATAACTAGAACTATGGTGCCAAAGTTTTGTCTGCTACAGTGCCTGTAACTTTAGCATCAGTCATCTCTGGTGGAAGGTGGCTAAGATCAAATGCCCTGTGTCTCTTATTGTACAGTATCTGATCTGCAAACTTTCTCTCTTGTACCTTCCATTTCACTACTGCAGTATCTGGCAGTGCTGGGTCAAACTGTGATGGGTGAGTTGGTAATATGGTAGGCAATCTGCATCCTATCAACATTTGTGCTGGACTAAATCCATTTTGCAGGGGTGTTGACTTGTATGCCAACAAGGTGAGGTATGGATCCTCTGCAACTTGTCAGGAAATTTTTAGGTAGGTTCTGTATTTCATTGCTATATCGCTTAACATCTAGCTTAGTCTTGGCTACCATATACTCTGGCACACACACTCTCAGCATTTGACTATGCTTTGATGAATTTCATGGAGATGCTTCAGTATATAATTTCTCAAAGCTGTGACAGCAACTAGTTTAGTACCCTTATGCAAAAGATCATCATGTACCACGAGGGAGGAACATTCTGTCCAATACAGTCTTAGGACTTCTGCACATGCAGAATTTTTAATTGTCTAAACTGCTTGTTCAGTTTCTCCATTATACTGTGGATATCTTGGGCTGCTAGTCACATGCTTAAATCTATATTTCAAGGCAAATATTGCATATGATTGACATGGAATGTGTGGGCCATTGTCAATAACTAGGATTTCTGGAAGTCCATGCCTGACAAACATTGATTTTAGATGCACTGTAACATCTGCTGCTTTTGTATCTGAGAAGTTGGCTTTTTTCAATGAACCTAGAGTAGTAGTCTATTACTAACAGATAGGATTTTCTTTTTAGAGTAAACATATCTGCACCTAATCTTTGCCAAAGTCTATCTGATAGATCTGTCTGTATGAGTGTGTCTGCATGATTTGTGTGTCCAGTCAGGCAGGTTCTGCATTTCAACACTACTTTTCTTAGTACAATCAAAGCACAGCTGCACATGCATTTTGTTCAGGCTACTCATCACAGCTCATCTGCATAAATGTAGACCACATATTGTCCTCTCTGGTGCTCGTGTAACTTTTCCAGGTAAAGGGTATTTGCAGGTGCTTTTGACAGTGTATCAGCAGTAATGAGGCTCTTTTCTGGAGCATGGTATATTGTGCATGAGTTTATAATAAACAAGCGAGAGAAAGAATTTGCACTTGATCATAACAAACTTTATTAAATGGATGAGAGAACAAATATTTGGATAGATATAAAACAGTCACACTTTACTACTGGTTACAAAGTGCAATTGAACTCTCCATGAATGGTAATCAGGAAAGAATATTTGGTGAAATTTTACTCTCAGAAAATATATCCATGTGAGAGAAAGAAACTTGACTTTAACAAATTTTTGTGAGTGGATAACATGAATATATAATAAACATGTGAGAAAGAAATTCCCACTTGACTGTAACAAAAATTTTTTTAATCGATGAATGTACAGATATTTGAATAGATATAAAAAAAAGTCACACTTTGCTAAGGGCTACAAAGAAAAATTCAACAGTCTATAAAAGGTAATCTGGAAAAAATATTTGGTGAATTTTACACTCACACAATATATAATAAACATATGAGGGGAAGAAATTTGCACTTGACCTTAACTAGATTATTTAAATGGATAACAGTATATTTGAATTTATATTTGAATAGATATAAAAACTCACACTCTACTAAGTGCTACAAAGAACAATTGAACTGTCCATAGCAAGTAATCAGGAAAGTATATTTGATGAATTTTACACACACATAATATATAATAACTATGTGAGAGAATGAAATCTGCACATGAACATAACAAGCTTTTCTAAATGAATGACAGCTCAGATATTATGACAGATATAAAAAAAATCCACACTTTACTAAGTGCTACGAAGAACAATTGAACTGTTAATGAGTAGTAATCAGGAAAAAATATTTGGTGAATTTTACACTTACAGACTGTATAATAAACATGTGAGAGAATTAAATCCACAATTGACCTTAACAAGATATTCTAAACGAATGACAATACAGATATGTGGAAAGATATTAAAAAATCCACACTTTACTAAGTGCTACGAAGAACAATTGAACTGTTAATGAGTAGTAATCATGAAAAAATATTTGGTGAATTTTACACTTACAGAATGTATAATAAACATGTGAGAGAATTAAATCCACAATTGACCTTAACAAGATATTCTAAACGAACGACAATACAGATATGTGGAAAGATATTAAAAAATCCACACTTTACTAAGTGCTACAAAGAACAATTGAACTGTTAACGAGTAGTAATCATGAAAAAATATTTGGTGAATTTTACACTTACAGAATGTATAATAAACATGTGAGAGAATTAAATCCACAATTGACCTTAACAAGATATTCTAAACGAATGACAATACAGATATGTGGAAAGATATTAAAAAATCACACTTTACTAAGGGCTACGAAGAACAATTGAACTGTTAATGAGTCGTAATCAGGAAAAAATATTTGGTGAATTTTACACTTTCAGAATGTATAATAAACATGTGAGAGAATTAAATCCACAATTGACCTTAACAAGATATTCTAAACGAATGACAATACAGATATGTGGAAAGATATGAAAAAATCACACTTTACTAAGGGCTACAAAGAACAATTGAACTGTCATGAAAGGTTGAGGAAACAATATTTGGCAAAGTTTACACAATAATATAGAACAGGGGTCAGCAACGTTTTAGAGCAGGCCAGACAGCTATTCAAAGTCTCAAAGAGGGCCATGATATCAAATGTACTGTAATAAATTGTCTCAACCTCAGATCGCTCAGTCCAGAAGTTCACTATTGTCTGAACGTTTAAAGAAATAACAATGAAGTTAATGTTATTTAAACAAGGTTCTTTATTTTATTGCAAGGCTAACAGGATAACAACACAATCAACAAAAAATGTAAATTCCTTACAACAACAAAATACAGTTAGAGATTGCGAATTATTTAATAAGACATTTGTTTCTCTTTATTGTTCGACTTCTGCACATCAATTGATGTATTTGTTGATGACGGGAACCAAACTTCATCCAAGTGGTCATCACCCAACCTTGTTCATAAATGATTTTTGATATATTTCTTTTTAGAAAAACATTGTTCTCTAGCATATATTCTTCCAAATAATGATACCATCATTTTTGCATTATTCAGTAGATTTTTATATTTTCTGCTTGCCAAAATATATTTCTTCAGAAAAACATCAGTGGATTTTAAATTAAATTTTGATTAAAAAAAATCATGGCATTGCAAGTTGCTGAACTCTATCTGATAATTTCTTTGCCACCTTCTCATCAAATTAATTTGATAATTAGTGTCAAGGTGTTAAGTTGGAGGGGCTGACAAAACTTCTTTGTGGACTGGATGTGGCATGGGGGCTGAGGGTTACTGATCCCTGATATAGAATATATAATAGAAAAATGAGAGAAAGAAAACCAAAATGTACCTTAAGAAGTTTATCTAAATAGATTAATGAACAGGTATTAGGATAGATAATAAAAAAGTCAAATTTTAGTAATGGCTACTAATAACAATTGAACTGTCAATGGATAGATATAAAAAAAGTCACACTTTACTAAGGGCTACAAAGAACAACTGAATTGTACAAGATTGACAAACAGGAAAGAATATTTGATGAAATTTACACTCGGAGAATATATAATATACACGTAAGAAAAAGAAATCTATAATTGGCCTTAACAAGTTTATCGAAATAGATTAATGAACAGATATTTGAATATTTATATAAAAGTCTCACTTTACTGAGGACTACAAAGAACATTGAATCTCTTCATGAATGGTATTCAGGATAGAATATTTGGTGTATTTTTCTTTCACAGAATATATAAGAAGCATAAGAGAAATATAAATCTGCACTTGATCTTAACAAGCTTTTACAAATGGATGACAGTACAGATATTCAAATAGATATTAAAAATCGACATCTTCTATCTCCTTGATCCCCATCCATCTCTTATCCTTTCTTCAACATTCCAATACCTACAATCTCCAAAAGTTTAAATGTAATATTAATTGCAATCATGTATGTCCTTGATGCCCATCCATCTCTTATCCTTTCTTTAATATCCCAATAGCTACAATCTCCAAAAGTTTAAATGCAATATTCATTGCCATCTTCTATCACCTTATTGCCTATCCGTCTCTTTTCGTTTTGTCAACATCCCAACAGCTACAATCTCCAAAAGTTTAAATGCAATATTAATTGCCATCTTCTATCACCTTGTTGCCCATCCATCTCTTATACTTTCTTCAACATCCCAATAGCTACAATCTCCAAAAGTTTAAATGTAATATTAATTGCAATCTTCAATCTCCTTGATACCCATCCATCTCTTATCCTTTCTTCAACATCCCAATAGCTACAATCTCCAAATTTTAAATGCAATATTAATTGCAATCTTCTATATCCTTGATCCCCATCCATCTCTTATACTTTCTTCAACCTTCGAAGAGCTACAATTTCCAAAAGTTTAAATGCAATATTAATTGCCATCTTCTATCTCCTTGATGCCTATCCATCTCTTATCCTTTTTTTTTACATCCCAATAGCTACAATCTCCAAAATTTAAATGCAATGTCAGTTACTATTTTCTATCTGCTTGATTCCCATCCATCTCTTATCTTTTCTTTGACATCTCCTGTGCCTTGTTTTTTCTCTCACTGTATTTCCCTGTGACACCAGTTATGGTTCTACGTTGCTTGGGATGAAATGATTATATTAAAAATATCTGCTTTGACCAACTTTGATGGCAAGGTTTTTAACCATTCTGTTGTGGTGCAGTGGATGTCACCTTGGAACGTGAAATCAGGGAGGCAAGTTTTAATTCCAGTTGAATTCCTTGAATTCACTTACGCACAAATATCCTTGGGAAAGGTAATTGGAGTAGATAGACTAAACGATCACCCAGTTCACACTCCACCCTCGTCTACTGAACAGGTGAAGAGGCTCATCCCTTGTTCCCTGTTTAGGATGTGGTTTTCGGCTTTCTCTTTTCTAATCTTTTCACTCCTATGTAGCCCCCTGCACATAAGTGGCGTTACCGCCTTGCTCTGGGTGATATTGTTTAAAAAAAATAAATCTCTTCCCTCCAGTTATGAGTTAAATAACAAAACAGATTGGGTTCTATAGCCTTGGCTGGCAACAAGTCTCCCGCAGAAAGCAATGGCAACCTAATACAGGATAATCAAAGAGACATGATCGCCTAAGTGTCTATCATGTATGGCACTTAACTTACTGATTTTTAGGAAATTTAAAGAATAAATGTTTCACATCAAATTTATTAGTTAATTTTTTACTAACCATCTGGCTTTCTTTAATTATTTTAAACACTTCTCTTAAATGTAAGTGTAATAAACAAACCTAGACTATTTATTTATTTTTTTATTTTCCTTTTTTATTAATCATTTGTTTAATTTGCATTTATTTATATTAATTTTTATATTCTTCCTTCAAGAAAAACCAATTGAGAGACTGAGTGTATTTCATTTCTGAGAGTAGTAATTGTCAATATCTTTTTATTATTTCAAGCTATATGGCATAAAGGGAACAAAATTCCTCAGAATTGATCCTTCAACCAGAATGGAATGACAGGAGCGACAGGTGTCACCAGACCATTATCTCGTAACTGCTCACACCAAACAAAAAAAAAAAATCTGATACCCACAGGACACATAATGAGGAAGGAGGGTTTGGAGAGTTTAATACTCCCAAGATGGATAGAGGGAAAGAGAGACAGGGGAAAGCAGTGCAAGACATATTTGATAGGTTTTAGCAAATCAATGATGGAGTGAGGTTTGGGAGTGACACTAAGAGGCAAAATATTAAGAGCGGCAAGGAACAGGGGTAAATGAAAGTCCATGATTGCTTACATCCTGAAGGGACACGGCACATGAAGAAGATTATTCTCATCTTGGTTGATATAGATGTTATTACAGACACAATCTTTTGATCAAGTACCCACTGGTCATTGATGTCAGGTGTCTACTGGTTGGCTGATATAGAATGTCTATTGGTTTTGTGATATATCCTGTGATAGAAAAAGATGAGAACAATAGATAGAAATAATCTATCTATCTAAACTTATTTATAAATGGAACTTTGTCTGTGTGTGTGTGTGTGTGTGTGTGTGTGTATCCGTTACCTATAGACTCCGAAACAGCTGAACCGATTTTCTTGAAAATTTACACAGTTGTACTATAAGCGTCTGCGAGTGTTCTTAGCTAGGTACCCTTGATAAATATTGAAAATTGATAATTGAAAAAATCGGGTTATAGAAGGAGTGGTTCGATTTTAATCAAATTTGATACACTTATAGACAAAGACATAAGAAACGATATTCAGAAGTTTCAAGGTTGCAGTTCTTAGTGCAGAAAATCGATAATATATAGATGTTCATGTGTGTGTCTGTTTATCTGCCTGTATGTCTGTATTTTTTCAGTCCTTTTATTTTAGTTTTTGCTTCGGGTTTGGCTCTAAGTAGGTATAATTGTGGTTCTTAGTCTCAGCCATGATACCATTTACTCAAAGGACTTATTTAGCCTTCAAAATTCAGTTTACGATGAAAAAAAATTATTTGATATCGATACCAGGAAATCAAAATTTGACTCACATTCATTCATTTTTCTTTCAGTTTACGGTTTCGCTTTAACTGGAAACAACTATTGCTTTTTAGTCTTTCGTGTCAACGCCCAAAGAGTCTGAGCTGCAGGACCATGGATTAGTTTTAAAGCTTTCATTACATCCGAGTAATGCCGGGCTATACTACTAGTGTATATATATATATATATATATATATATATATATATATACACTAGGTGCGATTAGTAAATTGTCTCAATTATTTTATTATTTCAAATATTCTTTTGGCTGAGTCTGAGCTCCAGGACCATGGATTAGTTTTAAAGCTTTCATTACACCCGGGCTATACTGCTTGTACAAAGATATGGAAAATTATTAATCTCAGAAAATGAAATACTACATCATTAAAAGTGGTACAAACCCATCATCATAACTAAAAAAATATCAAAAACCATCTGACACTAAATATAAAGAGCTCCAAAAAAAAAAAACCCACTACTAATGTCCCTCTGGACGGTGATAGAGTGTATATACGAGTTGATTATATATATGTTACTTTCAACTAGTGGTGATTAGTTCAATTTTAGTATCTGGTAGTGACACACCAATTCAGAAAATATCAGAATGAAATATCAAGAACAAACAGAAAAATATCACAATAATCCCATATTAATCAATGGGTACCAGAAGGTATTTGGTCAAAATGCTGTGTTTATAATAACATCTATACCAACCAAAATGAGATCTATAGTTTGAAATGATACAAGGATATTGACAATTACTCAGAAATTAAATACTAAATTATAAAAAGTAGTACGAACCCACCATCACACCCAGATATCAAAAATACTGTGAATGGTATTATTTTTAATTATTTTTTATTTCCCTAATTATTTTACATTACTTTCTTGCAAACATTTTTGGATAACTAAATTTCTTTTTACATTTTTTTCTTTATAAAATGGTAAATAATAAATATTTATAAACAGTAAATAATTATTTATAATCTTTTAAATAAACATTGCTGAAGGAGTGAAGTTAATTAAAATAATAGCAGTGTCAAGGGAAAACCCATCCTTTTGAAACATCATTTCTTTGGAGTCACAAAGGTTCATGTTTGCCCAAAAAGGGATCCCCCCTCTCACAAAAGGAGTCATGTACAAGCCAGACCTATGTCTAACTACCATTTTTTCAGAATATAAGATGCACTCTTATTTGGAAGATAAAGTTTAGTAAAAAAAAAAAAAAAATTAGAGAAAAGAGAAACTAGCAAACAAGGAAAAATTTATTTTGAGTATAATGTTTTAAAACATTGACTAATTGCAAATTTTATGTAACTTCACTCCCCTGGCAATGTTTATTGTTTTAGAGTTTTAATAAAACCCAAACATATGAAATTAAAATTAAAACAAGAATCTGAGATATAAAAAAATATGAGAAAAATGTATTGTATCCAGAAAATCATGTTCAAATTTTGTTTTATAATTCATTGATATAAAATTATGAATAAAAAAACTGTTTTCATAGTTATTTATAAAATGGTAAATAATAGATATTGCTGTCTATATAAATAAGATGAGGTACTGTAACTATTTACATTATTCCGACTGTTGTCTTCTTCTTTATTGCCATATTCACAATGTTTCAGCTGTTGTACACTCTGGCTGTCCCTAGATGTTATTAGTTGAACCATCTGACATTCCTACACTGATGTAAAAACTTAAAACTCATCCATTCAGACTTGGCACCAAGACTTCTGATCAATTCCAGAAGAGCTCATATGGTCGCAGAAAAAGTGGGATACACTCTTGTCCAAGAGAAAGTGGAAAGGAAGGAAAGGCAATGAAGGAAAATTGTACTTATTGATGTTAATTTTTAGGAATCAGTTAAAGTGCATTATTGTTGTTTTTGTCTTCTTCTTCTTTGTTGATGGTAAGAATGGTGAGGATGAAGAAGAAGAGATAAAGGAAAATAGCATGCAAGAAAGAAAAGGAGAGGGAATGTATGTTGTCGAGGCATGTCCAGTTTAGCAGATTGAAATTTCTTTTGTCACATTGGTGGATCTGAGATCTGCTTCCATCTAAATGATTCCACTTTCTTTCTCTCTATATATAGCAAAAGACTTTTTCAACATTGGTTTGTTAACTTCTCTCAGTTTTGAAAATTGCTCCCTTTCATTGGTTAGAAAATACTTAACACCAGATTGTGAAAGTTGGTTTTGTCTTTTTCCTTTAGTATGTGGTCAATCCTTTTTCCTATTGTTCAAAATTAGATTTCATACTGAATTGTGAAATTTGTAAACAGTGAAGGGAAGAGAGTTACTTTTAATTCCGTATTCATCACAAATCAACCAAATATTGTTTGTGGGACAAATGTACTAGAAGGCATAACATAATAATATTTTCCATTCTTACATCAATATATATATAAATTAGTTTAATGTTTAACATTAATAAATATGGAAATGTTTGTAGAAAAGACAGAGAAAAGTCCCATCAAGTTAGTGAGAAAGTGACTGAAGTCAAGATGCCTGGTCAGGATTGATTACATTACAGATTTTTCTCTAGATTTTGTAAAGAATCTCTAGATTTTATTAATTGCTGTTTTTTTTAATTACATATTTTGTGCAAAATTTTTTTTTACTTGAACTCACATAATTTTGCCAAATGTTATTACTAATGTATTGGAAGGCATGAAATTATATTACTTTCCATTCCTGAATCCAGAGGTTCAAAAAGAGGATTTAGGGTTTTAACAGACGTTTCTATTGGTTGAAATCCTTTCTTAATATATTTTATTTTTCAACAGGAAACTATATGTGAGCCACTTGCGAACATACACATTTTTGTTCATGTTTCATGTCCTGTTCACTGAAAAATAACATACCAATAAATTTGTATAATATTGATGAAATATTCAGGTAAGATTATATTCTAAAATTTTCATATATTCTCGTGTTTTTATTTTTTTCAATATCTCTAAGATTATTTAAAGCAATAAAACTTAATTTAAGATTCTTTAAATTTAAGATAGCTCTGTATTTTTACATATGAATTCTAATTTAAAGAATTTATTAATGAAAATAAAAATAAATTAAATACTTTCAGAATTTGGGAAAAATTCAATCTCTTTTTTTACATGTTTTAAGAACAAAATTATGTTTCGTCTTTAAAAAAAAAAAAATTTAAATAAATTGTAAATCTTTATTTTAAAAACCACATTTTACGAGCACTAACTCTGATTAAAATTATTTCAGACTTGACTCTAATTCCAACAATTTGGATAATGTTAAAGTTAGACAGAATGATTATTGCCATGTGATAAAAAAACATATTCTTCAAATATCACAGATAATTTTAATGCATAAACAATCGTGTTATTTAGGGTGATTATAATTAGAGTAATGTAAATTTTCTTTTGAACTATAAATAGCGTCAAAAAAAATTTATTCCATCGACATTTAATGTTTAATTTTGTACAAAAATGCATAAACAAATTCGTTTTAAATTTATGATTCAGTGTATCGAGCAGACGAACCGGAAGTGGAACGTCATATCTGTGTTGATGTTCTAGAACCGGAAGTTGTTAATCATCACTCGCGACAGCGCCCTCTCTCGGTGATTATCAGAATTACGTTAAAGGGGGGGAGGGAGTTACAATTTGCAAACATGGCGACATCGCCTGGCATGGCTTTTCGCCCGTCGAGGTTTCTTTTCCTTTTAGGCTCTTCAATTGGATGTATACTAGCCATAATCGTCCCCTTAAGTATGGCCGCAGATCAGTCCTCTATCGAAGCCCAAGAAGAGGCCAATGTTACGTTTAGACATAAGACAGACAGTTTGACCATTCTCATGCTGTTGTCTTTACTACTTCTTACTATTTTGACAATTTGGCTTTTCAAACATCGTCGTTTTCGTTTTGTGCACGAAACTGGACTTTCTATGATTTATGGTGAGTAATTTATGATTATCAGAGTCGATCACCCTACATTATCCTTTATAAAGAATAAGACATTGTTGTTGCATATATAAATAATGGTTATTTGTTTTCCTTCAATTTTGTTACTTTGTAAATGAAAATAAAGGGGGTGTATCACGAAAGAAAAAAAATATTCCGGAAAAAAGTATATTTTTTCAATTCATTAAATCATTATATTATGAATTGATTAAGAAAATTATCTTTAAAAATATATTTCTACACACCCGTTGTTTTTTTATTTTTATTTTTTTTATAGTCAGTGTACAATGTTTTAAAACTTCAGTTTTTTTATTATTAGATAATTTTAGAAAATGTTTTTTATTTTTATTTTTTGTTTTAAAATGATGATTCTCGAATCGTCTTCATCAGCTGTTACCTCGCCTTATGCTTTCTTCGGCAAAATATGTTTCCTAAAAAGAGAAAATTATATGTCTTTAAAGTCGTGCATTGTTTTGTAAACTTGGTCTAAAAATGTTATTGTTATTTATAAAGAATTTAGAAGTTTTTCAATCCTAACAAAACGACTTGTTTAGCCTAGAGAAGAGTGTAAGGGTATTATTGTTAATTAATTTATCGTATAGCAACCGAAAAACAAAACAATTCATTGTTAAAAACACACGCACACATATAAAATAAATAAATCTTAGTTTATGAAAAAAATATCATTAGCATTTCAAAATGTTTACAATACATTACCATTAAAGAACAAAAGGAAAAAAAAAACTGACAATGGAAAATAAAATTATGTAAAATAAAAAATGTATTTTTGAACATTAATAATAATGAGAGAAAATGAATTATTAAAGAAAAAATCCCCTTTTTTATTGCTATTTTCAATTTAAAATAATTATAATGAACTTTCTTTTTTAATTTAAAAAAATGTAAAAACAAAAAAAGTATATATTCTTTTTAAATTCATGTGAACAGTTTTTCCGTGTTTACTTTTTTTTTTACTATTTTCATTTTTTTGCTGTAAAAATCATTATGCAGAAATAATTTTACAGCTTTTAAAATTTAATATTTATTATTTAGCGAGCAAATGTTCTTTCGTTCGTCTTTTTTTTTTCTCGTAAAAAAAACTTCCATATTCTCCTTTCATCTAAAACTTCATACTTGAACTTTTGTTTAATTTGAAAAAAAAAGCATTATTTTTCTGCTCTTAGAAATAAAAAATAATAAATCTCACATTCTTAAAATTGGTAAAAATCATTTTGTTTGGATAATTAAAAGTAAAACAATTTTTTTAAAGGATAGGACGTTTTTGGACAGCGTGGTCACATGATCTGTGCATGACTTGGTGCTTTAGTTTTTATATCGTAAAAGATCAAAAGGTTAATATGACATTTTTCACATTAACATTGTACGTTTCTAAACTTCTATTTTGTCATTATTTTTACACACTATTTACATTGTCCGGATTGTTGTCCTCCTCTTCATTCATACTGACGAAGTTTCGATCGTTTTACGCTCCGGCCTTCTTTAGGTGATTGAAATTTTGAACTGAAACCTTCATTTCGTCCACCGGGATAGATTGTTCTATTTCTACTTGCCATACCTCTTCCGGATGTCTTATCATTTATCTCCCTTTAACTCAACTCTCCTAGTTGTTTTGTTCACCTCTGCTGTAGCCGGGTATAGAACTCGGAACTCTTTCTTTGGGTCAAGTCACTGGATTCAACCAACGCTTTTAACCACTGGGCCTTTATTTTGTCACCATTTAAAACCGACGAATGGTTAAAAAAAAGTTCTTAATTTATCTGACCAACCCGAAGATATAAAGTTTAAGCTTTAAAGTGACCAATCCAGCTTGATCCTAAAAATATCTTGATTTTAGTCCTGTTCTACTACAGTGTGTTCGTGCATAAACAGTAGCTACTCCGGCATATACGCATCGCTCATTCAATAAGGAATTAGAGCACTATGGCTATTGGGCGTGTATAATGATATACGCGCTAAAAAGTCTGCCTTCTTCTACCGAACGCTCGGAGTCTAACCGTACTGATGAGCTGTGATAGAGCGAAACAGATCTGTCTGCAGATGACTAATATATATATATATATAACTATAGTTTCGTATTTTTACTAATGTGTGCCGAAGTACTTTTTTTCCACCCAAACACGCATGTCTTTGTTTTTACAATTCAGTTTTAGTTTCACTTTCGAAAACATATTGGCAAAAAAAGAAAGTACAAATAAAGGAGCTTTTTTTTTTTTTAACCATGCCCCCTATTACAAATGCCCCATACTCCCTCATAATGTTATTATTATAATTCGAATATTTTCTTTTCAGTTTTACATGTTCAATTTTAACGTTGGACAGACGTAGAACTTTTAACGTTGAACAGACGTAAAAAATTTTGTAAAAAATAATTTTTTTTTTTTGATTGATAAAATAAAATCTTGTTGATTCATTCCTTTTGTTGTGTACAAGACCAGTAGGTGTAAATTTCTCACATTAAGAACTAAACTTGTTTTTTGATAGTAGTGGTCACAATAACCTTCGTAGGTGAATCTCTCGATCTCTGGTCTTGCACCACAGTTTTTGTAAAAAAAGACCAAAAAATATTTCGTATTATTAAAGCTGTTTAGTTCGTATTTATGTATTGTAGTTATTTTATTTAGAAAATTGCTAGGCATCGAACACTGTCTGGTTTTTACAAGCATTTATTTATTTCAATAAGTTTTCTCTTTGAAACGGAAAAGATTGCGAATCACAACACGTGATGATGAAGCAATCTTATAGCCGGCAGGTGTGCCGAGTATTTTGATTTAGGGTGGTTGTTAATGTTGTATGTATCAGTACAGCAATAATAATTATTTAATTATCTATTTTCCCTCCCCTTCTGTAGCATAGATGAACATTTCATTTAACAATAATGCATTTTTTTATATATATTTTAATCTTTACCTAATGCGTAATTTAAAATATCAAAAACACACCTTCAATTTTATTTTATTTTAAAATTCAAATTCAGAAAAACAAATTTTAAGAAAAACAAGTATTTTAGGCCCTATATTTTAGGGCATGCTGAAAAGTTCTTGGCTCGACCCATTTCCGTAAAATTTGACCAAACGTGTTTTAATTTTTTTTTTAATTTCTTGATTGAGCGAGAACTTATTTTTTATTTTATTTTTTTTTTTTTACCCTTTTGCTTTTGTTATTAAAAATCGCAAATCGTCACTGATTTTTTTTTGTTGAATGGCACCAAGCCATTCAACAATTAAAGTCTTTTCTTCTCAGTTATTGCGTTATGAAGTAAGCAAAGTTACTCATCGCGATAGGCTAGCCTAAAATTCACATTTTTACGTGCGCATATACACTGTACACTACAGTGTATACTCTTCTCAAATTGAACAGGTCTAATTTGGTGAAGTTAAGATGACTCATCCTCACTCACCAGAAAAATAATAAACACCTGTGAGTGTTTATTACCTAGTTTATTTATTTTTACTTTAAAGATGTTGTTTGTTTACTTATCCTCTCTACCTCATGAGGTCGTTTGACATAAGGTTGCGCAGAGCTCCGCTGGCGTACATACAGGTTTGTTTGAGAAATTGTTAAAAGGAAACCCCCCCCCAAAAAAAAAACATCCTCGGCATTTTCTTTGAGACGCTTCCAGCATCAGGCAATGCCCCTCCCTCCATTAGCACCTGCGTGGGAATGGTATATGGACGCACCCTAAGAAATAGAAAGTTAATCATCCTCACCTCGTGGCACAAAAGAAAAATCTATTTACTTCTAAAATTTTAGAAATCACACTTTTTTTTCTTTTTTATAAGGAATTAAAATTTAAAATATCCTTCATTGCAAAATGAAAATAAGACAAAAAACAAACCAATTCCAATATATTTTTTGCACACACACACACACACACACAACAAATGATATGTCATTTCTGTCTGTCGTGGTAAAATATTAAGAAGTTAAAAAGGATAGTGGTTTAATTTATTGCTCTTCTCTTGCTTCCTTTTAAAAGTTAATTTTTAAATTCAATTAAAGATGGAAGGAGCGACTGACGTCTCGTTATTTTTTTTATTTTTAAAGGAAAAATTCAAATATGAAAAAGAATAAAGATTCATTTTTTTAATTTTATGAATAAGCATTTTTTAAAACTTTTTGTTTCATCATCTGTATATAATAGTTTCTGTACTGACTCAGGATAATTTTCTCTTTGGTCATTAATCGAAAATAATTAATCTCTAGCTAGATTTTAACTTAAACCAAAATTTAAAAAGAACCCATTAAAATCGTAATTTAAATTTAATGAGAAATATTGTAGTAAAGTGCTTCCTCTGCTGTTGAAAGCCCCTGAAAAAATCTCTGTAAAAATACTTTTTTAGTTTTTAATTGTCTTAGCACTGATTTGCGAATACTTGATTTTTAAAATTCACGCATAAAGATTAATTTAAAAGATCAGTTCATTGTAATGTAAAATAAAGCAAATTTTTATCATAAAAAAGACAAAAAATCTTTTTCCGTTGTAATTCTTTTCTTCAAGCCGTATTTTATCAGCAGTTTCTCGAAGTTTCATTTAAATGAAATAATCTTTAAAGATGACACTTTAAAATCTTTATGAACTTGTAATATTTTGAACAAAACTAGTTAGAAAAAAAGAATAAATCATTAAATCAATAAGTAATTAACTTTGACTTTGATTAACATTTTTTTGTACCTTTTCTTCACACTCGAAATGGAAAGGAAGGATTATTTTTTCTTTTTCTTAGTCTCTCAATCAATCAATAAGTAACAAAAAATATTTGTTTTTTTTATTGATGTACTGTACTGTACTCCGACTAGTTCTCTATACAGAAGTACAACAACACCCTCATCAGAACTTTTTTGTTATGAATCCTCCTCTCTCTTCCGACTCTGGAAATGTTCAGTTTTTTTTACAATTCTGCTGATGATAACATATGCCCCCCTCAAATTGTGGTAATAGAACCAGAAATGATGTAACATTAACAGAAACATTTCTGAAAGATTTGTCAACAAATGTTATTTACATTTTTTTTTGTCTCTTTCAAACTGAATTTTTTTTAATATCATCTTGCACTAGCTGTGGGATGTTTCAATACTCCTATGGGTCATTTTTCTTTTTGTTAATTTTTGTTTGAGGAAATGCTCCAAATTTTGACACGAATGAACTTTTTTGCTGTAGAATTCATAAGTAACAGAAATTCTATCTGGCAGGGGAATCCATAAAAAATCTCTTGAAGCATTCGAATGTTTTTTTAAAATTTGATTTTTAAAAAAATTGTTTTTAAACTAAGTTCAAACTACAGATCTGGGTCATATTTTTTTTTGTAGCTTTTCGGATATTTTCGTTGTTTATAGAGTTTAATTCTTTTTCTCCAAAAATGTTAATACTGCCAAGGTTAATTTTTATTTTTTGTACACAATATCTGACTTAAAATAAAAACGAAATTGAATCATTTCTTAACTTTACAACTGACTTGTAATTTTAATTATGACAAGAAGACAATTCTTTTCAAATGGCTGATTTTTATTTATTATTTATTTTAGTATTCATGACCCATTGGATGCCACATAGAAACCGGTTGTTTTCTGATTTTATTTTTATCTGACCTGACCACTAAGGCAGGTTATGACAGAAGGTCTTTTTTTTATTAGGGAGTGTCCATACGCGTACTGTAGACTCAGACCAGGGACAAAAAACATGCCCAGACCCGTGACCACTGTTATACTGGTGTCGATTATTATATAATTACACCGACTCCACCACTCCATGCAACGATGAAGGTGCTACTGCAGTGTTGGAATACCCGGGACCAAGCGTCTTCTCTCATAAGAACAGATACTGTCTTTAAAGATTCCGGTCAGAAATCTGTTTAATCGCCACCCGCTTCCTCACGAGTGCGGAATATGCTACATAGTCCTTTTTAAAGTAAGGTACCCACATGGCTAAAGATAAAATTTATTTCCCGGTTCAAATGACCGCTAGAGTCGATATTCCATCGACCCCATTTCTTTGGTGCAATGAGGGAGATGCTGCCGCAGGATTAGAATCTTCGGGACCAGACATCTTCTCAAAGCACCCCCCGCTCTCCTCGTGCTATGTTGGAAGACAGACTGAGAGCAGGGAGGTAATGTCCATTTTCCAGACAGAAGGTGGTAAAATTGCGGACATGATCATTTGAACCAAAGATTAAACAATGTGACAGCTGGGTGTCCGGTTCAGCTATTAGCAAATTAGTTACGGGCATAGATTTTTCTTTCAATTCTGAAAGAACCTATATACACCACCAATAGCAAAATAATTTTATCGGTAGTTCAGGAGTTATTGCTTTTTGTGCCTTCAACATTATTCAGCAAAAAGTGAATAAATTTATCGACTAGGAACATATGGAGGAATGCTTTTCTTGGATTTTTTTTCTTTTTATACATTTTTTTTAGTAATAGAAACATTTGTTAATTTTATTTTAAAGTGTCTAAAGAATCAATTGTAAAATGTAAATTTGGTTTTGGTATATTCTATTTTTAGGTTTTACATGAATTAACATTAACAATTTTCATTTTTGAACATGAATATTTCTGATTGTTGAAATGGATTCTTTTAAAAATATTTATTATTTAAAAAAAAAATTTGCCTAGTTGCAATTATACGGCGACTGCTATGATTTTTTTTTATTCCCCTATTTTTTTTATTAACTTAATTAATTTCTACCAATGTTCTTTAATGTTAAATATTTGATTTTTTTTGATTTTTTTATTTTTAGAAAATCAAGTTTTTACCTATGAGTTAATATTTAAAAAAAAATTATGATTTTAACGACACAATTTTACCTATACTTCCTCATTATACCAAATTTTCCTGTAATGGCTGTGAATGATGCCTTTACCACCCAATTTATTAAAAGCTTTTTTTCTTTTAATAATCATTTCACCCCAAATAAGGCAGGATTATTACTGGAGCACAGGGGGTTACAGCATGAGCAAAAAAAAAACAAATCAAGGTACAGGGGATGTTGAAGATAAGAGATGGATGGGAATCAAATAGATAGATGACAATTAACATTGCATTTAAACTTTTAGAGATTGTAGCTATCAGGGAAGCAAGCAAATGGTAGGGAGTTCCATGAAAGTGAAGTGTGAGAAAAGAATCTGTTAGAGTAGAAGAGGCGATTACATTTAACTATTTTGATAGCAAAAGGTTGGGACCTTGATACCAATCTAGTAACATGAGTAAATACATTTGGTCAGGGAACTATGGTGGGGAAAAAGCTTGTCAGAGCAGTTAGCATGAAAATACTTGTGGAAAAGACAGAAGGAAGACACATCATGTCAGTGAAAAAGTGACTGAAGGTAAAAAGATTTAATTTTCTGATTGATACATCATCAGAATTCTATAGACTGTCCATTTTTGGGTCTATTTCTGTTGTTTTTTTTTTGTTTTTTTTTGTAAACATTACTGAAAATTCCATGGACAGAGTAAGCAACAAGAAGATCTTAAAAAAAAAAAAAAAAAAAAAAAAAAATAGCAACAGAAAAAACACATGCTCAAAATCAGGAAAAAGGCAGCTGAGGAAGGAGGGCTCACTGGACATAATGAGTCCAGATCAATTATATTGCAGATTCTCCTTTGGTAAAAAGATTTAATTTTTTGATTGATACATCATCAGTACACTTAGGCTCAAAACCAAGAAGTGATAGCTAAAATTCCTTGGACACATGAGGAAAGAGAGCTTTAAAAACCTAACCCTAATGAGACATATTGAGGGCAAAAGAGATAGAAGAGAACAGTGAGCCATTATTTGGTGAGTTTGTGTGAATGGATGGTAGAACTTCATTATTTAAAAAACAAACTTTCATATTCAGTATTCATGCTGTCTTTAGCTTGTCTAACAACAAGGGAGAAAAAATGCTAAAAGCCACATAGATAAAAAGTTGTGGAGAGTCATTGATTACATTGTTACTTTCATCTTTATTCACGCGGCCAAGTGGATAAAAGCATTGGTTGAAGTAATCCAAAAATGACTTGACCTAAAGAGTTTTTAGTTCAATACCTGGCAGAGACAAAAAAAAAAAAAAGACTTGAACAGTTACTCATTGGAATTAACTGAAATATACAGAAAAGGCATGGAATGTGGAATTAGAACAATCTACCCCCTTGCACTAAATAAAGTTTTTGGTTCAAAATTTCAACATATATCACCTGAAGAAGACTGGAGCATACAACAGCAGAAACATTGTGGATATGACAATAAAGATGAAATCAATTCATATTGCATTATGTCCTTTGGTAAGGAAGGCAGTTAAATTTCCTTACCCTCTCATAATTAACCTGATCAATTTTTCTTTTCTTTTGGAAATATCTTCTTAGTTTATATTTTTGGTGTATCTACAAATGTGCTGAGATTTTTGTCTGTGATATTTATGAGTGCTTTCTACCAAATTAATTTTCAGCAATTATTGTTGTCCAGAAAGCAAGCTGATCTTGTAAGAAGTGATGCACTTCAAAAATTAAAAAAAAATTTCAATGTTTTCATTAATGCATTTTTGATCTTAATCAAGTGAAAGAAAATCCATAATTGAAGATGTGGAACATGATTGAAGTGTGCTGGAAATAAATACAACAGAAATTGTATTAAAATAAAAATATTTTATCAAACGTAATTATTTTCTCTGTGTATAGGTTTAAAAAAAAAACAACTTTCATAGTCAGTATTCATGCTGCCTTCAGCTTAAGAACAAGGACTTCTTGAATGAGCTTGTTGAAAAGTCCTGTTAGATATTCAAATCAATTTTAGAGTAGTGGATGGAGTGCAGGGAGTGGGGAATGTGATACAATTCAATATGTCCCTTTATTGGCTTTCATGAGAAAATACCAATTAACCTTGTGGAAAATGACATCCCATCAGCTCCCCCCCCCCCACGGGGGGGGGGAGGGGGGGGGGCTGATGGGATGTCATTTTCTTTTTTTTAAAGAAATATCTAAGATGGACAATTGCTAAATGAATGCCTCATTACATTTCAACATAATACTTCACAATTTCTGTCTAGATTTCTGGGATGAGTAGTTATCATTAATTTAAAATTTACAGCTGATCTAATGGCTTCATACTTTTTGGTTGCCTGTCCCATGGTAATAGCTTCATCTTTGGGTGGCTCTACAATAGCCTAGAAGATTCGAGTGTTGCTTCATGAATTTGGTGTTACACATGGCTATACTGAATGAATATTGTTTTATGATATATAATATCATAAAAGGTGTGAATTAATAAATATACATATAGGAATACACACATATATAAAAATATTATTCAGCTTTTCAGGGAGAGGTTTTCATTGTTCATTTTTTAAACTTTTTTTTCTCTACTTTCTGTGTCATTGATTTTCTTAAGAAATTTGTAAATTCAGAACCATCCTTTGTTGATACGAATAACAAGAATGTTCATAAAATGACTTTTAGTCAAATGTTAGTGACATACAGTTTATTTTTAGTTTTATGAATTTCTTGTAAGAGTAGACAGGTTTGCATATCTGGTTCACACCTCTTCCCAGTTTTCCTTTTGAACATGAGTAGAGGTTTATCCTCTGTTTCATGCTTAGGATTGGGTTTCCAATTCTTTCTTCAACTCCTAGCGTCTCCACCTGAATTCTGAAATTTTATTTGCTAATTTTGACTTCTTCAAGTTTAGAATTAGCTATCTTTCCTCTTATTTTACCCTTTCTTATGCTAATAAAATTCTACACAGTAACCTTTTATCTTGAGTGGCCTTTTGGCCTTGTATTAGGTGAACATTAGTGGGGCAAAAAAGAAGTTAGTGGGGTGCATTGCATGAATTCTTGATACAGAATTGCCTCACAGAACAATAGTATCTAAACTTATTTATAAATGGAACTTTGTCTGTGTGTGTCTCTGTTACCTATAGACTTTGAAACAGCTGAACCGATTTTCTTGAAAATTTATACATTTGTACTATAAGCGTCTGCGAGTGTTCTTGGCTAGGTTTTGTGTTGAGGTACCCCCAATAAATATCGATTTATCAACCTTTTTATCCTTGCATAACCCTTAAAATAAATTACATGTCTTAAGGAATCCCTGCACAAAAACAAAATCATAAACTATATTTTTCTCATTGTATTTTCATATTAGTTCACATGGTAGATTTTAACATTATACTATGCTGTTTTTTCAGTGAATGAGTGGAGGTACCTAAATGAAAGTGTATACACTGGTGCCATACAGTCATCACTAAATATATTCCCAATGATTGTTTTTTAATAACATAAATTAGATGGGATGGTGTATATATTACAATAACCAAGAATATATTGTGTATGTGTAGTAATATTATGTGTATGAAATTAAATAAAAAGTCAAGTGCTTTAGCTTATCTCACTTGTTCTGGGGAACCCTGGTTGTGAAACACTGCTCCTGATGTTGAAAAAAAACAACATCAATCTACTACCATAGATTCAATTTTATGAAATAGTTCAGTTCAAAATTCCCTGGAGGTTGACATACACCTGATAAAGACCAGAAGGTACAATGATTGAAAACATTGTAATAAGAATAATAATCCAGGTGTAAATAGATTAAATAATGAATATTATATCTGTTGCCATTTTGACCATCATGGTCACCTTGGCTGTTATACTCATGTTTCAGCTGTTTTACCTTTTGGCCTTCTTTAGATGTCTATTGTCCATTGGTAACCTTGAACTTTCCAACAGAATCCTTTATTCAATCTACATTGTCTTTATTTTGTTTCCTATGTTTAGAGAACATTAACATTGCTCTCCAGTTTTGTTTACCTTTTTGTTGTTTGTCTGTTTCTTTCACTGAACCAGAATATATGATTTAAAGAGGTTTATTTTTTTGTGAAAACCATGATTTTGAAATGGGCATTTTACATGGGCTTATTTCCCTTTCTGTGAAAACAGAAAAATAAACCAGAAAAACATTTTTTTTCTTACAATCAGATTTGCCAACTGCCATTTTAATTTGTTGCTGTTTGCCTTACCTCTCCCTCATCTGACCAACATCAAAAGTCAGTAATGTTTTAATCCATCCCCTTTACCTATTGTCTCCTTACAGTTAACAGTATTTAAGTACCAAGTTTTAGGGAAGTTGGCTTAATTTAATAAAAATAAAAAGTGGGAGCAGAAAAATTTCCTCTTTTTGTTTTCTTTTTTCTTTTTCTTATCACATATGATGACAGAGGTGGGGGCAGTTTGTTATTTCAGAAGCCAAATTTTATGAATTAGGTATTTTTTTTTTTCAAAAATGTTATTTAATAATTTCAGTAAATTGACCCAACAATAATACAGCTTTTTATTTCTAGATGGCCTTGTGGTGCTACTTTTCTGTAGGTTTTGCCACTTTCACTTACTTTTTATTTAGGATTATAGAATTCTTTGCAAAGGTTGTCTCAGAAAGTCATCAAGTTAGATTAAGCGCAGAAACCCTATCAATCTGGAGCAACCTATGCACCTTGTGAAAGTTTTCATTTTCTTGTTTTAATGACATTTATATACTGTTAGACTCTTTCACTAAGTATTACAATGAAGCAAAAACTAATGTAAAAAGAAAACAAAAAAATCTGAATTGTCTAAAATCTAAAACGAAATTAAGGAAAATCTGAAATGAAAAATTGGTCCCTCTAGTGATTTCTCAGCACTTTGAGATTGAACTCACAAGTTCCAGTGTACTAAATATGAACACAGACATCTGAAGAAGGCCTGATGGAAGAAAAAGCTGAAATGTTGATTTCACCCAGAAGATGAGCATGCTGTTTTGAATAGTAAAGCATAAAATAGTTATTTATCTTAAAAAAAATTCTAACACAAAGAAAACCAAAATTTTAAAATACATTTGAAAGGTTTAAACATTATACTCCTCAAATATGAAAATGATGGTTCAAGTCTTGTTGAAGCTACATTGTTTTTCCTCACTGAAAATAAAAGCTCTGCTTTTGGTTAATGTGTAAACAATGCTATTTGATTGAAACTAATTCAATCATTGAGTGTCCATTGTTATACACTCAGATATTGATTTCTTTATAGATATTCAATAATGATACATTGGGTCTGTTAACTTTGAACTGCTCTAAAATTAATCAGAATGATAAAGTCCCATTTCAAAATAGGACACTAACAGATGTTGAAAATGTACTTGTAAATGAAAGAAGATAAACTAAAGATTTTTTTTTTTGACATGACATGTTAACTACCATGTTGTTTGAATTATTATAATCTAATAAAATCAGTTATCAGATTTTCATTGAACTTTATCCCTTTAAATTCAAATGATAGAAATCTCTGCTGTAGTTAGTTAAGCTTAGCCATTTATTGGCTAGTCATTCCAAACTGATTCTTCCATGTTTATTTTATTTTTTTTAAATTATCCTTTTATAATTGGGTTTATCTCTCCCTTTGTTAGTTGGCATGATCTTTATGCCCTGCCAATACCTCATAAATGTACTTTCAATTGTAGGGAAAAAAGGGATTAGATACTTCTTGGTTTCAGTGAGAAAGTGAAGAGAGAATCAGATTAAGCAGTTAAGAACATTTACTACACTTTGATCTCAGCCAAAAGGCCAAGGTTTAATATCTCCTGCCAGTACCTCATAAATAGTGGACTATTTTTTGATAATGTGGAAAAAGAGGAAAAAACATAACTTGGTTTCAGTGAGAAAATAAATAAAGAGAGGAAGATAGGAGATAGAATCAGATTAAGCTGATAAGAACTGATATGACATTTTGATCTTGACTGAAAGGCTGAGAAGCAACATTTGCCCCCCCCCCCCCCCCGGAAACACACACACACACACTGGAGTAAGATGTGAGACATGGTTGATTTTTTTTTTTTTTTTTTTTTTTTTTTTTTTTTTTTTTTTTGTTTTTTTGTGGGGAGCTTTAGCATATCTATGTGGGCCATTGGTCAAATACTGCATATGCAATGACTTTGTACAAAGCTAGTAATATGCCTAACAGTCAAAAGGCTGAAAAGCGATTGTATTTCTTTATATTTGATTTTTAGTGGAATATTTTGTTAAAGTTGTTAAATTCTATTGATATTGTCGTAAAATTCACCATGAACTCATTCAGTCACTAACTTTAGAATTAAGATTCATCAGAAATTTCAAATAAATTTTCATGGGTCTTTCTAGTTATTATTCACTGTTGGTATAGAATAAACTGGTGGCATGGTTGCTAGGATACATAAGAAAGGTTAGAGTGAATATGATGAAGCAGCTGGTGGTAATTCTAAGAGAGGACTTTGTAGACTGTTTTGAAAAGTGGCAAGTATTTAGGAATAAGTTAGTGAAGTTTCAAAGTGTATTTTGAAGAGGACTAATGTTGGGTTCAATTCTAGTAGGAATGACTGCAAAAATATCCCCCTCCCAAAATTTATAAACAAAGCATACAGATGTATGCTGGGATTTCTTCCTAGTCAATAAAATAGGCCACAACTCAATCTCATTTGACTTAGTTCTGTTTTTTGTTTTGAAGTCAGAACAGTGTAATCACTTGTCTGTAGTTCTTTTTCTGTGTTAACTTAAATCTTAGTTTGAACTTTTTGCCTTTTTACTTTGCATATATTGTTTGTTTGCTTAATATTATTTTTACCCTGTTCTTTGCTTTCTCTTGTTATTGGTTTTGCAAACTTTAAGAATTCTGTTTGTTGGGCGTTTCTGCCAATTACATTTAATCATGGCCAATTACTCCTCACTTCCTACTGTTGCCTTTCCTCTTTCATTCATATCTCAGGAATCCTTCATAACAATTTTGACAGGAACTGTCTATCTTGAGGAGCTCTTGAGCCTTATATTGGATGAATTCTAATATAAAAAATCTTACAAATTCAGTGTTATGATATTATGTTGAATTAAAAATGAATCGTTTATTGATAAAGTTATTCAAGAACACATTTTTGCATATTTGTTTGTTTATTTGTATTGAATCTATTATTACTAATTGCCATTTTCTACAATCTTTTACCTAGTCTGTTACCTGAGACTGGAGTTGATGTAAGATTTTTTTTCAATAAGTATTATCATAAAAAAAGGATTCCCTAAAACCTGAAATGAAATTAAGAAAAATTTGAAATGAAAAATTGGTCCCTCTAGTGATTTCTCAGCATTTCCAGACCTAGAGATTTAACTCACAAATTCCAGGGTACCAGATAGAGAGAATCAGATTAAGCAGGTAAAACATTTACTGCACTTTAATCTCAGCCAAAATATTACACTTTTGTAAGGTCGGATGAGCAGGTGGAGTAATGAATAATTGTTTAGATTTGTTATATTCCCTTATATGTGAATACCCTTGGGAAAAGTACTAATCTATCTCTTCTCTCTTCAGTAACAGTCTAATTATTATTACTGAACTATTATCTAAAACAAAAGATTTCTTTTTTTTCTTTTTTTTTTTAAAGAATTTTTCTGAGAAATAGGTTTCTCAGATCTAGTAGTTACTATTGATGAGGGTTTCCTTCCTCAACTATTTTTTTAAAGTAGCCTGGAATGCCAAAATCATGATAGTCATTATCTTTTCTTTGTGTTACTCATTTTAGCTGTTGCTACTTATGTAATAGTTTCTGTTATTTGGTACAGTTCTTTGTGATTCTGTAGCACCAGTCCACAAAGTTCAAAGTAGTATTGACCCATAGGTTGCACTTACTCAAAACTATTTTTAACTATTGCTCTTTGAAATTGGTTGGATGCAGTTGACTGTTTAGATGTTTCTGAATGGGTTTGGCACCATGCATGCTTATCCACATGAAAGTCTTGATCTGAGGAGACTATTTATGAACATGACCACTTGTTTTTAGCTGAAGGTTTTGGATTTGTCACAATTTGATGATGTTGGGTGAAACTACCTCTTGTTCATCCTATTCATGTGGTTTAATTAATTTTATTTTTTTAAATTTTTTTTATTTTAATTTTAAACCAATAGGGATAAAAAGTATATGCCCCAAAAGGAGTTTATTATTATTATTATGTTTGTAGCCATTGGCTTGCTATAAAAAAAATAAATTTTATTTGTCAAGGCAGAAAGGATTTTATTGTTTCAGTTGAATAGACTAAAGAAGAGGAAGAAGAAACTTCCAAGCCTGAGATTTTTATCTCAAACAGTCAAATATCTATTTCAAAACCTGCAGAATTTATCTGCTAAGTCTACTACCAAAACTAAAGATTTTTTTTATCTTACTTCTGCGAATGTCTGTTTGAAAAAAAAAAAAAAATAAAAAGGAATATCAGCAACACCGAGGATAGATTTTTTTTTTCTAACACTTTGAACTTGAACACTTATGGTATAAGTAAAATTCTTCTGTTTCTAAAAGAAATGAGAAACTTGATTTACTGCAACTGTTTTCTGAAAGAAAACAAACTTATACAAGAACTGTTATTCTGCTTTGACTATTTTTTGGGGTGAACAAGAGAAATTTTGTGGAAGGCCTCTTTTGTAGTTTGTGCAATTTGAAATGAAAATACAATTTGTCATTTGTAATAATTTTTTTTTTTTTTTTTTTTCAAAAATTCTCTTTGGGTAAAAGTTTTCTTTCATCACTGCCTCAGAAAAGTCCTTTTGAAAAAGATAATACTATTTAACCCTAAATTTTTTAGATATTTTGAAGAAGTCACCTCCTTAGTTAATTGGTGAGATTCAGACCTCAATCTTTTGGTTGGAATACTAATGCTCTTTCACCATTTGGCCATGCACCCATTGATGCAAAGTAAAAGTATAGCTTGTTTTTTCTCTGAGAATAATATTTATCTTTTACCTCAGTTTTTGTTTAAGACCTGATGGTAACCAATCAGTTTCTCAAAACTTTGAATATTTTGCAAACATTTTGGAAAACACGCAAGATTTTTAAGAAACTTCCAAACAGGCTGTATGAACATTGCAGAGATATGCTCTTTAACAACACTTTTAATACATTAGTAGTTTACCATAATACATCTGACCACAATTTCAACTTAATAAATGCCAGTCTGATGAGAAAAGTATTCACTAAGAAGACAATGCATTGAGAGTGCACTAATCCTACAATTCTTGATCTTAAAACCAGGCTCATATATAATATCACCATTGCTAAAGCAATCCTAGCAAAATGCGATTGACAAGCTAATAGAATATAAGAATAATAGAATGAGCTGATGTCAAATCCAATAGATGCCAACAGCTATATATGATCTAAAGAGTAACCTTTCAGTTGTCAATGTACCTCATAGAAATTTGAGCAAGTTACCCTGGATAGAAATAAATGGAGATATTTGTGCCAGAGTGGTATCAGAAATTTTGAAATCCTCCTTATTAACCATCTGAGATCGAAAGATGATGGCAAAAAACATCAGCAAATACTCTTGTTGCTATGTCCAAGATCTTTGCTGTTGAACGATATGTAGACTTGTAAGCAGGTTGCTTGTGAGACTGAAATGTCACATGCAACACATAAAAAGTGAATGAAGTTGTTGGATTCTTATACATAAACTGATGATAAACTGTCAATTTTTATATATATATATATATATATATATATATATATATATACTTTCTGTTCTTTGGATCTGATAAGGTAATTTAATTTATTACCCTCTCTTATTTTCAAAAATCCCAATCTGTTAACTCATGATTTTGTCTTTCATTTCAATCTGAAGATACTGAACCTAATATGCATCAGCATAATGTGTTGTTTATAGCAAGTAACATGTTTATAGAGCATGAGTAAATAGATGGTAAGACTTAGGTGATAGTGAAGAGTAAATAATTATTTAGAACAAAATAAAGAAATTACATTTATAAGACTATCATTCGTCCTTGCTTTGAATATTGTGGCTACATCTGGTCTACTGCTCCTGCTATACATTTAAATTCTTGATAAAATCCAAAGAAGAATTTGCAATGTTACTGGTCTTAACGTGACATCTCAGTTTGTCACTTTCCCACCACTGTAATGTAACTTTCCTGTGTCTTTTCTATAACTATTCTGATGAATTGTCTGCTATGGTACCTAGACTTTATGAAATTAAGAACAGTATTAGATTAGCAGCATAAGTCTCGTCATTTTACAGTTGTAATGGTTATATTTAATTTCTATCACACTTCTCGCTTGTGGAAACAATTTCTTGCTTCTGTTAACTTTACATCTAAATTTTTGAAGATTAATGTCAATTTTTATCTTCTGTCTTCTGAATTGTATGTTCTTTTATTTTTCTCTCTCCTTAATATATTTTCTAATATTCTCTAACACCCATTAATCCAATGTGTCTTAGTGGATTAGATGATTGTCTGCAACCTGAAAGGACATAATACAAAAAAGGAGTAGAATTCTGTATGTGAAACAAATAATACATGACTGTAAAACGTGTACAGGCACAATGGAGTAATAGATTGGGAGTCGAGTTCAAATTATCTTCATTCACTTACGTGCTAATACCCTTGAGAAAAGTCTGAATCCATCTCTTCTCTCCCCAGCTATGGGTAAATAGTAGGACAGACTGGATTCAATAGGCTTGGGTGGCAACCAGTCTAGGAGAAAGGAAAAACTCTGAATTCAAAACTAGCCTGGAGAGAGTTGGGCTCCATCAGGCTATTTTGGCCAGGAAATGCCAATGCAGTATGGGTGGTGCCCCCATGACCTTAATGAATTATGGGTTAAAAAAAAAACATTGACTCCACATATTTGAGCACTCAAGCAGGAAATCACTCATGATCTCATGTTCTAGTTGTTAATCTATAAAGCAGTATTGCAGATTTAAACCCCACACATTGTATAAATGTTGATACTGTGAGCATCTGTTTTGCCTTAAGTTAAAACAATATAAATTATGATTGAATTAAAGATAGATTAAATCAAGACTGCAGAAATCACTATCTGTAACTTGAGTATAAAAACTAGATTCAACATAAACTTAAAACTATGGCCCATTCTTTCTGGATTACCTTTTTACATTATATTCAGCTTTACTTATAATATTAGTACTGCTGCCTCTTGAATGAATGATGAGGTTGTATTCTGTATTTTAAGTATTGTACTATGATAATGTGGTACAGTGGATATCGACTCTGAATGAGAAATCGGGGACCTGAGTTTGAATTCCAGTTGAATTCATTGCATTCACTTACACGCAACTACCCTTGGGAAAGGTATTAATCCGTCTCTTCCCTTCAGTTATGGGTTATATAACAGGACTGATTGGGTTCTATAGCCTTGGCTGGCAACCAGTCTACTGCAGAAAGCAATGGCAACCTACTGCGGGATAATCTTCTGCCCAGTCAGTCATGTCTCTTTCAAGACATGATCGCCCAAAGAGTGTATCACGTATGGCACTTTACTGACTGACTATGATATTGAGGGAGTTTTTTTATGCAATTTTATTTGCATCTCTTTTGGATTATACGTATAAAATATAGGTGGAACAAGAAACGCCATAATTATAATCAGAATGACATCAAAGCAAGCAAAACAAGTACCTATATTTTCTAGATTATGCAATAGCATTTGATAAGGTATGTCATAGGGATCTATTTGAACTGCTAGGAAAACTCAATTTATTTGGGAAAGATATAGGAGTAATTCAGAACATATACTGGGAGCTGTCTGCATACAAATGGAAAATGAATTAAGTACACAAAAATAGAAATGGGCATAAGACAAAGATGTTTCGTCACACCAGATTTATTCATTTGTTACAGGAAGGAGATTCTGGTAGAACCAAGATTTGTTATTGGTGGGTACAATCCTAATAACCAAAGATATGCAGTTGATTAATGGCAGATATTAATATATAAAATTGCAGTAACTTTGAAAAGTAGTAGTAAAGGAAAGCAGGAAGAACAGACTAACCATCAATTATAAGATGGAATGTACAGTTGTGATCAAGAGGAACAATGCAAGCTACAAATTAGAGATGTAAATATCAGGCAAATACAGAAATTCAACCATCTGTGAAGTGTTTTAACAGGTGATGAAAAATGTGATACTGAAACTGAAGGCACACTAGTGTAATGAAAGGTGCCTTTCAAAAGCAAAACAAAGTATTAAGAAACAGGAAAATTTAATTAGAATCAAAGAGTGCTCAACTGTTATATATTATATCAGTTCTCTTATATGGCAGTAAATAATGGACAGTTTCTTTTTAGATGTAGAGGGCTTATGACCATTTCACATTGAAACACTAATTGTCTCACAATCACTGAAGTTAAGTAACATCAATCTTAGGTCAGTACCTAAATGGATGACTGCTTGGGAATACCAGGGACTGAAAGTTTGGTTATGTGGCATTATAATGAATAACTACTTGGAATTTTACTTTGGAGAGCCAAATTCCAATTCCAGTTGGATTTGTTATATTCATTTATATGCAAATACCCCTAGGAAAGATATAAATTCACCTCTTCTCTCCCCAAGATATGGGTTAATTAGATTTTTATCAGTGAATCATTATCTCCAAAAAATTTACTTCCAATCTGAAACATTTTATGTCTTTAAATGATATGTGAAAGATAGATGGATCATAAAAAACAAATCAATTGCAGATGAAGAGGAGACTCAAGGCAGCATGGATTGTGATCTACAAAAGAATGTTGAGAATCCCAGAATACCATGGATGAAGCATGTTGGTATTGAAGAAGTTTTAAGGAAAATGGAAACAAAAAGGATACTTAGAATCAAAAAGTTGAAATTTCTAGAACACATAATGAAAGAAGGCTTGGAAAACTTGATACTCAAAGGATATACTGAAGGAAAGAGGGACAGAGAGAGTCTGACATTCAAAGAGTAGTCTTTGCTAAAACTTACAGGATTAATTTGCTTGAATTCATTTCTAATTATATGATTGGTTAATTACATAAATACTTCACTTGCATAAATTTCAACCCACTATTTCCACCTCTTATTTTACAGATATTTCTTAAAACATACAATTTTGCACAGGGTGTTAATTTAAGATCAAGAAACTTGTGCAACGTGATTAAATGGTCTTTTTTTTCTAATTAAGCTTACTATGATTATTTATTATTGTAATTTGCCATCCAAAAGCTCTATATTCGGGTTAATTTGTATTCTTAATGTGACCCCTACAACTGGAGGTGGGGACAATTATTAGCATCTCAACTTTTATTTGTAATCTAGTAACTAATTTTATTTTGATGATTTCTGTACGTTTCTTGATTCTTGAACATTGCTTTATGAACATTTTGTTGTTTCTCCTCTTTCTAAATCTGTCCTGAAAAAGGCTCTAAACAGGCTCTACTGTAGAAATTTAAACTCTTTGGCAAGTGTTTAGGGAGTCCAGTCCAGTACTCATTGTGTTGTAGTTTCTTATGACAGACATACATAAAAGAAAAAAAGAGTAGAACGTCTTTCCTATTTGTCAGTCACTTATTTTTAAATTAGACAGTACCTATACTCTTTGAACAATTCCCAATACGAAAGAGTGAAAAATGAAGTTGTTGGTTTAAATTGATTACAAAGTAGATTTTTGAATATTTCTGGATGGTTGCACAATCAGAATGTGGGTGGGAAATTTGCTAATCTCTTTAAATTATTAAACAAAATATTTTTTCATAATGGTAATTTTCATCTTAGTTATTTTTAGAATCCATTATTTAAAAAACGTTGTCTTTGTGTGCTCTTGAATTGTTTTCTGTTATTGCCTAATTAATTAGAACTGATTGGTATTCTTTGCATTTTCTAAGTTTAATATAATAAAAAAAAGTGATTTGTTCTTGTCTATATTTCTGAGATAAGGTAGTATTTACATTATTTACACTGTTCGGACTGTTGTTCTCATCTTTATTGCCATGTTTATGACACTCCGACCTTCTTCAGGTACTAAGAATTTTTGATCACTAGGGTATATCATTCTCATTCCAGATGCCATGTAGTTATCTCCTTTTAACTCAATTCATCATCTCCAAGTTATTTGTTCACCACTACTGTAGCCAGGTATTGAACTCTCAAATCTTTGGGTCAAGTTACTGGATCCAACCAATGCTTTTATCCCCTGAGCCATGTGTTCTTGAGGACATCAATGTATGAATTTTGGGGACATAAACCTAATGTCTCAGTAATTACTGGTTCCCTTATTGGATTAAGTTGAAATGATTGATAGATAACACTATTGGAAACTATGTAAACTTAAGAAATTGCTGTATATGCTAGGCTATAAAAATCTCCTAAGCCAGCCAAGCATAGAAATAAATACAGTATAGAAATCAGTAATACGGAGTGCTAGAGAAAATCATTAGTTTCAACTATTGCAATATGAGCTCTGGTAAAATATGGTTACTGAGACATTAGGTTTATAAATCCCCTAAAGTGGTGAACAAATAACTTGGAGAGTTAAAGGAAGTGGCATTGCACATGGAATGAGAAATATGCCCCGGTGATTGAAATAAAAGATTCAGTTCAAAATCCCTAGCACCCGAAGGAGGGCGGAGGATACAATGACCAAAACATCATAAACACGGCAATAAATATGAGGACAACAGTGTAAATAATGGGATTTGCTCTTGAGTTTTCATCTAGTGTCTATTTACATTTTTGTATTTTTTTACATACGTTATTAGATGCAGCAGATGAACTTCTACCAATACTTTGGTTAAAAAAAACAATATTAAAAAAAAAAAGATTCAGAATACTAATCCAAATAACTTATAGAATAGTAACAATGAATCAATAGAGTAATTGGTCATAGTTAAATGTAATTGGTTATTTTGGGTATGGCCATAAACTACATCTGGCCACAAGTCTTTTGATTGGAAGGTTTTGTTGAGTGTGAAACTACCTCTTAATTACTGTTGTTCCAAAGTCCACCCTGATATGGAATGGTAGCACCTATCAAGCTCCTGGCTATGAATAAATAGTGAACCTCCCAAACCTCGGTGGGGAAAAAAAAAAAATTAAAGTATAGGTCTTTTAAATCTGAACTTTCATGAATGTCCAGCAATAGATTTTTGTAAAAAGAAAAATCTTACTCAAGTTTTCAAGAAAATTAAATTTATGCATTAAATGACCTATAAAGAGTTGATATGCCACTAAACAAACAAATGTAATTGGCAGAAATGCCCAACAACTAGAATTGACAAAGTTTTCATTAACAATTACAGCAGAAAGGAAAGAACAGACAGAAAATGATAGAAAGAAAACAATATATAAAGCAAGACAAAAGTAGGCAAAGATACAGTGATGAGGCAAAAACATTCAAAAACTAAGAATTGTGTTAACACACAAAAGGGATGCAGACAAGTGAGTGCAGTGTTCTTACTTGAAGATAAGAAGGAACAGAAATATGGCAGATGAGACTGAGAAGTAGCCAATCTTATTGGTTAAAAACATCCTAGCATACATCTGTATGATTTGTCTATAAATTTAAGGTTGCGGATGAGTTTGCAGCCATTCTTACAAAAAGTGGAACCAAGGCGCTCATCTCGGAATATAGAATATTCTTTCAATATAATGCACCAAGTGTATTTACCTTTTCTTTAGAAAAGCAAATACTGAGGATCTTGACAAAGATCATTTTTTTTTTAACATTGTCAACTGGCACTACAGATTCACAAAGAACTGTGCCAAATAAAAGAAACTGTATTACTTGAGGACTACCAACAGCAGCAATGACTAAAATGGATAGCAAATGTAACTTAAGAAAATAACATAAATGTTAACATTCTACACTACTTCAAATAAAAGGCTAAGAAAAAACACCCATCACTCCTGGAAAGAGTGCTAAAAGCTTTGAACTTGAGAGGTAGTTGTAGAGAGCCATGGTTGCCTATATCCTGAGGAGATATGGTACATAAAGAAGAATCTGTCATCGATTAAGATTTTTGTATTTTGTTTTTTTTCATTGATCAAGAAAAATATGCAAGAATAGTCTTTTTGTTCTTAATTTACCTGAACAATTTTTTTTTGTCTTAAATTTTACCTTGTTTGATTGAGCCTGTTTTTAGCACTTTTACAGAAATCCAAAAATGCAGTTTTATAGCAAAAGATATCTTTCAAAAGCTAAACAAAGTATTAAACAATCAAATTTTGTTAGAAACAAAGCAGTGTTAAACTGCTATGTCATTTCAATTCTTTTACATGACAGTGAATGATGTGCTTTGTGGTGCAGTGGATAACAACTCAGAATGACAAATTGGGATGCCGAGTTCGAATTCCAGTTGAATTCCTTGCATTCACTTACGCGCAAATACCCTTGGGAAAGGTATTAATCCGTCTCTTCCCTCCAGTTATGGGTTAAATAACAGGACAGATTGGGTTCTATAGCCTTGGTCAGCAACCAGTCTACCGCAGAAAGCAATGACAACCTACTACGGGATAATCTTCTGCCTAGTCAGTCATGTCTCTTTTGAGACATGATCACCCAAAGCGTGTATCACGTATGGCACTTAACTGACTGACTGAATGCTGGATGAAGAGAAAACTTGAGATGACAGATGTGATGAGATTAGCATGTAAGCAATGAATTTTAAAGAAAATAAATATTAAACTTGTACCAAGAATCAGAAAATGACAAATTTCTAGAACGCATAATGAGAAAAAAAAGAGCAAAATTAATCTGGTCATTGACCTGTGTATTTAATTTAAAAAGCAAAAATTACCTGAATGTTGTGGAGCAGCGGATATTAGAGAGCCAAGTGCAAATACCCTTGAGGAAAAATATTAAACTATCTCTTCTCTCTCCAGCTATGGGTTAAATAGCAGGACAGATTGAGTTCTTTGGCTTTGGATGGCAATCAGTCTACTGCAGTAAGTAATGGTAATCTACTTTGGGGAAAATGTTCTGCCATGTCAGTCATGTCTCTTTCAAGACATGATTGCCCAAGTGGGTATCATGTATGGCACTTAACTGACTCATAGTTTTGTTTACCCTGGTCTCCCCACTGAGACGGAATGTGACACAGTCAAGTTTAACGTGGGTAACCTATGCACATACATCTAAATCAAGAACAAAAATTACCTGGCCCCCAACACCATTGTTATGACTAACCCCCCTCTTTAGAACAATGGTGGTGCCTTGGCAGCTGTTCCCCAAGACTGGCCACCTCACAGTATTTATTTTCCTCAACTGCATCTCTGTCCATGGTCAGACCCACAACTGAGTTAGGCTCTGCCTGAAGACATCCCAACTAAGAGATCATAAACGTTACCTGCTAAGTATTTGACACCAGTATAGTCAGTCAGTTAAGTGCAATATGTGATACATGCCTAGGCGATCATGTCTCGAAAGAGACATAACTGACTGGGCAGAAGATTTTTTTCCCCAGTAGGTTGTCATTACTTTCTGCAGTAGACTGGTTGCCAACCAAGGCTATAGAAGCCAATCTGTCCTGCTATTTGGCTCATAGCTGGCAGGAAAAATGGCAGATTAATACCTTTTTCAAGGGTATTTGAGTGTAAATGAATGCAACAAATTCAACTGGAATTCAAACTCTGCTCTCTGATTCAAATTCTAGTCGTAGTATCCAACAAAAATAAGTTTATTTATATCTGCATTTGCACTTTTGTCAAAGAACACTGTGTGTGTGCTTTACCTTGGACCACTGTAGTATTTGTGTACTCTGAAATTTACATGCGCATTGCATTTTATATAATCAGAAGCATATGTGCTGAACTGCTATTTGGAATAGATTTTAACCTTTTCTAATTGTCAATTGTCCATTTATTCTATTCATGCTGTCCAGTCAATGTTTTGTCATATTGAAGGTGTGCAGTTATAAAAGACATATTTTATTCTAATGTTTCTCATTTACCAAAGTTTTCCTGTCTTTTAGATCTCAATATTTCATTGAAAAAGTTAATATCATTTGAGTAATAAGTTTTATTTGTTATTTTTTTTACTGTAAAAGGCTCGGGAGCCACTCAAGGTAGAAGCTTATGTTAAGGGCTAGTTTACATGGATAGGAGGGGAAGATAACATTTCACTGGAATAGGTCAAGATTATAGTGATCGGTGGGGAAAACATCCTCTTGGGAAACTGTTCCACAGAGTGGTGGTTTTTGGGAAGAAGCTGTTTGAGTTGAACTTACATCTTGCCAATGGAATACGGAGAGTATATGTAGAGGTTTGCTATTAGATAAGTGGTATGGTGGGTTTTAGCTGTGAAGGTTAGATCTGACAGAACCATTGTCTGAGTACTTTCTATAGAGGTAGTGATAGAACACTGAGAGACTCACCACATGCTGCCCGAGATAGAGAGAGAGGATGGAGGGTGAAAAATAATTCTTTTCCAACAAGGACTTGGGGTGCTTTTGAACTGTGCCAAGACAGGTGAACTCTCACCCAAATATGGCAACAGTATTTCATTTTCAATCTGATCTGACTCTTATAAAGGTAGATGATAGCATGAGTGGTAGAAGGATCAACTCCTTCTTTTGCTCTTGCTATCATCTACCTTTACCTGCATCATTAGCAATGAATTGTACATGAGTTCCACTTGAGGTTGGGTGTTAGTTTGTGCCCCAATATTCTCTCAAGGTACAGAGCCTTTTTGGTAGGACATTCGTTCCCCGTAAGTGGCTGTAGTTTGGGGTCTGATTGGCAGTAATGGAATGTAAATTTCTTAATCATTTCATTTCAAGCAAGTTCATAAAAGCCACTAAAATACAAGTAGTTACCAAGTGTGAAAGAAGTAGGACAGTAAAAATACAATTCAAGAACACAGAAAATGACTTGATGTTGCATTTAAACATTTGAAGATCGTATTTGACAGGAAAACAGGAAGCTTTTAAAGTTCCACAAGCCAGAAATGTAGTAGAAGAAATTATTGGTATCGAAATTATGACTAAAACTGATAATTTGGAAGTGAAATTAGGAGACCTAGCTGCCAATTTTGTACTGCACTTAAATTCTTGAATCTAAGTACCAAAGAGGAAATTTCATCAGAACAATTACCATAAAGATATTTATAGAAAAGGTACAGGTAAGCTGTTAATTTTTTATAATTTCTTTAATTTTTCTTATAATTAAGGAATCAAAAAAGATAATTAAAACAAAAAAACAACAGATTGAAATTAGAATAATGAAGGTTTTTTGCTGTAACGTTCAGACAACTAAAAAGTAACATTGTTTATTTAAAGTTTTTTTAAATTTCTTTCATCTTAATTTTACTTGGTTTTTATTGCAACTAAATCAATTTAAAATACAAATAAGTTACAAAGTAATTATTAGAAATTAGGTGTTAGTCTTAAGAACACATTTCTTTTAAAATCAAAAACTTTTGTTTTCTTATACTTTTATCCACTCATATAAAAACAAGCGTTAAATTATAAGAAAGTAAGTTACCATTTCCAGATTCAGATATCCCGTAATTCATTAAAGTCATAGAGATATCACATGTACTGCGTCTGCAGCAGATGTGGTGTTTCATTGAGCATGACAGCCTGACGGAGCTCAATCCCCTCCAGGCTAGTTTGAATTTGGAGTTTTTCTTCTCCTAGACTGGTTGCCACTTAAGGCTATAGAACCCAGTCTGTCCTTCTATTTACCCATAACTTATCTCACATCCCCTATCTTTAAGAAGCCTGCTTTTCAAGTGGTGGCTTCCTTACTAATTAGGATACAAAGATCAACCACTAGTCGTCATTTTAATCAAGCCACATTGCCTTCAAGACTCGTTACATCATTATCTTTGTTTATATATGCTAATAGCATTAGTTGTAATATTGAATTTGTTTTTATGATACTTTGTCAATATTTGACTAATTTCTTTCATTTAAATTTCAGTTAAATTTCGTCATGTCCTGCAGTCATTAGTAATTGGCAGAGACTGAATAAAACTAAAATTTACAGAATTTATTCTTGGGAAATTGTCTAATGAAATAATAGCCTTTCTGATGAGTTTATGAAGGCCACAAACTGAAGTCATTAAAATGTAATTGTTTAGTTTTCCTTCTTTCTTTGCTATTAATGTCTGATAAACTAACATTGTTGTTGGCATATATTAAACCCTAAAGGCGAAGCTGAGCATATGTAGATCACTTACAGGACTCTTAAAAAAATAAAAAAGTGAATGCTTATAGACTCAGTTATAAATGACCAATATTTAGTAATTTACTTGACCCCAAACAAGAAAATGCCATGTAGACTCAAATAAGAATGACCAATATTTACCTATCCACAAACCAAGTAAATGCCTACAGAATCAAATAAAAAATGGCCATTATTTACCTATTCACAAACCGAATAAATATTTATAAACTCAGATATAAAAGACCAGTATTTATCACCAAAATAAATAAATGCTTATTGACTCAAAAAAAAAAGTAAAAAAAAGTGATTTTGATATTCAATAACCCAACAAGGATTGATAGGCTATAAAATCAAACCTAGTGGCTTATACTGTTGCTTATTATTAATACTGTGTATATACCTGTGTATAAAAACTGTATATAGTGCAATCTCGTATATTTTGCATAAAAACTGATCATCGTGTACTTGAGTATATATGGTAATTGTAGAATAATTTGAGTTGTGATAAAAAACAACTAGTGAAATTAAGAAATATTAGTAAAAAAAAAAAATGATTAAAATTGTTTTGATAGTAATATATTGGATTTATATATTCAAAATTACTATTCTAAATTATTAGTTTGTATCTACCTTTTAAGAGTTGATCTCTTTCTTTATTGTTGTGGTGTTGAGAAATATTTTATATAATAAATTTAAATTAAGTTTGGTGTTCCTCATGTTTTGTCTTAATACTTAAAATTCTGTATGCATCATGTTGCATTTTAGGTTCTATTCAGTAGCTATTTCCAAATTTGTTTATATGCCAAACGTTGATCATTAAACAAATGTTAAACAATGTTATTGCTAAGCTGCCAAATGTGATTACAAAGAAATGTCATTTTTCTTTGACATTGTTAACCATTTGCCATTTATATTGAATAAAGTGCTGGCATGTTCTCTAAATAACTGTCTAATTTACAAGTAGAGATAAAACTTTAAAATCAGCCACAGGAATGTGATATTGGAAAGCCAGGACTTTTGCAAGTTAGGAAGATAGAAGGATAAAATAAGTTGGTTTTATTAAAATTCTCTTAATGTAAGCTGTTTCATTTTTGTTTTTAAATCATTTCACCCAAGTTTGTGGGTCTAAGTAACAAATAATTTTCTGCTAACTTGACTGCTGGACATATGCAAAATATCCAAGACCAAGACAATTATCTATTTTTCTTTATCATTCCACTCTAAACAAAGAGATAATTTTATTGCAAATAAAAGAAAATAAGACTTTAGGAGACAACTGAAAACCCAATCCTAAACAGAAAATCCAAAAGGGGGATCTGCAATATAATCAATCCTGATTTTGAAGATTGCCTTCAGTTGCTTGCTCACTGATGTAAAGTGGCTTCCCTCTGTCTTTTCTACAAGTAGTTTTATTGTAACTACTCTGATGAGCTTTTTTTCCATGGTTCCCGATCTCATATATTTACTTGTGCTGCTAGATTGGCATCTAGGTCCCACCCTTTTACCATCAAAATCGGTAAATGTAACCACCTCTTCTACTCTAATAGTTTTTCTTGCACTTCATGTTTGTGGAACTCATTTCCATTTACCTGCTTCTTTGATAGTTACAATTTCCAAAAACTTAAAAGCAACATCAACTGTCGTCTTTTATCTACTTGATTCCCATCCATCTCTTATCATTTCTTCAACATCCTCTGTACCCTTTTCTTTTCTCTCACTGTCACCTCCTGCACATCAGTGGTGGTCCTTGCCTTGCTTGAGGGGGGTGCTTATTAAAAAAGAAACAAAGGATAAACCTCTACTCTTCTTGAAAAGACTGAGAATGAGCTTGAACTTGGTGATACATATTGACTCCTATTGAAAAAAAATTAAATAAAATTATGGAGTGTGTAGAGGTTATAAGTATAGTGTTAAATCAATAGTACATATGATACAAGTACATACATGTATTCAGATAGGTAAAGTTAATTATGTAACTGCTTAATGAATTTTAACTACAGATTCAGATTGTAACATAGTTTAAATTGTGTTGTCTCCTAAAAATAAAATAGAGAAAACTCAACTACTATTCAGGCAGTTTATTTATTTTTTTATATTGGAAAGAGGAAAAAATTACATATAACTTTAGAATATGTGCATACTTCAAACTATGGCTAATTTTTTTGTAGTTTGTTTGCACATGTTTTAAAGTAATGAATTATAATTGCTCTATTTTTAAATTGAGCACTGTTTTAAATTAATGCTTTGAATATTGCAATTATTTTCTTTGTTCTTATTTATTTGGATATATATATATATAGTTGTGATGTTTAGTGTCAAGATTAATTTGATTTTTTTATTTTTTTATTTTTTTTTATTTTAGTGATAAAAATAAAACAGGGTGCATTGAAAAGTTATTTGGACCTTGAATAAGCTCTTGTTGTTTTCCAACAGATGGTATTCCCAAAACTATGTGGGTGTAGTTTCAGATGGTAATGTGTCTTTAAGGAAGTACTATAAATAAGCTTGAAATTCAGTGTATGCCATGTTGCTGAAGTGTAAACAACTTTGTTTTTCAAACCTTTAAACATGTCAGATTTCGTGTCAAAAAAGTGTATTTTCAGAGAATTTTACTGCACTGCTTTATTCAAATGAAATCTGCAGCTGATGTACACAGAATTCTTCTTGAGATTTACAGCAGCCATGCTCTGTTGGAATCAACAAGCAGAGGAGATTGGTTTTAATGCTTCAAAAATAATGATTTTGATGTTGAAGATAAAGAACGCTCTGGTGCACGGATAAATTTTGAAGATGAAGAATTGGAGGCATTACTTTTTAAAGACTCATATCAGACACAAGCTGAACTTGAAGAATCATTAGGAGTTGATCACACAACAGTTTTGAAATGTTTAAAATCATTAAGAATGATTTAAAAGCAAGGACATTGGGTGTCGTATGAGTTGAAGCTGAGCAATGTCAAACGATGTTTTGTTACATGTGAGCAGCTGCTTCAACAGCAGAATGGAAGAGGTTTTTCCATTGTATCATGACTGGCAATGAGAAGTGGATACACTACAATAACCCTAAATGTAGAAGATCATAAGGTAACTCTGGCCAAGCATCAACATCAGCAGCAAAACTGAATATCCATGGTTTGAAGCTTCTGCTGTGCATTTGGTGGAATCAGCTGGATGTAGTTTATTATGAGCTGCTCAAAGCTATCAGCTACAATTGATGCATGTGAGCCAAGTATTGAAAAAAAAAAAAAAGCAGCCACTATATGAACAAAGACATGACAAAGGGATTTTGCAACATAACACTAGGCCACATTGTAAAATGGATGAAAACCAACTTAGAAACACTTAAATGGGAAGTCCTTTTTATCTGCTGTATTCACCAGACATTGCCCTGTCTAATTATCACTCTTTCTGATAAATGGTACATGGCCTGGCTGAGCAGTACTTTCATTCTTATGAAAATACCAAAAAATGTGTCAACTCATGGTTAGTTTCAAAAGATATGTTGTTTTTTTCGATGTGGAATTCAAATACTGCCAGAAAGATGGGGAAAAAGTAGGAGATGATGATAAACAATACTTTCAGTGATGTTTTTTCATATTTTTGTAAATAAAACATTACTTTTCATGTATATCACATTGAAATACCAGTTCTTGTCTGATCACCAAAGTTAAGCCCATCTGAACAGTTGTCATGATATTATAAAAGAAGCAAATGAAAACTATGCTCTGACTGAGGGGAAAGTGACTGAAGTTTCTATCTGAATTGGAATAATTAGGTCTCATCCATTTGAATGAAGAATCTTTTTGCATCTTACCATTGATAGATTCTGCTATTGACTTTATTCAACATCCTGTTGCTGATGTCTTCACCATAACCCTGACAGTGGGTGGCTTCTGGGTGCTATACTTTGACAAAAAGCAGCCTGTAATTTGGTCCCAGGGCTACATAGCTTTGAATTCAGTTACCTTTCTCTTAGACTGACTGCCAACCATAGCTAGAGAACCAAATCTGTATTGCTATTTAACCCATAGGAGAAGAGATGGATTTGTATCTTTTACCAAGGGTATTTGTGCATAAGTGAATGAAGCAAACACTACTGGAATTTGAACACACCCCATTCCAAAAACCTATCTTTTATACCACTTACTATAAATAGGCCCTTTCTCTTCTACAAGTATTTTCATGGCCTCTGCTCTGACGGGCTTTTTTTCCCTGGTGCCCTGACTACATGAATTTACTTATGCTATTAGATTGGCATCTAGGTCACACGCTTTTACCATCAAAATAGTCAAATGTATCTTCCACTTCTACTCTAGTAGTTTTTTTCCCCACGTTTCTTGCATGTTGAACTCCCTTCCATATACCTTCATCCCTGGTAGCTGCAATCTCCAAAAGTTTAAATGCAATGTCAATTACCATCTTCTATCTACATGATTCCCATCTCTTTCTTATCCTTTCTCTGACATCCCTTGTACTTTTTTTTTTGTTTTTTCTCTTTCTCTCTCTCTCATCTTCTATCTACTTGATTCCCATCTATCTCTTATCTTTTCTTTGACATCCTCTGTACCTTGATTTTACTCTCAGTGTAACCCCTGTGCACCAGTAGCATTCTTGAATTGCTCGGGGTGAAACGATTATTTAAAAAAAAAAAGGTAAAATGCCAAATGACCATTAATATTGTAAGTATTCATTGGTGATATCTGTATATAATGTACTCAGGATAGAATTACCTGCTAATATAGGACATGTTCTTAGTAAGTAATCCTTACCCTGATTACCTTACTGGAGTGTAACTTTAGTGTTTGCCCTACATGCTAAGCTTTTGCTTTTGCAACTTCAATACAACTAAAAATGTCTTGTGAGTATTGTAGATTTAATGTTGAATCGGGTCTTTCATGTTTTTCTCTGTTTCTTTGATATTAGGAGAGAACATCATATCCTTTGGTTATCTTTTTTGTTCAACCATTGCTCTATTCAGTTACTTATAAGATCTTGGAATGTTTCAGTAACACTGTCAGCTATACAGAAAGTGCTTAGTTTTTATATGAATTCAGATGGTTTTTGTTTGAAGTCAATGAGGTAGAATTTATTTTATTTTTTTAGAATAGGTCAGAATGTGAAATAATCATTATCATGGGATATATATATATATATATATGTATATATATATATATATAGTCACATGTTTGTCCAAAAAAAAAAAGATAAGGCATGTGGAATGACAAGAATAGTGAACAAAAAGATTTTTTTATAATTTTTGTGATTTGGTCTGTGGTTAAAAAAAAAAAAAAAGGAAAAACAAAAGTTTACTGGCAAGAAGTTAGAAATACCTCAAAATAACTTCAGTCAAGAGCTGCTGGGTTCTTGTGGTATAGTGTACATATCAGGTCGGCAAATGGTCATAAATGGACTGCTCTGAGGCAGATTTCGACAACAATTTAGTTAGTCGGGACTAATTTAATTTTGGTGCCAAACAATGAATACTAATACTTGGATGAAAGATCTCCATTTTTGTAAGGTCATTTAATCACAACAAATTACCCAAAATTCTAAGAATTTTCATTCATAAAAAATGTACTTTCTTCAAGATATTGGCAGTCTTTTTTTGTTCTTTGTAGCTCTTAATAAATTTTGTCTTTTCACTTTCTCTCCTGATCCCTTTTCTGCTAATTATTTACACAAGTTACTGAGATAGGCTATTTGTCATTTTTCTCTGTTCCTCTTGCATTGAATGTCATGTGTGTCTCAAATTCTGTAAGCCCTTTTCCTCATGTTCTTTAGAAAATTAAAATCTCTATCTGATAAGTATAAGTGTTCATTTTTGTCTCGTTTTCTCTAAAACTTCATTGCTCACATGTTCATTCATCCTTCTGTAGAACCACATTACTGTTACCTCATGGTTCTTTATCTGTGATGATAATATAGTTCAGCATTCATTGAAATGTAAGACACTATTACGTAACTCATTTCTTTGTTTCTAATGAGATTTTCCTGTTTGTTGATATTCTGCTTAGCTATAGGAAGGCATCTTTCGCTATCCTAATGCACATTTAAATTTTGGTATCACATTTTTCTGTCCTTTGTTAAATCACTTAGTATTTAAATCTTTGTACTTGCTTGATTTTAATCAATTCCAAACACCATCAGAATCTTCCTTTCTGAATCCTCTACACTGTCATCCAATTGACACCCAAACACTCTGAAATCTTCAAATCAAAGATTCCAGAGTGAATGCCAAGCAGTACAACATGCTAGTTACAAATTTCTGGCAGAGTGAATCGCATCATGGTGCTCTTTCTCTCTTTTTTTTTTACATACTGTGTCTGATTGACCCTACTATACTGTGCAGTTAACACAAACTATGTGCATGTGTGTAATTAAAAATATAAAATGGCGACAGTTTACCCATTACACCTTGTATATGTACATATATATATGTATTGGTCAGTATATATACATGTGCATATCTTCATGTGTCATGTCCCTTCAGGGCGGAGGCTTATGGCCTATCACATTGAATACACCGGTTAAGCAACGTTGAGCCTGGTCAGTACTTTGATGGGTGACTGCTTGGGAATACCAGGTGCTGTAAGCATTTAGTGACGGATGTGCATTGTGGTACAGTGGATGTCGGCTTGGAAAGAGAAATCGGTGAGCCGAGTTCAAATTCCAGTTGAATACCCTGCATTCACTTAAGCACTGCTACCCTTGGGAAAGGTATGAATTCGTCCCTTCCCTCCAGTTATGGGTTAAATAACAAGGGTAGGACTTGGGGACTCTGCCCTTAAAAACAAACCCCCAATGAATTTTGATACTCGAAAAGAAGAAAGTATTACTAGACACCAAACTTATATAAAAACAACAATAAATTGTTGAATGAAAAAGGTATTACCAGCAATAAATAAATAACATTTAGTTGGCAATAAATGACCCGCCGAGGTTGATATGCCATTTTTTTTTTCTTGGTATCCCACTAAATCCCTGCTCTGCCATCCATTTGCTCTAGCCCATCAAATATATCTTCTCTTGTTTTCCTATATCCATCCTGTGAATATTAAATTTTTCAAACTCTCTTTCCTCATTATGTGTCCTAGAAGCCTCAGCTATTTTTTCCTGATGCTAAGTGTAAGTTTTCTTCTCATTGACATCCTCTACACAACACCTTGTCATTGCTCACATGCTCGGTTTATTTTTATCCTCAGCATCCTTCTGAATTTTAATATTATGATGTTTCTAATGAAACTTTAGCATGTTAAGAATTTGAAATTTAAAAGAGCTTTTATTTTTGTTCCAAAAAGTATAATTATGAGAAATGATTATTTCAATTGATTTATCGAACATCTGGTGCTGATGAGTGTTTTGATGCAAAACATTTGAGCTAGTCAACCATGTACATTCAATCAGTTAAGTAGCATACTTGATACATGGTTGGGTGATCATATCTTGAAAGAGACATGACTGACTGGGCAGAATATTTTCTCACAGTAGGTTGCCAACCAAAACTCTAGAACCCAATCTGTCTTGTTATTTAACCCATAGTTGGAGGGAGAAGAGATAGATTAATACATTTCCCAAGGGTATTTGTACATAAGTGAATGCAATGAATTCAACTGTAATTCAAACTCTGCTCTTTGATTTCTCATTCTGGGTGAATATCCCCCAAACACACTTCCAGGTACATTACTTTAACTTTTCTTGATTTTTATACACACACACACACATGTATGTTCATATGCATGTGTGTGTATGTATGTATATATATATATATATATATATATATATATATATATATTTTGTGTGTATACATAGAATATATATATAAAAAT